>CM060925.1:381323813-382557313 GCA_030737875.1 Allium sativum
ATGTCATGTTATAATTTGGTGGTTACTTGCAAGTTTATGATCTAAAACACATGCTTATATGTTAGATCAACACTCATGTATATTTAGATCCATGTTAAGTTGAATCAATTTATGTTGCAAGATTTGATTTGTAGCTCTCTTATGTTTAACACACATAAGTTATCATGCTAAGTTGTGATTCAAATATGTTTATAACAGCCCTCTTATGTTTAACACACATAAGTCATCATGCTAAGTTGTGATTCGAATATGATTTGTAATAGTTCTCTTATGTTTAACACACATAAGTTAATATGCTAAGTTGTGATTTAAATATGTTTATAGTAGCTTTCTTATGTTTTGGCATACATAAGTTAAGATGCTAGGTTGTGGTTTAAAATTGTGTTTATATGTTAAACCTCCATGCTAGACCATTATCAAGTTCACATGACAATTAGACCCAACTTAGTCACAAGTTCACCTTTACCCGTTTAATTAAGTTAATGATACTTCTATGCCAAGTTACACATGATAAGTTAAATGTATACTATTTTATGTTTGTTTCATGTCCCTTGTTTATTACCCCTTTTTGTGGGTTTGGGCTAATTTACTAGTCCAACATTTTATGTGATTCATGCGTACATTCCACGGGGGTAGCGATGGGAAATATGAAAATTCATGGCATAGATTTGTTCATAAAATGGTATATTTGATATACCATTTATTGTGAGCATAATCAAAGGATACTTATGGCATGATAAAATTAAAATTAATATATATAAAGAAATTAGACATACATAGAAAATATATGAATTTAGAAAAGACGAATATGCCTAACCCGAGGTTAGACTGAGTTGTGGTGTAAATCTGCCCAGAACCGACCGACATATCCAGTGACCACAACAAGACCTGTCTAATGTGGGTGGTTAGTGCATCAAGCCCAAAAAGAACCCGTGGTTAGATTGAGTTGTGGTGTAAATCTGCCCGGAACCAACCGGCATATCCAGTGACCACAACAAGACCTGTCTAAAGTGAGTGGTTGGTGCTTTAATGAATAAATTAAAGTTAAGTCAGGATTGGTAGGGTTAAATCAATTAGGGAAACACTTAACCAATTCAACATGTTAACTAAAAAGATGGGTGGGGTTTGGTAAACTTGGACACTTAACCAAATAAACATGTCGATTAGAAAACCCTAGTAACGGGGACCCATTTCAGCAGTAACCCACATAGATGTATCATGGTACCCTGAAACTAGGCAGGGTGGGGCACAATTACTGGGCTGATTATAAGCGGTCAAAACGTCGGCAGTTGGTGGGCCAGTGTAGGTTCCGACAGAGTATGGGCGTGCACGTACTCCAGAGTGGAAAAAGCAGGCACTAGGCATCAGTAGTATACACTGTGCATTTTGAATCGTGTCGGATTGCCACCAGAGGGACTGATACACCCCATGGTTGGACCAGCATAGGTGTCTACAGTCAAGCGGGGCCGAATGACACATGATATGAATTCATGCGAGTAGGAGCCGATCATTAAGGGGATCGTTTGTTATGATCACGTGGGGCTGGTTGAACCAATAGTTGGTAGGTGCAGAGACTATAGAAATGGGTGCGATCACATGTTCCTCTTATCTTATATTAGAGTATTGTCCTATGTTATGTTATTACTGTCATGATCCCTTTCCTTGTTTAAATACTAGTAATCACTGAACTTACCAGACACATTGTCTGACCCGTTTTCTTTCGTCCTCTTTTCTTCTGCTCCCCCCCAGGTCCACAGGGAGGGAATACTCCAGCTTAATCAGACTCTTTGCAAGCTTCAAGAAAGTAGATGTATGATTGGGACTCTCTTACCTTGGCTATGGCTTTTGGATACTACATTTGGGGATTTATGTAGTTTTATTTATGGTTTATGCTTCTTCATTAAATAATCAAGACATAAATTATGGTGTAATGTTTTGAAGTTATTTTGAGACAATTTGATGTAATGCTTTTGTATTTAACTACGTATAAAATAAATATTTGAATTTCGCTGCTTAAATTTATTTGTCTTGTAAATTTTCCAATGTCTTGTACCTATAACCCTCCACCAAAGTTAAGGCATTCCCTTTGCGAGTGACCTTAACGGAGGTGGGGTGTTTCACTTGGTATCAGAGCAAAGGTTTACCTGATCAGAAAAGAGTTTTTGAAAACTATTTTCAAAAAGAAATATAAAGAAGCATTTTACATGAAAAAGTGTTGTTTTAAATTTAAAAAGGCATAATCCCCAAAGCCATATGCACTATCTTTCTATCCTTCGTTTTGAATCTTTTGTTTTTCGTTTCAGCATGTCTGGGAATCTTAACCTTCCAGAGGGTGTACCGATACCTGGCTAGTTCAGGAGGTACTTAGAGGCTAGGGCCAACGACGCAGACCCAACAGATATTCCTCCGCCTCCAGCTGCAGTGGTTCCTCCTCCTCCTCCTCCTCATGCAAATGCTTTCTCTAAGATTTGTAGAGACTTTTGGGCCATGGGTGGAAAGGATTTCAAGGGAACTGAATCATTCGTAGAAGCAAGTAACTGGCTCAAAGAAATTGAGGATCTGTTCGTTATCTTCGAGGTGGACGATAGGCAGAAGATACAATTGGCTGTATGGTTGCTCAAGGACGAAGCTTCCTATTGGTGGGAAGTTACTAACGCTGAAAGATCGGTTGAAACATGGATGGATTTCAGAATAAGGTTTGAGATGAAATTCCTCTCACAAGCTGAATGAAGTTTACAGCTGGAAAAGTTCTTATCTCTTAAGCAAGGAAGTATGACAGTCAAGGAGTACGTCAACCAATTCAATCAGCTGGCCCGATTTGGACTGGAATTAGTGAATACTCCTCATAAGAAGGCTCTCCGTTTTGTCAAGGGATTGAATGAGCCACTTCACAGCTTGGCTATGACCCATATACCTATGGGGGCTACTTACGAGAGGTTAGTGGACATAGCACTCTTACATGGGGAAGACAAGGGAAAGAAAGAGGCAAAAGCGGAAGTGCCTTAAGATAAGAAGGGAGAGGGGTCGCAGAACAAGAAGGCTGATTCAAAGAAAGGTGGGAAGAACAACAAACCCCGTGATAAGAGAAAGTGTAATTTCTGTGGCATTCCTGGACATCTGATCAAAGACTGCAAGAAGAAGAAGAGGAAGATGGGTGGCTGTTTCCACTGTGGTGAGACAGGACACATGGCTAAGGCCTTCCCAAGGAAGCAAGGGCAGGGAGCTGGACCTTCTTCTGGAGGAAAAGTTCATGCTCTCACGGCACCTCCGCAAAAATGAGGTAGAAATATTTCTGTTGAAAGTTTAGTCTATCTTTTTTATCATCCTGTTCGTACACTATTTGATTCTGGCACATTGCACTCTTTTATATCTGCTACTTTAGTGGAATCTCTGCACCTAGACACCAGTATAGTAGAGGATCCCTTGGTTGTTTCAAATCCAATTGGGGGCTCAAATTATTTGTCAATGGTTTGTTTAGATTTGAAAATATCTATACTAAGCGTTGGGTTTAGATGAGATGCCTTTGTTTTGGGCTTCACGGGCTATGGGTTGATTCTAGGCATGGACTGGCTATCCAGTAATGGGATCGTCCTCAATTGTGAAAAGAGAGTGGTTAGACTCATGACTCGCCTCGGTTACACTCTCGAAATTTCTTGTAATCCCATGAACTCTGTCATGCTTAGTTATCTAGAATCTCTTGATGCGTCTGTTGAGAACTTGCATTCTGTAAGGATAGTCCGTGAATACTCGGATGTGTTTGAAGAGGTAAAGGGCTTACCTCCGAAGCAAGAGATAGACTTCCGCATATACCTTGTTGATAATGCAAAGCCCGTTGCTTTACCCATTAGGCACATGGCTCCAAGGGAGAGAAAGGAGCTCAACAAGTAAATCAAAGAGCTACTTGAAAAGGGGTTCATAAGATGGAGTATTTCTGAATGGGGTGCTCGGGTAGTGTTCGCGACCAAAGGTGATAGTTCCCTTCGCCTGTGCGTTGATTGCAGGGAGCTAAACAAGCTGACCAAGAAGAATAGGCACCCACTCCCAAGAATAGATGATTTGTTCGATCAGCTTGTAGGTGCATCGGTTTTCTCCCAATTAGATTTAGCTACCGGGTTACATCTGCTAAGAGTGGCTGAAGACAGCATTGATAAGACCGCGTTTAGAAATCCAGATTGTTCCTTCGAGTGGCTTGTCATACCTTTTAGCTTGACAAACGCACCCGATTACTTCGTGGATTTAATGAGCAGGGTGTTCCGAGAGTTCCTCAATAAGTTTGTGGTGGTCTTCCTAGACGATATTTTGATCTTCTCAAAGAATGAGGAAGACCATGCTCAGCATCTAAAGGAAGTCATGGATACCCTCCGTGCACATCAGTTGAAAGCTAAATTCTCCAAATGCCATTTCTGGAGAGAAGAAGTTAGGTTCCTTGGACACGTGATGTCCAAAGAGGGGATAGATGTGGACCCCGTAAAAGTGCTTGCTGTGCAAGATTGGAAGGTTCCTCAAAACGCAACCGAAGTCCGAAGCTTTCTCGGGCTAGCAGGCTTTTATCGAAAGTTCATCAAAAATTTTGCAAAAATCTCAGCTCCACTTACAAGGTTGACAAAGAAGAACCTAGCTTTCAATTGGGATTTGGATTGCGATATTGCTTTCCAAAGTTTGAAAAGGGCTCTAACAACAGCCCCAGTTCTAACATTGCCTGATGGAAGCAAGATGTTTACAGTATACACAGATGCATGCGGAACGGGACTAGGCGCTGTTCTGATGCAAGAAGGGAAGGTACTGGCTTATGATGGAAGGCAGTTGAAAATGCATGAGAGAAACTACCCAACCCACGACCTAGAGTTGGCAGCCATCGTTTTTGCGATTAAGTCTTGGCGCCATTATCTCCTAGGTGAGAAATTTGAATTGTATACTGACCATAAATCGTTGAAATACCTATTCTCGCAGAAAGATCTCAACTTGAGGCAGCAAAGATGGATGGAGTTTCTTGCTTCGTACGATTTTGAGATTTCCTACACTCTTGGCAAGGGAAATGCAGTAGCAGACGCCTGGAGTAGAAAGAAACTAACCTTAAGCCCTCTCTTTGTGGAAAGGCAAAGCTTGGAGTTCATAGCAAGCTTTAACTTTAGACCCTCCACTGACTTTGTACCTGGTTTGCAAGCAACGTTAGAAGTGCGGCCAACTCTATTAGACTCAATCGGAGCCGCGCAAAGAGAAGACCCTCAGATAGCCGATGTGCTGGACAAGTTTATTAGGGGTGAGACTTCTAGTCACATCAATAGATACTCCATTGACGCCAAGGGCTGGATGAGATGAGATGGAAGACTATGTGTCCCACAAGCAAGGGGCTTGGTAAAGGCGGTTCTAGAAGAGGCACACCATTCCAAGCTGACCATACACCCAGGCGGAGACAAAATGTATAAAGACATCAAAAGAGTTTTCTTTTGTAATGGCATGAAGCAAGACGTAGCTGAATTTTTTTCTAAGTGTTTAATATGCCAACAAGTTAAGGCGGAGCAGAAGAAGCCTGGTGGTCTGCTCCAACCTCTAGAGGTCCCACAGTGGAAATGGGATAGGATCTCGATGGACTTTATAGATGGGTTGCCTAGGTCAAGAAGGGGCAATACCAGCATTTGGGTAATAGTGGACAGGCTCACAAAAAGCGCCCACTTTATACCCGTCAAGAGTAGAAGGACTGCCTCATCTCTAGCATCCATATATCTTAAAGAGATAGTTCGACTCCATGGGATACCCTCCAGCATAGTGAGTGATCGAGACCCTATCTTCACGATCGAGTTTTGGAAGAGTGTACAAGAGGCTGTAGGCACACAGTTATGCTTAAGCACGGCCTATCACCCTCAAACCGATGGCCAAACGGAAAGAGTCAACGGCGTATTAGAAGACCTCTTGAGATTATGCATTATTGACTTCGGAGGTACATGGGAGGATCATCTACCTTTGGTGGAATTCGCTTACAACAATAGCTACCAAGCCACCATAGGCATGGCATCTTTCGAAGCTTTATATGGAAGACCGTGCAGGTCACCAACTTGCTGGTGGGAGTCCACAGACAAGCTCATACTTGGACCAGACATGATTAGAGAAACTTCAGATAAAGTAGACTTGATACGAAGAAGAATGTAGACTGCCCAAGATAGACAGAAGTCCTACGCAGACAAAAGAAGAACTAACCTTGAGTTCAAAGTTGGAGATAAGGTGTTCCTTAAAGTATATCCTTTAAGGAACGTCATTCGCTTTGGATCCGCAGGAAAGTTAGCACCAAGATTTGTAGGGCCGTTCCCTATCTTCGAGAAGATTGAGAAGATGGCTTATAGGGTACACCTGCCCGAAAGATTGGCCGTGGTTCATAATGTCTTTCATGTCTCTCACCTGCGGAAATGCTTACACGAGTCTGCGGAAGTGGTAGAACCAAGCATGCTAGAGGAAGTAGAAGTTGAACGAGAAGCAACTGTGAGAAGAGTTCCAACCCGTATCTTGGGAACAGAAGTCAAAAAGCTATGCAACCGTGAAGTTAAGCTCGTCAAAGTTCAATGGAGCGACACCGAGGAAGACGCGACTTGGGAAACTGAGGACAGAATACGCACAGCCTACCCTGTTCTTTTTGAGGGTACATCCTTGATCTCTTTTTCCTTAAGTTTATGCTTGTATCTATCTTTTTAGGTATATCTCCTCGATCCTATCCTTTATCCTTAGGTAGAAACCCATTTGGATGAAAACATGTAATTGAAACATGTTATGGTTGATGGTTGCAAGTGGTTGCTAGTGGTTGCTCGTGGATGCATATACGCACACATTAGGTATTAGATCGGCTCAGTCACTTCCATATTGCATATGCATATATGTACTTGTATATGGAATGAAACTTGATGTGTTATCATATGGACGTTGCATTTGTATGAATGATTGTGCACTCATGTAGGAAATTTTGAGTAGGAAATTTTTTTGCATTCATAATGGACTCATGGCACTGACATAATTTGCATTAAAGAGGTCAACTGAATCAGTAGACCGCCTGATTTTGCATTAGATAAGGACATGTACACACACTATGCGTATGATCATGATGTATTAGAAATATTTTAAGGACAATGGACGCTTGTGTTTGATGGTTGAGTAGATGGGTGATTGGACGGTAGGATATAAGCTCTTCTCGACTTGAAGATTTCGAGGACGAAATCCTAAAAGGAGGGGAGAATGTAAAACCCGTATTTTTTGTTAACGTTATAGTAACGAATCCAAGAATATTTAATTTAAAATGTGAGAATTAAGGGATACGGGTTACGCCATTGCATTTGCCTCGGAATTCTACTTGAGATAGAGTCCGAGTTTGCATAAAATAGACACCGTATGAAGGAGATATGGACAAACGAAGTTAAACAGAAAACCAGAAGACAAGAAGAGAAAAAAAATATGCACTGGCGCACTTGGGAAGTGCGCCAGTACAAAAGTTGCACTGGCGCACCTGCCAAACGCGCCCAAGCCGAGAAGAAAGCCTGCACAGCTTTCTGGTGTGATCTGATCCATACTGTGACTCATTGCTAAGTCCTTTCTAACTCCTGGCTGAGTCATTTGGGCTGAGGTGTCACCCTATCCTGATTGAATGGTTATGATTAACCCTAAGATCATCCGACGGCTCAAATTAAATTGAAATTCTATATAAACAACCCAATGCTCAAACCTAAAAACCACACAAAAATAATCCTGGAACTATCATGTCGTCGGTAGAGAACTTGGAGTAGCCGTCACCAATTCAGTGACAAGATTAAAACCTGAATCAAAATCTAATTAAAGTAATCAAATTCAACGATCTACATCAAAGGCGAGCTTACCAATTTCAGAATTCAGATTTCAGAAATCAAGAATTCCTTTGAGTTTGTAAGTTGGTTATTACGTAGATTTAGACGTTCATTTAATCGAAATCATGACATGTTGTAATTCGAATATAGAATGAAGCCTACGTATAAGATAAGAAAAGTTTGATTCTCAAACTACCATTGCGATTGTTCATGTCTATATGTTTGTGATGATGAACATACCCTATTGTATGTTATTTGAATCTATTATGATTGGGTGTTGGATTTATTATGACAACTAAATGGTGAAACATGTCATGTTATAATTTGGTGGTTACTTGCAAGTTTATGATCTAAAACACATGCTTATATGTTAGATCAACACTCACGTATATTTAGATCCATGTTAAGTTGAATCTATTTATGTTGCAAGATTTGATTTGTAGCTCTCTTATGTTTAACACACATAAGTTATCATGCTAAGTTGTGATTCAAATATGTTTATAACAGCCCTCTTATGTTTAACACACATAAGTCATCATGCTAAGTTGTGATTCGAATATGATTTGTAATAGTTCTCTTATGTTTAACACACATAAGTTAATATGCTAAGTTGTGATTTAAATATGTTTATAGTAGCTTTCTTATGTTTTGGCATACATAAGTTAAGATGTTAGATTGTGGTTTAAAATTGTGTTTATATGTTAAATCTCCATGCTAGACCATTATCAAGTTCACATGACAATTAGACCCAACTTAGTCACAAGTTCACCTTTAACCGTTTAATTAAGTTAATGATACTTCTATGCCAAGTTACACATGATAAGTTAAATGTATGCTATTTTATGTTTGTTTCATGTCCCTTGTTTATTACCCCTTTTTGTGGGTTTGGGCTAATTTACTAGCCCAACATTTTATATGATTCATGCGTACATTCCACGGGGGTAGCGATGGGAAAATATGAAAATTCATGGCATAAATTTGTTCATAAAATGGTATATTTGATATACTATTTATTGTGAGCATAATCAAAGGATAATTATGGCATGATAAAATTAAAATTAATATACATAAAGAAATTAGACATACATAGAAAATATGTGAATTTAGAAAAGACGAATATGCCTAACCCGAGGTTAGACTGAGTTGTAGTGTGCCTGGAACTGACCTGCATATCCAGTGACCACAACAAGACCTGTCTAATGTGGGTGGTTAGTGCATCAAGTCCAAAAAGAACCCGAGGTTAGACAGAGTTGTGGTGTAAATCTGCCCGGAACCGACCGACATATCCAGTGACCACAACAAGACATGTCTAATGTGAGTGGTTGGTGCTTTAATGAATAAATTAAAGCTAAGTCAGGATTGGTGGGGTTAAGTCAATTAGGGAAACACTTAACCTATTCAACATGTTAACTAAACAGATGGGCGGGGTTAGGTAAACTTGGACACTTAACCAAATAAACATGTTGATTAGAAAACCCTAGTAACGGGGACCCATTTCAGCAGTAACCCACATAGATGTATCATGGTACCCTGAAACTAGGCAGGGTGGGGCACGATTACTGGGCTGATTATAAGTGGTCAAAACGTCGGCGGTCGGTGGGCCAGTGTAGGTTCCGACGGAGTATGGGCGTGCACGTACTCCGAAGTGGAAAAAGCAGGAACTGGGCATCAGTAGTATACACTGTGCATTTTGAATCGTGTCGGGTTGCCACCAGAGGGACTGATACACCCCATAGTGGGACCAGCACAGGTATCTACAGTCAAGCGGGACCGAATGACACAGGATATGAATGCATGCGAGTAGGAGCCGATCTTTAAGGGGATCATTTGTTATGAACACGTGGGGCTGGTTGTACCAATAGTTGGTAGGTGCAGAGACTATAGAAATGGGTACGATCACATGTTCCTCTTATCTTATATTAGGGTATTGTCCTATGTACTGTTATTACTGTCATGTTCCCTTTCCTTGTTTAAATACTAGTAATCACTGGACTTACCAGACTCATTGTCTGACCCATTTTCTTTCATCCTCTTTTCTTCCGTTCCCCCCTAGGTCCACAGGGAGGGAATACTCTATCTTAATCAGACTCTTTGCAAGATTCAAGAAAGTAGATGTACGATTGGGACTCTCTTACCTTGGCTATTGCTTTTGGATAATACATTTGGGGATTTATGCAGTTTTATTTATGGTTTATGCTTCCTCATTAAATAATCAAGACAGAAATTATGGTGTAATGTTTTGAAGTTATTTTGAAACAATTTGATGTAATGCTTTTGTATTGAACTACGTATGAAATAAATATTTGAATTTCGCTGCTTAAATTTATCTGTCTTGTAAATTTTCCTGTGTCTTGTACCTATAACCCTCCACCAAAGTTAAGGCATTCCCTTTGCGAGTAACCTTAACGGAGGTGGGGTGTTTCATTAGGAGAAGCCAAGAGAATAAGTACTAGTTCAAACTACAATTTTAAGGTGAGAAAAACTATTTGAGAACATGTATTAAGTTCATATTTTGAAGAAAAGTTGTGAAATTTAAGGATGAATGATTGGTCTTGAACCCCTAAAAATGACATTCGGTATTTTGACCATAACTTCCTCAATTCTTAATGAAATATTGATTTCTTTATCAATCTGGAAATCTAATAAAAGGCCTACAACTTTCATTTCAGCCACTTTATCTAGTTCGATCATTCGTGTACCTGAAAACTGGATGCGAAGTCAGGTAAAAATCAACCGAAAATGAATATGTTAAAAATGCCTTGTGTTGCCGAATTATATATATTAAATTGATAAATGATTTTGAGGCTTTCTTTTCATTACAATTAAGTAGACTAAGAAAGCTTCTTACTATAGAAAATTGGAGTCAAAAACTATATTTATCATAGAGAAGTACATTTTGCCGAAGAACTGGTCAAAAATCTGAATTTCAGAACCTTTCGTAGCTTTCTGAAACGCTATCTTTTCTCTAAATTATTTATGAAGCATTGTACCAAGGCCAGAATTTTTCATAGCATTTCAGAAACATTGTCTTGTCTTTGAATTATTTGATAAGTCCATAAGTTTTCACAACACGCCAAAAACGCTGTAATATCTATTTTGAGTCTTATAAACTACACAGAACTTTTCATAGTGCACCTAAAATGCTGTAATGGTTGTTTTGAGTCTAAAACTGTTATAAACTACCCAGTACTTTTCATAGTGCAACAGAAACTCTATAATAAATTTTTGAGTATAAAACCATGATAAACTACTCCAAATACTCTCAAATTTGGAATTGAGCTTCCTCATCGTAACATAAACAAACCATCAAAAGTGGGGATGTTAATTCAAAGTAAAACAGAGTTAAAACGTGTCAACTGAGCACAAAGTAGGTTGATGTGAGTTTTTGCAAATTTCGATGATTCGAGAAAGACATTTGATTACTTTGGGGTGATGATAAGTACTATATTATATTCTACAAAGCTTTTGCATGAAGATAGCAAGGAGTACTGTAGGTATACTCATCATCTAAAAATTACTTATTTATTAAGCTTGTATTTTAATTTAATGTTGCACATGACTTCAATATACTATATTGACTGCAATCTTTGTTTCGGTAAGAAAACAACATATACAATTGATGATCGGGGACATTGATGACTTAGTATGACTTGCATAAAGTCCTGAAATCAAGAACATAAGTATTAGTAGGGGACTAGGACAGACATAGAATACCTACGGTTTGATAGCCATAGTTGCATTATCGAAATGCATTACTTTGACAAATGTTTTATATAAAACAATATTTTCAAGTATTCCTTTTCTTGATGATTAGTTTGGAGTTATAATCTATTTTATCATAAAGGGGTTTCTTGGTATTTAAAATGGAAGAGGTTTATCTTTTGAAAGGAAGTTCTACAAGAGATTTACAGATATATTTCAAAACGAGTATTTGAAGAGTGTTTTACCCTTACTTGATATAAAGAGTATTTTTGGAAGTAAGTATTGATTTTAAATGTTTTGTGTAAAGAAGAACCATGTCGGCTTGATCCTGTATCTAATTGCTTACCCAATTAGTAAAGGTACGTAAGCAGTCACAAGTGGTATTGATGCAGCTGCTATATTAATAAACTTTTTATTACTTGATGTTTCATCTTATAATGGTGTATTTTTCATGTTTATCATTTAAGCCTTGCCAACGTGTTTATCGAGTGTGCAGGAATGAATAACGATGTCCATCTTATCAAAATTGCACAATGATAGATGTATGGTAATTGTGCTTAATTAGTATTTAAGCACACCCTCTGAATTTAATGAATACTCTGATAAGTGGCATTTTTTGAAATTCTATCTAGTGTATTTAGTGATGTTATACATATTTATAAAATATGATGGTACCTGTCATCATTTGTTTTTGAATGGACGAGGTTTTCAATAAATTTTGACTGGTCGGAATTTCCGGGGCGTTACAAACATACAATAAGATGCATTTTGTAACGTCCCGTATTTTTGGCAGTCAAATATTTTATTTAATTTATTATATTAAATATTTTATTTGGTATATTTATGGATTTTAATATTTAATTCGTTATTAAAAACAAAGTTTGAATGCTAATTTATTTATAATATAAACCGAGCTCGAAATGGCGCGGCAGTTCGTAATATGGAGTTTTGAACTTCAATTTATTATACAAGATCCGATATAAGTCGGATTTCTGCGAAACAAGAAACGTTGGAACCATATTGATGAGAATTTTCATATAAAAGAGAAAAATCCAGATTTCGTGTTATAGATTGTTAGTTATAGCTAAATGAAATTTTAAAATAACCACTGTGAAAATCGTTATTAAAATATAGGCCTTTAAAATAGCCATTTTGCAAACAGTCTCCGATTTCGACGAAATTAGTTTCATTGGAACCGTAACATTAAATTATTGTACGGTGTTGAATTGCGTGGCAAACCGACGTCGTATGTGACCACGGTAGCCGTAAACGACCATTTATTTTTTATAGCACGTAATTAAATTTATTTAATTTAATATAGAGATATTTGAGTGTAACTTGAGCAGACGGTCGAATTGAGCTACGGAACCAATTCCGTTGTTATTTCTGGAGACCGGCTAATTTGGCGTCCAGAATGGCATTACGGTGCGTTAAAAAAATTGCGTATCGGGAAACAGTCTCAGAATGCAACGAAACTGGTGTCGTTGGGTTCGTATTAATTCATTATTGTAGGATTTCAAAGTTTCAAGTTGATTGGATTTATCTAATGATCGTGGAAAATTTAAACGCGTGTTTTTAGCTGGTTTTATAAATGAATTTTTTTCAAACGATGTTGGAGTTCGACGAAACCAGTCCCATTAGGTCCTGAATATTTTTCTATGCTAAGATTAGCCTTTTTATCAGAAAACAGAAATCGTTTGTAGTGGTTTTTATCAATTACTTCACGACGAAGTTTCGTAATAATAAAATATTAACTTATTTTCCCCAACACTACTATATATATGCATCGCGTAAGGGTCAATACCCTAGGATATGTTCAGACATGGTCAACGCTGAAATAAAACAGCTCCTCCACACTAAAGAAATACACGGCCAGTATTAATCGAACTCCTTTCCTCTTAAATCATGAATCCCTCTCATTAATCTACGAAAATCCCAACTACAAGGAGGATGAGCTCGATGAGAGCTACAGGGTGGCTGGCTGCGATTGGATTCCGTTCATCACATCAGCCGGAATCATGCTCGAAAACAACAATGTCCGCGACCTTCCTGGTGGCGCCTAACAATGCCGGGCTGATCGAAACCCAGGATGGAGGCAGAAGGGGCTGTGGCGCTCCTTCCGATGACCTTTGATCATAGTCCGGCGACATAGAAGGACGGCGCAATGATGGATTGTTTGGTTGAAGCAGTGGCAGTGTGGTATAGCGGGTGAAAAAAAAACAATGAACACAGTAATTAGCCTGAAGTAAACTAGTTAATTAAAAATATTGTTAGTTGGTTAAACGTTTTAATCAAGAAAACTAATTAATTTTGTTTATTCGAAACCGTGGACAGATTGAGAGGAACGAGAACGATGAAGTCGGTGAAATGGGGTTTGCATGAGCTTGAGTTTCAAGAACAGTAATGAACAAGGAAGTAGGATCTTGAAAGGGGAAGTGGAAGAATGGGCAAGGATATGTTAACAGAAGTGGTGGCCCAGGGATTTTCTTAAATCTTGAAAGTAACTAAGCCTAACTCATTTTGTGTAATTAATTCTATATTTAAAGGATTAACTGTTTATTCTACTAATGTGATTTCCTAACTACTAGCAGGAGTCCGCGTGGACTGCTTGCATGTGTTGGGCTATTCCAATACTTTATAGACTTAGTTCGGCCAGGGGAGTTTTAATTCAAGTTAAACAAAGTAAAATTGGTTTATTAGTTTACGAATTAATGAAATAACTTTGACCAGGCCAAATGGGTTGTACCCAGAGTATATAAAACACTATTGAACAAAGGATGGCAGGAGTTAATTCGGTCTGTAATCACGAAGAAAGCAGTGTTCAGTTAAAGGCCTGATCTTGGTTTAAAACAAAGTAATTAAGTAAACCCATAAGTAATTTGTTAGTTAAGGATTCAAATTAAAATTTGTATAACTTTATACATTAATATCTAATGTATATCTTATAACAGAATCTGGCCAAACAAACTACATTGAGTCTGAAATGTCGAGCATTATATTCTGGAACTAGCTGGGATAGAATTGGAGATTGTTGGAGATTTAATTAAATTAAACACTGGTTTAATTTAATTAAACCGTATCACTAAAGCAACAAATGGGATCAGGTGAGTTAAACTCACTCAGTTCTTCCAATTTATATTTTATATAAATTGGGTTTTATTTTGTGTGCTCTGGTTGCTATGGTTGACTATTTGCTAGTTATATATATAATTAGTAGATTTAAATAATGAAATTAAACCGTCGTTTAAATTCAGCGAAATACCAAATAATTATTCTAACGATTAGTTCCAATAAAGGTAACTTACCTTGTTGGTCACATTTATAAAATAAACGTGTTTAATGGTTTGAATTGTTTGATCTAACTGGATTGTTATATATCAGTTAAATGGAAATGGAATGATCTGATTTAACCGTTTGGATACAAGGAAGAAGAGGTTGGAGGGATCCAACGGGATTCCTCAAATATATTATTTATTTTCATATATTATCAATATATGAATTGTCCTGATTGGGTGATTGGTTTAATTATTGATAGTTGTCTGGAATTTCAAACTATATTTTGTTTTAACCAATGGGCAATATTGGTTGGGTAATCGGCAGTAAATGGCCTAAGAATAAATTGGTTTGATTATATTGATTCACCGTCAGGTGAATCGATAGAATGGAAGTTATAAAGGTTATTTTACAACTGGTGATAAATTTCGAAATATAATTATTTTGAATAAAAGTTTATTAAAAGGAAAATAGATATTTATTATTAATTATTAATTGATTTTATAAAGTAAACCTCTGATGTTAATCAGATCTATAAACTCATGAATAGAAATTAACCCAACCGTTGAATTGGATAAGTGTTTTGCTGATAAATAATTAAAGGGAATTATTTAGATTAATTATTAGTTAATTAATTTAGAGGGAGAACTAATTGAAATCGATTAATGGAATAACCGCGTTTTAAGTTAATTAAATCGACCGTTTTTAAGTCCGATTGATGTAATAACCCGAAAAATCTGGGCCAGTTTTTTTTTTTTGGCTATTTTAGCGAATTTTGATTATTTAAAATGAATTATTTTAAATAATATCGACGAGAAATTTATTTTGAATAGAATTCGAACGTATATATTATACGCGTCGTCGTTAGAATATAAATATTTATATATAATTATAAATAGAATTGAAAATGGCGCGGTAGTTCGATAATTCGATTTCAAACTTCAATTGAATGTACCGGGTGCAAAACAATCCGGATTTTAGTGAAACCAAAAACATTGGGATCTAATTGATAATATCTTTCCAACGAATCCGAGAAATCAAAATTTCATAGCGGGAATCAAAAGATAAGTCCAGTTGAAATTTCTGAATAGTCGCTATGGAATTCAGGCCCTTAAAATGGACATTTTGCAAACGACCTCGGATTTCGACGAAACCAGTTTTGTTGGGTCCGGGAGGTGAATTTATTGCTAGATTCCAAATTTCATAATTTTTCGAATCAATATGGGAGCGTGGCAAAGGAAAACGCGTTTGACCGGTTTTAGTTGATTTTAATCGACTGGAAATTGGCCATTTTTCAAACGGTCTCAGAATTCGACGAAATTAGTTTCGTTAGGACCGTATCGTCAATACGATGATAGAAATAATTTTTCTGGAATTTTTCGAGTTAGTATGTAGCCCCGGTAAATTGAAATGCGCGTTCAAATTCAAAATGTAAACAATTATATTTTGATTTTGACGGAAACTAATCGTAACAGCCGAATTGGGTTACGAAACATATCCCATTGTATTCGGAATGGGGGTAATTAGCTAGGGACGACAGTCGTTGGGTCTCATTTGGAGGTTGAATTAAAAGTCAACTTCGGGGGAATTAAATAATATAAATAAATTATTATAAAAAAAACCCTTCTAACTCACCTTCCCCCCCCCCTTTCCTCTTTGACCGATTCAGACTTCAGGGAAAAAAAAAACCGCTGGCCTTCGATCTCGAGTCCCCCGCCTGGGTCACCGTCGCGAGCCTCTCCCCTTGGCCTCCGCCGATCGAATCCCCTCACCCTCCCTCCATCGCTTCCTCTCTCCTCTTTAATCCCACAACCAAACCCAATCCTCCCCAATTCCAACGACGCAGCCCCAAGACCGCCACCCCTCGCCAGTGTCGCGCCCTCCGGTGATTTCCCCCTCGCTCCTCTGTTCGCATCCACTTCGACAAACCACACCAGACCCGAACCACCCCAGTTCCGGCGACAACCAATAGCAGCGGCGAAGGTGGAGTTTTTGGCCGATGCGATGGGTTTTGCACCTGACAGTTCTGAACGGTTAATGGATTAGAAGAAAGGTGTTACGAAAAGGAAAAAAAACACAGTAAGCTTTTCTATTTATGTATTTTGTAATTAGTTTATATTTGAATATGAAAAGAACATTATTTTTGAAAATTAAGGTAGCAATGTTTTTGAAAACGAAAATAACATTGGAATTTTTATAGAAAGAAAAGCATTGATAAAAAGGTAAATTTTTATCGAGGTAGCTTAAGGATAAAAATATGGTTTTGCTTAGGTAAAAATATAATTTTTATATAGAGGATAATGTTGTAAAAATATGATTTTTATAAAGTGAAAGACGATATTTTTATAAAGAAGTAGAGGATGTAAAAGTGTGATTTTTACATATATGAGGTAGTGATAAAAATTCGATTTTTATATATTGAATAGCGAAGTCAAAATTCGATTTTTACATATATGAAGTAGCGATAAAAATTCAATTTTTATATATGGAATAGCGAAGTAAAAATTCGATTTTTAAAGGTATGAAGCAATTATAAAAATATGATTTTTAAATTGAAAGTGAATAAATAAAAATGTGATTTTTATTTTAAAGACATCAAAATATAAAAATGTGTGATTTTTATATATGTAGTGGCTACGGGCAACGAAGATGACGAAGGTAACAAAAAGGCGAGAACGAAGAAGATCTATATCAAAGTAGCGTCAAGATGTTTGGATAGCTATCAGTGAGAACTTCTCACCTTTCAATTTAAATTTTCTAGTTATATATATATATATATATATATATATATTAGGATGCAGACGGTGTTTAGTAGCACCCAACACCTGTCATCCACAGACCATGGATGGCTTGTTTGTTAAATTGTTTGGTTGTGTAGTTGAGTAGATTATTCGGTTTGAATTGAATTGTTTGGTGAAATGAATTGATTTGATTGATGTGTGAATGGCGTGGGCCTTCACTAGACCGGGGATAAGGCTAGGCCTTGTCCCGTTTCTAGTATCGTGCCGTTATGCCGCCGAAATTTTCTAAAATATGTTAGAAAAATAAAAATATCATTTTATTGAATAAATGAACCGAATAGAATATTCATAGATTGAACAAAATGTTTTATCGTTAAAAATATATTTTTTAACGTGAAGGGGAATAAATAAATATTCATTTACAAACCGGACGGTTTGTTTATGTACACCTATTTGAAGGACATTGATTGGGACGATAAATTTTACACATCGCCCAACAGCACAAATAAAATATGTGTTTGATTGTTTGAAACCCCACACGGGTGTTGGGATGAAATTTGAAGTTCACTCATCCTGATTGATTAAATATGTCGATCGATTGATTGACAGGCTGTTATAAGCGTTGAATATCTATATTTGATGCTTATACAGTGTAGTGCACTTTGGTTGATGGTTGATTATTTTCAATGCTATTATATACATGTGTTGTATGAAAATCCATATAATTAAATTTATATGGTGATTGATTGGGCCTCATTCCAATTTTGAAAATAAAGAATAATATAAAATAAAGGTTCATGTGTTGACAGTACTCATCCGTTGAGATTAGTCATGTGTTGAACGAAATAATTTAACAAAAATTGTCACCCATGGACAGTACTCATTCGTTGAGATTAGTCGTGTGTGGACAAAAATAAATATTCATTTGTTGAATAGAATATTTGAAAATAGAAATATATGAAGCCGTGTTGGTTAGAATTGACGCCATTTTGACGTAAACAATATTTATATCGATTTTATTCATTTTGAAATGAATTGAATTGAAAACGATTTCGAAATGAATTGAATTGAAAACGATTTCGAAATGAATTGAATTGAAAACGATTTCGAAATGAATTGAATTGAAAACGATTTCGAAATGAATTGAATTGAAAACGATTTCGAAATGAATTGAATTGAAAACGATTTCGAAATGAATTGAATTGAAAACGATTTCGAAATGAATTGAATTGAAAACGATTTCGAAATGAATTGAATTGAAAACGATTTCGAAATGAATTGAATTGAAAACGATTTCGAAATGAATTGAATTGAAAACGATTTCGAAATGAATTGAAAACGAATTCAAATTGAATTGAAAGCGAATTGAAATGAATTCAAATTGAATTGAAATTTGAATTGAATAGAAATGAATTTTAAAACGAATTTATAAAGAAGAATTCAATTTTGATTTGAATTGAAATGGAAGTTGAGATTGCTTTTGAAACGAATATTAAAACTATTTATATAATTCGTTTTAAATAGAAATCGACGAAATATATATTATATATATAATATAATGGCCTGAATAGAACGCGCCGCGCCGCGGCAGTTCGTGAATTTCGACCATTCATTTCAAACGGACATTACGGGAGATCCGACCGTCGGATTCCCCTAAAACCGGAACCGTTGGGTTCGTATCGAAAAGAGCTTTCTAACAAATATTAGAAATTTGAAATCTAACGGTTGGATTTGGAGTTACGTCCAAATCAAATTTGAAAAAGGTCGCTGTAAGTGCAGTTCGATGGCCATTGATGGAAATCGACTATACGGGCCTTGATAAAATTATTAAAAATAGTAATAATTTGTGTAAAATCATAAGAAATGATTTAGAAAGGATTGGGATGAAAAACTCCATATTTGAAAGGATAAAAATAGATTTTTATCGAAATGAACTGGTTTTGAACTAGAATTATAATTCTATTTATTTTTAAATAAATAAATTGAATTTAAAAAGGGTTTTAAAAATAACCAGAATATCCAATGATTGCATTGGAGTGGATTTGAATCGAAATTGTCTTCGGAATATTTCGATGTTGGAATTCGTGATTATACAGGGGTTGTTATGGAAATTTGAAAGATATATATTTATATCGTTATTTCCAATACGACATTTGTTAGTCGTAGAATTCGATATTGAATATAAGCCGATATATTTTCTATTCAGAGCCTTGTATTGAATATCGAATGTGATTTGGGTTTGTCGTGAATGGTGTCTTCACTAACACTGTTCTTGAACCCAGTTGAGAAAAGATTAAATCTTTTTATTTAAATTTAATGAAGTGTACCAATTAAATAATATTTAATTGGAATTGAATAGATATTGATTTTTGGGTTTATCGTGAACAGTGTTTTAAACAACACTCGTTCTTTAACCCGATAATTAATGAATGTGATTTTGGGTTTATCGTGAACTGTGTTTTTAAAATGACACTGATTCTTTAACCCAGTTAAAGATTAAAACTAAGTGGAGTTTTAATGAATCTTTAAATAGATTGAAAAGATCGAGAATGGAGTATCACCAGTTTTACTCCAAGCGATAGTTAAATCTTTAATTAGATTGGAACGTGAAATGGTAATTGAATTACCGATAACACTGTGGTGTTAGATATGAAGTACTACCAGTTTTACTTCATGGGATGAATAGGTTGGGATTGGGAAAATAAAATAAATGATTACTTCGGTGTGGTTCGCTAATCCCGACTAGTTTGAATTGATATTCAAAGGACATTAAAGAATAAATTTAAAGAATTTATCTTGGATAAAATTAATGGGAACTTTTCCCAAAGTATAGGAATATTTGAATAAAAGAATATTCTGAATTGGAATGAGGCGTATGTTGTGTTGGTGTAACACTTTTATAATATATACGCGAGTTATTCAGAAAGACCGGGTTTATCCCATTCTGAATAACTGATTCGACGTGGTGTCGAAGACGAAGACGGTGGTCGAAGACCAGAAGTCTTCACGTCGTTTGGGTGATTACTGATGATCTTGATTAGGCTGTACACCCAAGAAGATGGAAACAGTTAGTGATCGTCCAGACGTACTTGGAGATCGATGGATATGCGGGGTACTAGGTGCCTCCGGTTTCGTTCAGACCCAGAACGGACTTGTAAATGGACTGTGTGTCTGACATTGGATTTTAGTCCGTGTGATTGATCTCTATTAAATATATATCTGTTTGGCGGCGGAGAATTTATTCTCTTGCTTAACGCCCTTCTCTGAGACGTACGAGCTCAGGGGTTATATATTGATGGATATCAAACGCATGGATTGAATTGCCTGTGTGGCATGCCTAAGTGGCAATTGATCGAGGCTTCTGTTGAAAAGCAAAGTCTTGTGGTGATGATCAAAGCACAGCCTTTGTGGCGTAGCTTTGTGTAACATTTACTTCGCGAGTTTCACACCCGGTATGAACCAAAAACGGGAGAGGACCTCAGGGAGGGCATCCGTTTCTTTCTAGCTAGAAGTGGCGTCAGTGGTTTTACACGCCCTGATGAGTTTGACTTATGTGGTTGTTGCTGTTGCGAGGCGCCTCGGATTGATCGGTCGTTCTCGAACCGATGGAGTCATTTAGTTGGCTCATTTACGCCCCAAAGGGCGGAGAAACGTATTGTTCAGGCACTATAATCCACATCGGTGGACCGGCCCTGACGATCTAAGGGGCAGTTGCGGCTGCTCCGGAGACATGGGCTAGATTGTCTCGAATCGGTTGAGGACTATCTTTTGCCTCGGTTCATGGATGGAAACCCAATTTCCAAATACGTGACATTTGCGGTTTTATTTGTAGAGCCTAGTATGGCGACATAGTGGGATGGGGCGCTCATGCCGCCTATGATTGATACTTATGATTTGAAGTTGTTTTATATACTATGCACTTATAATAGTATCAAATAATGTGTTTTAAACGTATCAAGCATGCTTTGGCTGTTATAAGGTAAAAACCCTATCCTCCGGCTTGCGTTGCATTGTGTGATGGGACCTGGGTCTTATAACAGCTTCATTTTTCTTTATTTAGCATTGCGTTGTTTGTTTTATGCACTGGTATTCTTGGGAGGAAACCCGTTCCGTGTTATACGGCGTGGTCCCTTGATTTACCGAACATTAAAATAAAAAATTATAACTGTTTTAGTTCTCACACCAGTCCCATGACTGACCTGGAGTTTATTGTTTTAACCTAAACTCTGGGTGCCCCTATTTTCCGCACGGGCAGCTAGTAGTTTTTGTTTTGCAGATTTATATTCACAGGATCCTGGTTTACAGCTGGAACGGTATCCGGAAAGCTTTGTATCCGTATATCTCCTTCTAGTTGTGTACTGTATTATTTTCCGCTGCTATGTATTTAAATGTAATTTAAATCTCTGATATTTCTGTGTAATATTTATTCTTTTATACTCTGTATATTCTAGTAATCTGATGCATTGTTGTAATATACAATGAAATGTTCTTTGGTATGCGTTCTGTTTTGTCTTGTTCTCAAACGATAGGGCGTTTCGAACGGCCTGGATCGGTTTAGCGACTGGTTCGGACCGAGCGAAATTCCTTGCTCGTCACACGTGGTATCATAGCTTTGGTTTACAAAGCAGAGAACAAGACACATTAGAACCATATGAAAGGATTCATCAGATATTGGATTAGTAATATCCAATGAGAATGACTCGTTAGAGATGGGATCAGTAGTATCCTAGAACGAGTGTGAAGAGTAATTTTTTAAAGTAAAAACAAGTTTTGTTTTGAAAATCTAAATCAATTACTCGTATTTGATTATTTATTTACATGAATTTGGGCAATCCAGTATATAAAGATTTTGCATATGCGTCTTGCAAACGTGTATTCGAAGTTTTAATATACTGGATGGTTATAGAATCATACTCTAGTTGCCCGGGGATAATTCTGGTGATGGGGCACTGTCGCCAGTATTTATTTTCGAGCGACAAAAGTGAGATTTCTATATATTTCCTATTGACTGGTGTGAGAACCAAAATTAGATACGGCCTGTTGTTGTGATTTGGCATCAAAAATCTGATTTTTGACTATATATCAAAAGTATAAATTTGAAATGATAATTCACTAATTGATTGATGGTTGTATTGTTTGATTATTGTTTGAATAATTAAAATTTGAACCATTTAGTTCATTTGAGTCAAATATTGAATTTTATTGAAAATTGGTCGCATCTGCTTGCATATACATGTATATCATTGAATAGGTCATAGCAAGGAGGCTAGAGCAGAGAATAAAATTTGTTTGCCCGACAAATAGGTACATGTTTACTACATGATTTACTGTTTTGTTTGGGTGATGATGATTTTATGAGCCTATTGGCTAGCCGCTTGGCTTTTTCTTTTTCTTTTTGAGATCTGAAGGACCGGGGAAGCTATTTGAAATTCCCCGATGCTCCCGGTGCAGGGGAGGTTATGGCGAAATTTTTCAAAAATTTAGGGTGTTAGCCAAATTTTTGAAATTTTGAAAATTCTCAGAAACTGAAGAGTTGGAGAATGGAAGCCAAATCGAACGTAGAGTTGATTGATCAAACCACTTTCGACTTTGTTCTTTTTCGGGGACGAAAAGTTTTAAGTGGGGGAGATTGTAATAACCCGGAAAATCTGGGCCAGTTTAAAATTTTTATTTTGGCTATTTTAGCGAATTTTGATTATTTAAAATGAATTATTTTAAATAATATCGACGAGAAATTTATTTTGAATAGAATTCGAACGTATATATTATACGCGTCGTCGTTAGAATATAAATATTTATATATAATTATAAATAGAATTGAAAATGGCGCGGTAGTTCGATAATTCGATTTCAAACTTCAATTGAATGTACCGGGTGCAAAACAATCCGGATTTTAGTGAAACCAAAAACATTGGGATCTAATTGATAATATCTTTCCAACGAATCCGAGAAATCAAAATTTCATAGCGGGAATCAAAAGATAAGTCCAGTTGAAATTTCTGAATAGTCGCTATGGAATTCAGGCCCTAAAAATGGACATTTTGCAAACGACCTCGGATTTCGACGAAACCAGTTTTGTTGGGTCCGGGAGGTGAAGTTATTGCTAGATTCCAAATTTCATAATTTTTCGAATCAATATGGGAGCGTGGCAAAGGAAAACGCGTTTGACCGGTTTTAGTTGATTTTAATCGACTGGAAATTGGCCATTTTTCAAACGGTCTCAGAATTCGACGAAATTAGTTTCGTTAGGACCGTATCGTCAATACGAAGATAGAAATAATTTTTCTGGAATTTTTCGAGTTAGTATGTGGCCCCGGTAAATTGAAATGCGCGTTCAAATTCAAAATGTAAACAATTATATTTTGATTTTGACGGAAACTAATCGTAACAGCCGAATTGGGTTACGAAACATATCCCATTGTATTCGGAATGGGGGTAACTAGCTAGGGACGACAGTCGTTGGGTCTCATTTGGAGGTTGAATTAAAAGTCAACTTCGGGGGAATTAAATAATATAAATAAATTATTATAAAAAAAAACCCTTCTAACTCACCTTCCCCCCCCCTTCCTCTTTGACCGATTCAGACTTCAGGGAAAATAAAAAAAAAACCGCTGGCCCTCGATCTCGAGTCCGCCGCCTGGGTCACCGTCGCGAGCCTCTCCCCTTGGCCTCCGCCGATCGAATCCCCTCACCCTCCCTCCATCGCTTCCTCTCTCCTCTTTAATCCCACAACCAAACCCAATCCTCCCCAATTCCAACGACGCAGCCCCAAGACCGCCACCCCTCGCCAGTGTCGCGCCCTCCGGTGATTTCCCCCTCGCTCCTCTGTTCGCATCCACTTCGACAAACCACACCAGACCCGAACAACCCCAGTTCCGGCGACAACCAACAGCAGCGGCGAAGGTGGAGTTTTTGGCCGATGCAATGGGTTTTGCACCTGACAGTTCTGAACGGTGAATGGATTAGAAGAAAGGTGTTACGAAAAGGAAAAAAAACACAGTAAGCTTTTCTATTTATGTATTTTGTAATTAGTTTATATTTGAATATGAAAAGAACATTATTTTTGAAAATTAAGGTAGCAATGTTTTTGAAAACAAAAATAACATTGGTATTTTTATAGAAAGAAAAGCATTGATAAAAAGGTAAATTTTTATCGAGGTAGCTTAAGGATAAAAATATGGTTTTGCTTAGGTAAAAATATAATTTTTATATATAGGATAATGTTGTAAAAATATGATTTCTATAAAGTTAAAGACGATATTTTTATAAAGAAGTAGAGGATGTAAAAGTGTGATTTTTACATATATGAGGTAGCGATAAAAATTCGATTTTTATATATTGAATAGCGAAGTCAAAATTCGATTTTTACATATATGAAGTAGCGATAAAAATTCGATTTTTATATATGGAATAGCGAAGTAAAAATTCGATTTTTAAAGGTATGAAGCAATTATAAAAATATGATTTTTAAATTGAAAGTGAATAAATAAAAATGTGATTTTTATTTTAAAGACATCAAAATATAAAAATGTGTGATTTTTATATATGTAGTGGCTACGGGCAACGAAGATGACGAAGGTAACAAAAAGGCGAGAACGAAGAAGATCTATATCAAAGTAGCGTCAAGATGTTTGGATAGCTATCAGTGAGAACTTCTCACCTTTCAATTTAAATTTTCTAGTTATATATATATATATATTAGGATGCAGACGGTGTTTAGTAGCACCCGACACCCGTCATCCACAGACCATGGATGGCTTGTTTGTTAAATTGTTTGGTTGTGTAGTTGAGTAGATTATTCGGTTTGAATTGAATTGTTTGGTGAAATGAATTGATTTGATTGATGTGTGAATGGCGTGGGCCTTCACTAGACCAGGGATAAGGCTAGGCCTTGTCCCGTTTCTAGTATCGTGCCGTTATGCCGCCGAAATTTTCTAAAATATGTTAGAAAAATAAAAATATCATTTTATTGAATAAATGAACCGAATAGAATATTCATAGATTGAACAAAATGTTTTATCGTTAAAAATATATTTTTTAACGTGAAGGGGAATAAATAAATATTCATTTACAAACCGGACGGTTTGTTTATGTACACCTATTTGAAGGACATTGATTGGGACGATAAATTTTACACATCGCCCAACAGCACAAATAAAATATGTGTTTGATTGTTTGAAACCCCACACGGGTGTTGGGATGAAATTTGAAGTTCACTCATCCTGATTGATTAAATATGTCGATCGATTGATTGACAGGCTGTTATAAGCGTTGAATATCTATATTTGATGCTTATACAGTGTAGTGCACTTTGGTTGATGGTTGATTATTTTCAATGCTATTATATACATGTGTTGTATGAAAATCCATATAATTAAATTTATATGGTGATTGATTGGGCCTCATTCCAATTTTGAAAATAAAGAATAATATAAAATAAAGGTTCATGTGTTGACAGTACTCATCCGTTGAGATTAGTCATGTGTTGAACGAAATAATTTAACAAAAATTGTCACCCATGGACAGTACTCATTCGTTGAGATTAGTCGTGTGTGGACAAAAATAAATATTCATTTGTTGAATAGAATATTTGAAAATAGAAATATATGAAGCCGTGTTGGTTAGAATTGACGCCATTTTGACGTAAACGATATTTATATCGATTTTATTCATTTTGAAATGAATTGAATTGAAAACGATTTCGAAATGAATTGAATTGAAAACGATTTCGAAATGAGTTGAATTGAAAACGATTTCGAAATGAATTGAATTGAAAACGATTTCGAAATGAATTGAATTGAAAACGATTTCGAAATGAATTGAATTGAAAACGATTTCGAAATGAATTGAATTGAAAACGATTTCGAAATGAATTGAATTGAAAACGATTTCGAAATGAATTGAATTGAAAACGATTTCGAAATGAATTGAATTGAAAACGATTTCGAAATGAATTGAATTGAAAACGATTTCGAAATGAATTGAAAACGAATTCAAATTGAATTGAAAGCGAATTGAAATGAATTCAAATTGAATTGAAATTTGAATTGAATAGAAATGAATTTTAAAACGAATTTATAAAGAAGAATTCAATTTTGATTTGAATTGAAATGGAAGTTGAGATTGCTTTTGAAACGAATATTAAAACTATTTATATAATTCGTTTTAAATAGAAATCGACGAAATATATATTATATATATAATATAATGGCCTGAATAGAACGCACCGCGCCGCGGCAGTTCGTGAATTTCGACCATTCATTTCAAACGGACATTACGGGAGATCCGACCGTCGGATTCACCTAAAACCAGAACCGTTGAGTTCGTATCGAAAAGAGATTTCTAACGAATATTAGAAATTTGAAATCTAACGGTTGGATTTGGAGTTACGTCCAAATCAAATTTGAAAAAGGTCGCTGTAAGTGCAGTTCGATGGCCATTGATGGAAATCGACTATACGGGCCTTGATAAAATTATTAAAAATAGTAATAATTTGTGTAAAATCATAAGAAATGATTTAGAAAGGATTGGGATGGAAAACTCCATATTTGAAAGGATAAAAATAGATTTTTATCGAAATGAACTGGTTTTGAACTAGAATTATAATTCTATTTATTTTTAAATAAATAAATTGAATTTAAAAAGGGTTTTAAAAATAACCAGAATATCCAATGATTGCATTGGAGTGGATTTGAATCGAAATTGTCTTCGGAATATTTCGATGTTGGAATTCGTGATTATACAGGGGTTGTTATGGAAATTTGAAAGATATATATTTATATCGTTATTTCCAATACGACATTTGTTAGTCGTAGAATTCGATATTGAATATAAGCCGATATATTTTCTATTCAGAGCCTTGTATTGAATATCGAATGTGATTTGGGTTTGTCGTGAATGGTGTCTTCACTAACACTGTTCTTGAACCCAGTTGAGAAAAGATTAAATCTTTTTATTTAAATTTAATGAAGTGTACCAATTAACTAATATTTAATTGGAATTGAATGGATATTGATTTTTGGGTTTATCGTGAACAGTGTTTTAAACAACACTCGTTCTTTAACCCGATAATTAATGAATGTGATTTTGGGTTTATCGTGAACTGTGTTTTTAAAATGACACTGATTCTTTAACCCAGTTAAAGATTAAAACTAAGTGGAGTTTTAATGAATCTTTAAATAGATTGAAAAGATCGAGAATGGAGTATCACCAGTTTTACTCCAAGCGATAGTTAAATCTTTAATTAGATTGGAACGTGAAATGGTAATTGAATTACCGATAACACTGTGGTGTTAGATATGAAGTACTACCAGTTTTACTTCATGGGATGAATAGGTTGGGATTGGGAAAATAAAATAAATGATTACTTCGGTGTGGTTCGCTAATCCCGACTAGTTTGAATTGATATTCAAAGGAGATTAAAGAATAAATTTAAAGAATTTATCTTGGATAAAATTAATGGGAACTTTTCCCAAAGTATAGGAATATTTGAATAAAAGAATATTCTGAATTGGAATGAGGCGTATGTTGTGTTGGTGTAACACTTTTATAATATATACGCGAGTTATTCAGAAAGACCGGGTTTATCCCATTCTGAATAACTGATTCGACGTGGTGTCGAAGATGAAGACGGTGGTCGAAGACCAGAAGTCTTCACGTCGTTTGGGTGATTACTGATGATCTTGATTAGGCTGTACACCCAAGAAGATGGAAACAGTTTGTGATCGTCCAGACGTACTTGGAGATCGATGGATATGCGGGGTACTAGGTGCCTCCGGTTTCGTTCAGACCCAGAACGGACTTGTAAATGGACTGTGTGTCTGACATTGGATTTTAGTCCGTGTGATTGATCTCTATTAAATATATATCTGTTTGGCGGCGGAGAATTTATTCTCTTGCTTAACGCTCTTCTCTGAGACGTACGAGCTCAGGGGTTATATATTGATGGATATCAAACGCATGGATTGAATTGCCTGTGTGGCATGCCTAAGTGGCAATTGATCGAGGCTTCTGTTGAAAATCAAAGTCTTATGGTGATGATCAAAGCACAGCCTTTGTGGCGTAGCTTTGTGTAACGTTTACTTCGCGAGTTTCACACCCGGTATGAACCAAAAACGGGAGAGGACCTCAGGGAGGGCATGCGTTTCTTTCTAGCTAGAAGTGGCGTCGGTGGTTTTACACGCCCTGACGAGTTTGACTTATGTGGTTGTTGCTGTTGCGAGGCGCCTCGGATTGATCGGTCGTTCTCGAACCGATGGAGTCATTTAGTTGGCTCATTTACGCCCCAAAGGGCGGAGAAACGTATTGTTCAGGCACTATAATCCACATCGGTGGACCGGCCCTGACGATCTAAGGGGCAGTTGCGGCTGCTCCGGAGACATGGGCTAGATTGTCTCGAATCGGTTGAGGACTATCTTTTGCCTCGGTTCATGGATGGAAACCCAATTTCCAAATACGTGACATTTGCGGTTTTATTTGTAGAGCCTAGTATGGCGACATAGTGGGATGGGGCGCTCATGCCGCCTATGATTGATACTTATGATTTGAAGTTGTTTTATACACTATGCACTTATAATAGTATCAAATAATGTGTTTTAAACGTATCAAGCATGCTTTGGCTGTTATAAGGTAAAAACCCTATCCTCCGGCTTGCGTTGCATTGTGTGATGGGACCTGGGTCTTATAACAGCTTCATTTTTCTTTATTTAGCATTGCGTTGTTTGTTTTATGCACTGGTATTCTTGGGAGGAAACCCGTTCCGTGTTAAACGGCGTGGTCCCTTGATTTACCGAACTTTAAAATAAAGAATTATAATTGTTTTAGTTCTCACACCAGTCCCATGACTGACCTGGAGTTTATTGTTTTAACCTAAACTCTGGGTGCCCCTGTTTTCCGCACGGGTAGCTAGTAGTTTTGGTTTTGCAGATTTATATTCACAGGATCCTGGTTTACAGCTGGAACGGTATCCGGAAAGCTTTGTATCCGTATATCTCCTTCTAGTTGTGTACTGTATTATTTTCCGCTGCTATGTATTTAAATGTAATTTAAATCTCTGATATTTCTGTGTAATATTTATTCTTTTATACTCTGTATATTCTAGTAATCTGATGCATTGTTGTAATATACAATGAAATGTTCTTTGGTATGCGTTCTGTTTTGTCTTGTTCTCAAACGATAGGGCGTTTCGAACGGCCTGGATCGGTTTAGCGACTGGTTCGGACCGAGCGAAATTCCTTGCTCGTCACAATTGATTATTAAATTAGTGTGTTGGATAAAATAGTTTAATGGATATTGTTTTTTTTAAAGGATTTATTATTTATTTTAGTTAATAAAGAAACTAACAACTAAAATAGTTAATGATCAGAGAAAATTATTATCCTGATTAATAATAATTTAGGGAATTACTTTTTAATTGAAATTCATTTAAAAAGTAATCGGAATTGAAATGAAATATACTTGAATGGTGAAAGGGAATTACGAACGGGTTTTATATTTCAAAACCCGAATTTGTTTAACAAAGTTATGAAGAGAATTTTAAGCGAATATGATAGTTTAAATTAAATGTTACTTAATTATTTAAATTAAGTACAAGTAAATTAAGAAAAAGAGTTTACAATAAACCAGGATTTACATAAAAGAGGTTTAAGGTGTTATATCATTAATTTTAAATTAACGTTACTTAAAAATGGGATTAAGTAAAAGTGAGAAAATGAAATGAGATTTCATAAGAGGAAATGGTTAAATGGATTTGAAAAGGGATTAGTAAAAGGTGAATTTGGTGAAAGAAGTGGGCCGTAGGATTTGATAACCAAATCCGAATTATAAAGGAGCTTGGTTAAAGGGGTCGAGTTAAAAGTGATGCTTTATAAAGAAGTTACTTAATTATTAAATTAAGAAAGATCGGGCATATCCGAGAAAAATATTTTCAAAGAGTAAGAAGGTTTTATGAAACCATATTTTGGATAAAGTAGTGAAATGTAATTTGTGTTGATATTGGAATGAAGTATCAGTTTTTGGATTACAATTGATATTTATCTTTAGATATGAACGTTATTGATCAAGGTCTGAGAGGTAATTAAAATACCCCAACTTGAACGACTTCAAGATTATTTGAGGATGATATAAGTTGTAATGGTAAAGGAGATTAGTGAAATTTATTATTTCATTAGAGAAATAATAACGCAACATTTTGGTGGAAATTTGGAATATATATATAATGAGGATTCCAAAGTGGGAATAAAAAGGAGTTGCGTAAATTATAACCATATTGTTGAGATTTAAAAAGGAAATGTAAAGGATGAGTTTTATTCTACAAGAATAAACATGAATTATCGTTTTCAAGTAATGAATAAAAGATATGTCGCAACGTTGTTTTATATATAAATAAGTTGAATTGATTTCCCAATATTGGATAATAATGTGGCTAATATTTTGAAAGTGAAATAGAAACTGGATATGATATAGGATTTTCATAAGTATTAAAATGTAACAACCCAAAAATCTGGGCCAGTTTAAAATTTTTATTTTGGCAATTTTAGTGAATTTTGAACATTTAAAATGAATTATTTTAAATAGTATCGACGGAAAATTTATTTTGAATAGAATTCGACGTATATATTATATACGTCGCCGTTAGAATATAAATAATTATATATAATTATAAATAGAATTGAAAATGGCGCGGTAGTTCGATAATTCGATTTCAAACTTCAATTGAATGTACTGGGTGCAAAACAATCCGGATTTTAGTGAAACCACAAACATTATGATCTAATTGGGAATATCTTTCCAACGAATCCGAAAAATCGAAATTTCATAGCGGGAATCAAAAGATATGTCCAGTTGAAAATTCAGAATAGTCGCTATGGAATTCAGGCCCTTAAAAATGGGAATTTTGCAAACGACCTCGGATTTCGACGAAACCACTTTTGTTGGGTCCGTGATGTAAAGTTATTGCTAGATTCCAAATTTCATAATTTTTCGAATCAATGTGTGAGCGTGGCAAAGGAAAACGCGTTTGACCAGTTTTAGTTGATTTTAATCGACTGGGAAATGGCCGTTTTCCTAATGGTCTCAGAATTCGACGAAATTAGTTTTGTTAGGACCGTATCGTCAATACGAAGTTAGAAAATATTTTTCTGCAATTTTTAGAGTTAGTATGTGACCCCAGTAAATTGAAATGCGTGTTCAAATTCAATATATAGAGTTATATGTTGATTTTGACGAAAACTGATTGTAACGATCGAATCAGCCTACGATACATATCCCATTGTGTTCGGAATGGGGGTAATTAGCTATGGACGATAGGCGGTGGGCCTCGTTTAGAGGTCGTATGAAAAAGTCAACTTTTTGTAAGTTAAATAATTAAAAATTAAAAATCCTCTCTCCTCCCCATATCTTCTCTCTGCTCCCCCCCGTTAAAATCGATTTCAGAATCGAAATAAAAGAAAAAGAAAAGAGAAAGAAAGGGGAGGAGAAGTCGCTCCTCCACCGGGGGGGCCACCGCACCCCGACGCCCATGCCGCCGCCCCCTCTCCTTCTTCCCCCACCTCCTCCTTCGCGATCAACGCGAACCCCCAGGCCTCGCGAGACCCATAGCCACCCCAAGCCCAACCCAAACCCTCGAGCACCCCATGATCCCACGCAACACCCCCTCCCTCCGTTAGTCGCGTCCTGACCTCGCCAGAGCAGCCCCGGCTCCACTCCGACCCTCCACCAAGCGCCGGCGCCGAGCACATCACCCCTCTCCTCAGTTCAGCGTGCAAAAACCCCCCTCCTCTTCGCTAAAAACCATCGCTGTGAGTCTCCCTTGATTTATTTCGAATTATCTATGTAAGTATAGGGTTTTAAAGAGGTAAATTAATCATATTATTAATATTATAAATGATTTTTACTTGTGTAGAGTATTAAAAATATAGTTTTTATATTTTTAAAATAATAAAAATATGATTTTTACAAAGTAGAAATATAAAAATATAATTTTTATATAGGTAAGATAGTAAAAATATCATCTTTATATGTGTAGCAAAATAAAATTGTGATTTTTATAATGATGAAATTGAAAAGGCGAAATCTTTATATGAAGAATAGCGTGGTAAAAATAGAATTTTTATCTATATAGTAGCAATGTAAAAATAGAATTTTTATCTATATAGTAGCAATGTAAAAATAGAATTTTTATCTATATAGTAGCGATGTAAAAATAGATTTTTTATCCATATGAAGTAATTATAAAAATATGATTTTTATATACATAGCAATAATATAAAAATGTGATTTTTACATATGTAGAGAATACGAGCAACGAAGATGACAAAAAGGCGAGAACGACGAAGATTTCTATAAATGAAGTGTCGTGGAGTAGGGATAGCTATTGGTGAGAATTTCTCACTCTTCATTTTCTTTTCCAGTTATATATATATATACTAGGATGCAGACGGTGCTTAGTAGCACCCGACACCCGTCATCCACAGACCATGGATGGCTTGTTTGTTTGGTTGATGTGTTGTGAAATTGCTTGTGATGTTGATGTGAAATCGATAATAAAATGTAGATGTGTTGAAATAAATTAATTATTGTTAAAAATATAATTTTTAACGTGAAAGTGAATAAATAAGTAATTATAAACAAATCGGCTGATTTGTTTATATACACTGATTTGACTGATATTGATTGGGATGATAAATTTTACACATCGCCCAACTGCACAAATAAAAATCTGTGTTTGTTGATTTGAAGCCCCACACGGGTGTTGGGATGATATTTGGGCACACTAATCCCAATTATTTAATTGTATGTCGATCGATTGGTCGACAGACTGTGTAAGCGTCGATTATTTATATTTGATGCTTATGCAGTTGTGTGGTGCACTTTGGATGATGGTTGATTGTTTGTCATTGCTATTATATACATGTGTTGTGTGGAATCCATATAACTAACATTATATGGTGATTGGTTGGGCCTCATTCCAATTGGGAAAATAATGAATATTATAAAAGAAAATTCATGTGTTGAAAATATTTATGTGTTGAGTAAAATATTTTAACAATAAAATTTACATCTTTATCATATTTAAAATTTGAACTACTTCACGGTGGAGTCTAATTAAAATCAAACGATAGATACCATAGTTTTATAAAATATTTTACATAACAAAAATAGTCGTGTGTTGAAAGAAATATAGATTCATGTGTTGAATAGAATAAATATTCATTTGTTGAATAGAATAAAGAAGTTTTTGAAAAATATAAAGCCGTGTTGATTAGAGATGCGTTATTTTGACGCGAACGATATTTATATCGATTTTATTCGTTTTTTAATGAATATTGAAAAGTGATTTCAAGATTTAATATTTTGAAATTAAATTCAAAATTAAATTAGATTAAAATTCAAATTGAAATTTTATTGAATCAGTTTGAAATGAATTCGAATCGAATAGAAAATGAATTCGATTCGAATTGAATAGAAAGTGAATTTGAATTCGAATTGAAGTAAATAGAAGGTAAATTCAAATTGAATTGAATTGAAACGAATTAGAAATCGAATTGAATTGAAACGAATTTGAATTCGAATTAAATAAAATTGAAATAAATTCGAATTGATTTAAATTGAAGATGAAGTTGAAATTGTTTTGAAAACGATTTTAAAAAGATTTATAAAATACGTTATAAAATGAAATCGACGAAATATATATAATATATTATATATATATATATATATATATATATATATATATATATATATAATGGCCTGAATAGAACGCGCCGCGCCGCGGTAGTTCGCGAATTTCGCATTGACTTCGAATGGACGTTGCGGGAGATCCGACCGTCGGATTCTCCTAAAACCGGAACCATTGGGTTCGTATCGAAAAGATCTTTCCAAGGAATATTAGAAATTTGAAATCTAACAGTTGGATTTGGAATTATGTCCAAATCAAATTCGAAAAAGGTCGCTGTAAGTGCAGTTCGATGGCCGTTGATGGAAATCGATTGTACGGGCCTTGATAAAATTATTAAAAATATCTATAATTTGTGTAAAATCATAAGAAATGATTTGGGAAAAATTGGGCTGAAAAATTCGGTATTTGAAAAGATAAAAATAGATTTTTATCGAAATGAACTAGTTTTGAACTAGAATTAAAATCAATTTATTTTTGAAATAAATAAATTGAATTTGAAAGTGATTTTAAAAATAATTAATATTCCCAATACGTGGATTGGACTGGAGTTGAATCGAAATTATCTTCGGAATATTTCGATGTTGGATTTCGTGACTATACAGATATTGTTATGGGAATTTGAAAGATATATTTTATATCGTTATTTCCAATACAATATTTGTTGGTTTCATAATTTGTTATTGAATATAAGCCGATATATTTTCTATTCAAAGCCTTGTATTTAATATCAAATGTGATTTGGGTTTGTTGTGAATCGTGTTTTAGATGACATTGGTTCTTTTACCCAGTTAAATGCAGGATATTGATTTTTGAAAAGATTAAAACTAAGCGGAGTTTGAATGAATTTTTAATTAGATTGAAATGTGAATTGATAGTTTAAATTATCAAATCTGAAAGGTGATCGAGAATGGAGTACCACCAGTTTTGCTCCAATGCGATAGTTAAATCTTTAATTAGATTTGAACGTGAGATGGTAATTAATTTTACCGATAACACCGTGGTGTTAGATATGGAGTATCACCAGTTTTTCTCCATGGGATATATAGGTTTGGATTGGGAAATAAAATAAATAATTACTTCGGTGTGGCTCGCTAATCCCGACTAGTGTCAAATGATATCCAAAGGAAGATTATAGAATAAATTTAGAAGAATTTGTTTTGGGTAAAATTAATGGGAACATTTCCCTAAGAATGTGATTTTGTGAATAAAAGAATATTCTGAATTGGAATGAGGCGTTCGTTGTGTTTGTGTAACATTTGTTTATTATATACGTGGGTTATTCAGAAAGGCCGGGTTATACCCATTCTGAATAACCGATTCGACGAGATGTCGAAGATGAAGACGGTGGTCGAAGACCGGAAGTCTTCACATCGTTCGGGTGATTACTGATGATCTTGATTGGGCTGTACACCCGAGATGAGGGAATCAGTTGGTGATCGTCCAGACGTACTTGGAGATGGATGGATATGCGAGGAAAGTGCCTCCGGTTTCGTTCAGACCCAGAACGAACTTGTAAATGGATTGTGTGTCTGACATTGGATTTTATTCTGTGTTGATTGATCTCTATTAAATATACATCTGTTTGGCGGCGGAGAATTTATTCTCTTGCTTAATGCCATTCTCTGAGACGCACGAGCTCAGAGGTTGTATATCGATGGACATCAGTCGCATGGAGTGAATTGCCAGTATGGCACGCGTAAGTGGCAATTGATCAAGGCTTCTGTTTAAAAGCAATGTCTTGTGGTAGATGATCAAAGCACGGCCTGTGTGGCGTAGCTTTGTGTATAGCGTGAATTCGCGAGCCTCACACCTCGGTATGAGTCAAAAACGGGATACGGACCCAAGGAGTGCACGACCTTTCTTTCTAGCTAGGGTGGTGTCAATGACCTACCAGCCCTGACATTTATATACTTTTCACCTGTGTGGTTGTTGGATACGAGGCGCCTCGGATATAGGTCTGTAAGCACCGGGAAACGTGTGTTCAGGAATTTCCAATCCTCAAAAGTAAGAGAGGACCGGCCTTGGAGGATCTAAGGATTGCTGATCATCGCTTTCCTATGAGTTAGAAAAGCGCGAAATTTTAAATTAAATTCTACAAGCGTACAGGTGTGTAGCATACAGGTCGAACACAGGGAGGTGTAATTAAAAATTAAATTATTTCTTTAATCTCTTGGGCGAGTTAGACGAAGTCTGGAGATTTTGTTGAAATAAAAACAAATTAAAATTGCGAACTTAGGATTATCGTTGAATCTAATCAACGATTAATCACTAAAGAAAGTAAATTGCAAGACAAGTACAACAATGCAGAAAATAAAAGTGCAGAATAAGAAGAACAACAAAAATAAAATTATGATTGTCGTTGAAACTAATCAAACGACTAATCACTAATGAAACAAATATAAAATACAACTAGTACCCTACCGAATCTAATCGGGTAGATGACACTAGTTGCTAAAAAATACTAGAAAATAAAATAAGAAGAATTTTTATTAGAGTAATGGAATACAGAAAATGAGATGGTCGTTACAATGGGTATACATGTGCTTATATAGGTGAACTGAAAAACCCTAATCCTCTAATGGGCCATGACTCAACCTCTTGAAAATAATATATTCACAAATAAAAGAGATAAGATAAACTTGAAATATTTCATGCAACTTTCCTCTTTTGATTGGTCATGTGGAAAATTGATTGGCATTTTCCAAGAGATTTGAAGTTGATTGGTAAATTGATTGGCATCACAATTGGCATCTATCTAATCAAATCTTCATCTTTATGGAGAGTAAAAAATGAAAGATTCCCTTTGATTTATCTATGAAGAATACTTCCAATTCTTGAAATATTTATTAGTGTATATCATATATTCATACATATGAATATATATATATACACCATAAATCACTAATCCATAAATTCTTCAAAGCAAGGGAGGCAGTGTGAACGCGTTCCATTCTTCAGCAAAAAGAGAGTTTGATGGGAATCAAACCCAGGTCTTTCTGTACAGATTTCCATGCCTTAACCAATGTGCTACGGCTTCCTTTGCGATTGAAAAATTGTTGAGATGGGAAAGTAGCTTCTTTTTCTTATCAGTGGTCTTTTATTTAATGAAGGAGACAATTAATCAATGACCTGTAAAAACACACAAAATACTCAAAGTAGCATTTATTTATATACAATAAAGATAAGATATAAGCATAAAAATAAACACATTTTTGTGCTAATCAAATACCCCCACACTTATCTTTTACTCGTCCTCGAGTAAAACAAGAAATGAAAAACTAAACTAGATAGGTCACACATTCGTAGGAAACACGATTCCATTGAGCGTATGCAACAAGCCATTAAACCTCTAGGTGTCCCTAGTAGGACGAGTGGTGTCTCGTGAGGGTTTTCAGCGGATACTACCCACAAAATCCAAATGCAGTATGCTATGAATCTAATGTAACTACATGAATGTAATGGTTATATACAAAAAAGAAAGAAAACAAGAATGACAACACGACTTGTTTCAGGAAAGTGGTACAACAAATTAAGTTAACAATTTCTAGTCAGTTGATTTTATTTTAGATACCTCAACTTGTCACAAATTTTCAATATAAATCAAGTTTTCAAATGTTAAATTCCTGTTTGGCCAGTTAGTTCAGTCGATAACATAGTGCGGCCATGAAATAGATTCTTAGTTTGCTTGGCACAGTTTGCAAAGTGGTATTATTATTTTCTCATGTATGGCTAGTCAAATCAATAAGGTCAAGAACTGTTTTGGCATCATCGCTTATTCTCTATTCTATAAGATTTTAAAATTTATGATTAAGTACATACACCTAACTTAGAAGACCAAGGTTTACCACCCATGCACTGCCTCGCGGACTAACGGAGAGTGGGTAAAGAGCTTGGCGGATTGTGCAGGCCGACTTTGACTTTGTCAACAACATGTCGGTAATCCTTAGGTGTCCAATCTCATAAAATGAGACCAAGATATTCCAACGCTGACTTTTTCAACAACTGTCGGATAGAGCTTGGCGGGTTTGCACACCAACGCTTGATATACAAGCAATGTTGGATACCCTTAGATTACTATTATTATTATTGAAAGTATAAGCACAAAAAAGAGTTACGCGAGTTCAACTTAACACAACTTAGTTTTAAAGATTCGAAAAGCCAATATAAGTATTTTAAGTCCTCCACTTATTTAAAAAAAGTCTACAATATAGAATAGATTTCATGGCCATCACCTAAGAATCTCCCTAGGTACCGGTTACACTATTATCCCTCAAAATTAAACTTTTTATTATATTTCTTATTCGATCTAAATTGAGAGAAAAAAATACTATCAACTGACTAAAAATCCTTAACTTATTTTGTTGGATCAATCTAAAATTGAGTTACGTTTGAAAAAAAAAATGGCATGTTACTACAGTCTAAAATGCATGATGGTCCTATTAATTGACTGAAAATGAAAAGAAAGAAAAATAAAGAAAAAACGAAAATGAGTGAAATGCAGACTCCCCCCCCCCTACACACTAGAACTAAACAGTGTCCACACTGTAAATGTTTCCTAAATTTGAAAGATCGTACCCAAAGGTGAATGAGATGCAAAATTATTTGTAGAATGAAATGCAGTCTAACTATATGTAAGAATGGATCATATCTACAATGATATATGTGTTTGTGGTGCACGCGATTCAAAGAATACCACCATCTTTTTCCCCCACACTTGGTTCTTGCCCTATCCCATTATGTCTAGGCATGTTTTCCAATAAGCAAAGGTTTTTGAAAGCCATCTCACCTTTATACCTAGATTTATAGTCCAGTAGATAAATATCCAGGGTCGTCCTAACAAGAAGTTTTTCAATCAAGCCAACATTCCAAAAGTAATTCATGTATTCAACAAATTTGTCAGTGTAATTTTTCAAAAATTTGTTATCGTATATAAATTCAGTGAAATTTGAAATCTAAGTGTTGTTCAAGAGTATGTGATCACATTTCTCATCGTAAACTGACAACGTATTTTCAACACTGACAATTTCAAGTTCGTTTGGAATTTTCTCAAAGTTAAAATTTTCGAACTCGTGACGTGAATCCACTTCTTCCTCATTTGGCAACTCATCCTCGTACAACCCAAAGAATTCATGTTCGTTAAAATCCTTTTCCAAATTTGAATTGAAAAATTCAACATTTTTATTCTGTTCAATTCCTAGAATTTCAAGTTTCTCACAGCCTGAATGAGGAAGATCAAAACCTGAGCTTAAATCTTTTTCTTGAAAAGAGTTGAAGTCTAAATGTTTTGCTGAATTGTGAACAACTTCATTTAGATTGTCATTTTCAATTTCCAAAGTTGTAATCTGAAAATTTTCAATATCAGCAAAGAATGGATTATTTCCTGATTCATTGCATTGAATTTGATTTTGTTGCTCGAGTTGTTCTTTAAAACACGTCATTAAACAAAGATGTTCATCAAGCTATCTATCTTTTTCACCAAGCTGTCTATCTTGCTTTTCTACCCTCTCTCTAAGAATGTTAAGGTGATATTCTTCAGAATCGTTGATTTGAAAGCTCTCGTTGTGGATTTCGTGATTCTCAAAATTATAGTCCACATCAATTTCACAATCAAAATTATTTCCAATGTGGTGGTTGTTTGAATTTTCAGAAAAAATGACAGTGATATTGGAAATCATTTTGATCATAGAAATTATATTCGTAACCAAAACTGTTTAAATTCGAGTGAAAATTGCAATTTTGGTTATTTTCATGATGTTGATATGAGCTATAATTTTGAAAATTTTCGTTTTCAACCCCATATTGATGTGGATCAAAGCTATTTTGATGAGGATGTGGCTCATAATCGAAATTATTGAAGTTTGAATTGAAGTCGCCATTTTGATCATAACATTGAAAATGTTGGTCATTTTGAAAATTTTGAAAATTGTTGACATTTGGCTCGCGAAATTTTGAAAAATCTTGCTTCATGAGTTGTAATTCAAAATCATACTCTTCAAGAGGACGTCTACTTCGATTATTATCACACATATCTCTCAATGATTTTTTTGAATCAGACATTTTAAAGAAGTTACGGTAAGACAGAAATTATTCTCGCTTCAAAATAATATAAAATACTAAGCTGTGCTCTATTAATTAACTAACTCAATTAGAAGGGGGAAGAGGGTCTTATGGCCGTTCACATATAGTATAAATACTAAGGGATACGACCAATATTTTACGGGTAGTATGCAACCTCTTTTGCTAAAAGTTCAATAAATTGAACTAATATATATCCGCGATCCAATTATACGAGACAGTCAACTTCACAAAACACCACTTTTCAATTATATTATTTTGCAAATCAAATCAAGTTTCAGAATTGAAAAACGACGAGAGTGATGATTTTAGTTATGGAAATTCGTTCCACACAAACAGAATCAGAAATATCAGTCAGAGAACAGTCACAGAATAATAACAGAAAATTAAAATATTGTACAAGCAAGCCGCTGCACCTGCAGAAGATTTTTACAAGCAATTTCTATATTTTTCAAAGCAGCAGAGCACCTGTAGAGTTCAGAAATTATTACAGGGGGGCATGGCTGTCCATCCAGAAAAAATGAGTAGCGTCAATGATTGAAATCTCACTATTTGAAATTTCTTTTGATTTCTGAAATCTTGATTTGTTGCTTGAACTCCAGTCACCTTGTCCTTAGTTTGAAATCTCTCTTCTTCTTTTTTTGGTTTTTTTGAATGAATTGAATAACAAAAAAAAGCACAAGAAAAAGAAACTAACAAAAAAAGCTAACTTTTTAGAGAAGATGGTGCTGAAGTGTGGATTGAAAAAAACTGCGGTGAATTGAGATCCCTGGCAACGGCGCCAAAAACTTGATCGTCGCTTTCCTATGAGTTAGAAAAGCGCGAAATTTTAAATTAAATTCTGCAAGCGTACAGGTGTATAGCATACAGGTCGAACACAGGGAGGTGTAATTAAAAATTAAATTATTTCTTTAATCTCTTGGGCGAGTTAGACGAAGTCTGGAGATTTTGTTGAAATAAAAACAAATTAAAATTGCGAACTTAGGATTATCGTTGAATCTAATCAACGATTAATCACTAAAGAAAGTAAATTGCAAGACAAGAACAACAATGCAGAAAATAAAAGTCCAGAATAAAAAGAACAACAAAAATAAAATTAGGATTGTCGTTGAAACTAATCAAACGACTAATCACTAATGAAACAAATGTAAAATACAACTAGTACCCTACCGAATCTAATCGGGTAGATGAAACTAGTTGCTAAAAAATACTAGAAATAAAAGAAGAAGAATTTTTATTAGAGTAATGGAATACAGCAAATGAGATGGTCGTTACAATGGGTATACATGTGCTTATATAGGTGAACTGAAAAAAACCCTAATCCTCTAATGGGCCATGACTCAACCTCTTGAAAATAATATATTCACAAATAAAAGAGATAAGATAAACTTGAAATATTTCATGCAGCTTTCCTCTTTTGATTGGTCATGTGGCAAATTGATTGGCATTTTCCAAGAGATTTGAAGTTGATTGGTAAATTGATTGGCATCATGATTGGCATCTATCTAATCAAATCTTCATCTTTATGAAGAGTAAAAAATGAAAGATTCCCTTTGATTTATCTATGAAGAACACTTCCAATTCTTGAAATATTTATTAGTGTATATCATATATTCATACATATGAATGTATATACACCATAAATCACTAATCCATAAATTCTTCAAAGCAAGGGAGGCAGTGTGAACGCGTTCCATTCTTCAGCAAAAAGAGAGTTTGATGGGAATCGAACCCAGGTCTTTCTGTACATATTTCCATGCCTTAACCAATGTGCTACGGCTTCCTTTGTGATAGAAAACTTGTTGAGATGGGAAAGTAGCCTCTTTTTCTTATCGGTGGTCCTTTATTTAATGAAGGAGACAATTAATCAATGACCTGTAAAAACACACAAAATACCCAAAGTAGCATTTATTTATATACAATAAAGATAAGATATAAGCAAAAAAATAAACACATTTATGTGCTAATCAATTGCTGTGTGTGGTCCCGAGGCATTTGCTAGAGTGTCTCGAATCGGAGAGGAGCTTGCCCCTTGCCTCGACTCATGACGGAAATCCAATTTCCAATACGTGATAGTGCGGTTTTATTTGTAGAACCTAGTATGGCGACATAGTGGTATGGGTCATTAATGCCGCCTATGATTGATATTTATGATGTGAAATTGTTTTGACACTATACACTTATAGTAATATCAAAATAATGTATTTTAAACGTATCAAGCATGCTTTGGCTGTTATAAGGTAAAAACCCTATCCTTCGGCTTGCGTTGCATTGTGTGATGGGACCTGGGTCTTATAATAGCTTCATTTTTCTTTATTTAGCATTGCGCTGTTTGTTTTCTGCACTGGTATTCTTGGGAGGAAACCCGTTCCGTGTTATACGGCGTGGTCCCTTGATTTACCTAACTTTAAAAATAAAGATTAATAACTTTTTTTAGTTCTCAAACCAGTCACATGACTGACCTGGAGTTTATTGTTTTAACCTAAACTCTGGGTGCCCCTATTTTCCACACGGGCAGCTAGTAGTTTTGGTTTTGCAGATTTATATCCACAGGGTCCTGATTTACAGCTGGAACGATGCTCGGAAAGCTCTGTATCCGTGTATCACTTTCAGTTGTGTTTTGTATATTTTTCCGCTGCTATGCAATTTATTGTAATCTCTGATATTTATTGAATGTAATTTATTCATTTATACTCTGTATATTCTTGTATCTGATGGAATTGTTGTAATAACAATGAAATGTTCTTCCGTCTGCGTTCTGTTTTGTCCTGTTCTCAAAACGATCAGGGGTTTCGAACGGTCTTTGTCGGTTTAACGATCGATTCAGATCGAGCGAAATTTCTTGCCGTTACGGTTTGGTATCAGAGCTTTGGTTTACAGAGCTCGAGAACAAGGCACATTAGAACCATACGAAAGAATTCATCAGATATTGGATTAGTAATATCCAATTAGAATGACTTGTTAGAGATAGGATCAGTAGTATCCTAGAACGAGTGTGAAGAGTATATTTTTCAAATGAAAACAATTTTGTTTTGAAATTTAAACCATTTTATACGTATTTGAATATTTATTTATTTTGAATTTGGACAATCGAGTATATATAGATTTCGCGTATACGCGTCATGAACGTATATTCGAGGTTTTAATATACTGGATAGATATAGAATCACACTCTAGTCGCCCAGAGATGATGTTGATAATGACCATGGCATCATCAAAATTTATTTTCATGTTTCGAAGGTGTGATTTCTATATATTTCCATTAGACTGGTGTGAGAACCAAAACTTATATAGCTAGAATTTATTGTTGTGAATTGGCATCAAAAACATGATTTTTGTATATGTATCAAATTATGAATTTGAAACTCTAATTCAGTAATTGATTGATGTTTGTGTTGTTTGTTTATTTGTTTGATAATTTTGAACCATTTAGCCTAATTGAATCACATATTGAATTATATTGAAAATTGGTCACATTTGCTTGCATATATATGTACTTACATTGAACAGGTCATAGCAAGGAGGCTAGAGAAGAGAATAAAATTTGTTTGCCCGACAAATAGGTACATGTTTACTATAATTTACTGTTTTGTTTGGGTGATGATGATTTTATGAGCCTATTGGCTAGCCGCTTGGCTTTTTCTTTTTCTTTTTGAGATCAGAAGGCCTATATGGCAATTTCGGGATTTTCCCGTGGCTCCCGGTGCAGGGGAGGTTATGGCGAAATTTTTCGAAAATTTAGGGTGTTAGCCAAATTTTTGAATTTTTTGAAAATTCTCAGAAACTGAAAAGTTGGAGAATGGAAGCCAGATCGAACGTAGTGTTGATTAATCAAACCACTTTCGACTTTGTTCCTTTTCGGGGATGAAAAGTTTTAAGTGGGGGAGATTGTAACAACTCGAAAATCTGGGCCAGTTTAAAAATTTTATTTTGGCAATTTTAGTGAATTTTGAACATTTAAAATGAATTATTTTAAATAATATTGACGGAAAATTTATTTTGAATAGAATTCGACGTATATATTATATACGTCGCTGTTAGAATATAAATAATTATATATAATTATAAATAGAATTGAAAATGGCGCGGTAGTTCGATAATTCGATTTCAAACTTCAATTGAATGTACCGGGTGCAAAACAATCCGGATTTTAGTGAAACCAAAAACATTAGGATCTAATTGGGAATATATTTCCAACTAATCCGAAAAATCGAAATTTCATAGCGGGAATCAAAAGATATGTCCAGTTGAAAATTCAGAATAGTCGCTATGGAATTCAGGCCCTTAAAAATGGGAATTTTGCAAACGACCTCGGATTTCGACGAAACCACTTTTGTTGGGTCCGTGACGTAAAGTTATTGCTAGATTCCAAATTTCATAATTTTTCGAATCAATGTGTGAGCGTGGCAAAGGAAAACGCGTTTGACCAGTTTCAGTTGATTTTAGTCGACTGGAAAGTGGTCATTTTCTTAACGGTCTCAGAATTTGATGAAATTAGTTTTGTTAGGACCGTATCGTCAATACGAAGTTAGAAAATATTTTTCTGCAATTTTTAAAGTTAGTATGTGACCCCAGTAAATTGAAATGCGCGTTCAAATTCAATATATAGAGTTATATGTTGATTTTGATGAAAACTGATTATAACGATCGAATCAGCCTACGATACATATCCCATTGTGTTCGGAATGGGGGTAATTAGCTATGGACGACAGGCGGTGGGCCTCGTTTAGAGGTCGTATGAAAAAGTCAACTTTTTGTAAGTTAAATAATTAAAATAATTAAAAATCCTCTGTCCTCCCCATATCTTCTCTCTGCCCCCCCCCCCCCCCCCCCCCCCGTTAAAATCGATTTCAGAATCGAAATAAAAAAAAGAAAAAGAAAGGGGAGGAGCAGTCGCTCTCCACCGGGGGGGCCACCGCACCCCGACGCCCACGCCGCCGCCCCCTCTCCTTTTTCCCCACCTCCTCCTTCGCGATCAACGCGAACCCCTAGGCCTCGCGAGACCCGTAGCCACCCCGAGCCCAACCCAAACCCTCGAGCACCCCAAGATCCGATGCAACACCCCCTCCCTCTGTTAGTCGCGTCCTGACCTCGCCAGAGCAGCCCCGGCTCCACTCCGACCCTCCACCAAGCGTCGGCGCCGAGCACAGCACCCCTCTCCTCAGTTCAGCGTGCAAAAACCCCCCTCCTCTTCGCTAAAAACCATCGCTGTGAGTCTCCCTTGATTTATTTCGAATTATCTATGTAAGTATAGGGTTTTAAAGAGGTAAATTAATCATATTATTAATATTATAAATGATTTTTACTTGTGTAGAGTATTAAAAATATAGTTTTTATATTTTTAAAATAATAAAAATATGATTTTTACAAAGTAGAAATATAAAAATATAATTTTTATATAGGTAAGATAGTAAAAATATCATCTTTATATGTGTAGCAAAATAAAATTGTGATTTTTATAATGATGAAATTGAAAAGGCGAAATCTTTATATGAAGAATAGCGTGGTAAAAATAGAATTTTTATCTATATAGTAGCAATGTAAAAATAGAATTTTTATCTATATAGTAGCAATGTAAAAATAGAATTTTTATCTATATAGTAGCGATGTAAAAATAGAATTTTTATCCATATGAAGTAATTATAAAAATATGATTTTTATATACATAGCAATAATATAAAAATGTGATTTTTACATATGTAGAGAATACGAGCAACGAAGATGACAAAAAGGCGAGAACGACGAAGATTTCTATAAATGAAGTGTCGTGGAGTTGAGATAGCTATTAGTGGGAATTTCTCACTCTTCAATTTCTTTTCTAGTTATATATATATACTAGGATGCAGACGGTGCTTAGTAGCACCCGACACCCGTCATCCACAGACCATGGATGGCTTGTTTGTTTGGTTGATGTGTTGTGAAATTGCTTGTGATGTTGATGTGAAATCGATAATAAAATGTAGATGTGTTGAAATAAATTAATTATCATTAAAAATATTGATTGGGATGATAAATTTTACACATCGCCCAACTGCACAAATAAAAATCTGTGTTTGTTGATTTGAAACCCCACACGGGTGTTGGGATGATATTTGGGTACACTAATCCCAATTATTTAATTGTATGTCGATCGATTGGTCGACAGACTGTGTAAGCGTCGATTATTTATATTTGATGCTTATGCAGTTGTGTGGTGCACTTTGGATGATGGTTGATTGTTTGTCATTGCTATTATATACATGTGTTGTGTGGAATCCATATAACTAACAATATATGGTGATTGGTTGGGCCTCATTCCAATCGGGAAAATAATGAATATTATAAAAGAAAATTCATGTATTGAAAATATTCATGTGTTGAGTAAAATATTTTAACAATAAAATTTACATCTTTATCATATTTAAAATTTGAACTACTTCACGGTGGAGTCTAATTAAAATCAAACGATAGATACCATAGTTTTATAAAATATTTTACATAACAAAAATAGTCGTGTGTTGAAAGAAATATAGATTCATGTGTTGAATAGAATAAATATTCATTTGTTGAATAGAATAAAGAAGTTCTTGAAAAATATAAAGCCGTGTTGATTAGAGATGCGTTATTTTGACGCGAACGATATTTATATCGATTTTATTCGTTTTATAATGAATATTGAAAAGTGATTTCAAAATTTAATATTTCGAAATGAAATTCAAAATTAAATTAGATTAAAATTCAAATTGAAATTTTATTGAATCAATTTGAAATGAATTCGAATCGAATAGAAAATGAATTTGATTCGAATTGAATAGAAAGTGAATTTGAATTCGAATTGAAGTAAATAGAAGGTAAATTCAAATTGAATTTAATTGAAACGAATTAGAAATCGAATTGAATTGAAACGAATTTGAATTCGAATTAAATAAAATTGAAATGAATTCGAATCGATTTGAAATTGAAGATGAAGTTGAAATGGTTTTGAAAACGATTTTAAAACGATTTATAAAATACGTTTTAAAATGAAATCGACGAAATATATATAATATATATATTATATATATATATATAATGGCCTGAATAGAACGCGCCGCGCCGCGGTAGTTCGCGAATTTCGACCATTGACTTCGAATGGACGTTGCGGGAGATCCGGCCGTCGAATTCTCCTAAAACCGGAACCATTGGGTTCGTATCGAAAAGAGCTTTCCAAGGAAAAAAAGAAATTTAAAATCTAACGGTTGGATTTGGAATTATGTCCAAATCAAATTCGAAAAAGGTCGCTGTAAGTGCAGTTCGATGGCCGTTGATGGAAATCGATTGTACGGGCCTTGATAAAATTATTAAAAATATCTATAATTTGTGTAAAATCATAAGAAATGATTTGGGTAAAATTGGGCTGAAAAATTCGGTATTTGAAAAGATAAAAATAGATTTTTATCGAAATAAACTAGTTTTGAACTAGAATTAAAATCAATTTATTTTTGAAATAAATAAATTGAATTTGAAAGTGATTTTAAAAATAATTAATATTCCCAATACGTGGATTGGACTGGAGTTGAATCAAAATTATCTTCGGAATATTTCGATGTTGGATTTCGTGACTATACAGATATTGTTATGGGAATTTGAAAGATATATTTTATATCGTTATTTCCAATACGATATTTGTTGGTTTCAGAATTTGATATTGAATATAAGCCGATATATTTTCTATTCAAAGCCTTGTATTTAATACCAAATGTGATTTGGGTTTGTCGTGAATCGTGTTTTAGATGACATTGGTTCTTTAACCCAGTTAAATGCAGGATATTGATTTTTGAAAAGATTAAAACTAAGTGGAGTTTGAATGAATTTTTAATTAGATTGAAATGTGAATTGATAGTTTAAATTATCAAATCTGAAAGGTGATCGAGAATGGAGTACCACCAGTTTTGCTCCAATGCGATAGTTAAATCTTTAATTAGATTTGAATGTGAGATGGTAATTAATTTTACCGATAACACCGTGGTGTTAGATATGGAGTATCACCAGTTTTTCTCCATGGGATATATAGGTTGGGATTGGGAAATAAAATAAATAATTACTTCGGTGTGGCTCACTAATCCCGACTAGTTTGAAATGATATCCAAAGGAAGATTATAGAATAAATTTAGAAGAATTTATCTTGGGTAAAATTAATGGGAACATTTCCCTAAGAATGTGATTTTGTGAATAAAAGAATATTCTGAATTGGAATGAGGCGTTCGTTGTGTTTGTGTAACATTTGTTTATTATATACGTGGGTTATTCAGAAAGGCCGGGTTATACCCATTCTGAATAACCGATTCGACGAGATGTCGAAGATGAAGACGGTGGTCGAAGACCGGAAGTCTTCACATCGTTTGGGTGATTACTGATGATCTTGATTGGGCTGTACACCCGAGATGAGGGAATCAGTTGGTGATCGTCCAGACGTACTTGGAGATGGATGGGTATGCGAGGAAAGTGCCTCCGGTTTCGTTCAGACCCAGAACGAACTTGTAAATGGATTGTGTGTCTGACATTGGATTTTATTCTGTGTTGATTGATCTCTATTAAATATACATCTGTTTGGCGGCGGAGAATTTATTCTCTTGCTTAACGCCCTTCTCTGAGACGCACGAGCTCAGAGGTTGTATATCGATGGACATCAGTCGCATGGAGTGAATTGCCAGTGTGGCACGCGTAAGTGGCAATTGATCAAGGCTTCTGTTGAAAAGCAAAGTCTTGTGGTTGATGATCAAAGCACGGCCTGTGTGGCGTAGCTTTGTGTATAGCGTGAATTCGCGAGCCTCACACCTCGGTATGAGTCAAAAACGGGATACAGACCCAAGGAGTGCACGACGTTTCTTTCTAGCTTGGGTGGTGTCAGTGACCTACCAGCCCTGACATTTATATAATTTTCACCTGTGTGGTTGTTGGATACGAGGCGCCTCGGATATAGGTCTGTAAGGACCGGGAAACGTGTGTTCAGGAATTGCCAATCCTCAAAAGTAAGAGAGGACCGGCCTTGGAGGATCCAGGGATTGCTGTGTGCGGTCCCGAGGCATTTGCTAGAGTGTCTCGAATCGGAGAGGAGCTTGCCCCTTGCCTCGACTCATGACGGAAATCCAATTTCCAATACGTGATAGTGCGGTTTTATTTGTAGAACCTAGTATGGAGACATAGTGGTATGGGTCATTAATGCCGCCTATGATTGATATTTATGATGTGAAATTGTTTTGACACTATACACTTATAGTAATATCAAAATAATGTGTTTTAAACGTATCAAGCATGCTTTGGCTATTATAAGGTAAAAACCCTATCCTCCGGCTTGCGTTGCATTGTGTGATGGGACCTGGGTCTTACAACAGCTTCATTTTTCTTTATTTAGCATTGCGCTATTTGTTTTATGCACTGGTATTCTCGGGAGGAAACCCGTTCCGTGTTATACGGCGTGGTCCCTTGATTTACCTAACTTTAAAAATAAAGATTAATAACATTTTTAGTTCTCACACCAGTCACATGACTGACCTGGAGTTTATTTGTAATAACCCGAAATTCTGGGCCAGTTTAAAATTTTTATTTTGGCAATTTTAGTGAAGTTTGAACATTTAAAATAGATTATTTTAAATAATATCGACGAGAAATTTATTTTGAATAGAATTCGACGTATATATTATATACGTCGTCGTTAGAATATAAATATTTATATATAATTAAAAATAGAATTGAAAATGGCGCGGTAGTTCGATAATTCGATTTCAAACTTCAATTGAATGTACCGGGTGCAAAACAATCCGGATTTTAGTAAAACCAAAAATAATGGGATCTAATTGTGAATATCTTTCTAACGAATCCGACAAATCAAAATTTCGTAGCGAGAATCAAAAGATATGTCCAGTTGAAAATTCTGAATAGTCGCTATGGAATTCAGGCCCTTAAAAATGGACATTTTGCAAACGACCTCGGATTTCGACGAAACCAGTTTTGTTGGGTCCGTGATGTAAAATTATTGCTAGGTTTCAAATTTCATAATTTTTCGAATCAATATGTGAGCGTGGCAAAGGAAAACGTGTTTTGACCATTTCAGTTGATTTTAATCGACTGGAAATTGGCCATTTTTCCAACGGTCTCGGAATTCGACGAAACTAGTTTTGTTAAGACCGTATCGTCAATACGAAGCTAGAAAATATTTTTCCGTAATTTTTCGAGCTAGTATGTGACCCCGGTAATTTGAAATGTACGTTTAAAATTCAATATAGGGATTTAAATGTAAATTCAACAGAAACTGATTGTAACGATCGAATCAACCTACGATACATATCCCATTGTGTTCAGAATAGGGGTAATATGCTATGGACGACAGGCGGTGGGCCTCGTTTAGAGGTCGTATGTAAAAGTCAACTTTTTGCGATTAAATTAATTAAATTAATTAAAAATTAAAATATATAGGCCCCCCCCTCGTTTTCATTCAACAGAAACGAAAAAGAAATAAAAAAAAAGAGAAAAGAGGAGAGCGACGGGGGAGGAGCCGCCGCCCCTCCCCGATGATCCGTCGCCGCCGCGATGAAGCCACCCACCTCCAGCCCCCCCCCTCCGATCCTCCGCCTTCTTCTTCCCTCCTCTGCCACGAAACCCGAATACCCCCAAAACCCCTATCGCCCAAAACCCAATCCGCCGCACCTCCAGCCCTAGCCACCGCCGCCCAACGTCGAGCCCCCCCCTGCGAGCCACCGCGAGCAGCAGGCATGACCGCCCCCCCCTCTGTAAGTTTTTTTAATTTATTTATTTTATTTTTATTTTATATAAATAGAGGATTTTTAAACTGATTTTTTTTTGGATTTTTAAACTGATTTTTTTTAGGATTTTTAAACTGATTTTTTTAGGATAAAAAAAAACTAATTTTATTTTTTTAGATTTTAAATAGAAAAAGATTTAAACTTTAAAAAGAGAAAGGTTTGAACTTTAAAATAGAAAAGACGGAATTTTTATTGAGTAGAAGAAGTAAAAATATGATTTTTATACTTTTAAAGTATTAAAAATATAATCTTTACTATATAGAAATATTAAAAATATGATTTTTATATTTTTAAAGTATTAAAAATATAATCTTTATAGGATAGAGAATATAAAAATATCATCTTTGTATATGTAGCGAAATAAAAATCTGATTTTTATTTTATATACGTTGAGATAAAGTGGTAATTTTTATAAAGGAGAAAACTTTATTTTTATAAAGGAGAAAACTTTATTTTTATAAAGGCGAAAACTTTATTTTTATAAAGGAGAAAACTTTATTTTTATAAAGGCGACAACTTTATTTTTATAAAGGCGAAAACTTTATTTTTATAAAGGCGAAAACTTTATTTTTATAAAGGAGAAAACTTTATTTTTATAAAGGAGAAAACTTTATTTTTATAAAGGAGAAAACTTTAATTTTATAAAGGCGAAAACTTTATTTTTATAAAGGAGAAAACTTCATTTTTATAAAGGCGAAAACTTTATTTTTATAAAGGAGAAAACTTTATTTTTATAAAGGAGAAAACTTTATTTTTATAAAGGCGAAAACTTTATTTTTATAAAGGCGAAAACTTCATATTAGAAAAGGCGAAATCTATATTTTTATAAGGGCGAAATCTATATTTTTGAAATGGAATTTTTATCTATATAGTAGCAATGTAGAAATAGAATTTTTATCCATAGAGCGTGATAGTAAAAATATGATTTTTATATATTGAATAGCATAGTAAAAATTCGATTTTTAAATATATGAAGTGATTATAAAAATATGATTTTAAATTGAAAACGAACAAATAAAAATGTGATTTTTATTTTAAAGACATCAAAATATAAAAATGTGATTTTTGTGTATATAGTGACTACGGGCAACGAAGATGACGAAGATGGGATAACAAAGAAGATTTCTATAATGGAAGAGTCGTGGTATTGGATAGCTTTAGGTGAGAACTTCTCACTCAAATTCTCTTTTTCTAGTTATATATATATACTAGGATGCAGACGGTGCTTAGTAGCACCCGACACCCGTCATCCACAGACCATGGATGGCTTGTTTGTTAACTTGTTTGGTTGTATAGTTGGTTAGTCTATTTGGTTTAAATTGAATTGTTTGGTGAATTGAAATTGATTTGATTGATGTGTGAATGGCGTGGGCCTTCACTAGACCGGGGATAAGGCTAGGCCTTGTCCCGTTTCTAGTATCGTGCCGTTATGCCGCCGAAATTTTCTAAAATATGTTAGAAAAATAAAAATATCATTTTTATTGTGTAAATGAAATGAATAGAAATTCATGTGTTGAAATAGAATGTTTTATCGTTAAAAATATAATTTTTAACGTGGAAGTGAATAAAATAAAATATTCATTTACAAACCGGACGGTTTGTTTATGTACACCTATTTGAAGGATATTGATTGGGACGATAAATTTTACACATCGCCCAACTGCACAAATAAAAAATGTGTTTGATTGTTTGAAACCCCACACGGGTGTTGGGATGAAATTTGAAGTTCACTCATCCTGATTGATTAAATATGTCGATCGATTGATTGACAGGCTGTTATAAGCGTCAGATATCTATATTTGATGCTTATACAGTGTAGTGCACTTTGGTTGATAATTGATTATTTTTCCATGCTATTATGTACCTGTGTTGTATGGAATCCATATAATTAACATTATATGGTGATTGATTGGGCCTCATTCCAATCGGGAAAACAATGAATATTATAAAAGAAAATTCATGTGTTGAATATAAAAATAGTCATGTGTTGACGATGATCATGTGTTGAAACTATTCATGTGTTGAGTAAAATATTTTAAATAAAATAAATTACATCTTTATCACATTTAAAATTAGAACTACTTCTCAGTAGAAGTCTAATTAAAAATCAAACGATAGATACCATAGTTTTATAAAATGTTTTACATAACAAAAATAGTGATGTGTTGACAGTACTCATGTGTTGAGATTAGTCGTGTGTTGAAAGCGATATAGATTCATGTGTTGAATGGGATAAATATTCATTTGTTGGATAGAATAAAGGAGTTTTGAAAAATATAAAGCCGTGTTGATTAGAGATGCGTTATTTCGACGTGAACGATATTTATATCGATTTTAAACGATTTCGAAATGAATTGAATTGAAAACGATTTCGAAATGAATTGAATTGAAAACGATTTCGAAATGAATTGAAAACGATTTCGAAATGAATTGAATTGAAAACGATTTCGAAATGAATTGAATTGAAAACGATTTCGAAATGAATTGAATTGAAAACGAATTCAAATTGATTTGAAAGCGAATTGAAATGAATTCAAATTGAATTGAAATTTGAATTGAATAGAAATGAATTTTAAAACGAATTTATAAAGAAGAATTCAATTTTGATTTGAATTGAAAAGGAAGTTGAAATTGTTTTGAAACGAATTTAAAACGATTTATAAAATACGTTTTAAAAGGAAATCGACGAAATATATATTATATATTATATATATATATATAATGGCCTGAATAGAACGCGCCGCGCCGCGGCAGTTCGTGAATTTCGACCATTTATTTCAAACGGACATTGCGGGAGATCCGACCGTCGGATTCTCCTAAAACCGGAACCGTTGGGTTCGTATCGAAAAGAGCTTTCCAATGAATATTAGAAATCTGAAATCTAACGGTTGGATTTGGAGTTATGTCCAAATCAAATTCGAAAAAGGTCGCTGTAAGTGCAGTTCGATGGCCGTTGATGGAAATCGACTGTACGGGCCTTGATAAAATTATTAAAAATATCTATAATTTGTGTAAAATTATAATATGTGAATTGGAAAGAATTGAGCTGGAAAATTTCACATTTGAAAGGATAAAAATGAATTTTGTCGAAATGAACTAGTTTTGAACTAGAATTAAAATCAATTTATTTTTAAAATAAATAAATTGAATTTGAAAGTGATTTTGAAAATAATCGATATTTCCAATACGTGAATTGGACTGGAGTTGAATCGAAATTATCTTCGGGATATTTCGATGTTGGATTTCGTGACTATACAAATATTGTTATGGGGATTTGAAAGATATTTTATATCGTTATTTCCAATACGATATTTGTTGGTTTCAGAATTTGATATTGAATATAAGCCGATATATTTCCTATTCAGGGCCTTGTATTGAATATCAAATGTGATTTGGGTTTATCGTGGATCGTGTTTTAGATGACATTGGTTCTTTAACCCAGTTAAAGGCAAGATGTTGATTTTTGAAAAGATTAAAACTAAGTGGAGTTTTAATGAATCTTTAATTAGATTAAAAATGTGAGTTGATAATTTAAATTATCAAATTTGAAAGGTGATCGAGAATGGAGTACCACCAGTTTTGCTCCAAAGCGATAGTTAAATCTTTAATTAGATTTGAACGTGAAATGGTAATTAATTTTACCGATAACACCGTGGTGTTAGATATGGAGTATCACCAGTTTTGCTCCATGGGATATATAGGTTGGGATTGGGAAATAAACTAAATAATTACTTCGGTGTGGTTCGTTAATCCCGACTAGTTTGAAATGATATCCAAAGGAAGATTAAAGAATAAATTTAGAAGAATTTATCTTTGATAAAATTAATGGGAACCTTTCCCTAAGAATGTGATTTTGTGAATAAAAGAATATTCTGAATTGGAATGAGGCGTTTGTGGTGTTTGTGTAACATTCGTTTATTATATACGTGGGTTATTCAGAAAGGCCGGGTTATACCCATTCTGAATAACCGATTCGACGAGATGTCGAAGATGAAGACGGTGGTTGAAGACCGGAAGTCTTCACATCGTTTGGGTGATTACTGATGATCTTGATTGGGCTGTACACCCAGGATGAGGGAATCAGTTGGTGATCGTCCAGACGTACTTGGAGATGGATGGATATGCGAGGAAAGTGCCTCCGGTTTCGTTCAGACCCAGAACGAACTTGTAAATGGATTGTGTGTCTGACATTGGATTTTATTCTGTGTTGATTGATCTCTATTAAATATACATCTGTTTGGCGGCGGAGAATTTATTCTCTTGCTTAACGCCCTTCTCTGAGACGTACGAGCTCAGAGGTTGTATATCGATGGACATCAGTCGCATGGAGTGAATTGCCAATGTGGCATGCGTAAGTGGCAATTGATCAAGGCTTCTGTTGAAAAGCAAAGTCTTGTGGTTGATGATCAAAGCACGGCCTGTGTGGCGTAGCTTTGTGTATAACGTGAATTCGCGAGCCTCACACCTCGGTATGAGTCAAAACGGGAGATGGACCGCTGGGAGAGCACGACGTTTCTTTCTAGCTAGGGTGGTGTCAGTGACCTACCAGCCCTGACATTTATATACTTTTCACCTGTGTGGTTGTTGGATACGAGGCGCCTCGGATATAGGTCTGTAAGGACCGGGAAACGTGTGTTCAGGAATTGCCAATCCTCAAAAGTAAGAGAGGACCGGCCTAGCCGATTCCAAGGATCATAGTGGGGTCCTGAGGCATTTGCTAGAGTGTCTCGAACGCGGAGAGGAGCTTGCCCCTTGCCTCGGCTTATGACGGAAATCCAATTTCCAATACGTGTATTGCGGTTTTAATTGTAGAATTAGTATGGCGACATGATAGATGGTACCCATGCCGCCTATGATTGATATTTATGATTTGAATTGTTTTGACACTATACACTTATTATAGTATCAAATAATGTGTTTTAAACGTATCAAGCATGCTTTGGCTGTTATAAGGTAAAAACCTTATCCTCCGGCTTGCGTTGCATTGTGTGATGGGACCTGGGTCTTATAACGGCTTCATTTTTCTTTATTTAGCATTGCGCTGTTTGTTCTATGCACTGGTATTCTTGGGAGGAAACCCGTTCCGTGTTATACGGCGTGGTCCCTTGATTTACCTAACTTTAAAACCAATATTAATAACTGTTTTAGTTCTCACACCAGTCACATGACTGACCTGGAGTTTATTGTTTTAACCTAAACTCTGGGTGCCCTTATTTTCCGCACGGGTAGCTAGTAGTTTTGGTTTTGCAGATTTATATTCACAGGATCCTTATTTACAGCTGGAACGATGCTCGGAAAGCTCTGTATCCGTGTATCTGATGGAATTGTTGTAATAGCAATGAAATGTTCTTCCGTATGCGTTCTATTTTGTCTTGTCCTCACAGTAATTCGTTCTTTCTCATCTCTTCGGAGACCGGGGAAGTTCGGGTCGCCTCATTTGGTATCAGAGCTTTGGTTTACAGAGCTCGAGAACAAGACACATTAGAACCATACAAAAGAATTCATCAGATATTGGATTAGTAATATCCAATTAGAATGACTCGTTAGAGATAGGATCAGTAGTATCCTAGAACAAGTGTGAAGAGTATATTTTTCAATTGAAAACAATTTTTGTTTTGAAAATTTAAACCATTTAAACGTATTTGAATATTTATTTATTTTGAATATGGACAATCCAATATATAAAGATTTTGCATATACGCGTCATGAACGTATATTCGAAGTTTTAATATATTAGATAGATATAGAATCACATTCTAGTTGCCTGGAGATAATTCTGGTAATGCGGCCGCATTATCAGTATTTATGTTCGTGTTTCGAAGGTGTGATTTCTATATATTTCCATTAGACTGGTGTGAGAACCAAACTTATATAGTTAGAACACATTGTTGTGAATTGGCATCAAAAACATGATTTTTGTATATATATCAAAATTGTGAATTTGAAACTCTAATCCACTAATTGATTGATGTTTGTGTTGTTTGTTTATTTGTTTGCTAATTTTCAACCATTTTGCCTAATTTGATCAAATATTGAATTGTATTGAAATTAGTCGCATTTGCTTGCATATACATATACTTACATTGAACAGGTCAAAGCAAGGAGGCTAGAGTCGAAGAATAAAATTTGTTTGCCCGACAAATAGGTACATGTTTACTACATAATTTCCTGTTTTGTTTGGGTGATGATGATTTTGTGAGCCTATTGGCTAGCCGCTTGGCTTTTTCTTTTTCTTTCTGAGATCTGAAGGACCGGGGAAGCTATTTGAAATTCCCCGATGCTCCCGGTGCAGGGGAGGTTATGGCGAAATTTTTCGAAAATTTAGGGTGTTAGCCAAATTTTTGAATTTTTTTGAAAATTTTCAGAAACTGAAAAGTTGGAGAATGGAAGCCAGACCGAATGTAGAGTTGATTGATCAAACCACTTTCGACTTTGTTCCTTTTCAGGGACGAAAAGTTTTAAGTGGGGGAGATTGTAATAACCCAAAATTCTGGGCCAGTTTAAAATTTTTATTTTGGCAATTTTAGTGAAGTTTGAACATTTAAAATAGATTATTTTAAATAATATCGACGAGAAATTTATTTTGAATAGAATTCGACGTATATATTATATACGTCGTCGTTAGAATATAAATATTTATATATAATTAAAAATAGAATTGAAAATGGCGCGGTAGTTCGATAATTCGATTTCAAACTTCAATTGAATGTACCGGGTGCAAAACAATCCGGATTTTAGTAAAACCAAAAATAATGGGATCTAATTGTGAATATCTTTCTAACGAATCCGACAAATCAAAATTTCGTAGCGAGAATCAAAAGATATGTCCAGTTGAAAATTCTGAATAGTCGCTATGGAATTCAGGCCCTTAAAAATGGACATTTTGCAAACGACCTCGGATTTCGACGAAACCAGTTTTGTTGGGTCCGTGACGTAAAATTATTGCTAGGTTTCAAATTTCATAATTTTTTGAATCAATATGTGAGCGTGGCAAAGGAAAACGTGTTTTGACCATTTCAGTTGATTTTAATCGACTGGAAATTGGTCATTTTTCCAACGGTCTCGGAATTCGACGAAACTAGTTTTGTTAAGACCGTATCGTCAATACGAAGCTAGAAAATATTTTTCCGTAATTTTTCGAGCTAGTATGTGACCCCGGTAATTTGAAATGTACGTTTAAAATTCAATATAGCGATTTAAATGTAAATTCAACAGAAACTGATTGTAACGATCGAATCAACCTACGATACATATCCCATTGTGTTCAGAATAGGGGTAATATGCTATGGACGACAGGCGGTGGGCCTCGTTTAGAGGTCGTATGTAAAAGTCAACTTTTTGCGATTAAATTAATTAAAAATTAAAATATATAGGCCCCCCTCGTTTTCATTCAACAGAAACGAAAAAGAAATAAAAAAAAAGAGAAAAGAGGAGAGCGACGGGGGAGGAGCCGCCGCCCCTCCCCGATGATCCGTCGCCGCCGCGATGAAGCCACCCACCTCCAGCCCCCCCTCCGATCCTCCGCTTTCTTCTTCCCTCCTCTGCCACGAAACCCGAATACCCCCAAAACCCCTATCGCCCAAAACCCAATCCGCCGCACCTCCAGCCCTAGCCACTGCCGCCCAACGTCGAGCCCCCCCCTGCGAGCCACCGCGAGCAGCAGGCATGACCGCCCCCCCTCTGTAAGTTTTTTTAATTTATTTATTTTATTTTTATTTTATATAAATAGAGGATTTTTAAACTGATTTTTTTTGGATTTTTAAACTGATTTTTTTAGGATTTTTAAACTGATTTTTTTAGGATAAAAAAAAACTGATTTTATTTTTTTAGATTTTAAATAGAAAAAGATTTAAACTTTAAAAAGAGAAAGGTTTGAACTTTAAAATAGAAAAGACGGAATTTTTATTGAGTAGAAGAAGTAAAAATATGATTTTTATATTTTTAAAGTATTAAAAATATAATCTTTACTATATAGAAATATTAAAAATATGATTTTTATATTTTTAAAGTATTAAAAATATAATCTTTATAGGATAGAGAATATAAAAATATCATCTTTGTATATGTAGCGAAATAAAAATCTGATTTTTATTTTATATACGTTGAGATAAAGTGGTAATTTTTATAAAGGAGAAAACTTTATTTTTATAAAGGAGAAAACTTTATTTTTATAAAGGCGAAAACTTTATTTTTATAAAGGAGAAAACTTTATTTTTATAAAGGCGAAAACTTTATTTTTATAAAGGCGAAAACTTTATTTTTATAAAGGAGAAAACTTTATTTTTATAAAGGAGAAAACTTTATTTTTATAAAGGAGAAAACTTTATTTTTATAAAGGCGAAAACTTTATTTTTATAAAGGAGAAAACTTTATTTTTATAAAGGCGAAAACTTTATTTTTATAAAGGAGAAAACTTTATTTTTATAAAGGAGAAAACTTTATTTTTATAAAGGCGAAAACTTTATTTTTATAAAGGCGAAAACTTTATTTTTATAAAGGCGAAAACTTCATATTAGAAAAGGCGAAATCTATATTTTTATAAGGGCGAAATCTATATTTTTGAAATCGAATTTTTATCTATATAGTAGCAATGTAGAAATAGAATTTTTATCCATAGAGCGTGATAGTAAAAATATGATTTTATATATTGAAGAGCATAGTAAAAATTCGATTTTTAAATATATGAAGTGATTATAAAAATATGATTTTAAATTGAAAACGAACAAATAAAAATGTGATTTTTATTTTAAAGACATCAAAATATAAAAATGTGATTTTTGTGTATATAGTGACTACGGGCAACGAAGATGACGAAGATGGGATAACGAAGAAGATTTCTATAATGGAAGAGTCGTGGTATTGGATAGCTTTAGGTGAGAACTTCTCACTGAAATTCTCTTTTTCTAGTTATATATAAATACTAGGATGCAGACGGTGCTTAGTAGCACCCGACACCCGTCATCCACAGACCATGGATGGCTTGTTTGTTAAATTGCTTGGTTGTATAGTTGGTTAGTCTATTTGGTTTAAATTGAATTGTTTGGTGAATTGAAATTGATTTGATTGATGTGTGAATGGCATGGGCCTTCACTAGACCGGGGATAAGGCTAGGCCTTGTCCCGTTTCTAGTATCGTGCCGTTATGCCGCCGAAATTTTCTAAAATATGTTAGAAAAATAAAAATATCATTTTTATTGTGTAAATGAAATGAATAGAAATTCATGTGTTGAAATAGAATGTTTTATCGTTAAAAATATAATTTTTAACGTGGAAGTGAATAAAATAAAATATTCATTTACAAACCGGACGGTTTGTTTATGTACACCTATTTGAAGGATATTGATTGGGACGATAAATTTTACACATCGCCCAACTGCACAAATAAAATATGTGTTTGATTGTTTGAAACCCCACACGGGTGTTGAGATGAAATTTGAAGTTCACTCATCCTGATTGATTAAATATGTCGATCGATTGATTGACAGGCTGTTATAAGCGTCAGATATCTATATTTGATGCTTATACAGTGTAGTGCACTTTGGTTGATAATTGATTATTTTTCCATGCTATTATATACCTGTGTTGTATGGAATCCATATAATTAACATTATATGGTGATTGATTGGGCCTCATTCCAATCGGGAAAACAATGAATATTATAAAAGAAAATTCATGTGTTGAATATAAAAATAGTCATGTGTTGACGATGATCATGTGTTGAAACTATTCATGTGTTGAGTAAAATATTTTAAATAAAATAAATTACATCTTTATCACATTTAAAATTAGAACTACTTCTCAGTAGAAGTCTAATTAAAAATCAAACGATAGATACCATAGTTTTATAAAATGTTTTACATAACAAAAATAGTGATGTGTTGACAGTACTCATGTGTTGAGATTAGTCGTGTGTTGAAAGCGATATAGATTCATGTGTTGAATGGGATAAATATTCATTTGTTGGATAGAATAAAGGAGTTTTGAAAAATATAAAGCCGTGTTGATTAGAGATGCGTTATTTCGACGTGAACGATATTTATATCGATTTTAAACGATTTCGAAATGAATTGAATTGAAAACGATTTCGAAATGAATTGAATTGAAAACGATTTCGAAATGAATTGAATTGAAAACGATTTCGAAATGAATTGAATTGAAAATGATTTCGAAATGAATTGAATTGTAAACGATTTCGAAATGAATTGAATTGAAAACGATTTCGAAATGAATTGAATTGAAAACGAATTCAAATTGATTTGAAAGCGAATTGAAATGAATTCAAATTGAATTGAAATTTGAATTGAATAGAAATGAATTTTAAAACGAATTTATAAAGAAGAATTCAATTTTGATTTGAATTGAAAAGGAAGTTGAAATTGTTTTGAAACGAATTTAAAACGATTTATAAAATACGTTTTAAAAGGAAATCGACGAAATATATATTATATATTATATATATATAATGGCCTGAATAGAATGCGCCGCGCCGCGGCAGTTCGTGAATTTCGACCATTTATTTCAAACGGACATTGCGGGAGATCCGACCGTCGGATTCTCCTAAAACCGGAACCGTTGGGTTCGTATCGAAAAGAGCTTTCCAATGAATATTAGAAATCTGAAATCTAACGGTTGGATTTGGAGTTATGTCCAAATCAAATTCGAAAAAGGTCGCTGTAAGTGCAGTTCGATGGCCGTTGATGGAAATCGACTGTACGGGCCTTGATAAAATTCTTAAAAATATCTATAATTTGTGTAAAATTATAATATGTGAATTGGAAAGAATTGAGCTGGAAAATTTCATATTTGAAAGGATAAAAATGAATTTTGTCGAAATGAACTAGTTTTGAACTAGAATTAAAATCAATTTATTTTTGAAATAAATAAATTGAATTTGAAAGTGATTTTGAAAATAATCGATATTTCCAATACGTGAATTGGACTGGAGTTGAATCTAAATTATCTTCGGGATATTTCGATGTTGGATTTCGTGACTATACAAATATTGTTATGGGGATTTGAAAGATATTTTATATCGTTATTTCCAATACGATATTTGTTGGTTTCAGAATTTGATATTGAATATAAGCCGATATATTTCCTATTCAGGGCCTTGTATTGAATATCAAATGTGATTTGGGTTTATCGTGGATCGTGTTTTAGATGACATTGGTTCTTTAATCCAGTTAAAGGCAAGATGTTGATTTTTGAAAAGACTAAAACTAAGTGGAGTTTTAATGAATCTTTAATTAGATTAAAAATGTGAGTTGATAATTTAAATTATCAAATTTGAAAGGTGATCGAGAATGGAGTACCACCAGTTTTGCTCCAAAGCGATAGTTAAATCTTTAATTAGATTTGAATGTGAAATGGTAATTAATTTTACCGATAACACCGTGGTGTTAGATATGGAGTATCACCAGTTTTGCTCCATGGGATATATAGGTTGGGATTGGGAAATAAACTAAATAATTACTTCGGTGTGGTTCGTTAATCCCGACTAGTTTGAAATGATATCCAAAGGAAGATTAAAGAATAAATTTAGAAGAATTTATCTTTGATAAAATTAATGGGAACCTTTCCCTAAGAATGTGATTTTGTGAATAAAAGAATATTCTGAATTGGAATGAGGCGTTTGTGGTGTTTGTGTAACATTCGTTTATTATATACATGGGTTATTCAGAAAGGTCGGGTTATACCCATTCTGAATAACCGATTCGACGAGATGTCGAAGATGAAGACGGTGGTTGAAGACCGGAAGTCTTCACATCGTTTGGGTGATTACTGATGATCTTGATTGGGCTGTACACCCAGGATGAGGGAATCAGTTGGTGATCGTCCAGACGTACTTGGAGATGGATGGATATGCGAGGAAAGTGCCTCCGGTTTCGTTCAGACCCAGAACGAACTTGTAAATGGATTGTGTGTCTGACATTGGATTTTATTCTGTGTTGATTGATCTCTATTAAATATACATCTGTTTGGCGGCGGAGAATTTATTCTCTTGCTTAACGCCCTTCTCTGAGACGTACGAGCTCAGAGGTTGTATATCGATGGACATCAGTCGCATGCAGTGAATTGCCAATGTGGCATGCGTAAGTGGCAATTGATCAAGGCTTCCGTTGAAAAGCAAAGTCTTGTGGTTGATGATCAAAGCACGGCCTGTGTGGCGTAGCTTTGTGTATAACGTGAATTCGCGAGCCTCACACCTCGGTATGAGTCAAAACGGGAGATGGACCGCTGGGAGAGCATGACGTTTCTTTCTAGCTAGGGTGGTGTCAGTGACCTACCAGCCCTGACATTTATATACTTTTCACCTATGTGGTTGTTGGATACGAGGCGCCTCGGATATAGGTCTGTAAGGACCGGGAAACGTGTGTTCAGGAATTGCCAATCCTCAAAAGTAAGAGAGGACAGGCCCAGCCGATTCCAAGGATCATAGTGGGGTCCTGAGGCATTTGCTAGAGTGTCTCGAACGCGGAGAGGAGCTTGCCCCTTGCCTCGGCTCATGACGGAAATCCAATTTCCAATACGTGTATTGCGGTTTTAATTGTAGAACTAGTATGGCGACATGATAGATGGTACCCATGCCGCCTATGATTGATATTTATGATTTGAATTGTTTTGACACTATACACTTATTATAGTATCAAATAATGTGTTTTAAACGTATCAAGCATGCTTTGGCTGTTATAAGGTAAAAACCCAATCCTCCGGCTTGCGTTGCATTGTGTGATGGGACCTGGGTCTTATAACAGCTTCATTTTTCTTTATTTAGCATTGCGCTGTTTGCTCTATGCACTGGTATTCTTGGGAGGAAACCCGTTCCGTGTTATATGGCGTGGTCCCTTGATTTACCTAACTTTAAAACCAATATTAATAACTGTTTTAGTTCTCACACCAGTCACATGACTGACCTGGAGTTTATTATTTTAACCTAAACTCTGGGTGCCCTGATTTTCCGCACGGGCAGCTAGTAGTTTTGGTTTTGCAGATTTATATTCACAGGATCCTGATTTACAGCTGGAACGATGCTCGGAAAGCTCTGTATCCGTGTATCTGATGGAATTGTTGTAATAGCAATGAAATGTTCTTCCGTATGCGTTCTATTTTGTCTTGTCCTCACAGTAATTCGTTCTTTCTCATCTCTCCGGAGACCGAGGAAGTTCGGGTCGCTTCATTATTGTTTTAACCTAAACTCTGGGTGCCCCTATTTTCCACACGGGTAGCTAGTAGTTTTGGTTTTGCAGATTTATATCCACAGGGTCCTGATTTACAACTGGAACGATGCTCGGAAAGCTCTGTATCCGTGTATCACTTTCAGTTGTGTTTTGTATATTTTCCACTGCTATGTAATTTATTGTAATCTCTAATATTTATTGAATGTAATTTATTCATTTATACTCTGTATATTCTTGTATCTGATGGAATTGTTGTAATAACAATGAAATGTTCTTCCGTCTGCGTTCTGTTTTGTCCTGTTCTCAAAACGATCAGGGGTTTCGAACGGTCTTTTTCGGTTTAACGATCGATTCAGATCGAGCGAAATTTCTTGCCGTTACAGTTGAAAATGAATTTGTTTAAAGTGAAATTTTATGTTAAATAAGAAGCGAGAAAACTATATTTATAATATCGAAAGATTTAGGAGTTTTAAATTTACATTTGTTTTAATTAAAGGGCCAAGTGGTGCTGATTACTGAACCAGTGGACTCATTGGATTGTCATGATTGAAACATTGTTTATTTTGATAGTTAAATCACCGACTATCAAATCTGTCCAATACGATTGTTGGTACGGAATGACCGGGATCGAATTTATATTCGACCAGCAAACACGTGAAGATATTAGAAAAAGATCGAGATGGAGCGTTGAAGACCGTAGATCTTCACAAACGGAAGAACCACTAAGATTCTCTGCCTTGCAAGCAGAGATAAGCTATGATTCTGTCATGGTTGGAATCTACGGATTGCAAGGACTACTCGCTACTGATCTGTAGGGTGATTCCTAGGATGCAGTAGGAAGGTACCTTCGGTTCATCCTGTTCCTGGGTGACTTGTATGGACGAATGTCTGATAGAGTATTTACAAAAGGATCACGTACGTTGATTTCTTCAAACGTACCTGGGTAGCTCCCAAATAGAGTATGTTTGTGGAATTCAATTAGTGATATCTGGTGGATCTGACAATGTGGCATTCAAAGTGAATGGTGGCCAGATGTCCCAGAAGATAATTCTGACCTCAAGCCTCACAACCGGGAAATGACAAAAATCGGGCAGGTAGCATGGCTATGTGGGTCGCTCCCATTAGGGTGTATAATCACCAATCTAGAGAAATTTCATTTGCTTCTTTAATCTATTTCGATGCTGTCCCTTTTCGGGAAATGGTGGGTCGCACCCAACCGTTGGTGATATACATTCGATACACTTAAGCGAAATGAGTGGTCGGTCATGTGTAGGCTGGGTTGCAAGACGTTCTTGTTGAACCCAGTGTATTCGCCTCTAGAGATACACTATCAGCAGGTGGTCCCATACCTTGTCATAATCGGAATCCAATTTCCAATAAGCGCCCGCGGTTTTGATTGTATACTATATATGTGGAGCGTGAGATGCAAGCATTCTGCTAGATTGATATCTACTTGTATTTAGACATTATTATAATATCAGAAAAGATATTGATTCCAAAAATGTTTTGGGTTGCCGTAAGGTAAAAACCGTCCATATTTATGTGTGGATTTGGTCTTACGATTATCCTTTTCTTTCGAAAGGATTTTAACTTAAAAATTAAGTTATGTGATACCCTTAATACTGTGCGAGTTTATCTCACTCTGGTTCACCGGACTGACCCGGGGTTTTGTAAATGCTCGGGTTAGCCCGGGGTGTACAGGTTCAGGTTATCGAATGTTGTGAAGTCCAGAGACGAGCTGGAGATGTTCAAACATATGATATTATATAGCTACTATTCCGCTGTGTGTTGTATATGGGAACAGGTTATTATAACTGTCCCGTTGTGTGATGTACTCTGATATTGTAAGTATTTTTAAAGCTCTCAATAAAGATTTATTTCTGTATTATATTTTGTTCCGCTGCGATGTTAGACTCTGTGTTGTGTTGTTTCTTCTTCTTCTACTATTCTAATATTTCTTTCTTTCTTATCTCACCCTCTAAATTTTTTATAATAACGTTCCAGTGCTTTCGGTGTTTGGAAGGTCGGCATGAGATACGGTAAAGGTATTTATGTCGATTTCCGGGGCCGGAAATCCTTGGGTCGTTACAGTGGTATCAGAGCTATTGGTTTAGTAATAACCTTGGCTCTATGGTATAACTCGATAGAGATTGGGTTAGTAATACCCTAGATCGAGATTGAGTGTATATATATGAGAGCGTATTTGTAAATTTTATATATAAATGTTTTGTATTGTGTTGTTTTTCCGGTTCAAGTGTTGAGAAGCATTGAACTGGCAATGGATACAATATGGTTTTGTAAAGGGGATAAATGAAATAATTTTACCCAAAATTTTATTTTGTATAGAAAATAAATAATTTTATCAAATTATTGAGATACTAGTGTGTTTGATCGATTCGAATGGAATTCAAATCGAATTGAAAATTGGAATTGAAATTTAACCTGGTTAAGTGAAAATTAAATTAATAATGATATTGAAATTTGAAATATATAAATTTGGAATTTGAATAAATTATAATCAAATGGGAATCAATCGTATTAATCGATTAATGTCCAAAACATGTGAAACCAAAATAAAATATTAATATCGAATGTAAATTCAATCGGTTCGGTTGATTTGGTTGTATATTGGTTGTTGATTGTGAATTGTTTGTTATTGGATGACAGTTTGTTTGAATGGGAATAATCAACAATTTAATGAAGCTGAATAAATTATAAACTAAAGAATAAATTCTGGTTTAATTAAATCAGAATGAAACTAGGTATGAATTGGAAATTACGGTTTAACCCTGTATTTGATAATGAATTGATGCTATGTGTTTGACTTTTCAATTGGTGTAGTATACCAGTTAAATAGTGAAATATTATTTCAGAATTTCATGTATTGGTTACTTACATGTGAAATGAGTTGAGTACAGGTGCCAAATGGCTGGGTAGGTTGATATTGGTTGAGTAAATCACATATACATTGAGCAAGTATGCTAAATAGCGCTCAAAAAGGTACGCATACGTGAAAATATAAAATTTTGGGTTTTTATTTTTGTTTTCCGACCATGTGGGTCGAGGTATATATAATATTTGTTCCTGCGATATCGCAGATGTCACTCCGTGCAGGGGAGACTCTGCCGAATTTTTCCGGGAATTTAAGGTGTTAGAAAATTTTCGATATTTTTAAAAATATTTATATATGGTATTGAAGTGGTTTTCGATTTAAAATAAAATGGATTTAGAATTTAATGGGTTGTAACGTTCTTTCTTACCTTAGCAATTTCGAGGACGAAATTATTTTAAGGGGGAAGAATGTAACGTCCCGTATTTTTGGCAATCAAATATTTTATTTATTTTATTATATTAAATATTTTATTTGGGATATTTATGGATTTTAATATTTAATTCGTTATTAAAAACGAAGTTTGAATGCTAATTTATTTATAATATAAACCGAGCTTGAAATGGCGCGGCAGTTCGTAATATGGAGTTTTGAACTTCAATTTATTATATAGGATCCGATATAAGTCGGATTTCTGCGAAACAAGAAACGTTGGAACCATATTGATGATAATTTTCATATAAAAGAGAAAATCCAAATTTCACGTTATAGATTGTTAGTTATGGCTAAATGAAATTTTAAAATAATCGCTGTGAAAATCGTTATTAAAATATAGGGCTTTAAAATAGTCATTTTGCAAACAATCTCCGATTTCGACGACATTAGTTTCATTGTAACCATAACGTTAAATTATTGTACAGTGTTGAATTGCGTGGCAAACCGATGTCGTATGTGACCACGGTAGCCGTAAACGCCCGTTCATTTTCTATAGTGCGTAATTAAATTTATTTAATTTAATATAGAGATATTTGAGTGTAACTTGAGCAGACGGTCGAATTGAGCCACGGAACCAATTCCGTTGAGTTTGTATCGTCGATTAGAGTCAGGATAGGTATATAGTTTGTTATTTTTGGAGACCGGCTAATTTGGTGTCCAGAATGGCATTTCGGTGCGTTAAAAAATAGCGTACCGGGAAACAGTCTCAGAATGCGACGAAACTGGTGCCGCTGAATTCGTATTAATTAATTATTGTAGGATTTCAAAGTTTCAAGTTGATTGAATTTATCTAGTGATCGTGGAAAATTTAAACGCGTGCATTTCGCTGGTTTTATAAAGGAATTTTTTTTAAACGATGTCAGAATTCGACGAAACCAATCCCGTTAAGTCTGGAATATTTTTCTATGCTAGGATTAGCCTTTTTATCAGAAAATAGAAATCGTTTGTAGTGGTTTCTATCAATTACTTCACGACGAAGTTTCGTAATAATAAAATATTAACTTATTTTCCCCAACACTACTATATATATGCATCGCGTAAGGGTCAATACCCTAGGATTTGTTCAAGCATGTACAATGCTGAAATAAAACAACACCTCCACGCTAAAGAAATACATGGTCAGTATTAATCGAACTCCTTTCCTCTTAAATCTTGAATCCCTCTCATTAATCTATGGAAATCCCAACTACAAGGAGGATGAGCTCGATGAGAGCTACACGGTGGCTGGCTGCGATTGGATTCCGTTCATCACAGCAGCCAGAATCATGCTCGAAAACAGCAATGTCCGCGACCTTCCTGGTGGCGCCTAGCAACGTCAGCCTGATCGAAACCCAGGGTGGAGGCAGAAGGGGTTGTGGCACTCCTTCCGATGACCTTTGATCATAGTCCGGCGACATAGAAGGACGGCGCACTGATGGATTGTTCGGTTGAAGCAGTGGCAGTGTGGTATAGCGGGTGGAAAAAAAACAATGAACACAGTAATTAGCATGAATTAAATTAGTTAATTAAAAATATTGTTAGTTGGTTAAACGTTTTAATCAAGAAAACTAATTAATTTTGTTTATTCGAAACCGTGGACAGATTGAGAGGAACGAGAACGATGAAGTCGGTGAAATGGAGTTTGCATGAGCTTGAGTTTCAGGAACAGTAATGAACAAGGAAGTAGGATCTTGAAGGGGGAAGTGGAAGAATAGGCAAGGACATGTTAACAGAAGTGGCGGCCTAAGGATTTTCTTAAATCTCGAAAGTAACTAAGCCTAACTCATTTTGTGTAATTAATTCTATATTTAAAGGATTAACTGTTTATTCTACTAATGTGATTTCCTAACTACTAGCAGGTGTCCGCGTGGACTGCTTTCACGTGTTTGGCTATTCCAATACTTTATAGACTTAGTTCGGCCAGGGGATTTTTAATTCAAGTTAAACAATGTAAAATTGGTTTATTAGTTTACGAATTAATGAAATAACTTTGACCAGGCCAAACGGGTTGTACCCAGAGTATATAAAACACTATTGAACAAAGGATGGCAGGAGTTAATTCGGTTTGTAATCACGAAGAAAGCAACGTTCAGTTAAAGGCCTGATCTCGGTTTAAAACAAAGTAATTAAGTAAACCCGTAAGTAATTTGTTAGTTAAGGATTCAAATTAAAATTTGTATAACTTTATACATTAATATCTAATGTATATCTTATAACAGAATCTGGCCAAACAAACTACATTGAGTCTGAAATGTCGAGCATTATATTCTGGAACTGGCTGGGACAGAATTGGAGATTGTTAGAGATTTAATTAAATTAAACACTGGTTTAATTTAATTAACCGTATCGCTAAACCAACAAATGGGATCAGGTGAGTTAAACTCACTCAGTTCTTCCCATTTATATTTTATATAAATTGGGTTTTATTTTGTGTGCTCTGGTTGTAGTTATATATTTAATTGTGGATTTAAATGATGAAATTAAACCGTCATTTAAATTCAGTGAAATACCAAATCGTTATTCTACGATTGGTTCCAATAAAGGTAACTTACCTTGTTGGTCACGTTTATAAAATAAACATGTTTAATGGCTTGAATTGTTTGATCCAACTGAATTGTTATATATTAGTTATATGGAAATGGAATGATCTGATTTAACTATTTGGACAAAGGGAAGAACAGGTTGGAGGGATCCAACGGGATTCCTCAAATATATTATTTATTTTCATATATTATCAATATATGAATTGTCCTGATTGGGTGATTGGTTTAATTATTGATAGTTGTCTGCAATTTCATACTGTATTTTGTTTTAACCAATGGGCAATATTGGTTGGGTAATCGGCAGTAAATGGCCTACGAATAAATTGGTTTGATTATATTGATTCACCGTCAGGTGAATCGATAGAACAGAAGTTATAAAATTTATTTTATAACTGGAGATAAATTTTGAAATATAATTATTTTGAATAAAAGTTTATTAAAAGGAAAATAGATATTTATTATTAATTGATTTTATAAAGTAAACTTCTAATGTTAATCAGATCTATAAACTCGTGAATAGAAATTAACCCAACCGTTGAATTGGATAAGTGTTTTGTTGATAAATAATTAAAGGGAATTATTTAAATTAATTATTAGTTAATTAATTTAAAGGGAGAACTAATTGAAATCGGTTAATGGAATAACTGCGTTTTAAGCTAATTAAATCGACCGTTTTTAAGTCCAATTGATTATTAAATTAGTGTGTTGGATAAAATAGTTTAATGGATATTGTTTTTTTAAAAGGATTTATTATTTATTTTAGTTAATAAAGAAATTAACAACTAAAGTAGTTAATAATCAGAGAAAATTATTATCTTGATTAATAATAATTTAGGGAATTACTTTTTAATTGAAATTCATTTAAAAAGTAATCGGAATTGAAAAGAAATATACTTGAATGGTGAAAGGGAATTACGAACGGGTTTTATATTTCAAATCCCGAATTTGTATAACAAAGTTATGAAGAGAATTTTAAGCGAATATGATAGTTTAAATTAAATGTTACTTAATTATTTAAATTAAGTACAAGTAAATTAAGAAAAGAGTTTACGATAAACCATGATTTACATAAAAGTTTAAGGTGTTATATCGTTAATTTTAAATTAACGTTACTTAAAAATGGGATTAAGTAAAAGTGAGAAAATGAAATGAGATTTCCAAAGCGGAAATGGTTAAATGGATTTGAAAAGGGATTAGTAAAAGGTGAATTTGGTGAAAGAAGTGGGTCGTAGGATTTGATAACCAAATCCGAATTATAAAGGAGCTTGGTTAAAGGGGTCGAGTTAAAAGTGATGCTTTATAAAGAAGTTACTTAATTATTAAATTAATAACGATCGGGCATATCGGAGAAAAAGATTTTCAAAGAGTAAGAAGGTTTTATGAAATCATATTTTGGATAAAGTAGTGAAATGGAATTTGTATTGATATTGGAATGAAGTATTAGTTTTTGGATTACAGCTGATATTTATCTTTAGATATGAACGTTATTGATCAAGGTCTGAGAGGGAATTAAAATACCCTAACCTGAACGACTTCAGGATTATCTGAAGATGATATAAGTTGTATGGTAAAGGAGATTAGTGAAATTTATTATTTCATTAGAGAAATAATAACGCAACATTTTGGTGGAAATTTGGAATATATATATAATGAGGATTCCAAAGTGGGAATAAAAAGGAGTTGCGTAAATTATAACCATATTGTTGAGATTTAAAAAGGAAATGTAAAGGATGAGTTTTATTCTATAAGAATAAGCATGGATTATCGTTTTCGAGTAATGAATAAAATATATGTCGTAACGTTGTTTTATATATAAATAAGCTGAATTGATTTTCCAATATTGGATAATAATGTGGCTTATATTTTGAAAGTGAAATAGAAACTGGTTATGATTTAGGATTTTCATAAATATTAAAATGAATTTGTTTAAAGTGAAATCTTATGTTAAATAAGAATCGAGAAAACTATATTTATAATACCGAAAGATTTAGGAGTTTTAAATTTACATTTGTTTTAATTAAAGGGCCAAGTGGTGCTGAATACTGAACCAGTGGACTCATTGGATTGTCATGATTGAAACATTGTTTGTTTTGATAGTTAAATCACTGACTATCAACTCTGTTCAATACGATTGTTGGTACAGAAAGACTGGGATCGAATTTATATTCGACTAGCAAACACATGAAGATATTTGAAGAAGATCGAGATGGAGCATTGAAGACCGTAGATCTTCATAAACAGAAGAACCACTAAGATTCTCTGCCTTGCAAGCAGAGATAAGCTGTGATTCTATCGTGGTTGGAATCTACGGATTGCAAGGACTACTCGCTATTGATCTGTAGGGTGATTCCTAGGATGCAGTAGGAAGTTACCTTCGGTTCATCCTGTTCCTGGGTGACTTGTATGGACGAATGTCTGACAGAGTATTCACAAAAGCATCATGTACGTTGATTTCTTCAAAAGTACCTGGGTAGCTCCCAAATAGAGTATGTTTGTGGACGTCAATTAGTGATATCTGGCGGATCTGATAATGTGGCATTCAAAGTGAATGCTGGCCAGATGTCCCAAAAGATAATTCTGACCTCAAGCCTCACAACCGGGAAATGACAAAAATCGAGCAGGCAGCTTGGCTACGTGGGTCGCTCCCATTAGGTTGTATAATCACCTATCTAGAAAAAATTCATTTACTTCTTTAATCTATTTTGATGTTGTCCCTTTTTGGGAAACGGTGGGTCGCACCCAACCGTTGGTGATATACATTCGATACACTCAAGCGAAATGAGTGGTCGGTCATATGTGGGCCGGGTTGCAAGACGTTCTTGTTGAACCCAGTGTATTCGCCTCTAGAGATACACTATCGACAGGTGGTCCCATACCTTGTCATAGTCGGAATCCAGTCTCCAATAAGCGCCCGCAGTTTTGATTGTATACTATATATGTGGAGCGTGAGATGCAAGCGTTCCACTAGATTGATATCTACTTGTATTTAGGCATTATTATAATATCAGAAAAGATATTGATTCCAAAAAGGTTTCGGGTTATCGTAAAGTAAAAACCGTCCGTATTTATGTGTGGATTTGGTCTTACAATTATCCTTTTCTTTCGAAAGGATTTTATCGTAAAAATCAAGTTGGGTGATACCCTTAATATTGTGCGAGTTTATTTCACTCTGGTTCACCAGACTGATCCCGGGTTTTTTAAATGCTCGGGTTAGCCCGGGTGTACAGGTTCAGGTTATCGAATGTTGTGAAGTCCAGAGACAAGCTGGAGATGTTCAGACATATGATATTATATAGCTACTATTCTGCCGTGTGTTGTATATGGGAACAGGTTATTATAACTGTCGCGTTGTGTGATGTACTCTGATATTGTAAGTATTTAAAGCTCTCAATAAAGATTTAATTCTGTATTATATTTTTTTCCACTGCGAAGTGAGACTCTGTGTTGTGTTGTTTCTTCTTCTTCTATTATTCTAATATTTCTTTCTTTCTTATCTCACCCTCTAAATTCTTTCTAATAATGTTCCAGTGTTTTCGATGTTTGGAAGGTCGGCATGAGTTACGGTAAAGGTATTTATGTCGATTTCCGGGGACGGAAATCCTTGGGTCATTACACATTTTATCTAGAATGGATATTGCTTAAATATATTTTTTGTGATTACTTTGTAACTCATTTTCAGCTAATGTTAAAGATGTTGGATTGCTTGACGATAAGACCTGCTCTGATTTAGTAGACTAATAATGTCAAAGTCATGAAGCTAGACTAATGAAGAACATTGTCAAGTTAGAGGAATGAGTAGTGTTTAGTGCGGACTCGACCAAGATGGTTGACTCCAAATGGATGAGGTGTGGTTTGCTCCTAATGTTGATTCTATTAGAGTACTCTTATACAAGATTATCTATGCATCCCAATCACGGTATGGTGTTTTGGGGTAGATATTTTATTGAAAAGGAATGAATAAGAACATTAGGCATTCGTTACAATATTAACGATTGTCCACTATTAAAATCTGAATAGGAGAAGTCAAGTGCTTTTCTATGACTGATTGTGTTTCCTAAGTGGACATAGGAATAGGTATTGACGATGAGCACCATTGATGGGTTGCCTAGAACTAGTGAATAATATGACAGCATTTAATCCATAGATGATTGATTACTGATAGATATTAGGTTTGTATTCCTTAAGTCCATTTGAATGGTACTCACAAGCCCGACCCTTTCCACAAGCGGCAAAAGCAGTCACTTAGGGCACCAAAAATTCTGGAGCATCATATTGACTTCGGCTGCACGAATAAGAAAAAAATCAACGTCAATCTCGATTCGAAGAATTGAAAAACCCAAATCGCAAGAGTGTTCGGCGATCCAAAATAAAAATCATGTGAAAGGTTAACTATCTTCTTCAATCTTGTGTTTCAGTCATTGTTTAATATTATTGTACTATAAATTTATTTGTATATTCATGTTGTCTGACCTTGAACGAAATCAAGCTTTGGCTTCCACAATTCCATTTTCTATTATTTTATTTGGTGTGATTATATGAAATGGTGGTGGGTCGATTTTGTTTCACCTAACCATTATCCAGTATCATGCTAAAACTTCTTATCTTAGTTGACTGTAAACTGTAAGTCTGTAATATTGATCTAAAATATGATTTTCATGGTAGTTTTATTACCTAATTTAGCCAATTAGCCATAGTTTAAATTTTGTCAACTATCCGCAGTTGTATATGATTTAATCTCTAGAGCTTCATGTGTATTCGTTGTTCAAAAGCTTTGTTTCTGGTTTTGATTACACCTATTAAAAGGTATTTGTAGTTTCTTTATAATTTATTAGAGTTTTTGGGTGTAACTGGAGCATTGCGTTGTTTACATTTATTCTATTTACATACTATTGAGTTATCATGTATATAAGCAAAATGTTATACAACTTATTACGTAGAAATGGAACTGCATATTAATAGTGAATTTTTTTTTGCTTTTAGTTGATAAATAACTATGTTTTTGTAGGACGTTGTGGTTAAATGAATTTATCCCAATCGATTGAACAAGATATGATCAATGAACTTGAATATTATAATATTGTTAGCAATTTCGCAAGTCGGAAGGCTAGAAAAATGTTCATAAGTAACTAGTATATTTTTGTTATATAACTTAAATTATTATTACAAATAAAGTTATTTGCTTTTTTATAACTTTTCGCTATTTTTAAATAGTATAAATTGTTTTGATGTCATGCATTATCATCTGTTGAAGGACCTATCTTTCATTTTCCGCTTTAGGTACAAAAAGTCCTAGGACTGGCCCTGGGTATTCAAATTAGTTAAGTCATATATAAATTCAATATCATGTTTAATGTCTTATGCTAGATAATTTAGTATCCTGCATGCTAGAATGTATATGGTTGTTGTTTTTGATGATTCATCTTATTTGTGTCTATTAATGTTTGATTGTTTGCATTTGATGCGATTATTTATGCTCAAATGGTTGTTATGCATCCAGGATAGTTATTTTTAGTATATAACATGCTTGTTTGAGATGGCTTCCATATGTTATTTAGGTTGCTTATTTTCTTATTGATGCCACTACTATGTGTAATCCTCTTTGTTAAGTACATGTTTAGGTATAGCGAAGAAAGTGTTGGTTATTTGGATGCTTACTCGTTTTTATATTTAAATGGTGTGCTTATGATTAAAAAAGAGATATATGCTAGGTGTAGAGATTGTGATTTATTCCCTTGCTGCATTATTTGTGATTTTATACCTAAGATATAGGAGGATACTTTGGGATTTTGTTTTCTTTATTGATTAGGACAGTTGTAGTAAGTTGTATATTATTTGGATTAATTCAAGCAAATGAGTGTTGTCGAAATTCTTCACATTCTAGTTCAAAATTGAGAGGAATGCCAATGTGCATGGTATTATTAATGAGCTAACGCATTATTTTTCATTGCCCATTTCTTTGGAAACAAGTGCATAACTTAGACAATTGACTTAGCCAAATTAATATGAAAATTGGTAACGATTGTACTTAGGGCCAAGGATGATGACTTCTAGCTGATTCTGAGTCTATTACCTTGGTTTCGATCGCTTTTAGTGATTATTGTTGTGAGTCGATAGGTGATAATTTTTATAATATCGTTACTTATTTGAGGGTGTTGAGTTATATTGTCTCATGCTTAGGATATAGAAGATGAAATTCTTTATGAAGAAGAGAATGTAACGAATTTTATTTTCAATGATGAGATGTTATATAACCGATCTAAGTATTGAATCGCTAGTTGATCGGCGGTCTAAAAACATGAATTTTCATATATGATCGAATTAGGACTCGAGACTAATTCTATTGTGTTCGAATTCATGTTGCAAATTAATATGAGTATAAATGTTGCTATATTTGGAGATAGCAAGATTAGATGGTTAGAATGGTCGCAAAATACTTGAAAATGTCATCCAGGAGCATTGCCTCGGAATGCTTCTAGATGATAACAAAATTTATACCATTAAGACATGACAAATGAGGTGACGCACCTGGACGAGTTTCATTGCGATCGGATGCATCATCAAATCGTGCAAGCTCAAAACACATGATGCTTTATTTGAGAGTTTAAACAAATTAAATTTAGAGGAACCATAACCCATCATCTTTATATACATGCTATAGTGCATTACATCAAGCTATCATTCCATATATTCGAAGGAAGTCTCCCCAATCTTAATCCAAAAATTAAAATCAACCATCGTGCTTGACAATAAATCAAAGGGCTTGGCTCATGAAACTCCTGGAAAAGAGGAGCACCTCTGATCTGATTTGGACTCATTTGTAATGGTCAAGGCAGGACGTTTGAAATAATGATTTTTTATGTTTGTGATGTAGCTGGAGATTAGGTAAATGGAGACTAATGTTGGCTCACAGGAGGAAAGGTGCATCGAGGGTGAACCTTTGGGGGGGGTTCAATTGCATAATGGCAGTCATGACCTATGGGTAGTCAAAATGATAAGAAGAAGTTTTCTTTTGAAAAGATGGCATCGGACGTTGTGATTACGATGACTGCAGGTTGAGAATTTGATAAGGAGCCCAATAGCTTAGTCGGCATTCAATTCCATCAAGTATCGCTCCTTATCACTCCAGATTTATGCATGCGGTTCGCTGACCAATGGACATAGCATATCAATGAACTGGGGAAAGAAGGATTTATAGAAAATGAAGGTGATTAGTTTAAAAATAATTATATTTTAATTAATTAACCATTTAAAAAATATACTAACTAATATATCTCATATCTTTTGCATATGATGTTCATTTTGAATGTGGTTTCTTGTGTTGCACTCACGGTAGAGAGTTCTTGGCTTTGGCATTGTTTTAGGAAGATCTGTTTAAGGCGAGTGATATTATTTCTCGTCACACTATAATTGTTATTATAATATTAAATTGATATTTTTGAATGGTTTTTGACTTTAAAATGGGATCTACAATATAGTTAAATATACATCTCATTTTGAAAAACAATTAAAGGCATCTCAAAATGGTTTTAAACTAGAATATCACATTTTTCTCATTAATGTGCTACTTCGATGATATTGCTAAATTTAGGCTATTATAACATTAATATCCAATTGAGTGCTTTAGATGTATGTTGGCAGTGTATGTATGTTATTATAGATGTTTGTATGTTACTTTAGGTTTTATATGCATACTTGTTGCTTGTCTCCTGTTTGCTTATTTTGAATATATAGTATTAGAGAAATCCCATTTGCATGATCACATAAATGATAAAGAACTTGAATGAATGAGATAAATATGTGGAGGGTTATTATGTAAAGTCGGCTGATAAGAAGGTGAAGGACGATAAACCTAAATTTTTATGCTTCAGACTTCAAGGAAGACGCTGGACATTTTCATTTGGTTTGTACTTATCCATTTTGGCTAAGTATACAACTATGGAAGTATTATAAAAACCACCTTTCTAACCATCGAAAATCGACATCAAATACAACCATTGTATTTCAATATCGAACATTCAATCATTGGAAATGCATATTGTTAGGGTTAAAAGAATAAGAGAAACACAAGATCTCATAGCGAAATTGACAACATATAAAATAACGATAGATGAACTTACTTCAGAATACAATGTACATCAAAAGTTAAAAAAATCCTATCAGTTGGATGACTATAAAATTCTATCCTTATAAATGCTAGTAGATAAATATAAGGGACAGTTTATCTCAAGTCCTTGTTAAGTTTCGAAATCCAGCTCACATCCCTCCTTTAAATTTTAATAAATTAGGTCCCTATTTTTCAAAGAATCATAAAAAATAGAAAAAATCACATAAATTCATAATCTAATACAACAACTAATCGTCATCAAAATCAGGCGTTAAAACTAGGGGTGAGCAATATTCGGTTCGAACCGAATTAACCGACCAAACCGATTCATTTCGGTTGGTTCAGTTTCAAAACTAAACCGATTTGAATTCGGTTTGTAAAATAATTTATTTTGGTTATCGGTTTAACCGAATTAACTGAACTTTTAGTTTATTATCTAATTTTACGGTATTCTAGTACTTTAAATAATTAATTTAGTTATATTATACAAAGGCATTTGTTGCAAATAGATCAAATCTTATCATAAACATAAAATTTACTATATAAAATTTCTCCAAACATGAATTTATGTTTTGCTTTTAGTGAATCCATCATCTGAATAATAATACACCCATCAAGTTCGGTTAAATCGATTACCGACCGAATTAACTGAAATTATTTCGGTTCGGTTCGATTTAAAAAAAATTCGGTTCAAATTCGATTTGAGTTTTTTTTAGCTCCAAACAAACCGAACCGACCAAATGCTCACCCCTAGTTAAAACCACCAAAAATCAACTCAAAAACCAAAAACCAAAAAAATAATGAATCACTAGTATTATGCATTAAACGATGCATTTATTAGTAATAGTTGCATACATTTCGGCATATATATCATTTATGCATCAAACTGCAATATAAACGAAGAAATGTATGCAATAATACTACAATAAATGCATCTTTTGATGCATTAATTCAATCCTGGCATGTTTTTAAAGTATACACCATTTTTAACATTGCTGCTTACATTTCTACAGTTATACAGAATAAATGCATACATTTCTGCACATAATCATAAGCCTTCATCCTTTTTAACTTTGTTGCTTACATTTCAGCAGTTATACGGAATAAATGCATACATTTTTGTAATAATTCTTAACACATGCATATTAGTTCATCTTTATATGCATACATCTCAACAACTATTAACAATTTATGCATACATGTATGCATATATTCATCCAGACTCTGGATGAATATATGCATACATATATGCATATAGTGGTAATAATTGCATACTTTGACGAACTTTTTTTAAAAAAATTCTGCATGATTCTGGGAATATTTGCGACTTTTTTTTATATACATAGCAACACTTTTTTTTCATAGAAAAACACGTAAGTTCCAAAATAGGGACCCGCTTTGCGTGGAAACTTTGGGGAGGATGTCGTTGCAATTTCCAAACTTTTTAGGGCATGTCCCTTATTTTCACTAAAAATAATACTTTGGAAATTAAAATATAACGATAGACAAATATCCAACTCGACTAAATCAGCTCCTGCTTTGATTGGCGACAACTTGGAAACATGCTCAGTCTGGCATGAGCATTATGATGAAATAACACACGGGTTAGTTGGAAAAACTTGCGTGAGAAAACTCAAGTTAACGAAAATATATAATAATTCTGTAAGACTATGCCAGTAATCATGTAATGATTTTTAACCACATAAGAACCATATATATAAGAATTGACACAAATCAAAAATACTGAGAAAACAAGGAATGGATACCATGAAATGACCCAAACTCGCCCTTTCGGGAAAGCCCGGATTGAGTAGAGAACATGAAAAATCAGAACACAAAAAGAAGAACATTTCATTGCTTATTACAACAATTACATCAGAGTACAAGAATATACATAGTATGAATGAATAATATACATTTGATAAATATCAGAGATTTACAAATTACAATGCAGCGGAAAATAATACAAAACACAAATGAAAAGGATACACGGATACAGAGCCTTCCGAATATAGTTCCAGTTGTGAATCTAGGATCCTGTGAATATAATATCCACAAAACCAAAACTACTAACTGCCCGTGTGGAAAATAGGGGCACCCAGAGTTTAGGTTAAAACAATAAACTCCGGATCAGTCATGTGACTGGTGTGATAACTAAAACGGTTATTTAAATCTTTACTTTAAAATAGAGTAAATCAAGGGACCATGCCGTATAACATGGAACGGGTTTCTTCCTAAGAATACCAGTGCATAAAACAAACAGCGCAATGCTTTTTGGAAAAATGAAGCTATTATAAGACCCAGGTCCCATCACACAATGCGACGCAAGCCGAAGGGTAGGGTTTTCACTTATGATAGCCAAACATGCTTGGTATGTTTAAAACAAATCATTTGATACTATTATAAGTGCATAATGTATAAAACAATTTCAAATGTAAATGTCTCAATCATAGGCGGCATGGGTTCCATCTATCATGTCGCCATACTAGGCTCTACAATCAGAACCGAAATGCCACGTATTGGAAATTGGATTTCCGTCATGAGTCTAGGCAAGGGATGTACTCCTAACCGCTTCGAGACACTCTAGAAAATGTCTCAGTACTACACACTCTGGGTAACCCTTGGATGTTTCAGGGTTTGTCCACACTTATGTTTGTGGATTGGTTATTCCCGAACACACGTTTCCTGGTTCTATCGGACCTATCCATCGGCTCTTTAGTAACCGATATATCCGAGGCACCTCGCAATCCAACAACCACATAGGTAAAAATATAATAAATGTATGGGCTCCATACCATGACACCACCCATAGCTAGAAAGAAACGTCGTGTTCTCCTTGCAGTCCCTTATCCCGTTTTTGACTCAAACTGAGGTGTGAGGCTAGCGAATTAACGCTACACAAAGCTATACTATATTGAAGCCGTGCTTTGATCATCAACCACAAGAATCTGCTTTTCAACAGAAGCCTTGATCCTTTGCATCTCAGCATGCCACACAGGAAATTCACGCCATGCAACTGATGTCTATCGATATATAACCTCTGAGCTCGTACGTCTCAGAGAAGGGCGTTAAGTAAGAGAATAAATTCTCCGCCGCCAAACAGATATATATTTAATAGAAATCAATCAACACAGAGTAAAATCCAATGTCAGACACACAACCATTTACTAGTTCATTCTGGGTCTGAATGAAACCGGAGGCACCTTATTCCTCGTCTCATATGTCCAATACAGGAGAGAGGTCCTCGCATATCCGGTCGACCTCCAAGTACGTATGGACGATCACCACTTATTACCTTGTCTTGGGTGTACAGCCCAATCAAGACATCATTAATCATCCAAACGATGTGAAGACCCCCGGTCTTCAACCATCGTCTTCATCGTCGACTTATCGTCGAATCAGTTATTCAGAATGGGTATAAACCAGGCCTTTCCGAATAACTCGCGTATATAATAAACAAGTGCTATAAAAACACAACATACGCCTCATTCCAATCCAGAATATTCCTTTATTCAAATATTCTTATACTTTGGGAAAGGTTCCCATTAATTTTATCAAACATAAATCTTTTAAATTTATTCTTTAATCTCCTTTGGATATCAATTCAAACCAAATTAAGATCTATCCATACTAGTCGGGATTAGCGAACCTTACCGAAGTAATCATTTCTTTAATTTCCCAATCCCAACCTATTCATCCCATGGAGAAAAACTGGTAATACACCGTATCTAACACCATAGTGTTATCGGTAAATTTAATTACCATTTCACGTTCAAATCTAATTAAAGATTTAACTATCGCTCGGAGCAAAACTGGTGATACTCCATTCTCGATCATTTCCCAAATTTGATAATTTAAATTATCACATTCTGTTTTCAATCTAATTAAAGATTCATTAAAACTCAACTTAGTTTTAATCTTCCTAAAAATCAATATTAATGATTATTTAACTTTGGAAACACAAACATGCCGCATCGACAATCTACACCGTACTATTGATTTCTGCCGATATATAACCTCTAAGCTCGTACATCTTAGAGAAGGGTGTTAAGCAAGAGAATAAATTCTCCGCCACCAAACAGATATATATTTAGCAGAGATCAACCATACAGTTCGAAATATAATGTTAGACATGTAATTCTGTCTTTTACTGGGTTAAAGAACTAGTGTCATTTAAAACACAGTTCACGATAAACCCAAATCACATTCCATTAATTATGGAATCTTCACAAAAAACAGATCAATATATAATCGATATCAATTTACGTATCTGACTAATAATATAAATGGAATAACGACAAACCCTTTTAAATTCCATATATATTAACAGTCTTCCTCCACAGAAGTTCACTTCGATTATTATCAAATCGAATTCCATTCAATTCCAATTTAATATATTAAATTGGAAAACTTTACTTTGGAAAATTCTCGTTAAATCTTAATAAAAAGATTTATAAATTCAAAATCACATTTCATTGTAAATAGGGTAAAAGAACGAATGTCGTTAAAACACAATTCACGATAAACCCAATTCACATTTAGTTTTATTCCAATTAAATGTTAATTAACTGGAAACTCTATTTTTTTTTGAAAGGTAAGCGTGAAAATTTTATTACTTAACACAATTTACATTAGATACATGACTGTAATCCCTAACATAATACCTGAACAATATTAATCACAGTATTACAAATCCCAATATCAAATGAATTACTGTATGACTAAAACATATCAACGATCTGCACACATGCAAACCTCAGCACCAAAGCTATCCTTTATCTCCAAAGCTATCCTTCATTACCGAAATTCCATCACTAAAATTCCATTACCAAATGCAGAACTCAAAACTCCATGCTAATATCAATAATGTCATCACATCCTACTGCTAGATTATACTCCAAATTTCATTACCAAATCTACAAGACAAGCTACTGTTAGATTATACTTCAATCTACTCCGGCTAAAAACTAATTCTAATCAGCAACATAACCAACATACTACGAAATACAACTAAGATTCCATTAACCAAAATGCCCAAAGCAGCACTACTTAATGACAGGATCAAACATAGGTGAAGGGTTCCTCCTTGTATGCCGTTTAAAGGATTTCATGTTGCTATTCAATGGCATCACATCCTCCTGCTTGTAATCAATTCCTTCATCCAAGTCATCCCAGAACTTACCTTTCAACTTGATGCTTTTAGACTTAGGAATAGAGCTAGAAGGAGCAACACTAGATGATGTTGCCACAGAAGTGTTAACTTTAGGAAAAGTTAACCCAGAACCAGTAACAGGGGATGATGCAGAAAAGGAAGTCATGGAATTACTTGTTGGAGGTAAAGTAATGTGAGATGGAGGTGAAAGCTTAGCATAAGGAGATGAAGAAGAGATACCCGAAAACATATTCGAATTTCTATCAGATGAACAAGAATTTGGAGCTTGAAAACTGAAACTCGAAGAGCAAGACATAGTAGTATAAGAGGTAGATGCTCCAGAATTAGCTGAAAAAGACTTCAATCTCTCCATAGTAGCACCTTCCTCATTAAGCAGAGAAGTTAAACCAAAATCCCATGTAATATCTTTTGTACTATCAGCAAGTAAGCAATTATTATCTCTACCCGAAACATTTACATTACTACCAAGATTTGAATTACATTCTAAACCACTTGCCTTGCCACTAAACTCTTTATCTACATCAACATCAATATTCCTTGTCAATTCCTTATCCACCACTGTTTTGCCTTTGTCAGTCAAAACTGTTTTCTTTATCCATATTCTTCTTTCTAACTGGAAACTCTAATAATCTTAATTAAAAGATTTATCCTTTTCACACGGGGTTTAAGAACAGTGTTATTTAAGACACCATTCACGACAAACCCAAAATCCAATTCTTTTATTCAATTCCAATTAAATATTAATTAATTGGAAAATTTCACTAAATCTTCATTCAAAGATTTATTCTTTTTCTCAACTAGGTTCAAGAATAGTGTTAATGAAGACACCATTCACGACAAACCCAAAATCCAATTCAATATTAAATACAAGGCTCTGAATAGAAATTATATCAGCTTTTATTCAATATCAAATTCAGAAATCAACAAATATCGTATTGGTAATAACGATATATATATCTTCCAAATTCCTCCACAATATCCATATAATCACGGAATCCAATATTGAAATATTCCGAAGATAATTTCGATTCAAATCCATTCCAATTCATATATCGGAAATTCTGGTTACTATTAAAACCATTTCAAATCCAATTTATTTATTTAAAAATATTGGATTATAATTCTAGTTCATAACTAGTTCATTTTGATAAAAAAACATATTTTTATCTTTACAAACGTGGAATTTTTCATCCAATTCTTTCCCAATCATTTATTATGATTTTACACAAATTATTAATATTTTTAATAATTTTATCAAGGCCCGTACAGTCGATTTCCATAAACGGCATCGAACTGCACTTACAACGACCTTTTCCAAATTTGATTTGGACATAACTCCAAATCCGACCGTTAAATTTCAAATCTCTTATATTCGTTGGAAAGCTCTTTTCGATACAAACCCAACGGTTCCGGTTTTAGGAGAATCCGACGGTCGGATCTCCCGTAATGTCAATTCGAAGTCAATGGTCGAAATTCGCGAACGGCCGCGGCGCGGCGTGTTCTATTCAGGCCATTATAAATATATATTATTTATTTGATTTCCATTTAACGTATTTTATAAATCGTTTATAAATTCGTTTTAAAATGATTCCAACTTCATTTTCAATTTTTAATCAAAATTGAATTTTCCTTATCATTATAATATATAAATGATAATATTTTCAAAATATCAGATTTTGAAAACATTTTCTTTTCGATATTCATTATAAAAATGAATAAAATCGATATAAATATCGTTCATGTCAAAATGGCGTTAATTTAATCAACATGGCTTTGTATATTTAAATATTTTCGTGTCCATCCCAAATCGGACATCAAAATCATACTTTGATCCATTATTGAATATTATTTTAAAATATTAGTTATTTTAAAATATTCTTATTCGTCATTTTAAAATATTTATTAATTTAAATTATTATTTATTTCCGAATTGGAATCAGACACAATCAATTACCATATAATTTTATATATATAGATTTCATACATACATGTACACAACAATAATCAAACATAGTCAACCATCATCCAAAGTGCACTATACAACTGCATAAGCATTAAATATAAATAATTAACGCTTACAACAGCCTGTCAACCAATCGATTGACATACAACTAAACAGTTGGGGTTAGTGTATATCAAATATCATCCCAATACCCATATGGGGTTTCAATCAACAAATATTGATTATTATTTGTGTAGTTGGGCGATGTGTAAAATATATCGTCCCAATCCATATCAGTTAAATGTATGTACATAAACAAATCGTCTGATTTGTAAATGAATATTTATTTTATTCATATACACATTAAAATTATATTTTTAACGATAAAATATTTATTTCAACACATGAATATTTTATACAGTTCATTTATACAACAAAAATGATATTTTTATTATTCTAACATTTTTAGAAAATTTCGGCAGCATAACGATGCGATACTAGAACAGGATAAGGTCTAGCCTTACCCCTCGCCTAATAATAGCTCGCGCCATACACATACCAATTCTAATCAATTCATTTTTCATCCCAAATCAAATTCAAACAAATAGACCAATCAACCAAACAAACATGGTTTCAAAAAAAGGTGTCGGGTGATACTAAGCAACGCCTACATCCTAGTATATATTTAACTAGAAATAAGATTTGAGTAAGAAGTTCTCACCTTTGGGATCCACTCCTCCGGTTTTATTTCTGAATTTGTAAACCGTTTCGATTTGTCCGAAATTCCAACGTAATCTTTTTCACGCTGTTCATAGTAAAAATCACATTTTTAATATGATGTTTATATATTTATAAATCGCATTCTTATATCGCTATATATATATAAGATCACATTTTTATATAACTAAAAAAATCGAATTTTTATATAACTAAAAATCGAATTTTTATATAACTAAAAATCGAATTTTTATATAACTAAAAATCGAATTTTTATATAACTAAAAATTGAATTTTTATTTCGCTACAACATATATAAAAATCATATTTTTAAAAATAAAATAAAAACCAAATCTTTTTATTTTATTCATATGAATAAAAATCATATTCTAATTTCAATGCGATGTATATAAAAATCATATTTTTTATATCACTACATATATAATGACCCGAACTTCCTCGTGAAGGAAAGCGCGGATAGCTTTGAGAACATAACAAATCGGAACGCAAATAGAAGAACATTTCATTGTTTATTACAACAAGTCCATCAGAATACAAGAATATACAGAGTATGAATAAATATTACACATTAGAAAAATATCAGAGATTCAAATTACATTTAAATACATAGCAGCGGGAAAATAATACAAAGCACAACTAAAGGCGATATACGGATACAGAGCTTTCCGAATATCATTCCATTTGTAAACCAGGATCCTGTGAATATAAATCTGCAAAACCAAAACTACTAGCTGCCCGTGTCGAAAATAAGGGCACCCAGAGTTTAGGTTAAAACAATAAACTCCAGGGCAGTCATGTGACTGGTGTGAGAACTAAAACAGTTGTTAATCTTTATTTTTAAAGTTAGGTAAATCAAGGGACCACGCCGTATAACACGGAACGGGTCTCCTCCTAAGGATACCAGTGCATAAAACAAACAGCACAATGCTAAATAAAGAAAAATGAAGCTATTATAAGACCCAGGTCCCATCACACAATGCAACGCAAGCCGGAGGATAGGGTTTTACCTTATAATAGCCAAAGAATGCTTGATACGCTAAATTTCATCTTTTATTATTACTATAAGTGAAGAAAACAACTTCAATCATAAGCATCAATCATAGGCGGCATAGGTACAATATATCATGTCGCCATACTAGTTCTACAATCAAAACCGCAAAGGTCATATTGGAAATTGGATTTCTGTCATGAGTCGAGGCAAGGGGCAAGCTCCTCTCCATTCGAGACACTCTAGCAAATGTCTCAGGACCACACACAGCGATCCTTGGAATCGGTTGGGCCGGTCCTCTCTTACTTTTGAGGATTGGCAATTTCTAAACACACGTTTCTCGGTCCTATCAGACCTATATCTGAGGCACCTCGCATTCCAACAACCACACAGGTAAAAAGTATATAAATTTCAGGGCTGGTAGGTCACTGACATCACCCATAGCTAGAAAGAAACGTCGTGTTCTCCCAACGGTCCTTATCCCGTTTTTGACTCATACCGAGGTGTGAGGCTCGCGAATTAACGATATACACAAAGCTATGCCACACAAGCCGTGCTTTGATCATCAACCACAAGACTTTGCTTTTCAACAGAAGCCTTGATCATTTGCCACTTAGGCATGCCACACAGGCAATTCATGCCATGCGATTGATATCCATCAATATATAACCTCTGAGCTCGTACGTCTCAGAGAAGGGCATTAAGCAAGAGAATAAATTCTTCGCTGCCAAACAGATATATATTTTATAGAAATCAATCACACAGAATAAAATCCAATGTCAGACACACAGTCCATTTACAAGTTCGTTCTGGGTCTGAACGAAACCGGAGGAACCTTATTCCTCGCATATCCATCGATCTCCAAGTACGTCTGGACGATCACCAACTGATTCCCTCCTCTTGGGTGTACAGCCCAATCAAGAACATCAGTAATCATCCAAACGATGTGAAGACCTTCGGTCTTCAACTACCGTCTTCATCTTCGACCTATCGTCGAATCGGTTATTCAGAATGGGTATAAACCCGGCCTTTCCGAATAACCCGCGTATATAATAAACAAGTGTTACACAAACACAACATACACCTCATTCCAATTCAGAATATTCTTTTATTCGAATTTTCACATTCTTAGGGAAAGGTTCCCATTAATTTTATCAAAGATAAATTCTTCTGAATTTATTCTTTAATCTTCCTTTGGATATCATTTCAAACCATGTTAAGGTCTTCCAAACTAGTCGGGATTAGTGAACCACTCGGAAGTAATTATTTATTTTATTTCCCATTCCCAACCTATTCATCCCATGGAGCAAAAACTGGTAATACTCCATATCTAACACCACGGTGTTATCGGTAAATATTAATTACCATTTCACGTTCAAATCTAATTAAAGATTTAACTATCGCTTTGGAGCAAAACTGGTGATACTCCATTCTCGATCACTTTAATCTAATTAAAGATTCATTAAAACTCCACTTAGTTTTAATCTTCCCAAAAATCAATATCCTATCTTTAACTGGGTTAAAGAACCAATGTCATCTAAAACATAGTTCACGATAAACCCAAAATCACATTCCATTGTTAATCGGGTTAAAGAACAGGTGTTATTCAAAACACCGCTCACGATAAACACCAAAAACCAATTTAAATTCAATTCCAATTAAATACTAATTAATTGGAAAATTTCACTAAATCTTAATTAAAAGATTTATTCTTTTCTAAACTGGGTTCAAGAACAGTGTTATTTAAGACACCATTCACGACGAACCCAAAATCCTATTTCATATTAAATACAAGGCTCTGAATAGAAAATATACCAGCTTATATTCAATATCAAATTCTGAAACCAACAAATATCGTATTAGAAATAACGATATAAATATATCTTTCAAATTTCCACAACCATATCTGTATAATAACGAAATTCAACATCGAAATATTTCGAAGATAATTTCGATTCAAATCCATTCCAATTCGTATATTGGAAATTCTGATTATTTTTAAAACCACTTCAAATCCAATTTATTTATTCAAAAATATTGGATTATAATTCTAGTTCAAAACTAATTCATTTCGATAAAAAATATTTTTATCTTTTCAAATATGGAATTTTTTCATCCCAATTCTTTCTAAATCATATATTATGATTTTACACAAATTATTAATATTTTTAATAATTTTATCAAGGCCCGTACAGTCGGTTTAAAATAACGGCCACCGAACTGCACTTACAACTACCTTTTCCAAATTTGATTTGGACATAATTCAAAATCCAACCATTGGATTTCAAATTTATAATATTCATTGGAATGCTCTTTTCGATACGAACCCAACGGTTCCGGTTTCAGCAGAATCCGACGGTTTGATCTCCCGTAACGTCAATTCGAAGTCAACGGTCGAAATTCGCGAACTGCCGCGGTGCGTTCTATTCAGGCCATTTAATATATATATATATATAATATTATACATACTTCGTTGATTTCAATTCAAAACGTATTTTATAAATCATTTTAAATTCGTTTTCAAAACAATTTCAACTTCATATTCAATTTTAAATCAAAAATGAATATTCCATATCATTAACATATAAATGATAATATTTTCAAAACGTTATATTTTGAAATCACTTCCTTTTCTATATTCATTATAAAATCGAATATAATCGATATAAATATCGTTCGCATCAAAATGGCACAAATCTAATCAACACGGCTTTATATATTTCAATAATTTCGTTATTCTATTCAACAAATGAATATTTTCTTCAACACATGAATATTGTTAGCCCACTTTGTGAACTGGGCAACACAAAGTCGAAATGTGAAACGTTGAAGAGCTTAGAAAAGATCATAGCGGATCGGATCGGAGAGATATTGTTGTTCGGATCGGAGAGCTACTACGATTTGGATTGAAGAGACGATGCTATTCGGATCGGGGGACCACCTACTACCGGGTCGGAAAGGAGCAGAGCAAAGTGAATAAGAACTTAGTTTCAGCTTAATTTGGGTCGGATCGGATGCCCCGATCCGAACCCCTTCTGCCCGCTCCTCCGATCCACTTTCCCCCATGATCGCCTGATTATTCGGAGCGGTTATGACCAGTTCCTACCTACGACGACCACTACTCTGATGCGCTGTCAGCACTAGAATCCATCCGAACCCGAGGACGATGGGATGGAAGACACGTGGCTCCGATCCGGATCGGGTTCTAACTAAATTTTCACCTATAAACACCTTGCCTGGAGACAATTAAAGGGATCTTATTTTTGGCACTTTGAGAGTTCAACTACTTTCATAAACCAAATTCCAGCATTCCCGGATAATCCAAATCGTCTTTCAACATTTGTTTTGAGACAATCGAGTGAATGTATGTGAGTTGTGAGTGAAGTTGAGTGAATATCTCATTGTAATTGCAACTCTATCATCGAGAATAGTGATTGACAAGTAGACGTAGGCTTTTCAACGCCGAACCACTATAAATTCTGTGTCTCCATTTTACTTTTGATCTTATTTTAGTCTGATTTTAATCAATTTGGGTGTTAGAACCACTTTTTGGTCTAACATTTTGGTGCTTTCACTGAGAATCATCTGCTTTCTCTGTTTTTCGGGATTATCGTTCTACTTTTTAGACCGTTGAGTTCAAAGAAGTTAATCCTCAAGTTTCGACGCTCTTGAATATTTGTTGATTGATTGTTGAAGAACTATGGCCAAAGGAAAAGGCAAGGAAGTTCAAACTAGTCGAGGAAACGGAGTTGGTGAAGATCAGCAAAATGCGGTTGTGACAAGGTCTCGTGGGCAGAGCTCGGCAGTGGAACGAACTGATACAGGAAATCCGAACCGCAATCATGGGGAGAGCTCCGATCCAATCCGGGTAGGAGAATCTGAAGCAGTGCACTCCCCCAACATGAACTGACCCGAGCAACTCGCACTACACCGATCCGACCTGGCTTCCCAGCTCCGACCCGAACAGGTCTCCCAGCTCCGACCCGAACTGATTGCAAATCTCCGAACCGACCCGACACTTGGTGATGTTGGAACCTCTACTCGAGCCCCCACAAATGCTTTGACTCCATCCACCAGGGTCAATGATCAGGTCAATCCATCCACGCCTATTACTCAAGGAGATTTCTCGCGCCTACTTGACATGCTTGAGAGTACTAGGGAGGCTATGAAAATCCACGAGCGCACCAATCTCATGATGCAAGAAAACATAAGACTCATGAGCCGGGAAATTAGCGAACTCCGTAAACAGAGAACCCATCCCCAGTTCACCACACACCAATGGATCAGTCTTCTTCTTCCAAGGAAGAACGGCCCCGTGAAAGAAGGCCGCTCGAACGACCTCAGAATTTGGAGCAGCTGACGTTTGGATCTTTGGGGTCCCGCGAAGATGCTGCACGAGTACTAGGACCCAATGATCCAAGCTTGAGAGAGCCTATGTTGTTACCAATTCAGGGATCCCATGTATTACCTAGAGACCCTAACCTTACCAATCCCACTCAGGGGCAGATGCTCCAGCCCCTTTCTCCCGAGATCAACCGGGAGCGTAGGGAACGAAGCAGAGCAGAAGCAGCTCAAAGAAGAAGGGCGTCCCCTGAGCAAGAGCCCAGAGGAAACCCAAACATCATAAGAAGGGCATCTCCTGAACAAGAGCCCAGAAGGAACCCGGATACCAGGGCCAGGGAGCCTGAACGACCCCTGACTAATGCTGACGTATGGGCAATGGTACGCCAGATTATGTCCGAAAGTCGGAACTACTCCAATGAAGATTATGGCATTGAGCGAATCCATACTCCTTTCACTGATGACATCCTCAACTTTCAATTTCCCCGACGTTTTAACCTGCCGTAGATGGACAAGTACAATGGGAGAACCGATCCAGGACAACATTTGATGCGATACTCGTGGCTCATGAATGCTGCTGTTGCCCCTGACGTAGTGAAGTGTAAAGCATTCCCGATCTACTTAGAAGATGTGGCGCTGCTATGGTTTACCCGACTTCCCCCTCGTTCGATATCGAATTATAGAGAATTGAGAGAATGTTTTATGAATCAATTCCGACTCCATACCCGAAAGTCTAAAAGTGTTATTGAATTATCTAGAATTAAGCAGGCGCCAGGAGAGTCTTTGAGGTCATATCTCGACCGTTTCAACTTAGCTGTGACTGAAGTTAGTGACCCGCACGAGCCCACCATCTTGATGGCTTTGATGGAAGAGTCGATCCTGACTCCGAGTTTGGAGATTACCTTTCTGGGAAGCCACCTCCCACGAGAGAGTTATTTTATGAAAAGGCCGATATTCAGTTGAGATGAGAGGAGGCCAGGGAAAACCGAAAGAGAAAGTCTGGAGCGGCTTCAAAAGAGAATGTTCAGAGTAATGTCGCCGTGAAGCAGTCTGGAGAAAGTTCCGGAAAAGTTGAGGTGAATGTGGGAAACAAGAGTGGAAACGACAATAATGGAAACGGGGGCAACAACAACAACCGTAACGCGAATGGTAACAGAAGAAATAGAAATAGGGGAAGTGATCCTAACAAAAGACCCCGGTTCCAGACTTATGAGAGTTATACACCATTGAACGACACTCTGGAGAAAATTTACTTGGATACATACAATGTTTTGCAATATAAAAGACCGCCACCCCGCGACTCAACGGAGAAAGAAATGGCAACTGTAAAGTTTTGTTTGTTTCATGGAACTCATGGGCATTCAACCAATGAATGTCGACATTTGAGAGATGTGATTGAGAAGCTGCTGCGCGAAGGGAAATTGGATGAATATAAGGTTGCCCCGAGAGACAGGGGGCAAGGAGAACATGCTCCAAAACAGATCCAATCTGCTCCCAAGCCTACAGCGCAGCAGAAAGGCAAAGGAATTGTTATCAACTCCATATTGGGTGGACCCCACCCAGCGATCCACAGTTTTAGAGTAATGGATCAATATGTAAATGCAGCTAAGCACGTAGATGTGGATGAATGTGATGATTTGGAAGATATCGCCCCCATAAAGCAACAGAAGACAATGTTTGACGACGTGGTATTCCGTAGCAGAGATAATACCGGGATCCAGTCACCTACCGACGATCCGTTGGTCATTACCACCACCATTGGGCCGGCATTGGTTCATAAGGTGTTAGTGGACAATGGAAGCTCTGTTAATTTTTTATTTAAAAAGTCATTCGATCAGATGAAGCTTGAATATGAAGATTTGAAGCCATGCGAAGGTTGGATCCGAGGCTTCAACGGAGCATCGACAGCTCCAATAGGGTACATAGAATTGCCCGTAACCTTGGGGCAAGGAGAACGCCGAAGAGTACGGATGCTTCAGTTCGTAGTATTGGACGTAGATTCGCCTTATAATGCATTTTTGGGAAGGCCTGCCCTTTCTGAGTTCAGGGCTTGCATCGCACCTTGGTGTTTATTGCTTAAGTTCCCAACTGAAGCCGGAACCGGAGTAATGAGAGGAGATCAAGTCTCCGGACGTGCCTGCTATGTTGCCGAATTAAAGATGTTGATGAAGGGACTTAACATCGAGAGTAAAGGTGCCTCGCCTCCTCCAAAGGAGGGCTCGGCGTCGCAATTAGAGGGATCGGCCCCGAAGGAGTTGCCCAAAGGAACGCTTGAAGACTTGGATCCTAGAAAAGACGAGGAACCAGAGACTAGAAATGCAACTCCTAATGAAGCGACAGTGGACATTCCCATTGATGAAGCTGATCCAACAAGAGTTTTGAAGATTGGATCCCAGTTGGATCCACGTCGGGCCAAAGAACTAACTGACTTCCTGAAGGCTAATTTGGACGTGTTTGCCTGGACCCATACCGACATGTGTGGGATATCGCCATCCGTCATAAGTCATTCACTAAACGTAAACCCGAAACACCCGCCTGTAAAGCAAAAGAGACGTATGCTGGGCCCAGAGTGGTCGGCCGCTCTGAAAGAAGAAGTGGAGAAGCTAAAACAGAACGGATTTATTAGAGATTCTACATATCCCGACTGGATATCGAATCTCGTCTTAGTAAAGAAGCCGAATGGAAAGTGGCGGACTAGCATTGATTTTTCAGATTTGAACAAAGCTTGCCCGAAAGATAGTTTCCCACTTCCCAGGATTGGCCAGCTTGTAGATTCGACAGCAGGACACGACCTTCTTTCTTTCATGGACGCATATTCCGGGTACAACCAAATTCCTATGCATGTGCCAGATCAAGAACACACGAGCTTCATTACAAATTTGGGGTTATACTGTTACGTGGTCATGTCGTTCGGATTGAAAAACGCTGGAGCCACTTATCAGCGCTTGGTGAACAGGATGTTCTATAACCAAATAGGGAAGACTATGGAAGTTTATGTGGATGATATGCTTGTCAAATCGAAACAGTCCTCCAGCCATACGCAGGACTTCGCAGAAATGTTCAGTATCCTGCGAAAGTATCGGATGAAGTTGAATCCTTTGAAATGTTCGTTTGGAGTGGCATCGGGAAAGTTTCTAGGCTTCATTGTGAGCTCCCGAGGGATTGAAATCAATCCCAGTCAAATAGCAGTGATAAGAAACATTGAAGAACCGAGGAGGATTAAATATGTCCAAAGTCTTGCGGGGAAAGTAGCCGCGTTGAGTATGTTCATCTCCAAAGCCACGGACAAATGCGTCCCATTTTTTGATTTGATTAAAAGGGGAAAGAAGAACTTTGAGTGGACTCCGGACTATGTTGAGGCCTTTCGAAATTTATTGGAATTGCTAGAAAAACCGCCGATTTTGTCAAAGCCAGTGGATCACGAAGAATTATTTGTTTACTTCGCATTTTCGGCTCACGCTGTTAGCACAGCCTTGGTTCGAGAAGAAGACAAAGTGCAAAGGCCAGTATAATATGTAAGCAAGAAATTGACAGCGGCAGAATGCAACTACCCAAAGATTGAGAAGCTCGCTTACAGCCTCCTAATCGCCTCCCGAAAACTTCGTCACTATTTCCAAGCTCACCCAATAACCATATACACTGACCAACCTCTAAGGCAGGTGTTGCAGAGACCCGAAGCATCGGGATGATTGATCAAATGGAATATTGAATTAAGTCAGTTTGATTTAAATTTTCAGCCGCGGAGGTCGATCAGGGGGCAGGCTCTGGCTGACTTTATAGCAGAGTTCACAATCCCAGAGGAGGAAATAATTGATGACAAAGTGGTCAAGTCCGAAGATGAGTTGAAATTAGATCCATGGAAGCTATACACTGACGGAGCCAAGAATGACCGAAGGTCCGGAGCTGGAATCGTCTTAGTCACTCCTGGAGGACGGTCGTTATATTACGCTCTACGATTAGAATTTTCGGCGACTAACAATGACTCTGAATATGAAGCCCTGATTGTCGGGCTAAAGCTTGCTAAAGACCTCGGAATAAAAACATTGGACATATTCTGCGGCTCCAAAATCATTGTTTGCCAAGTGCGAAAGGAGTTTGTGGCTCGGGGACCTCGACTCATCGCCTACCTCGGGAAAGTGGAAGAGCTGTTGAGCAACCTGGAGCGGTACAACATAATTCATATCCCAAGAGCCGAAAATCAGAAGACAGACAGGCTGGCAAAGCTAGCTAGTTCCGACAACCCGGAAGAAACTGAAATAATTCCAATTGAAATGTTGGAATCGCCAAGCTTTGAGTCGATGGAAATTGAGTTCGCTTTCGAAGCGGAACCGGAGAAGGAGTCGTGGATGACCCCAATTAAGAACTTCCTTAAGAAGGGACACTCCCATCAAAGAAGAGTGAGAGACGGGCTATAGTTCGCAAGGCTACCAGATACATTCTTCAAGATGATACTCTTTATTGACAAGGATTTTCTATGCCCCTGTTACGATGTATAGCACACGACGACATCAAACGTGTATTAAGAGAAGTACACGAAGGTGAGTGTGGAGATCATACAGGAGGACAGACTTTAGCGAAAAAGATATTGTGATATGGATACTTCTGGCCCACAATTAATAAAGATGCGGCTGATTATTCACAACGCTGCGATAAGTGCCAGAGATTTGCCAAAATCCCCAGAGCACCATCAACCCAAATCAAATCGATGGTGAGTCCTTGTCCTTTTGCCATGTGGGGAATTGATATCATCGGAGTTCTACCAATTGCTAAAGGAGGAGCGAAATATGCAATAGTCGCTGTGGATTATTTCACAAAGTGGGTGGAAGCTGAGCCCCTAACCAAAATCACGGCGAGAAAGGGGATAAGTTTTGTGGTTAGAAATATTATATGCCGATTCGGGATCCCAAGGACCATTATAACTGATAACGGAACCCAGTTCGATGGTGCTGAATTCAGAAATTTCTGCCAGAAATATAAGATCGACAAACGGTACACTACGGTTGCCTATTCGCAGTCGAACGGGCAAGTAGAAGCAATAAACAAAGTTATAAAATCCATCCTCAAGAAGTGGTTAGAGCGCGCAAAGGCAAAATGGGTTGATGAATTGCCCTTAGCATTGTGGGCATATCGAACAACATTTAAGACAGCTACTGGTCATACCCCTTTCTCTCTCTCTCTTTTGGTTCAGAAGCAGTGATTCCAGTAGAGCTTGAAGTTCCTTCCCACCGGGTGACGTATTATGACCCGATGACGAATCGGGCGCTCTTACTCGAGTCTCTTGATGAAATCGAAGAAAAAAGGGACGAAGCAGATTTGCGTGCGGCAAGACATCGACGTCAGAAGGCACGCTATTACGACAAAAAAGTTCGCCTTAGGACTTTTGAACCAGGAGATTTGGTGCTAAAGAGAGTCTATCCATCCCTTCCTCACCTCGGTCCAAAGTGGGAAGGACCCTTTGTCATCCAACGGAAACTTGAAACGGGAACCTTCAAGTTAACGACTGTAGATGGCGAAGAGGTACCTAGGGCATGGAATGCCCAACACTTGATGCGATATTTGGATTAGAAATGTCGCACTCTTTGCTATTTTTCTTATGATCTCTGTAAAAAGGCACGACTTGCCTTAGGAAAGTCTAATGATATGAATAAAGAAATATAAAGTGGATGTAGGCTACGACTTAGCCGAACCACTATAAAAATATCGTGTGTCATTTACTTTCATGCATTATATATATACCTTCATCTACTATTCTATTGCGATTATGGAATATAAGATGATTTAAAACCTGAAAGGTTGAGAACAGTTTATACGCAAGAAAAAGCACAACGACTATTTGTGCGATAAGACATAAAAGAATGGGAAGACGACATTCTTAACTCTAACTCTCGAGAATTGAGAGAGAGTATAAAGGACGGGAAGACGACGTCCTCTGAGGCGTGAAGGTGCACCCAGACAAGAGACCGCCTCAGTAAGAACTCTAACCTGAGTATAAGACAGGAGAGTATAAAACATGCCAGAAAAAACGACAGGCATTGACGGTACAGAGAATGCATTCCCGTCGAAGAATCGGGAACATTCAGACTACTTGATTAAGTCTTGAATAGTTTTTTGATTGACTGGGGGCATATATGTACACGCATATTTCCCCACCATAACTTCGTTACACAACTATAGTAAGACATGCATTCTTACATAAGTGCGAAACTAATGACTAACAGACATTGCAGAAAATGAATTATTTTTTATTTACAAATGAATGAATTTGTACAGGAAAACAGTCAAGAAGAAGGTGCAAGAGCCACCCTTATAGCAACAATTATTGGTCAACCAAACGCTAAAATAACGCAAGACAGCCCACTATTTAGACTTCGAAGGAGGCTTGGACTTCTTGGCGGCTTTCTCCGCATCCTTCGCCTCTTTCTCGGCCTCCGTTAAGATGCGCTTTGATTTTTTCTTTCCTGAAGCTGTGGTGCTGGAATCGGTTGACTTCTTCCCCGAGGGCGGAGCGTTGGAATCAAGAGAAGACTTTTTAGCGAGTTCCTCTGTAATAGATCTAGTTGAAAGCTTAACAACTAACCTTGATCCCGCATCCACAACTGCGAGGGGCTTGAGGCTTTCAGGGTCTAAATCTTCAGCTTTTAACTGCAAGCGTTTATCTTGGTCAGCTTTCAGTGCAGCCAAAGTAACTTCATCTGCGCTTTTCGACTCCCCGACTATTGCCACTTCCGGATCTTCCTCATGTCCTCCGTCGCTGCAATCATCCTTTAAGGCATCTATCATTTCATCATCACGAGGAGTGTCAGCCTTAGACGGTTCGCTCCCTTCTCCCAAATCTATGGGAGCAGCCTTGTCCTTTCCCCCTTTTGCCCTCTCCGTAGGCTCCACCCCAGAAGCGGTTCCCTGGGACACATCTGTCTTTCCGGATGGCTCAATACCTACAGAGTGAGAAACAACAGTTATCAACTCAGGAGAAAATAATGGGTTTTTCATCGATTGCTCAATCACGTGGCGAAAGGTAGAGATAGCCTTGACGAATTGAGGTGAAAATGTAGAGATACCTTCCGAAGACTTTTCGGCTGGGGTAACTGCTGTCTCCGATGCCGTTTCGGAAATAGGGGATAACAGAGTTGTTCGAGGGATCCCCGGGTTTTCAGGATCATATCCCTCTACTTCAGAAGTTGCGGGGGCAGTAGAAGAGGAACCAGCCTCGGGAATGTTCTTTTGCTTAGTCCTCCGCCTCTCTTCATCCATAGCAGCAGCAATGAGGCGGCGCCCTTCAGCTAGGCGTTCTGGCTCATCATCCCTTAAATATTTCTCCATCAGCTTGTCCTCGTCAATGGAATCAACCTTGAGCTCCTCTTTCTCCCACTCAACGATCTGACTCCATACTTGGACTAGAGTGGATGGATAATCTTCAATCCAAGAAATGTTCCGGCGAAGGATGATATGCGCAAAGAATTCAATCATTAATTCGCCGAAACCCTGAATCTCTCCCTCAGCCTCTGACAGTTGTTTGCGGGCCTCCTCAGCGGATTTGATAGCACATTCAACGTTACCCTCCGCTAGGGCAGCTCTGTTCTCCGCCTCCATTAGCTTAGAAGCCAAGTCAGCATTTTTCTTTTCTACTTCAGCATTCCTCCTTGCTAACTCGGCATTTTTTCGTTCGAGGTCAGCGTAAGCAAGGCGCGTTTTAGCGGCATCTGACTTAGCATCTTCAGCTTGCTTCTTTAACTCAGAACGCTCTTGGGTATGTGATTCAAGAAAATCATGGTAACGTTTTTGCATATCTTCAAATTGTTTTTTGAAGCTAGTAGCATCCCGTTGAGCAACAGCAAGCTGGGCCTGTGTGTCCTCCAAATCTTTTCCTAGATTTTTTAAGGCCTTTGCATCATCTTCAGCGGTTTTTTGCATCAAGTCAGCATTTGTGATTGAAGTGCGGATAATTCTGGAAAGGTTGCGTGAATACTTGAACATTTCAGAATACTGTTTCTCGACCGCATCTATCTTTGCTTTGGCCTCATCTGCCCACCTCGAAGAAATAGGCTCAAGAGAAGGTAAAAAAGTCAAGTTTTCGAAGTAATGTTCGGGAAATTGCTCCTCCAGATACGCCCGCTTAACTGCAGTTTCAGCATCTAGTAGTGGAGGGGCGGGTATCGTCAACTCAGTATCCCTGTGCGTGGAGGATTCAATAGCCTCTTTATCTGTTCTAGGCCGTTTAGCAGAGACCTTGCGTTTACTTCGCGACTCAGTATCTTTTGGCGGACTTCTCTCCCTGTTGCGCTTTTCTTGAGAGGAGGTTGAGTCTTTCGGTTGCGGCCTGTCCTCTTCCCGACGACCTTGGTAACCATTATATCTCTCCGGGTCTGTCCGGAAAGGAGAGCGAGAATGTGAGGTTCGAGAGCGATAGGGTTCATAGGACCTTCTCTCCTCCCTACTGCGATCGTCGCGGCGATCATACTCAGCATCGTAAGGTGGATTAGACATACTGCGGCGGAGTTTCCTGATATCATAGTAAGATTGGGACATCGTGCCTGCACAATAAGAAAAATGAAATTCAGAATCAATAGTTTCACAGAGAGAAAAATGCAATGAGTGGTAACGCTATTGTGTAAAGTGTGTCCTAAGTGGTGTTTTCCCCCCCCCCCAACCAACCCGAGTCCGAAGCTAGACTAGTACGGGCGGGCTCTTTGGCCTTAGCAGGAGTGGTTTCTTCGGAAGAAGTGAAAACTAAAGGATTCTTCCTAAAATCCTCTGAAGTGTAAATGGTTTCAGGTAAGGGGAGATCCCCCAAACCCTGAAACAGTGGGTCATCAGTGCTAGGGACATCTCCCTCAGAAGCATCAATCGGAGACTCTTTAGAAGACGTTGACTTTTCTGGAGAAATGGCATCCTCGGGAACAGTATATCCTTCGCGATGCTTTTCGGCCATGTTAGCTAATTCATCATCTTAGGTAGAAGAAGGAGAGGGTGAAGCTTGAAGAGGCACTGTAGGAGCTCTCGAACTTTCACCCGTTTCAGGGATTACGTCCACTGGGGGAATATATACATATGGAGCCGTCCCATGACCAATGCTACGAGTAACAGATAGCAACCCATGAAAATGAAGATATTCGTCCTTAAGGACTTCATCAATAGTCAAAAACATCTTATCGCCATTAAGGAGCTGGTGCATCCGGTCAAAGAATACTTGGTCTGATATTTGTTTTGGGTTATCGACTGCAAACAAAAAGAAAAATGAGTTAAGGCGGTGACTTGAATGTATAGAGTCGAGATTTAGAAAACCAGTGCTTTACTTGATTTCGTCCACCTCCTAGCACACCCTGGTTGTCGCTTCACATAAAACCATTCCAGCCTGGAATCTCCAGCTTTACTACTGAATGGCGCTGGAATTATTTTCCTCTTAAGGACAGACTCAAAGTAGCAGAAAGAAGGAGTTTCTCGAGTCTGATGCTTGAAGTTGTAGAAGAAATGAACGTCATCGAAAGTGAGCTCTAAGCCTAAGATCTCACGGTACGCAACAAATAAGGTGTACAAGTAAGCATAAGAATTGGGGTGCAGCTGCATGGGGGCAATCCGTATTTGTCTTAGAAAATCGACGATGAAAGGAGAAAATGGAGGGATAGCACAGACCATGCACATCAACCGAGTAATTGCCATATACCCTTCTGGAGGGTTGTGGGGACGGTCAGTTCTCGAAAGCACCAGGGTGTCCCTTTTTAATATCCCGTATTTTAGACAAATTCGGATAAGTCTGTTGTTGTCAATCGTCGATTCAACAGAATCTTGGGGTGATTCCAATATGATGGCAGATTCAAATTCATCAGGAGCTCGGTCGTCGCCAATCTCTCCTTCCTCTTCACAACCTAGAGAAACTCCACCCTCCGAAGACACATTGTCACTTTCGCGATTTCCAACCTCGTAGTCTGAACACTCATCATTCCATTCTGGATCCGAGGGAGAAGATATGTCCTCGAGAGTAACTTTGTTGGATGTCTCTGGGGCCTCTTTCTTCCCGGCTAGTCTAGAAGAGCGTCTGGATCTCATGGTCACAAAACTATTGAAGAAGCAATAGCACAAGTTAGAGTAAATTAGCCCGTATACCCCCGTGCATGTGTGCAAACTAAAGTGTAAACAGTGTATGTGGAAAGTGTAAAGTTAATATTTGAAAGTGCGATGCAAAATTTTGGCAAAGTAATAAGGATCAAGGCGGTTCTTGATGTCTAGTTATGTTCACAAGGCACTATCCTAACTGTCCATTAAGTTGAAGATTATGCCAAGAGTTGATTGGGCCAGTTAAACGAGTTTTTATGCCTTGAGATGGACTGCCTTTCGGTTCGGTTCGGGCGCATTCATTGGGATCGGATCGGGGGCGTAGCTCGGATAAACATTGAAGCTCAGAAGTCAAAATCAGATCGGCTCGGAAGTAGATTCCCCGAACGGTTCGGGTCGGATCACGTAGTCATGCCTCTCCTTCTTTATCTTACAGACTGACCTGATCCGGTTAGGTGAGCTCCATTCCCCCCTTCTTTAACTACTTGCTCCGACCCGATCCGACCTTCCGGACTTCTCTTCTTTTCTTTTTCCCTTTCTCTACTTCCCCCGACCCGATCCGACCTCCTGGACTTCTTTTCTTTTTCCCTTTCTCCACTTTCCATACTCCACCGCCCGAACCGACTCCCTGCGATCTTCTTCCTCTTCCTCTTCTTTAGTTCTAGACCCAATATCATCTCCAAAGCCCCAGTCATGATCGAACGAACTACAATTCCCTCTCCCAACGCTTCGATGCAGCAACGAAGCCACCAAAAACAATAATGAAGGGAGAGGGCGTTGTAGCGTGGAAGCCACATCTAAGTCGGTCGAATCGGCCGTAGATTTCGATTAAAACCTACTATCACGAAGTCGATCAAGGATTCAAACCTACCGAGGTGTATAAGTGGAAGATTCGCGCAAGAATTGTAAAAAGTCTTTCTCTTTTGAATTCTGGAGTTCCGAAGCAGAAATGGTAAAACGATAAAGTAAAAAGAAAATGGGAGGAAGAAGAAGACTGAATTTATATAAAAACGAGGTGACTATTCGTATCCCCGTTCGGACCGGATCGACAGTCCAGTAGCAAAGCTTTGGCCCACTAGTCCAATGAGAAATAGAAAGAAGAGGGGGATCTATTCGGATCGGAATCCGAACCGAACAGAATGTTGTAACTCAGCATTGAATTAAATTAAAGTTCGAAGAAAAGGATGAAAGCACAAAGAAAATCAAAGGGAAAATTACCTAGAAGACACTGTGCAATGATGATCAAAGCATGCTCCGTCTCCAACAGAAGCATCCTTTGAGGGGGCAAAATGTTTGCCCACTTTGTGAACTGGGCAACAGAAAGTCGAAATGTGAAACGTTGAAGAGCTTAGAAAAGATCATAGCGGATCGGATCGGAGAGATATTGCTGTTCGGATCGGAGAGCTGCTACGATTTAGATCGAAGAGACGATGCTATTCGGATTGGAGGGATATTGCTGTTCGGATCGGAGAGCTGCTACGATTTGGATTGAAGAGACGATGCTATTCGAATCGGGGGACCACCTACTACCGGGTCGGAACGGAGCAGAGCAAAGTGAATAAGAACTTAGTTTCAGCTTAATTCGGGTCGGATCGGATGCCCCGATCCGAACCCCTTCTGCCCGCTCCTCCGATCCGAACCCATATTCCATATCACTTTCCCCCATGATTGCCTGATTATTCGGAGCGGTTATGACCAGTTCCTACCTACGACGACCACTACTCTGATGCGCTGTCAGCACTAGAATCCATCCGAACCCGAGGACGATGGGATGGAAGACACGTGGCTCCGATCCGGATCGGGTTCTGACTAAATTTTCTCCTATAAATACCTTGCCTGGAGACAATTAAAGGGATCTTATTTTTGGCACTTTGAGAGTTCAACTACTTTCATAAACCAAATTCCAGCACTCCCGGATAATCCAAATCGTCTTTCAACATTTGTTTTGTGACAATCGAGTGAATGTATGTGAGTTGTGAGTGAAGTTGATTGAATATCTCATTGTAATTGCAACTCTATCATCGAGAATAGTGATTGACAAGTGGACGTAGGCTTTTCAACGCCGAACCACTATAAATTCTGTGTCTCCATTTTACCACTTTTTGGTCTAACAAATATATACTTTATTCAACACATGAATATTTATTAATTTTTACTTACAATAAAAATGTGAATTTTATTATATAAATATTTCGTTCAACGTATGAATAGTTTCAACACATGAATAGTTTCAACACATGAATATTGTCAACACATGAGTATCGTCAACACATGATTATTTTGTTTATTCAACACATGAATATAATTTTTTTCTAAATTGGAATGAGACCCACTCAATTACCATATAATGTTAATTATATGGATTCCATAAAACACATGTATATAATAGCAATGATAAATAATCAACCATCATCCAGAGTGCACCACACAACTGCATAAGCATTAAATATAACTAATTAACGCTTACACAGTCTGTCGACTAATCGATCGACATACAACTAAATAATTGGGATTAGTGTACGCCAAATATCATCCCAACACCCGTGTGGGGTTTCAAATCAACAAACACTGAATATTATTTGTGCAGTTGGGCGACATGTAAAATTTATCGTCCCAATCAATATCCTTTAAATGGGTGTACATAAACAAATCGATCGATTTGTAAATGAATTTTTGTTTATTCACCTTCACGTTAAATTTATATTTTTAACGAAATAACAATTTATTTCAACACATGAATATTTATTTTCATTCATTCCACATCACAATCAATTTTCACCACACAACAAAATCAAACAAGTCGTCCATGGTCTGTGGACGACGGGTGTCGGGTGCTGCTAAGCACCATCTGCATCCTAGTATATAACTTCAACTAGAAAACAAGATTTAAAGTGAGAAGTTCTCATCGATTAGCTAAACCAAACGCCACGACTCTTCATATGTAGGAAACCTTCGTCGTGCTCACCTTTCGTCACTTTCGTTGCCCGTATTCACTATATATATAAATCATATTTTTATAATCACTCTATATGGATAAAAATCACATTTTTATATTGCTACGATATAGATAAAAATTCTATTTTTATACCGGTGTTCATATAATAAAAATCATATTTTTTCTCGCCATTCTCTATATAAAAATCACATTTTTATATATAAAGATCGTATTTTTATATCTCTGCTACATATGTAAAAATCACTCCTTTACACCGTTACTTCCATGATAAAGATTATATTTTTTTCTTGCTAGTAATATAATAAAAATTATATTACTCTACATAAATAAAAATCATATTTTTATTCTTTCTATGATATAAAAATCATATTTTTATTCTTCTTTTCATGAACAAAAATCTCCTTTCTATTCTATATCGTCTACATAAAAAAACACTTCTTTTCTTCTAATCAAAATTCAAATCTTTTTATAAAAATCTTAGATATCTTATATTTAAAAATGATGACTTTTATCTAATTAAAAATCTAACCTTTGTGTATTCGCTACTTACACATAAAATTTACACCTTAAAAATAAAGTATATTATTTAAAACTCATATTTTTTAATTACCTAAAATAAATAAAAATATTAAAAAAACTCACATTGGACTGTTTGGGGGCATAGAAAGCTTGGGGAAGTCACCGACGGTCGGCAGCGGTGCCACCTTGTCCGAAACAGCGTAGAAATGGGGTTTCGGCGCTCAAACCATCAAAAATCGGGTTTTAATCTAGAGGGGGGCCCACAGTTTGCCAGAAGTGGAGGGGAGGTGCGGCGTGGGGTCTGGAGGTTGGTGAGGGGTGGCGCTGGGCGTAGCGGGGCCGGAGATGGTCATGGCGGCGGATTTGTGGGTGGTTAGCGGTTTGGGGTTCGATTAGCAGGGGGTTGCGGCGGGGACACGCGGGCCGGGGGGGTCGTCGGAGGCGGGCGGAGGTCAGGGGAGGGGGCGACTGATGGAGGCGGCGGCGGGCGCGACATCGACGAGGGCTTTTGCCCTCTTTTTTATTATTTAATGTGACGGGGAGAGGGAATACTGAGGGGAGGGGGTTTACATTGTATAATATATATATTTAATTATTTTAAATTCTAAAAAGCAACTTTTTATTTTTAACTCGAAATCGAACCCACCGAGTGTCGTCCATAACTAATTACCCCCATTCCAAACACAATGGGATATGTATCGTAAGCTTATTCGATCGTTTCTATCAGTTTTCGCCAAAATCAAAATATAAATCTATATATTGAATTTGAACACGCATTTCAATTTACTGGGGCCACATACGGACTCTAAAAATTCCCGAAAAATATTTTCTAGCTTCATATTGACGATACGGTTCTAACAAAACTAATTTCGTCAAATTCCAAGTCCGTTTGAAAAATGGTCATTTTCTGGTCGATCGAAATTGACTGAAACTGTTAAAACACGTTTTCCTTCGCCACGCTCACATATTGATTCAAAAAATTACGAATTTTCGAATCTAGAAATAATTTTACATCACGGATACAACAAAAGTGGTTTCGTCGAAAACCGAGGTCGTTTGCAAAATTTCCATTTTTAAGGGTCAGAATTCCATAGCGACTATTCTGAATTTTCAACTGGGCATAACTTTTGATTCCCGCTATGAGATTTCAATTTTTCAGATTCGTTGGAAATATATTCTTAAATAGATTCTAATATTTTTGGTTTCGCCAAAATCCGATTTATTTTGAATCCTGCACATTCATTTGAAATTCAAAATCGAAATTTCAAACTACCGCGCCATTTTCAGTTCCTTTTATAATTAAAAATAATTATTTATATTCTAACGACGATCTAAATAAATATATACTTCTAATTCTATTCAAAATAAATTTCTCGTTTCTATTATTTAAAATAATTCATTTTAAATATTCAGAATTCACTAAAATTGCCAAAATAAAAATTTTAAGTTGGCTCAGAATTTCCGGGTTGTTACAATCTCCCCCACTTAAAACTTTTCGTCCCCGAAAAGGAACGAAGCTGAAAGTTGTTTAATAATCAACTCCACTTCCATTATTTTCATTACGGCTTAAGTTCTTCAACTTTTCAGTTTCTAAGAACTTTTCAAAATTTTCAAAAATTTGGCTAACACCCTAAATATTTGAAAATTTTCGCCATAACCTCCCCTGCACCGGGAGCTTCGGGATATTTCAAATAGCTTCCCACGGCCCTCACCAATCCAAAAGAAAAAGGAAAAAGCCAAGCGGCTAGCCAGTAGGCTCATAAAATCATACAAACCCAATAAATTTGTAAACATGTACCTATTCGTCGGGCAAACAATTCTATTCTTCTGCTCTAGCCTCCTTGCTATGACCTGTTCAATAGATACACATGTATATGCATGCAATTGTAATCATTTTTCAATACATCTCAATATTTGGTTCCATTAGACTAAATGGTTCTAAATTTTAATTAATCAAAACAATAATCAAACAACACAATCAGCAATCAATTAGTGGATTATCGTTTCAAATTCATAATTTGTTATATATACAGAAAATCATGTTTTTGATGCCGAATCACAACAATAAACCTATCTAGTTTTGGTTTTCACACCAGTCTAATGGAAATATATAGATATCCCACTTTCGAAACTCGAAAATAAATATTGGTAACGCTGCGGCATTATCAGAATCATCCCTGGGCAACTAGAGTGTGATTATGTATTTATCCAATATATTAAAACTTCGAATATACGTTCATGACGCGTATATCCAAAATCTTCATATACTAGATTGTCCAACTCAATACAAATAAAATATTCAAATACGTATATAACGACTAAAATTTCAAAACAAAATTTGTTTTCATTTTTTTAAAATATACTCTTCACACTCGTTCTAGGATACTACCGATCCCATCTCTAACGAGTAATTCTTATTGGATATAACTAATCCAATCTCTGATGAGTTCTTTCGTTCGGTTCTAATATGTCTTGTTCTCGAGCTCTGTAAACCAAAGCTCTGATACCACTTTATAACGACCCGAACTTCCCCGTGAAGGAAAGCGCGGATTGCTTTGAGAACACGACAAATCGAAACGCAAATAGAAGAACGTTTCATTGTTTATTACAACAACTCTATCAGAATACAAGAATATACAGAGTATGAATAAATATTACACATCAGAAAAATATCAGAGATTCAAATTACATTTAAATACATAGCAGCGGAAAAATAATACAAAGCACAACTAAAGGCGATATACGGATACAGAGCTTTGCGAATATCATTCCAGCTGTAAACCAGGATCCTGTGAATATAAATCTGCAAAACCAAAACTACTAGCTGCCCGTGTCGAAAATAAGGGCACTCAGAGTTTAGGTTAAAACAATAAACTCCAGGTCAATCATGTGACTGGTGTGAGAACTAAAACAGTTATTAATCTTTATTTTTAAAGTTAGGTAAATCAAGGGACCACGCCGTATAACACGGAACGGGTTTCCTCCTAAGGACACCAGTGCACAAAACAAACAGCGCAATGCTAAATAAAGAAAAATGAAGCTATTATAAGACTCAGGTCCCATCACACAATGCAACACAAGCCGGAGGATAGGGTTTTACCTTATAATAGCCAAAGAATGCTTGATACGCTAAATTTCATCTTTTATTATAACTATAAGTGAAGAAAACAACTTCAATCATAAGTATCAATCATAGGCGGCATGGGTACCATATATCATGTCACCATACTAGTTCTACAATAAAAACCGCAAAGATCGTATTGGAAATTGGATTTCCGTCATGAGTCGAGGCAAGGGGCAAGCTCCTCTCCGTTCGAGACACTCTAGCAAATGTCTCAGGACCACATACAACGATCCTTGGAATCGGTTGGGTCGGTCCTCTCTTACTTTTGAGGATAGGCAATTCCTGAACACACGTTTCCCTGTCCTATCAGACCTATATCTGAGGTGCCTCGCATTCCAACAACCACACATGTAAAAAGTATATAAATGTTAGGGCTGGTAGGTCACTGACATCACCCATAGCAAGAAAGAAACGTCGTGTTCTCCCAACGGTCCTTATCCTATTTTTGACTCATACCGAGGTGTGAGGCTCACGAATTAACGATATACACAAAGCTATGCCACACAGGTCGTGCTTTGATCATCAACCACAAGACTTTGCTTTTCAGCAGAAGCCTTGATCATTTGCCACTTAGGCATGCCACACAGGCAATTCATGCCATGCGATTGATATCCGTCAATATATAACCTCTAAGCTCGTACGTCTCAGAGAAGGGCGTTAAGCAAGAGAACAAATTCTACGCCGCCAAACAGATATATATTTAATAGAAATCAATCACATAGAATAAAATCCAATGTCAGACACACAGTCCATTTACAAGTTCGTTCTGGGTCTGAACGAAACCGAAGGAACCTTATTCCTCGCATATCCATCGATCTCCAAGTACGTCTGGACGATCACCAACTGATTCCCTCCTCTTGTGTGTACAACCCAATCAAGATCATTAGTTATTATCCAAACGATGTGAAGACCTCCGGTCTTCAACTACCGTCTTCATCTTCGACCTATCGTCGAATCGGTTATTCAGAATCGGTATAAACCCGGCCTTTCCGAATAACCTGCGTATATAATAAACAAGTGTTACACAAACACAACATACGCCTCATTCCAATTCAGAATATTCTTTTATTCGAATTTTCACATTCTTAGGGAAAGGTTCCCAATAATTTTATCAAAGATAAATTCTTCTAAATTTATTCTTTAATCTTCCTTTGGATATCATTTCAAACCATGTTAAGGTTTTCCAAACTAGTCGGGATTAGCGAACCACACCGAAGTAATTATTTATTTTATTTCCCAATCCCAACCTATTCATCCCATGGAGCAAAAACTGGTAATACTCCATATCTAACACCACGGTGTTATCAGTAAATATTAATTACCATTTCACGTTCAAATCTAATTAAAGATTTAACTATCGCTTTGGAGCAAAATCGGTGATACTCCATTCTCGATCACTTTAATCTAAATAAAGATTCATTAAAACTCCACTTAGTTTTAATCTTCCCAAAAATCAATATCCTATCTTTAACTGGGTTAAAGAACCCAATGCCATCTAAAACATGGTTCACAATAAACCCAAAATCACATTCCATTGTTAATCGGGTTAAAGAACAGATGTTATTCAAAACACCACTCACGATAAACCCCAAAAACCAATTTAAATTCAATTCCAATTAAATACTAATTAACTGGAAAATTTCACTAAATCTTAATTAAAAGATTTATTCTTTTCTAAACTGGGTTCAAGAACAGTGTTATTTACGACACCATTCACGACGAACCCAAAATCCCATTTCATATTAAATATAAGGCTCTGAATAGAAAATATATCGGCTTGTATTCAATATCAAATTCTAAAACCAACAAATATCGTATTAGAAATAACGATATAAATATATCTTTCAAATTTCCACAACCATATCTATATAATCACGAAATTAAACATCGAAATATTCCTAAGATAATTTCGATTCAAATCCATTCCAATTCGTATATTGGAAATTCTAATTATTTTTAAAACCACTTCAAATCCAACTTATTTATTCAAAAATATTGGATTATAATTCTAGTTCAAAACTAGTTCATTTCGATAAAAATATATTTTTATCTTTCTAAATATGGAATTTTTTCACCCTAATTCTTTCTAAATCATATATTATGATTTTACACAAATTATTAATATTTTTATCAAGGCCCGTACAGTCGGTTTTCAATAACGGCCACCGAACTGCACTTACAACGACCTTTTCCAAATTTGATTTGGACATAATTCCAAATCCACCCATTAGATTTCAAATTTCTAATATTCATTGGAAAGCTGTTTTCGATATGAACCCAACGGTTTCGGTTTCAGGAGAATCCGACTGTCGGATCTCCCGTAACGTCAATTCGAAGTCAATGGTCGAAATTCGCGAACTGCCGCGGCGCGTTCTATTCAGGCCATTTAATATATATATATATATATATATATATATATATATATATATATATATATTATGTATACTTCATCGATTTCAATTCAAAACGTATTTTATAAATCGTTTTAAATTCGTTTTCAAAACAATTTCAACTTCATATTCAATTTTAAATCAAAATTGAATATTCCATATCATTAACATATAAATGATAATATTTTCAAAACGTTATATTTTGAAATCACTTCCTTTTCTATATTCATTATAAAAACAAATATAATCGATATAAATATCGTTCACGTCAAAATGGCGCAAATCTAATCAACACGGCTTTATATATTTCAATAAATTCGTTATTCTATTCAACAAATGAATATTTTCTTCAACACATGAATATTTATTAATTCTTACTTACAATAAAAATGTGAATTTTAATGTATAAATATTTCGTTCAACACATGAATAGTTTCAACGCATGAATAGTTTCAACGCATGAATATTCTCAACACATAAGTATTGTCAACACATGACTATTTTGTTTATTCAACACATGAATATAATTTTTTTTCTAAATTGGAATGAGACCCACTCAATTACCATATAATGTTAATTATATGGATTCCATACAACACATGTATATAATAGCAACGATAAATAATCAACCATCATCCAGAGTGCACCACACAACTGCATAAGCATTAAATATAACTAATTAATGCTTACACAGTATGTCGACTAATCGATCGACATACAACTAAATAATTGGGATTAGTGTACGCCAAATATCATCCCAACACCCGTGGGGTTTCAAATCAACAAACACTGAATATTATTTGTGCAGTTGGGCGACCTGTAAAATTTATTGTCCCAATCAATATCCTTCAAATGGATGTACATAAACAAATCATTCGATTTGTAAATGAATATTTATTTATTCACCTTCACGTTAAATTTATATTTTTAACGATAAACAATTTATTTCAACACATGAATATTTATTTTCATTTATTCCACATCACAATCAATTTTCACCACACAACAAAATCAAACAAGTCGTCCATGGTCTGTGGACGACGGGTGTCGGGTGCTGCTAAGCACCGTCTGCATCCTAGTATATAACTTCAACTAGAAAACAAGATTTAAAGTGAGAAGTTCTCACCGATTATCTAAACCAAACGCCACGACTTTTCATATGTAGGAAACCTTCGTCGTGCTCGCCTTTCGTCACTTTCGTTGCTCGTATTCACTACATATATAAAAATCACATTATTATAATCACTCTATATGGATAAAAATCACATTTTTATATTGCTACTATATAGATAAAAATTCTATTTTTATACCGATTTTCATATAATAAAAATCATATTTTTCTCTCGCCATTCTCTATATAAAAATCACATTTTTATATATAAAGATCGTATTTTTATATCTCTGCTACATATGTAAAAATCACTCCTTTACACCGCTACTTCCATGATAAAGATTATATTTTATCTTGCTAGTAATATAATAAAAATTATGTTACTCTACATAAATAAAAATCATATTTTTATTCTTTCTATGATATAAAAATCATATTTTTATTCTTCTTTTCATGAACAAAAATCTCCTTTCTATTCTATATCGTCTACATAAAAAAAACACTTCTTTTCTTCAAGTCAAAATTCAAATCTTTTTATAAAAATCTTAGATATCTTATATTTAAAAATCATGACTTTTTATTTAATTAAAAATCTAACCTTTGTGTATTCGCTACTTACACATAAAATTTGCACCTTAAAAACAAAGTATATTATTTAAAAGTCATATTTTTAATTACCTCAAATAAATAAATATAATAAAACTCACGTTGGACTGTTTGGGGGTGGTGAAAGCTCGGGGAAGTCACCGATGGCCGGCAGCGGAGCCACCTTGTCCGAAACAACGGAGAAATGGGGTTTCGGCGCTCAAACCATCAAAAATCGGGGTTTTAATTTAGAGGGGGACCCACAGTTGGCTAGAAGTGGAGGGGAGGTGCGGCGTGGGGTCTGGAGGTTGGTGGGGGTGGCGCTGGGCGTGGCGGGGCCGGAGATGGTCATGGCGGAGGGTTTGTGGGTGGTTAGCGGTTTGGGGTTCGATTAGCAGGGGGGTTGCGGCGGGGACACGCTGTCCCGGGGGGTCGTCGGAGGCGGGTGGAGGTCAGGGGAGGGGCCGACTGACAGAGGCGGCGGTGGGCGCGGCATCGACGAGGGCTTTTTCCCTCTCTTTTTTCTTATTTAATGTGACGGGGAGAGAGAATACTGAGGGGAGGGGGTTTATATTATATAATATATATATTTGATTATTTTAAATTCTAAAAAGCTACTTTTTATTTTCAACTCGAAATAGAACCCACCGAGTGTCGTCCGTAACTAATTACCCCCATTCCGAACACAATGGGATATGCATCGTAAGCTGATTCGATCGTTTCGATCAGTTTCCGCCAAAATCAAAATATAAATCTATATATTGAATTTGAACGCGCATTTCAATTTACCGGGGCCACATACGGACTCTAAAAATTCCCGAAAAATATTTTCTAGCTTCGTATTGACGATAGGGTTCTAACAAAACTAATTTCGTCAAATTCCGAGACCGTTTGAAAAATGGCCATTTTCTGGTCAATCGAAATTGACTGAAACTGTTAAAACACGTTTTCCTTCGCCACGCTTAAATATTGATTCGAAAAATTACGAATTTTGGAATCTTGCAATAATTTGACATCACGGATCCAACAAAAGTTGTTTCGTCGAAAACCGAGGTCGTTTGCAAAATTTCCATTTTTAAGGGCCAGAATTCCATAGCGACTATTCTGAATTTTCAACTGGGCATAACTTTTGATTCCCGCTATGAAATTTCAATTTTTCGGATTCATTGGAAAGATATTCTCAAATAGATTCTAATATTTTTGGTTTCACCAAAATCCGGTTTATTTTGAATCCTGCACATTCATTTGAAATTCGAAATCGAAATTTCAAACTACCGCACCATTTTCAATCCCTTTTATAATTAAAAATAATTATTTATAATCTAACGAGGATCTAAATAAATATATACTTCTAATTCTATTCAAAATAAATTTCTCGTCGCTATTATTTAAAATAATTCATTTTAAATATTCAAAATTCACTAAAATTGCCAAAATAAAAAATTTTAATTGGCTCAGAATTTCCGGGTTGTTGCAACATATACAAAAATCAAATTTTTATCTTCTCTACTTCATTATAAAAATCATTTTTTTATCTTCGCTACTTCATTATAAAAATCAATTTTTTTCTATTATGAAAAATTAAATTTTTCTCTAATGAAAAACCATAATTTCTACTAATAAAAATTATATTGTTGCTAGTAAAAATCATTACTTTTTACAAATAAAAAATCATTTCTTTTTATAAATAAAAAATCATTTCTTTTTATAAATAAAAAATCATTTCCTTTTACACATAAAAAATCATTTCTTTTCTATAATAAAAATCTAATCTTTTCTATTTTAAAAATCCTAACTTTTCTATTTAAAAAATAATAAGCTTTTTATATAATAAAATCAGAAAAACTCACATTATTCGATCGAAGAAGGGAAGAAGGGGGGCTGATGTGGCGCCGGAGCTTGCATGTGGCCGCGGAGTCGATGGTGGGCTCTAGGTGGTGGTCGGTGCGGTGGTGGCGCCTGGAAGGGGGTGTGATTCTCGATTTGGGCGTAGATGAGGGGAGTACGAGCGAAGCGCTGGAGGAGGGGAGAGGAGAGAGAACTGGGAGGAGGAGGGGTTGTGGGCGATCATCGACGGCGGCGGTCTGGGATCTGAGGCGCGATGCGTCATCGGTTTTTTTTCTTTTGATTTTGAAACTGAATGGGGATAATAAAATGAAAGGGTGGGTTAGTGAAAAGAAAGATTATATTTTATTTTATTTTAATTTTCAAAAAGGTTGACTTTTTATTCGAACTCCAAACGAGACCCAACGACTGTCGCCCCTAGCCAAATACCCCCATTCCGAACACAATGGGATATGTATCGTAAACCAGTTCAGCTATTACGATCATTTTTCATCAAAATTAAAATATAAATTAATATAACGTTCAAAATTGATTTCAACGTACATTTCAATTTACTAGGGCCACATACTGGCTCCAAAAATTCCAATAAATAAATCTATCTATGTATTGACGATACGGTCCTAACAAAACTAATTTCATCGAATTTGGAGACAATTTTAAAAAACGGTCATTTTCCAGTCGATTAAATTCAAACTGAATTGACCAAACACGTTTAAATCTGCCACGCTCACCTATTGATTCCAAAAATTATGAAAATTGGAATCTAGCTATAATTTGACATTCCGGATCCCACAAAAGTGGTCTCATCGAAAAAGGAGGTCGTTTGCAAGATGGCTATTTTTAAGGGTTATATTTTATATTAAATTCTATAGCGGCTATTCTGAATTTTCAACTGGACATAACTTTTCATTCCCGTTATGAAATCTGGATTTTTCACATTCGTTGGAAAGATATTTTCAAACAGATTCAAATATTTCTGTTTTCACCAGAATCCGGTTTATTTTGATCCCTGTACATTCATTTGAAATTTGAATTTTGAAATCAAATTTTCAAACTACCGCGCCATTTCCAATTCCTTTTATAATTAAAATAAATATTTATATTCTAACTTCAATTTAAATAAATTTATACGTTCTAATTCTATTCAAAATAAATTTCTGGTCGTTATTATTTAAAATAAATCATTTTAAATATTCAAAATTCATTAAAATTACCAAAATAAAAATTTTAAATTGGTTCTGATTTTGTGGGTTGTTACAATCTCCCCCACTTAAATCTTTTCGTCCTCGAAAAGGAACGGAGCTGAAAGTTGTTTAACTAACCAACTCAACTTTCATTCTATAACTTTTCAGTTTCTATGAATTTTCAAATTGTCCAAAAATTTGGCTAACACCCTAAATTTTTGAAAAAATTCGCCATAACCTCCTTTGTACGGGGAGACATTTAAAACCTTAACTAGCCACGCAGGGCCCTCATCATCCAAAAAGAAAAAGGGAAAACCAAGCGGCTAGCCAATAGGCTCATAAAATCATCCAAACCCAATAAATTAGTAAACATGTACCTATTTGTCGCGCATACAATTTTATTCCTCTTCTCTAGCCTCCTTGCTATGACCTGTCCAATATATATGCATGTACATGTAAGCAATTTCAACCAATTTCAGTTCAGTTCAATATTTGATTCAATTTGGCTTAATGGTTCAAAAATTTAATTAAACCAATAATCAAACAACATAATCAACAATCAATTAGTTGATTATCGTTTCAAACACATAACTTTTATATATATACAAAAATCGTATTTTTGATGCTAAGTCACAACAATAGACCCTATCTTTGTTTTGGTTCTCACACCAGTCCATTGGAAATATATAGATATCCCACTTTCGAATACTCGAACACAAATGTTGATGATGTCATGCTCATCATCAGAATCATGTTTGGGCGACTAGAGCGTGATTCTATATCTATCCGGTATATTTGAGACTTCGAATACACGTTAATTACGTGTATATTCAAGATCTCCATATACTCGACTGTCCAAAATCAACTTAAAATAAATATTCAAATACGTATAAAAAGATTTATATTTTAAAAACAAACTTTGTTTTTCATTTTTATTTTAAAAACACTACTCTTCAAACTCGTTCTAGGACACTACTGATCCTATCTCTAACGAGTTATTCTCATTGGATATTACTAATCCAATCTCTGATGAATTATTTCATTCGGTTCTAATGTGTCATGTTCTCGAGCTTTATGAACCAAAGCTCTGATACCAAAATGAAATGACCCAAACTCGCCCTTTTGGGAAAGCCCGGATTGAGTTGAGAACACGACAAATCAGAACACAAACAGAAGAACATTTCATTGCTTATTACAACAATTACATCAGAGTACAAGAACATACATAGTATGAATGAATAATATACATTTGATAAATATCAGAGATTTACAAATTACAATGCAGCGGAAAATAATACAAAACACAACTGAAAAGAATATGCGGATACAGAGCTTTCCGAATATAGATCCAGTTATAAATCCAGGATTCTGTTAATATAATATCTACAAAACCAAAACTACTAGCTGCCCGTGTGGAAAATAAGGGCACTGTAACACCCCGTGTATTCTATAACAGTGAAATTCAAAAATTAAAGTATAACTAATTTCAAATCAAAGGATTTGACCAGAACAGATTTGGAGCTTTCTGCAAATTAAGAAGGAATAAAACCCCCAATATGAGATTTCTTTTTAAATAATTAAAATAAATGAATTATTATTGTGTTTAGAAATTTCTATTTTATACGCTGATTAAAATCTCAGTTGTGTATTGTATGTGATTTGATATGAAATATCTTGATTGTGTGATCTGTTGATTCAATTGAATTTAATGGAATAAGTAGAAAATTGTTTGAAAATAAAAACATTCATTTTTATTTGTCAAATTTAACATTAAATTGTTTGCAAATGAAAAAATTCATTTTTATTTGTCAAATTTAACATTGAATTGTTTACAAATAAAAGTATTCACTTTTATTTGTCAAATTTAACATTGAATTATTTGCAAATAAAAGCATTCATTTTTATTTGTCAAATTTAACATTGAATTGTTTACAAATAAAAGTATTCATTTTTATTTGTCAAATTTAACATTGAATGGTTCACAAATAAAAGTATTCATTTTTATTTGTCAAATTTAACATTGAATTGTTCACAAATAAAAGCATTCATTTTTATTTGTCAAGTTTAACATTGAATTTGTAAACAAATAAAAGTAGTCATTTTTATTTGTTATGTGAAAGATAGAAATTTGTATGCAAATAAATTTACATTTTTATTTGTCATGATAAGGATAAAAATTGGTATGCAAATAAATTTACATTTTTATTTGTCACATTTAAATATAACTAATTGTATGCAAATAAAAAAAATTCTTTTTGTTTGTCATGTTGAGATTAGAAACTGTATGCAAATAAGAATACCCCTTTTAATTTGTCATTAGAAAACATAGAAATGATATGTAAATAAAATATCCCTTTTTATTTGTCATTAAAGAACATAGAAAATTTTATGACAATAAAATCTTCTTTTTATTTGTCAGTAGTAGCATAGAAAATGTTATCTTATATTAGAAATGTCATTTGTTAAAAAAATGTTATCTTAGATTAGAAATGTCATTTGTGTTAAAAAAATGTTATGTTAGATAAAAATATCATTTTATTAGAAATGTCATGTTAGATCAAAATATCATTTTATTAGAAATGTCATGTTAGATAAAAATATCATTTTATTAGAAATGTCATGTTAGATAAAAATATCGTTTTATTAGAAATGTTATGTTAGATTAAAAAATATCATTTTTGTTGGAAAATGTTATGTTAGATTGAAAAATATCATTTTTGTTAGAAAATGTTTTCTCAAATCAAAAATATCATTTGAGTTAGAAAATGTATGTTAGATAGAAATGTCATTTATTTAGAATCATGTCATGTTTAAACAAAAATGTCATTTTATTAGAAAACGTCATGTTGAAATAAAAAAATGTCCTTTTATTAGAAAATGTTATGTTAAAATATGTCAACGATAAAATTTACATTTTTGTAGCGTGATTGGAAATGAATAAAATGATCATTAGTTAGAAATTAAAAATATATTAAAGATTAAAACATTTTCATTGTTATGTTAGCGATATTAGAAAACTGGTCGTATGTTAAAAATATGATTTGTGCTAGATTAAATCATTATCATATTAATATTAATATTAATATGGTAGTTGAAATTAAATTATAAATATTCGTTTATGATTCTAAACAGTGAAAATTTGTTAAATAGAAAATAATTCAAACCGAATTAGAATTGGTTAACGTTGCTAAACAATGATTTATTTATATAAACTGTTGTTGTTTGAAAACTCCACATGGGTATTGGGATGATATTTGAGATACACTAGTCCCAATATTTAATCAATTGTCAATTGATGGATTGACAGTCTATGATGAGCATTATTTATCTATTTTAATGCTCACACAGTTGTAAATTTCACTTTGGATGTAAATAAATTGCTTAATGATTATTTATCATTATTGTTATATACATGCAACGTATGAAATCCATATCACTTAAATTATATGGTAATTGGTTGAGTCGCATTCCGATTCAGAATATTTTTGTGCAAAGAATATTTTTATATAAAGAATATTTTTAAATAAAGAATATTTTAAAATAAAGAATAATTTAAAATAAATTCAATAAAGAATAAATTATGAGTTTTATGTCCATTTTTTGGACGGACACAAAAATAAGAAAATATGAAGCCGAGTTAAGTAGCAAACGTCATTTTAACCTGAACGGGTTTATCGATCGATTTATTTCATTTTATAATGAATATCGAAAAGCAGTGATTTCAAAGCCTAAGAATTTGAAAATATTAATATTATAATATGATAGATATATAGAATATCCAATTTCGATTTAAAATTGTAAATGAAGTTGTAATCGTTTAAAACGAATTTATAAATATTTTATAAAGTATGATTTAAATCGAAATCGACGAAATATATACATAAAATATATTATATATATTTAATGGCCTGAATAGAACGCGTCGCGCAGCGACCGTTCGCGAATTTCGACCATTAACTTCAAATTAATGTAACGGGATATCCGACCATCGAATTCTCCTAAAACCAAAACCGTTGGGTTCGTATCGAAAAGAGCTTTCCAATGAATATAAGAGTTTTGAAATCTAACGGTTGGATTTGGAATTATGTCCAAATCATATTTTAAAAAGGTCGCTATGGATGCAGTTCGGTGGCCGTTATTGGAAACCGACTGTACGGGCCTTAACAAAATTATTAAAAATATGGAAAAATTATGTAAAATCATAATAAATGATTTGGAAAGATTTGGGATGAAAAATTCCGTATTTGTAAAGATAAAAATATTTTTTTATCGAAATGAACTAGTTATTAACTAGAATAAATCATTAAATTAAGATTTAATGAAGTTTCCTAATTAATTAATAATAAATTGGAATTAAATAAAATAAATTGGATTTTTTGGTTTTTCGTGATTGGTGTCTTCAATAACACTGTTCTTAAACCCAGTCTAGAAAAGAATAAATCTTTTAATTAAGATTATTAGAGTTTCCAATTATATTTGGTAATTGAAATGAAATAAAATGTGAATTGGGTTTACTGTGAACTGTACTTTTAAACGACATTTGTTCTTTAACCTAATTAACAATGAAAATATAATTTAAAATTTATAAATCTTTTTATTAAGATTCAATGGAAAATTTCCAAAGTAAAGTTTTCCAATTTAATATATTACATTGGAATTGAATGGAATTCGATTTAATAATAATCGAGATGAGCTCCTGTAAAAGAAGACCATTATTATATATGGAATTTAAAATGCTTTGCCATTATTCCATTTATATTATTAGTCTGATACAGAAATTTATATCGATTATATATTGATTTGATTTCTGTGAAAATTCCATATTTATTGGAAGATGATTTTGGGTTTATCGTGAACGGTGTTTTAAATGACATTGGTTCTTCAACCCAGTTAAAGATAAGATTTATTTCTTTAAATTGAGTAATCATAAAGTAATGATTTTATATATTAAAACCAAACTGGAGTTTTAATGAATCTTTAAAAAGGAGATCAAAGAATAAATTTAAAAGAATTTATCTTTGATAAAATTAATAGGAATCTTTCCCTAATAATGTGAATATTTTAATAAAAGAATATTCTGAATTGGAATGAGGCATTTGATGTGTTTTTATAGTACTTGTTTATTGATTATAAAATACGCAAGTTATTCGGAAAGACTGGGTTCAACCCATTCTGAATAATTACTACGATGATTAAAAGTCGAAGATGAAGACGGTGGTTAAAGACCGGAGGTCTTCACATCGTTTGGATGATTACTGATGTCCTCATTGGGAGGCATCCTAAGACAAGGTAATAAATGGTGATCGTCTAGACGTACTTGGAGGCTGATGGATATGCGAGAACCTCTCTCCTGTATTGGACATATGGGACGAGGAATAAGGTGTCTCCGGTTTCGTTCAGACCCAGAACTGCCTTGTAAATGGATGGTATGTCTGATGTTGTATTCCTTTATGCTGTATTCGTTGATATCTGCTAAATATATATTTGTTTGGTGGCGGAGAATTCATTCTCTTGCTTAACACCCTTCTATGAGACGTACGAGCTTAGAGGTTATGTATTGGTAGTAATCAATGGTACGGTATGGATTGACAATGTGGCATTCTAAGATGTAAATGATCAAGGCTTTTGTTGAAAAGCAGATCCTTGTGGTTGATGATCAAAGCACAGCTTTATTTAGGATAGCTTTGTGTAGCGATACTTCACGAGCCTCACACCCCGGTATGAACCAGAAATGAGAGAAGGATCCAGGGAGGACATACGTTTCTTTCTAGTTAGGAGTGGTGTTAGGGTTTTACAAGCCCAGACATTTTTACTTATGTGGATGACAGAATGAGGCGCCTCGATTATTTGAGTCCCTAGTGGCTCTTTACGCCCCATAGGGCGGGGAAACATATTATTCGGGCGTTATAATCCACTAACATATTTGTGGACCGGCCCTATGGCTCCAACAGACGATGTGTTCTGTTCCTGAGGAACGGGCTAGAGATCTCAAAATTCGGTAAGGACGATCCCTTGCCTTGGTTCATGATGGAAATCCAACTTCCAATACGACCTCATACGGTTTTGAATGTATAACTAATATGGCAACATAGTATATGGTAACTATGTCATCTATGATTGATACATTATGATTGAAATGTTTTTAAAACATATGGACACTAATAATAATATCAAATCCATTTTATCGTATCAAACATTTTTGACCATTGTAAGGTAAAGCTCTATCCTCCGGTTTGCGTTGCGTTGTGTGATGGGACTTGAGTCTTATAATGGTTTCATTTTTCTAAAAAGCATTGCGTTGTTTAATGATTTACTTTATTTCTTGCACTGGCAATCCAATGGAGTAAACCCGTTCCGCGTTAGCGGCGTGGTCTTGTGATTAGCCTTATTATTATTAGATAAGTAATATTTCTCATACCAGTCTCATGACTGACTCGTAGTTTGTTTCACTTTGCAAACTCGGGTACCCTCTTTTCCACATGGGCAGTCGAGTGCCTTGTTTTGCAGATATCTATTTATTAGGCAGGATTCTGGATCGAAGTTTAAAGCTGTGGCCAGAGCAATGATAGTCTTCCGCTACATTGTATTACATTTATTGTAAATTAATCTTCTGCTATATTATTATTTATTCCATGTACTCTGATATATTTTGTACTCTGATGTAACATTATTATAATGTTTATAAAAGTCTTCTGTTATTTGTTCTGATGTGTTGTATGCCCAAAGTTAGTGTATCCGGCGATTTCCCGCGAGGGGGATTTTCGGATCATTACAGGTGGTATCAGAGCTTTGGTTAATCCAAATCTTTGGGGTACAACTCGTTAGAACTAAACAAAAGACTCATCAGAGGTAGGATTAGTAATATCCTAGAAAAGAATACTCATTAGAGATGGGATCAGTAGTATCCTAGAATGAGAAAACTCGTTAGAGATGGGGTTAATAATGCCCTAGAATGAGCTGAGAATGACAAGTTTACAATTAACGTATTTGTGATTATATATATAATCCGATCTTAGAAAATATGATTTTTGAATATATAAAAGTTGTATATATTTGAAAATTTAATTAACTAATTGATTGATGATTGTGTTGTGTGATTATTAGATCAACTAATAAAAATTATTGAAACAAATAAAAGAATGAAAATTTAGTGGTTAGTTAAACAACTTTTAGCTTCGTTCCTTTTCGAGGACGAAAAGATTTTAAGTGGGGGAGATTGTAACAACCCGGAATTTTGGAACCAATTTAAAAATTTTATTTTAGAAATTTTAATGGATTTTAAATATTTAAAATGATTTATTTTAAATAATAATGATTAAAAAATTATTTAAATCGAAGTTAGAACGAATATATTTAATTTAATTATAAAAGGAGTTTAAAATAGCGCGGTAGCTTGAAAATTTAAATTTGAACTTTGACTGAATGTACATGGTTCAAAATAAATCATATTTTAGTGAAACCAAAAATATTTAAATCTATTTAAAAAAAAAATTCCAACGAATCCGAAAAATTGAAATTTCATAACGGGAATCAAAAGTTATGGCTAGTTAAATATTCAAAATAGTGACTATAGAATTTAATATAATATATAGCCCGTATAAGTAGCCATTTTGCAAACGACCCCCGTTTTCGACGAAACCACTTTGGTTGAATCCAGAATGTCAAATTATTATTTGATTCCAATTTTCATAATTTTTGGAATTAATATGTGAGCGCGGTAAATCAACATGTGTTTTGTCAATTTCAGTCAAATTGGATCGACCAGAAAATGGCCATTTTCATACGGTCTCCAAATTCGACGAAATTAATTTTGTTAGGACAATATCGTCAAAACATAGCTAGATTTATTTTTCGGGAATTTTTGGAGTCAGTATGTGGCCCCGGTAAATTAAAATGTACAATCAAATTTAATATTAAAATGTTTTATATTTTAATTTAAAGAATAAATATCGTAACAGCCGAATTGGATTACGAAACTATTCCGTTGTGTCCGGAATGGAGATATTTAGCTAGGGGCGACAGTCGTAGGGTTCGATTTGGAATTGATAGCAACAAACAAATATTTTTCAAATTAAAAGAATTAAAAATACAAAATAAATTCCCCATAAAACCCCTTAGCCAATAGGATTTTAGAAAACCCTCGTCTTCATTTTGAGCAACCGTGTGACGGCAAGGAATATCGCTCAGTCCGAACCAGTCGCTAAACCGACCCAGACCGTTCGAAACGCCCTATCGTTTGAGAACACGACAAAATAGAACGCAGACGGAAGAACATTTCATTGTATATCAACAATGCATCAGATTACAAGAATATACAGAGTATAAACCAATAAATATTAAACAGAAATATCAGAGATTTAAATTACATTTAAATACATAGCAGCGGAAAATAATACAATACACAACTAGAAGAGATATACGGATACGAAGCTTTCCGGATATCGTTCCAGCTGTAAACCAGGATCCTGTGAATATAAATCTGCAAAACCAAAACTACTAGCTGCCCGTGACAAAATAAGGGCACCCAGAGTTTAGGTTAAAACAATAAACTCCAGGTCAGTCATGGGACTGGTGTGAGAACTAAAACGGTTATTTATCTTTATTTTCAAAGTAAGATAAATCAAGGGACCACGCCGTATAACACGGAACGGGTTTCCTCCCAAGAATACCAGTGCATAAAACAACAGCGCAATGCTAATAAAGATAAATGAAGCTATTATAAGACCCAGGTCCTATCACACAATGCAACGCAAGCCGGGGGATAGGGTTTTTACCTTATAATAGCCAAAGAATGCTTGATACGTTTAAAACAGATTATTTGATACTATAGTAAGGGTATAGTGTATAAAACAACTTCAAATCATAAGTATCAATCATAGGCGGCATGAATGCCCCATACCACTATGTCGCCATATATAGGTTATACAATCAAAATCGCAAAGTCATGTATTTGGAAGTTGGGTTTCCATCTATGAACCGAGGCAAAAGATAGTCCTCAACCGATTCGAGACGCTCTAGCCCGTGCCTCAGGACCCAGACACAGGTGGGCCCTTGGATCGTCAGGGTCGGTCCACCGATGTGGATTAAAATGCCTGAACACTGCGTTTCCCCGCCCTTTGGGGCGTAAATGAGCCAACGAATGGCTCCATCAGACCCAGATCGTCCGATCAAACCGAGGCGCCTCGCAACAGCAACAACCACACAGGTGAAAAGTATATAAATGTCAGGGCTGGTAGGTCACTGACACCACCCTAGCTAGAAAGAAATGCATGCCCTCCCTGAGGTCCGTCTCCCGTTTTTGGTTCACAACCGGGGTGCGAAACTCGCGAAGTAAACGTTACACAAAGCTACGCCACAAAGGCCGTGCTTTGATCATCACCACAAGACTTTGCTTTTCAACAGAAGCCTCGATCAATTGCCACTTAGGCATGCCACACAGGCAATTCACTCCATGCGTTTGATATCCATCAATATATAACCCCTGAGCTCGTACGTCTCAGAGAAGGGCGTTAAGCAAGAGAATAAATTCTCCGCCGCCAAACAGATATATATTTAATAGAGATCAATAACACGGGCTAAAATCCAATGTCAGACACACAGTCCATTTACAAGTCAGTTCTGGGTCTGAACGAAACCGGAGGCACCTAGTACCCCGCATATCCATCGATCTCCAAGCACGTCTGGACGATCACCAACTGTTTCCATCTTCTTGGGTGTACAGCCCAATCAAGATCATCAGTAGTCACCCAAACGACGTGAAGACTTCCGGTCTTCGACCACCGTCTTCGTCTTCGACTTATCGTCGTATCAGTTATTCAGAATGGGATAAACCCGGTCTTTCCGAATAACTCGCGTATACTTTAAATAAGTGTTACACAAACACAACATACGCCTCATTCCAATTCATCAGTCACTAACCGTAAATTAATCAAGAGAATAATTCCCCAAATATTAACCCCGAAGGTCGAAACCAACATCAGATCAATATCCAGAAAACCATTCTGCTTAGCTAACCGACAGTTAGTTTCTAAATTTCACATTCATAGGGAAAGGTTCCCACTAATTTTATCCAAGATAAATTCCTTGAATTTATTCTTTAATCATCTTTTGAATTTCGATTCAACTACTCGGGATTAACGAACCTTACCGAAGTAGTCATTTGTTTTAATTTCCCAATCCCAACCTATTCATCCCATGAAGTAAAACTGGTAATACTTCATATCTAACACCACGGTGTTATCGGTAAATTCAATTACCATTTCACGTTCAAATCTAATTAAAGATTTAACTATCGCCTGGAGCAAAACTGGTGATACTCCATTCTCGGTCATTTCAATCTAATTAAAGATTCATTAAAACTCCACTTAGTTTTAATCGTTAACTGGGTTAAAGAATCAGTGTCATTTAAAAACACGGTTCACGATAAACCCAAAATCACCTTCCATTAATTATCGGGTTGAAGAACAAGTGTTATTTAAAACACTGTTCACGATAAACCCAAAAATCAATACTAATGTGATTCCAATTAAATATCATTTAATTGGTACACTTCATTAAATCTAAATAAAAAAAAGATTTAATCTTTTCTCAACTGGGTTCAAGAACAGTGTTAATGAAGACACCATTCACGACAAACCCAAATCACATTTGATATTAAATACAAGGTTCTGAATAGAAAATATATCGGCTTATATTCAATATCAAATTTTACGATTAATAAATGTCGTATTGGAGATAACGATATAAATATATCTTTCAAATTTCCATAACAACATCTGTAAAATCACGAATTCCAACATCGAAATATTCCGAAGACAATTTCGATTCAAATCCATCCCAATGCAATTATTGGAAGTTCTAGTTATTTTCAAAACCATTTCAAATCCAATTTATTTATTTTAAAAATAAATAAATTACTATTCTAGTTCAAAACTAGTTCATTTCGATAAAAATCTATTTTTATCTTTTTAAATATGGAGTTTTTCATCCCAATCCTTTCTAAATCATTTCTTATGATTTTACACAAATTATTACTATTTTTAATAGTTTTATCAAGGCCCGTACAGTCGATTTCCATCAGCGGCCATCGAACTGCACTTACAACGACCTTTTCCAAATTTGATTTTGACATAATTCCAAATCCAACCGTTAGATTTATAATTTCTAATATTCGTTAGAAAGCTCTTTTCGATACGAACCCAACGGTTCCGGTTTTAGGAGAATCCGACGGTCGGATCTTCCGCAATGTCCATTCGAAGTCAATGGTCGAAATTCGCGAACCGCCGCGGCGCGGCGCGTTCTATTCAGGCCATTTTATTATATATATAATATATATAATATATACTTCGTTGATTTCCTTTTAAAACGTGCTTTATAAATCGTTTTAAATTCATTTTCAAAACAGTTTCAACTTCATGTTCAATTTCAAATCAAAATTGAATATTCCAATATAAATTCGTTTTAAATTCATTTCAAATTGATTTCAATTCAAATCGATTTTGAATTCACTTTTAGTTCATTTTCTATTCAATTCAATTTCAATTCGAATCCATTTATATTAAATTTCAATTCGAATTCATTTCTATTCTAATTCAATTCGAATTCGTTCCCATTCGAATTTCAAATCATTTCAGTGTATTTCAAATTTCAAATCAATTCAGTTTAATTCGAATTTCAATTCACTTTAAATATAATTCGAATTTCAATTCTTTTCAAAGTATTAGATTTTGAAATCACTTTCGATATTCATTATAAAATGAATAAAATCGATATAAATATCGTTCACGTCAAAATGGCGTCAATCTATCAACGCGGCTTCATATGTTTCGATTTTCAAATATTCTATTTCAAATATTTCTAATTCAAATATTTCTATTTCGAAACTGGAATGAGGCCCAATCAATTACCATATAATGTTGATTATATGGATTTTCTACAACACATGTATACAATAACAACGATGAATAATCAACCATCATCCAAAGTGCATTCTACACTGTATAGGCATCGAATATAAATATTCAACGCTTATAACAGTCTGTCAATCAATCGATCGACATACAACTAAACAATCGGGATTAGTGTATGTCAAATATCATCCCAATACCCGTGTGGGGTTTCAAACAATCAAACACAGATTTTTATTTGTGCAGTTGGGAGATGTGTAAAATTTTATCGTCCCAATCAATGTCCTTCAAATAGGTGTACATAAACAAACCGTCCGATTTGTAAATGAATATTTATTTATTCACATTCACGTTAAAAATTATATTTTTAACGATAAAACATTTTATTCAACCTATGAAAATATTCTATTCAGTTCATTTATTAAATAAAATGTTATCTTTATTTTTCTAACTTATTTTTAGAAAATTTTGGCGGCATAACGGCACGATACTAGAAACGGGACGAGGCCTAGCCTTATCCCCGGTCTAGTGAAGGCCCACGCCATTCACACATCAATCAAATCAATTCATTTCACCAAACAATTCAATTTCAATCAAATCATCTAACTAATCTATGCAAACAAACAAGTCCATGGTCTGTGGACGATTGTGTCGGGTGCTACTAAGCACCGTCTGCATCCTAGTATATATATAACTAGAAATAGAAATTGAAGAGTGAGAAATTCTCACAGATAGCTATCCAATCATCTTGACTCTTCTTTGATAGAAATCTTCATCGTTTTCGCCTTTCTTCACTTTCGTTGCCCGTATCCACTACATATGTAAAAATCGAATCTTTACTTTGCTATTCAATATATAAAAATCGAATTTTTGCTATGCTGTTCAATATATAAAAATCGAATTTTTACTATGCTATTCAATATATAAAAATCGAATTTTTACTTTTTCCCAATTAAAACTCATATCATTTCTAATTCAAAAATCCAATTTTTTTCTAATTCAAAATCCGATTTTTTTCTAATTCAAAATCCGATTTTTCCTAATTCAAAATCCGATTTTTTTCTAATTCAAAATCCGATTTTTTTTCTAATTCAAAATCCGATTTTTTTTTCTTTAAAATAAAAATTAGACTTTCCCTTAATAAAGATCCTAACTTTTATATTAAAGCAAATCAGATTTTTTTTATCGAAGAAAATACATGAAAGTATTTAAAATAAAACTCACATTTTTCTTTGCGTTGAGGGGGGAAGGGCTGCTCGCTGGAGTTGGAGGTGGTGCTGAGGGGGCGTCAGGCGGTCGGAGGCAGCAGCTGTGGTGGTGGCCGGAGGGTGGAAGCTCGACGTCAGGGGGGAGATGCGGCGGGATGGTGGGGTTCGCTTCAGGGAGGGGGGTGCGACTGACGAGGGTGGTGGCGGCGTGTCGACGATGGAGCGGAGGAGGAGGAAGCGGTCGTGGGGAAGCGAGATCCGGCATCTCTTTTTTTTTTCCTTTTTTTTCTGAAAGATTGAGTGAATAAGGGGGGGCCAACGTATAAGGGAAGAGGGAGGGGAGAGAAAGAATTTTAATTATTTTATTTAATTATTTTAATTCCTAAAAAGTTGACTTTTACATACGACCTCTAAACGAGGTCCGCCGCCTGTCGTCCATAGCGTTTTACCCCCATTCCGAACACAATGGGATATGTATCGCAAGCTGATTCGATCGTTTCGAATAGTTTCCGTCAAAATCAACATATAACTCTATATATTGAATTTGAACGCCCATTTCATTTTACTGGGGTCACATACTGTCTCTAAAAATTCCAGAAAAATATTTTCTAGCTTCGTATTAACGATACGGTCCTAACAAAACTAGTTTCGTTGGATTCTGAGACCGTTGGAAAAATGGCCATTTTCCAGTCGATTAAAATCAACTAAAACTGGTCAAACGCGTTTTCCTTTGCCACGCTCACATATTGATTCGAAAAATTATGAAAATTGAAACCTAGCAATAACTTTACATCACGGATCCAACAAAAGTGGTTTCGTCGAAATCCGAGGTCGTTTGCAAAATCTCCATTTTTAAGGGCCTGAATTTCATAGCGACTATTCAGAATTTTCAACTGGACATATCTTTTGATTCCCGCTATGAAATTTCGATTTTTCGGATTCGTTGGAAAGATATCATCAATTAAATCCCATTATTTTTGGTTTCATTAAAATCCGGTTTATTTTGTACCCGGTACATTCAATTGAAGTTTGAAATCGAATTATCGAACTACCGCGCCATTTTCAATTCTATTTATAATTATATATAAATATATATAAATATTTATATTCTAACGTCGATGAATATAATATATACGATTGAATTTTATTCAAAATAAATTTTCTCGTCGATATTATTTAAAATAATTCATTTTAAATAATCAAAATTCGCTAAAATTGCCAAAATAAAAATTTTAAACTGACCCAGATTTTCGGGTTGTTACAAACCGCCGCCCTCAGAAATAGATGGTCGATCTCTCTACTCCTTCTTCACTAATTTTCCTCCAATCCGCGTAACAACTCCATGAACTTATAAAGCAGAAATCAAAGATCAACACATGATCTACAACTTCAACGGTTGTGATCAATTTTTATATGGTATATAGTCCGAATTAGTGGCTCAAAGGCCATCGTTTCAAGGCGGATTTCGGGGGAGGCGGGACCACTGTGCTCCACGCGGCTCAGGGCGTGGGAAGAGGAGGCTTCCTTCTCCGACAGGCGACTTCCGATCAGAGCATGAGGTCTCGGTTGATGTGCGGTGGCCGGGTGTTTCACGCGATGATGGGTTCTGGAGAAAGAGTATAACGAAGAAGGGAGGGTTTAATCCCTTTAATGATGGGGATTAATTTTTAAACAATAATTAATTAAAATTTAATTTAACTAATGTACAATTTGTCATAACTCGTCCAAATAAAATCAGAAATCAGCGAAACCAGTTTCTATGGAATCGTATGGACGAGATCTACAACATGGAGTTGACCAGAACAGATTTGGAGATTTCTGCAAATTAAGAAGGAATATAACCCCTAATGTGAGATTTCTTTTTAAATAATTAAAATAAATTAATTATTATGGTGTTTAGAAATTTCTATTTTATACGCTGATTAAAATCTCAGTTGTGTATTGTATGTGATTTGATATGAAATATCTTGATTGTGTGAGCTGTTGATTCAATTGAATTTAATGGAATAAGTAGAAAATTGTTTGCAAACAAAAACATTCATTTTTATTTGTCAAATTTAACATTGAATTGTTTGCAATTAAAAACATTCATTTTTATTTGTCAAATTTAACATTGAAATGTTTGCAAGTAAAAGCATTCATTTTTATTTGTCAAATTTAACATTGAATTGTTTACAAATAAAAGTACTCATTTTTATTTGTCAAATTTAACATTGAATGGTTCACAAATAAAAGTATTCATTTTTATTTGTCCAATTTAACATTGAATCGTTCACAAATAAAAGCATTCATTTTTATTTGTCAAGTTTAACATTGAATTTGTAAACAAATAAAAGTAGTCATTTTTATTTGTTATGTGAAAGATAGAATTTGTATGCAAATAAATGTACATTTTTATTTGTCATGGTAAGGATAAAAATTTGTATGCAAATAAATTTACATTCTTATTTTCACATTTAAATAGAACTAACTGTATGCAAATAAAAAAAACATTTCTTTTTAGGATTTTTTTTTCGATTTGGCCTCCTTTTATAAACTTATAACATGTTTAGCCTAGTTTGAAAACTTATTACGGCCGTAACCTGGTTTATGTCACATCAGCTGAAATCCGTTATTTAACACTAGCGTTATTTCAAATAACGCGTGCAGCGTTATTCAAGATGCCGCAGAGATGGTTTTGTGTTTAAAACCACTTTGAATTTCTATTGAACCCACGAGCGTTATCTTAAATAACGCACGTTAGCGTTATCCTGAATAACGCTAGATGGTTTGTTACAAATATTTTCCAATCCTACAATGGAGCGGTTTTTAAGATGGAGGACATGAGCGTCACTCAGAATGACGCAAATGTTTTAGAATAGAACATTTATTGTTTTGTTTCCACTGTGCGTTATTCTAAATAACGCAAACTTAATATGGTTTATAGTATGCGTTATTTAGAATAACGCTGTACGCGTTATCCTAAATAATGCACCATCGTGATATACAGTCAGCCGAGGCTCTCTTCCTCCTCACTTTTTATTAACTTCTATTTTATCAAAACCAAAAACCCTAAGCTCCTAACCCTATTTTCTCACCATAACATCAAATTAAAGGCTTTATTGATCGAAATTCATCACTATGGAAAGCTCATCAACCCAAGAAGCTCAAGAAGGTAAAAAATCCTAATTTTGTTGATTTCTTAGAAAATTTAGGGTTTGTCCATGATTGAGGAAACTTGTGAATAAGCTTGTATGTGGTTTAATGGTTTCAATGTAGTTGAAATTATATAGTTTTCAACATTGATTGTAGTTTTTTTGGCTACGTTTGTGTATCACTAATGTTGTTTGGAATATGATTTGTGTAGAGATCGTTGAGATGGAACCGGGACCGGTAGATGCTACTGTCCTATACTTGCAAAACAAGCATAGGTCGAACAATAATACTTTGATGGTGGTATGTCTGTACGGTGTTTGTATGTTGGCCTAAATTTATATCTTATTTTTTTTGTATGTATGTCTTACGTTGTATGTTAAATTTTATTTACAGGGAAAAGATCCCGATCGGATTATAAATCACACGGTTTCCGTTGGCGCGGTTACCTCCACACATCCAGAAGTCTTGGCCTTGCTTGAGCGCGCTGGATTCCGACTAGTACACCGGTTGGAATACGTTCAACTCGATCATTATCTCATCACTGCCTTAGTCGATAGATGGAGACCGGAGACATCGACATTACATTTTAGAGGTGGAGAGATGACCATCACTTTGGGTGATGTGGCGGTCCTGCTAGGCTTGCCGATTGATGGCGCTCCTTTGAGGACTCCAGAGGCCGGAGACTACATGGAGATGTGCCAGCGGCTTTTAGGTATTACGCCTCCCGCGGACCAATGGATGGGAAATGAGCAAATTATAACTAGTTGGTACAAAGCGCAGTTTGTGCATGACAATCCATAGAATGCCACGCAGGAGCAGATAGAATAGCGTGCTAGAGCTATCATACTCTGGATCATTACTCAACACCTGATCTGCGATCATGCTAAGACTCGGGTGTGGCTGAAATGGTTGCATTTTATTAAGGATTTTGATCATTGTCGGCAATATTCTTGGGGCAGTGCGACATTAGCATACACATATACGGAACTTAGCAGGACCGTTTTTCTTGAGAGCCCTTGTATGGGAGGTTGTCCTTCTTTGATACAGGTACTTTATTTTCGTACGCTTATTTGCTTCTTCTTTTTTGCATGTCGTGTTTCTTTATCAAATTTCTTTGTAGCTATGGTCGTGGACGTATCTTCCCCTTGGTAGACTTGAATTAAAGCACCCCAATATTGATATTTCTTTGCCTTACGGGGCTAGGTAATTTCATTCCGTCAATTATTTATCTTATATGTGTTAACTTATTTCCTCTATCTCTTACCAAGTCACAATTACAGGTGGGTTGGAAAGAAGAGCACTTCGTCGACTCTAAGGCATAATCTAAAATTCTATCGCAATGAGCTCGACGTGCTTAGTCCGGATGTTGTTACATGGACCCTATATGCCCAGGATTTTGAACAGCTTCCAGCCTTATGTACCGTGTCTTTCCATCTGTGGACCGCCCGTGTACCCATTATATGTTTGAACGATGTAGCATATCACGTTCCTGACCGGGTGATGCGCCAGTTTGGATTTAGACAACACCTTCATGAACCAATGCCACAACATTGCAGGATTAACTTAGAAGTACCCGGGGAGTACGAGGCGGCCATTGAGACATGGAACCATCGGCACATGCACACGCAGCAGGAGCGGGAGTTCACCTTGTCGGACGAAGAGTATTACACATGGTATTAGCAGATTACCCGACGGTATATTCTTCGCAGCGTGCAACCTCTTGGTGCTGTAGTGGAAACGTACACGCCTAGAGCTCCTCTTGAGAGGAATGTGGTATGAAAACTTTACGAATAAGTTTAAATGATGTACAATTTTTGTCAAGTATGAATCTTATGCACGTTAACTTAAAATTTACGGGCGGACGGTGTGTATCGGGCTATACAAATGGTCGATGAGCTATCTCATGAGGTGCCCGAACGAAGCAAGGGAAAATGCTTTAGCATCAAGCGAATTTTGCAAACTATTTTGGGAAAGAACAAGCTCGCTAGACCGGCACCGCCGCCTCCTCCTCCGCAACCTGAAGCTTTAGCACTCGTAGGAGCTTTGGAGGCATAAGAAGTCCGCGACATTGCTCCACCTCCAACTACTTTGGTTTATACGTTACGGAGGAAAAAGGCGGCGTCAAAGGGAAGGGATAAGGGTAAGGAACCAGAGTTGTTGCAACCAACCCAGGTTTTTCATGGTCCGTCACAGCCCCAAGAAGGTTCCTCATCGTCTTCGCATGAAGATGTACCCCCAAAACCGAAGAAGAAACAGAGAGAAACTCCTTACCAGCAGCGGATTCTGAAGTAGTTCGTCCCTAGGGTGGTGTTGTAGTTTGTAGGTTAACTGTTTTTTGTAGCTACTTGATCTTTTCATTCGGATGTTGAAATTGTGTAATGTTTTGCGGGTTGTGGTTAACTCGGATATGGAGTTGTAACATATGCTTATTTTGGTTTATGTGACATCATTTTGGTTTGTCATAGTAGGTTCCACTGTTTGCTTTTGGTTGGTTACGGTTATTGACTTTAAGTTGATTGGTTTATGCATGATTCGGAAGGAAATATAACCTGTAAACAACCTGGAGCGGCCTTTGGAATAACGATGCTTGCGTTATTCCAAATAACGCAAGAAGCGTATTTCTAAATGACGCTCCAGGTTTTTATTTTTAATCCGAGCAACCTGGAGCGTTTTTTGGAATGACGCTTTATGCATTATTTGGAATAACACTATGCGCGTTATTCCAAATGATGCTCTAGGTTGGTATCCTGCAACTATTGTCATTAAAAGACGTGTCATCTTCACCAACCCACCCATTCATTTGTTACTTTCCCAAATCAAACCCAAAAAGCCTCACAATTCCAAAGTCCTAATTTGCTCACAATTGAAGGTAATCCGATGAATCCCCGCATCTTTTCTTTTAGTTTTTTCTTTTGCAAAATTAATCCATAATATACGTTTTATTCATGCAAGTATACTTTAGATGGATCAAGGGGAACTTGATGATGAAACTTTAGCCAAGTACATGGATGAGTTTGAATCAATCGAAAGCCGACCAGGCAAAGACCATGGTTGGAAGCTCTCATACCTAAAGAAATGCGACAAAAGACCTATGTAGCGGTGGATGGAAACGGCGGAAGAAATAGGGGGAAAGCCTTAGCGATTGGGGAAGCAGTACCACGACAATATTGCAATTGTAATGTCTATTGTCATGTGCATGTTGCGAAGAGTAAGGCAAACGCTGGCCGACGGTACTACGCTTGCGGGCGATATCTGGTGTGGTTATCGGTGCCGCACTTGGTTATGCCTTGTCGTTACACAGAGTGGATTGATCCTCCATTATGTCGAAGAGGCCACGAGTATGCGTTTGAGATGCAAGAAGAGAATGCACAACTAAAGACCGAAATTTACCGAAAGCGGGAAAAATATGACTCACTAGAGTCCACCATTCCTAGATATCCTAATGAGTAATGTATTGTTCTATGTATCGGTCTATGTATCGTTCTAATGTATTGTTCTATGTATCGGTATATGTGGCGTTCTAATGTATCGTTCTATGTATCGTTCTAATGTATCGTTCTAATGTATTGTTCTATGTATCGTTCGAATGTAGTTGTAATGAGTAGTGTATTAGTATATAATGTTGTATCGTATCATGCATGGTGCATTGTCCGTCTGTGTACCACTAAACCAATTCTCCGAAACCTATTTCATTTACATAATAAAACCAAATAGAAAGGGCCGCAATGTAATAAAACAAAGATAAATGTTACCACAAACATAAAACACCAGGATAAATAGTTACGACATATGTCTTGTACATAATAAAACCAAATAGAAAGGTACGCAACGTAATAAACCAGGATTGGTAGGTACTACATAACACTTAGTAGAGTCTATGTCACTGTAGTACAACGGCTCTTCTTATGGCCATTTACTCCACACTTGCTGCACCTATTAGATCTAGAAGACTGCCCCTCGTCCATGGTACCTTTAATTCTAGTAGATCTAGGCCTGCCCAGTGCTCTCCGAGCTTGCGGTGGAAAAACCATATGTCCTGAAGGTTGTGGCCAATAGCGCTTGTCACGAACTGGATGAAACTCAGGCGTATAAGCCGCGTGATAACTTTGAACTATGTACCGGTTGGAGGCGAAGTCATGATGAGCTCTTTTGGCCCCATTAGCCACTGCCGAACATGCAGCCATAACATGCGCACAAGGAAGGTGCTGTAGCATTAGTATGTTACATGTACACGAACAAGTATTACCATCTATCTTTACTGTAAATTCATCACCGTAGTAGTGTATTATAACCCATTCATATTCGCCGAAGCGAACTATTCTGCAACGTCTTTCTTGTTCGGCTCTTTCAGCTATTTTTGCCTCCCACTTTGGGGTTAATTTGCGTACCGAACCAACAACATTTTTCCGCCTATTACAGAAATAATCCACCGATCTATAGAAGGTACGCGCAACCAACGACTTAACTGGAAGCGATCGTGCACCTCTTAGCACACCGTTGAAGCTTTCAGAAGCATTTGTCGTCATTACATGAAACCTTCCGCCATCGTCTTTAAACAAAGCCCAATTTTCCTCTTTTCTGCCCAAACTTCTCTAAATCCAGTTATGAGCTTTGACATTGGTCGTCTTAATTTCCTCCCGAAGCTTACGATACTCAACCTCTTCTGAGGTAAATGCCGCCGCATAAAATAAACCAGTCAAACGTTGATCTCTAAAGCCGGCTTTTTGAAAATTTGCTTTTAGATGCCTCACGCAAAATCTATGCTTATGTGGCTCAACCCATCTTTCCTGCAATGCGATAGGGATTCCTTTCATTCTATCAGATATGAAAGTAATACGTCGATTGTTTACACTATGTATAAACTATCTCATACAGGAAAAAACCAAGCCCAAGAATTAGCCGATTCAGCCTCAACAATGGCATATGCCAACGGATAGAGTTGATCATTCGCATCCGTTGCAGTGGCTACGAGTAGTGTACCTTTATATTTGCCATACAAATGAGTGCCATCAATACACAGCAATGGGTGACAATGTAGAAATCCTTCAATGGAAGGGCTAAATGCCCAAAATGCACGTTCAAATACACCATATTCATCTGTTACTATATGGCTTACACTACCGGGATTTGACCTTCTAATTTCATCAAAATATGACCGTAACAATGAATATGACTCCGCCCAATCCTCGTAAACCATAACAATTGCCTTGCTTAGAGATCTCCAAGCTTTCATATAACCAATCTTAATAAAAAATTGTTCTTCAACCAACATTTGAACTGTTCTAGCTGTTATGTTTAAATCAGACTTCACAAAAGGCATGATCTTCGAAACCAGAAATGATGATGTCGCTTGGCGATTGCTTGAATTAACCGTTGGATTAACGCAAGTATGCTCCCCTCTATACTTCTTAACAACCCACAACCCAGCCTGCGATTTTTTGGAATCAATTGCATGAATTCTCCATTGGCATTTATCATCGATATTGCAAATGGCAGTATACATTTCTTTTTTGGACCTAATGGGCTTAAAAGAAACAGCATGTAAAATGGACCACTCGCTTAGTTGTTGTAGAAATTTAGCTTTGCTCTCAAATACAAGACCAGGTTTAAAGCCACTTTGAACGCAGGAGGACGAGAATAATTCTCCCTTGCTTTGCAAGTCTGCGACAATGGATCAGTCTAACATTTGCGCAGTACACATGTCCTCATCAAGGGGAATCTCCATTGCAGGTTCGTCATTACTCCCATCTTCTTCATCATCCATCTCTTCATTTGTCGTCGATATTGCAAATGGAAGTATACATTTCTTTGTTGAACCTAATGGGCTTAAAAGAAACAGCATGTAAAATGGACCACTCACTTAGTTGTTGCAGAAATTTAGCTTTGCTCTCACATACAAGACCAGGTTTAAAGCCACTTTGAACGCAGGAGGATGAGAATAATTCTCCCCTGCTTTGCAAGTCTGCGACAACGGATCTGGCTAACATTTGCGCAGTACACATGTCCTCGTCAAGGGGAATCTCCATTGCAGGTTCGTCATTACTCCCATCTTCTTCATCATCCTCATCATCCATCTCTTCAGCTCCGAAGTCAAAGTTCAATGAATCATTATTTACTTGCATGTTGTCAAACCATGCGTAATTGTTATCGGGGATCGAAGCAACGGTCATGCTGTCCAAAGCAGGTCCAGGGTTCGTTTGTAGGTCTACATTACCATCTACTTGACTAGCGTCATCGCATGCATTCTCTTCGAAGGGCGATTGCTCTTCCATGAAATCCTGCGGATAGCTGCATCATGAAAATATTACACCTTGATCAAACACTTATGCATTACTCAAATAACAATTCATTTCAAAGAATACTTACTTCTGACTCATATGATATAACTCAGATGGTGTTGGCTGCAACGGTTCTCCTACTTGTGTAGACGGTCCAACATTGTTTTGTGTATGATGGTAGTAAGGATCATAACTATACAATATATGAAGGTCAATAACAACAATTGGGAGAACCAAAATATAACATGTATAGATAACCTTCTAAGTTGGGCTTACCTCTGCGTCGCGCATCCAATACTTTCCTGCGTAGGATATGGAAAGCTAAAATGCGGATCTGTGTATAATTCATATGCGGGGGGTACGATAGAACATTTGATGTAGTCCATACTCTGAAACGTTAGAAGGAGGAATACTATTTGGTGATGGCATTAGAGGAGTTGGACGGAACGGTCCCACTCAAACGGGTCTTACAGCAGTAGGTGCTTCTACCACTAACTTTTTCGTTTTCACAACAAATAACTCTATAGTCTTATAAGCGGCAGAAAACATTAACTCAACATCACCATCGTCAACAATTTTAATTGCCTTAGAACCAGAATCAGTCGGTCAGTTGCAAACTAACTCAATATAAAATTGCTCTTTATTAATCATTGTTGACTTGAATATCGAGGCTTTTAATTGCATTAAGTTACAACCTTTGAGAACTTTTACAGGTTTGAAAGATCCACCTTCGTATTTCCCACACTTTCTATCATCAATAACCAACTCACCATCGAAGTAGCATATAATCGCAATAAACTTAGGAGCCATTCTAATTTACAACATCAAAAAAGAATATATTACCAAAAGTTAAGGATCTAGAAAAACTATGATTTAGGGTTTTGAAATTCAAACCTTGTAATGAATCAAACGACGGAGAATAGAGTCCAGTTGACACAAATCTGAATTTGCTGATGGATCGGGGCTAAAACTAATGAAGGATTTAATTTTAGAAGTTGATTTAAGGTATTGGTTTCTTTTTTTCAATATTTAGAAAGTAAGAAAGTGAGGAGGAAGAGAGCTTTTGCTATCTGTATATCACGTCTGAGCGTTATTTGAAATAACGCCACTAGCGTTTTTTTAAATAGCGCGTAAGAAAAACTGTAAGACCTTCAAAACCATAATTTTATATTTGTGTTATTTAGAATAACTCTTTCCAGCGTTATCCTAAATAATGCTTTAAATTGTGTTCTTCCAAATATCAAAAGCTCTCAATATGTGCGTTATTCAGGATAACGCTAACGTGCGTTATTTAAGATAACGCTCGTGGGTTCAACAGAAATTCAAAGTGGTTTTAAATGCAAAACCATCTCTGCGGCATCTTGAATAACGCTGCACGCGTTATTTGAAATAACGCTAGTGTTAAATAACGGATTTCAGCTGATGTGGCATAAACTAGGCTACGACCGTAATAAGTTTTCAAACTAGGCTAAACGTGTTATAAGTTTATAAAAGGAGGCCAAATCAAAAAAAATCCTTCTTTTTATTTGTCATGTTGAGATTAGAAATTGTATGCAAATAAGAATACTCCTTTTTATTTGTCATAAGAAAACATAGAAATGATATGCAAATAAAATATCCCTTTTTATTTGTCATTAAAGAACATAGAAAATGTTATGACAATAAAATATTCTTTTTATTTGTCAGTAGCAGCATAGAAAATGTTATCTTAGATTAGAAATGTCATTTGTGTTAAAAAAAAATGTTATCTTAGATTAGAAATGTCATTTGTGTTAAAAAAAATGTTATGTTAGATAAAAATATCATTTTATTAGAAATGTCATGTTAGATCAAAATATCATTTTATTAGAAATGTCATGTTAGATCAAAATATCATTTTATCAGAAATGTCATGTTAGATAAAAATATCATTTTATTAGAAATGTTATGTCAGACTAAAAAATATATTTTTTGTTGGAAAATGTTATGTTAGATTGAAAAATATCATTTTTGTTAGAAAATGTTATCTCAAATCAAAAATACCATTTTTGTTAGAAAATGTATGTTAGATAGAAATGTCATTTATTTAGAATCAAGTCATGTTGAAAGAAAAATGTCATTTTATTAGAAAATGCCATGTTGAAATAAAAAAAAATGTCCTTTTATTAGAAAATGTTATGTTAAAATATGTCAACGATAAAATTTACATTCTCGTAGTGCGTGTAGAAATGATTAAAATGATCATTAGTTAGAAATTCAAAATATATTAAAGATTAAAACATTTTCATTATTATGTTAGTGATATTAGAAAAGTGGTCGTATGTTAAAAATATGATTTGTGCTAGATTAAATCATTATCATAATAATGTTAATATTAATATGGTAGTTGAAATTAAATTATAAATATTCATTTATAACTTTAAACAGTGAAATTTTTTTAAATAGAAAATAATTCAAACCGAATTAGAATTGGTTAAAAATGTTAACCAATGATTTATTTATATAAACTGTTGTTGTTTGAAAACCCCACACGGGTATTGGGATGATATTTGACATACACTAGTCCCAATATTTAATTAATTGTCAGTCGATGGATTGACCGTCTGTGATGAGCGTTATTTATCTATTTTAATGCTCATACAGTTGTAAATTTCACTCTGGATGTAAATGGATTGCTTAATGATTATTTATCATTATTGTTTTATACATGCAAGGTATGAAATCCATATAACTGAAATTATATGGTAATTGGTTGAGTCACATTCCGATTCAGAATATTTTTATATAAAGAATATTTATAAATAAAGAATATTTTAAAATAAAGAATATGAAGAATAAAGTTATGAGTTTTATGTCCATTTTTTGGACGGACACAAAAATATGAAAATATGAAGCTGAGTTAAGTAGCAAACGCCATTTTAACCCGAACGAGTTTATCGATCGATTTATTTCATTTTATAATGAATATCGAAAAGCAGTGATTTCAAAACCTAAGAATTTGAAAATATTAATATTATAATATGATAAATATATAGAATATCCAATTTCGTGAATTTCGACCATTAACTTCAAATTGATGTAACGGGAGATCCGACCGCCGAATTCTCCTAAAACCGGAAACTTTGGGTTCGTATCGAAAAGGGCTTTTCAATGAATATAAGAGTTTTGAAATATAATGGTTGGATTTGGAATTATGTCCAAATCAAATTTGAAAAAGGTCGCTATGAATGCAGTTCGGTGGTTGTTATTGGAAACCGACTATACGGGGCTTAACAAAATTATTAAAAATATGGAAAAATTATGTAAAATCATAATAAATAATTTAAAAAGATTTTGGTTGAAAAATTCCATATATGTAAAGATAAAAATATATTTTTATCGAAATGAACTAGTTATTAACTAGAATAAATCATTAAATTAAGATTTAATGAAGTTTCCCAATTAATTAATAATAAATTGGAATTAAATAAAATAAATTGGATTTTTAGGTTTGTCATGAATGGTGTCTTCAATAGACAATAACATTGTTCTTAAACCCAGTCGAGAAAAGAATAAATCTTTTAATTAAGATTATTAGAGTTTCTAATTATATTTGGTAATTGAAATGAAATAAAATGTGAACTGGGTTTACTATGAACTGTGCTTTTAAACGACATTTTTTCTTTAACCTAGTTAATAGTGAAAATATAATTTGGAATTTATAAATCTTATTATTAAGATTCAACGGAAATTTTCCAAAGTAAAGTTTTCCAATTTAATATATTAAATTGGAATTGAATGGAATTCGATTTAATAATAATCGAGATGAGCTTCTATAAAAGAAGACCATTATTATATATGGAATGTAAAAGGCTTTGTCGTTATTCCATTTATATTATTAGCCTGATGATACAGAAACTTATATCAATTATATATTGATTTGATTTCTGTGAAAATTCCATATTTATTGGAAGATGATTTTGGGTTTATCGTGAACGGTGTTTTAAATGACATTGGTTCTTTAACCCAGTTAAAGACAGGATTTATTTTTTTAAATTGAGTAATCATAAAGTAATGATTTTATATATTAAAACCAAATTGGAGTTTTAATGAATCTTTAAAAAGAAGATCAAATAATAAATTTAAAAGAATTTATCTTTGATAAAATTAATGGAAACCTTTCCCTAATAATATGAATATTTTATTAAAAGAATATTCTGAATTGGAATGAGGCTTTTGATGTGTTTTTATAGTACTTGTTTATTGATTATAAAATACGCGAGTTATTCGGAAAGACCGGGTTCAACCCATTCTGAATAATTACTACGACGACTAAAAGTCGAAGATGAAGATGGTGGTTGAAGACCGGAGGTCTTCACATCGTTTGGATGATTACTGATGTCTTGATTGGGAGGCATCCCAAGACAAGGTAATAAGTGGTGGTCGTCCAGACGTACTTGGAGGACACTACAACAAAATGGTCATATTACAACTATTCCTTTGCAACTTACATAAAATAACAGTTGTAATAGATACTTTGTAGCAATATATTTAGTTTAGCTGTTGTAATAAATACCTTTTTAACAACTGTATTTATATAGCTGTTGTAATATAAATATATAACAACTGTTTTTTGTTATCAGTTGTAAATTATACTGTATAACCACAGTTTTATGGAGTTATAATAGTAATTGTTGGCTAGCTTTTTGACCAAGCCACCAAGGTTCACACACAAGAAGAAAGTATGGAACTACATTCCTCAAAGATCGGATCGCACACGCGGATCGCGCCTTTCGGATCGCCAGCGCGGAGCACGACCCGGTCCGTCCAAGGGAGCACGACTCGATCCGCCCAGGGAAGCACGACCCGATCCGCACCTATGTCACCACCTCACTCTGATCCGACCCCTTGCTATGTGGCGAAACTTCTGACTTGTTCAAACCACGAGCGGGTCTTCAGCGATCCGAAATGCACGGATCTCGCGACACCTGTCCACAACTGTCATATAGACCAATTCTTCCTCAATGCTCAATCCGATCCGATTTTCTCGGGATCTGCACCACGTGTGACCGCGAACCGCCTGACAGAATCAGCTATAAATAGCCCAGAGACTGGCATTTTTCAGGATCCTTTTGGCAGTATTGAGCACTGATTCCACCATTACTGTCACACCACAATTTCTTATCAGTTTTACTACGAGATTACTGAGGGAAATCACAATTGTAAGAGTGAGTTTGAGAGAAATCATTGATTGTACTAGCATTCAGAGTATAATCGATAACATATAAAGTGGACGTAGGCTCGTTAACGCTGAACCACTATAAATTCTGTGTGTTTTCTGCTTTTCCTTCATTCTCCAGTTACAATTCTCTACGAATCAGAACAATTTGGGTGTTAGGTCCAAATTTTGATCTAACATTTTGGTGCTTTCACGGAGAATTGAATTATCAGCTTACCGGATTGCTATTCTACTATTTGGATTTGAAAGTCCGAAGAAAACAGTCCCAAAACTTCACTGTTCAGATTTCTGAAGATTCCAGCGACATCTGATATCATGGCTGGAAAGAAGTCTAAGGAAGTGCGAGCTTCGCAAGCGAATGAAGTCGCGAATGAAGTGGTTGGCGAAACTGCACACAAGCAGGTCATCGAGGGGACCGCGGATCGCGAGGAAAGGGGGGCGACCCAAACCAAACAGGGTGCCACGATCCGACTTGAGGGAGGGGCTGCGAACCGAGAAGCTGGAGGGGTTGTTACTCGATCCCGTGATAACGCCCCGAATCCTCCTCATACCGTGACCACGAACCAACCCCAGGGGGCGTACCGAATCACAGGCACCGATCCACCATGATCCGAAGTGATGACCAGATTACGACTCGACCTGGAAAGGAGCCTATGGCTCGCTCCTACCGTTCTGGCCCCTCTGCTCGACCTGGCTCAAGCTCTTTGCGCATAAGAGAAAATGATGATGATCAATATGACCCTTCTGCTCCCGTTACTGAGGGAGATCTTTCTCGCTTTTCTGAAATGTGGGAGAGGCTGTTTGATGAATTGACTGCTCAAAGGCAGGAGAGCTCCGTTCTGCGACAGAACTTGACTGCTATGGATAGAAGGCTCAATGATCTCGCAAGGCAAAGGACACCCCCAGTTCGTCCGCTCACCCCAGAGTACTCTTCTTCGTCAGAGGAATCGCCAAGACCTCTGCGACGACCATATGAGAGGCCTGAAAATATAGAGCAGCTTCGATTTGGAACCCTGCCATCACGGGAAGAAGAGGCACTGGGTGCAGGGCCCTCAAACCGCAATGCGAATGATCATGCCGCAACTCCCAGAGCTCGAGGTGTGGAAAGCCCTGTTCAGAATAGACTACCTCAGCCCCGTCGCCGTACAAATGCTCATGGTAACAGGTGGCAGCGAAGCCCAATCCGAGCCTCAGATTTCTTGGCCGCTCCTGGAAGGGAGATTAGAGAACCCCACCGAGCAAGAAGCGCTAACCCCGAGCCTCCGCTGACCAGTGCAAATGTAGCAGCTATGATCCATCAAATTCTGGCAGATAGCCGTGGACAACGGAATGAAGATTGGGGAATTAACCGCAGTCACACCCCTTTCACTGATGACATTTTAGATGTGATGTTCCCGAGGCGCTTCAACATGCCGCAGATGAACCGTTACGCGGGTAGATCTGATCCCGTCCAACATCTGATGAGATATTCTTGGTCAATGACCGCTGTCGCAGCTTCTGACGCTGTCAAGTGCAAAGAATTTCCCATATTCCTGGAGGATGTAGCATTATTATGGTTTACTCGCTTACCAGCAAGATCAATTTCCAGCTTCAGGGAGTTGAGTGAAAGGTTCGTGGAACAGTTCCGCATCTATGCACAAAAGACGAAGAGTGTGATTGACTTGTTCCTTGTCAAGCAACGACCAGGCGAGAGTTTGAGGGTGTATCTAGACCGTTTCAACCTAGCCGCTACTGAAGTCAAAGATCCTCATGAGCCAACTGTTGTGGCAGCCCTAATTGATGGGGTAGATAAAGACACCGAATTTGGGAGATACCTGGCCGGCAAGCCACCTCATACTAGAGAATTATTCTACGAAAAAGCTAACGTGCACTTACGCCGGGAGGAAGTGTATGCTAAACGAAAGGCAAAAACGGCCGATAAAGAGGAAATCCAGAGCAATGTCGCCATTAAGCAGACAGGAGACAGCTCGGGGAAGGTCGAGGTTAATGTCGGAAACCGGAACCAGGGTAGTCGTCAGTCAGGAAACAATGGTAATAACAGTAATGACAACAACCGGAAGAGGAATCGAGGGAACGACTCCCAGAGAAGGACTCGTCCCAGGTCTTTTGAGAGTTATACGCCAATAAACGATACTTTGGAGAATATCTTCATGGATTCGTACAACGTCCTCCAAAATAAAAGGCCTCCTCCTAGAGAGTCGACGGAGAAAGAAAGTGAAACGGGGAAGTTTTGTCTCTTCCATCAGATTCATGGCCACTCGACAAATGAATGCCGTCACCTAAGAGATGTGGTCGAGAGGCTTCTCCAAGAAGGAAAATTGGATGAATACAGAGTGACACCCAGAGACAGAGGGCAAGCCGTACAGGCCCCAAATCAGAACCAGAATCAACCTGCTGTCAGGCCAACTGCCCAGCAAAAGGGAAAGGACCTTGTTATTAATACCATAATCGGAGGGCTTTATCTCGCCGGGCACGGTTCCAAGGCATTGGATCAGTATGTCAATGCAGCCAAGCAGCACCTCGGGATAGGGATTGTAGCAACCCTGAGGACAACGTCCCGGTAAAGCAACAAAAGATGATGTCTAACGATGTCGTTTTCCACGAACGAGAAAGCGTTGGAGTCCATGCTCCGACCGAAGATCCATTTGTAATCACAGTTCCTATCGGCCCGGCCACTGTTCATAAAGTCTTGGTGGATAACGGGAGTTCTGTCAACATTCTTTTCAAAAAGACATTCGACCAAATGAATCTCAAAATAAAAGACTTGAAGCCCTGTGAGGGATGGATCCGTGGATTCAACGGAGCATCCACCGCTACGATGGGATATGTAGAGCTACCAGTTACACTTGAGGAAGGAGAACGCCAGAGAGTGAGAATTCTTCCCTTCGTGGTTTTGGGTATTGAATCGCCCTATAATGCCTTCTTGGGCCGACCGGCCTTAGCAAAGTTCAGAGCCTGTATAGCCCCCTGGTGCTTGTTATTGAAGTTTCCTACAGAAGCTGGTGTTGGTATTGTCAGAGGAGATCAGGTTGCCGCACGAGCATGTTATATTGCAGAGCTAAAGCTACTCCGCAACGGAGGAGACAAAGAAACCAAGGGCACTTCTCCCCCCATAAGGGCGGAGACCTCATAGCAATTAAAGAAGATAACCGTAGGAGAGTCGGCCAGAGAGTTGCCCAAGGATATAGATCCTAGAGAGGACAAAGAACCTGGGGGCAGAATGGCAGACTCCCAACGAGACAACTGTGGATGTACCGATCGATGATAGTGACCCAGAGAAGGTCCTTAAGATTGGATCCCGGTTAAATCCGAATTTAGCTAAAGAACTGATGAATTTCTTGAAAGATAATTTGGATGTATTTGCTTGGACCCACGCAGACATGTGCAGGATATCTCCATCAATCATGAGTCATTCATTAAGCATTATCCCTAAGCATCCTCCGGTAAAACAAAAAAGGCGAATGTTGGGCCCAGAGAGGTCCGCTGCCTTGAAAGAAGAAGTTGGAAAGCTAGAGAGTATTGGATTTATCAGAGACTCAATCTACCTAGAGTGGATTTCAAATCCAGTTCTGGTAAAGAAGGCCAATGGGAAGTGGCGAACGTATATCGATTTCTCGGATTTGAATATAGCCTGCCCGAAAGACAGTTTTCCGTTACGCAGGATCGATCAGTTGGTGGACTCAACGGCGGGTCATGAACTTCTCTCCTTTATGGATGCTTATTCAGGATATAACCAGATTCCAATGCATGTTCCAGATCAAGAACACACTAGCTTTATTACGGATCTGGGATTATACTGCTACGTGGTAATGCCCTTTGGCTTGAAGAACGCAGGCGCTACATATCAACGGTTAGTGAACATAATGTTCTATAACCAGATTGGGAAAACAATGGAAGTATACGTCGACGACATGTTGGTTAAGTCCAGGCAATCCTTCAATCACACTACGGACTTGGCAAAGATGTTTGGCATTCTTCGAAAGTACGGGATGAAACTCAACCCAACAAAATGTTCATTCGGGGTCGCCTCCGGAAAATTCTTGGGATTCATCGTCAGTTCTCGTGGGATTGAGATTAATCCAGATCAGATCGCAGCAATCAGAGACATTTAGGAGCCTAGGCAAATTAAAGATGTGCAAAGCCTTGCAGGGAAAGTAGCCGCACTAAGCAGATTCATCTCCAGGGCTACGGACAAATGCATCCCATTCTTCGAATTGATAAAGCGAGGAAAACGCCACTTCAAATGGACGCCCGACTGCATAGAAGCATTTCAGAACTTACTGAGTCACCTGGAGAAACCTCCGATATTATCTAAGCCGGTGGATCACGAGGACTTATTCGTGTACTTGGCAGTGTCGTCCCACGCGATCAGCTCAGCATTGGTGAGAGAAGAAGATAAAGTTCAAAGACCAGTGTATTACGTGAGCAAAAAATTGACGGCAGCAGAGCGTAATTATCCAAGGATAGAAAAGTTGGCGTACAGTTTGCTGATTGCCTCTAGAAAGCTTCGACATTATTTTCAGGCTCATCCCATTACCGTATACACTGATCATCCACTCAAGCAAGTTCTACAGAGATCAGAAGCGTCTGGAAGACTACTCAAATGGAACATTGAGTTGAGTCAATTTGATCTGAACTTTCAGCCCCGACGGTCAATACGGGGGCAAGTGATAGCCGACTTCATAGTAGAGTTTACTATCCCGGAGGAAGATATAGCGAACGAAGAAGTTGACCCCTCAAAGTTACTTCTCGACCCCAGTGCCTAGAGATTGTATACTGATGGCGCTAGGAATGACAAGAGATCTGGCGCTGGAGTAGTGCTTGAAACTCCCGAGAAATGGCTGATATCCTATGCTATCCGGATGGAGTTTCACGCCACTAACAACGACTCCGAATATGAAGCCCTGATAACCGGGCTAAGGATCGCAAAGGAGTTGGAAATCACAAAGCTAGACATATTTTGCGACTCCAAGTTAGTTGTGAACCAGGTTACTGGAAAATTCCAAGCCAAAAGCCCAAGATTGATTTTATACTTGGAGAAAGTGAAGGAGTTGCTGAACGGCTTCGGTCACTACAGCATTTCTCATATTCCGCGGTCAGAGAATCAACAGGCAGATAAGTTGGCAAATATGGCTAGTTCCGACGATCCTGAAGAGACTGGGCTAGCCCCAGTTGAAGTACTTCGGTCTCCTAGTATAGATCAGATGGAAATTGATCCGGTACTAGAAACGGAACCAGAAAGGGAGTCATGGATGACCCCTCTAAAGAATTTCTTGATGAATGGAACGCTTCCTACTAAGAAGAGCGAGAGGCATAAAGTAATTCGTAAAGCTTCCCGATACGTTCTGCAAGGTGGAGTCCTTTACAGACAGGGATTTTCGATGCCCCTTCTCTGGTGTATAGCTCATGACGACATCAAGCGTGTACTATAGGAGGTACATGAGGGCGAATGTGGCGATCACACTGGAGGGCAAACATTGGCAAAAAAGGTGTTGCGGCATGGTTATTTCTGGCCTACCATAAACAAAGATGCGGAGAAGTACGCACGACGGTGTGATGCATGCCAAAGATTTTCAAAAATACCTAGGGCACCTCCTAGTCAGTTAAAAATGATGACGAGCCCATGGCCTTTCGCTATGTGGGGAATTGATATCATCGGAAGTCTCCCCATAGCTAAGGGCGGAGCGAAGTTCGCTATTGTAGCTGTAGATTACTTCACTAAGTGGGTCGAGGCTGAGCCACTGACTACAATCACAACCAAACGAGTGATCAACTTCGTCGTTAGGAACATCATCTGTCGATTTGGGATTCCAAAGATTGTTATAACTGACAACGGAACTCAGTTCGATAACACTGAATTCAGAGACTTCTGCAAGAAATACCACATTGAGAAACGGTACACCTCTGTGGCGCACCCGCAGTCGAACGGACAGGTCGAAGCGGCGAATAAAGTGATTAAGTCCATTCTGAAAAGAAGACTGAAACGGTCCAGAGCCATGTGGGCTGATGAATTACCCTTAGCACTATGGGCCTACAGGACAACGTATAAATCTGCAACAGGCCATATCCCCTTCTCCCTTGATTTTGGAGCAGAAGCAGTCATCCTGGTTGAGATAAAAGTACCTTCTCACCGAGTGACTTATTACGATCCGATGACTAATAATGAATTGCTCCTTGAATCCCTGGATATGATCGAAGAAAAGAGGGACGAAGCAGACCTGCGTGCCTTGAGACACAAGCAACAGGTCGCCCGATACTACAAGAGGGTTCGAGCACGAACCTTTGAACCCGGAGACTTGGTTCTGAAGCGTGTCTATCCACCCCCAACTCATATGGGTGCGAAGTGGGAAGGACCGTACTCTATTTTGTGTAAGCTTGATAATGGAACCTTCAAGCTAACAACCGTAGATGGAAAGGAAATCCCCAGAGTGTGGAATGCCCAACATTTGCGGCCTTATCTGACATGAAGCTTCCATGCCTATTCTTTTGTTTCGTAAGGACCATGTACAAGGCACGACCTGCCTAGAATAGTCCAATTTATTTGAACAAAATATTATAAAGTGGATGTAGGTCACGATTCGACCGAACCACTATAAAAATATTGTGTGTCATTTACCTTTATTGCACTATTATTTATCTGCCTTTCCGCTTTTATTGAAATTGCTGTGAACCATACGACGATCACAGGAATATATAATTTTAGGTGCCTTCCATTAGAATGGAGAGCAATCAACCATCAAAACTCTAAGGGTGCGATAAAGTAAATCATATCATTAACGACACTCTAACTCTCTAGAGCCGAGAGGAGTGTAGCAGACACGAAAGTTGTCCTATGAGTCACGACGGTGTACCATGATCGGAACCGCCTTGACGGAACTTTGACTCTCCAGAGCAGAGAGAGTATAAAAGCGTATCCGACTAAGCGCTGAGAAAGAGCTCCTACCCCGCTGAAGGATCGGGGAGCGATTGAACTGCTGAGCTCGAACTCTAACTCTCCAGAGCAGAGAGAGTATAAAAGCGTCTCCAATTAAGCGCTGAGAAAGAGCTCCTACCCCACTGAAGGATCGGGGAGCGACTGAACTGCTGAATTCGAACTCTAACCTCGGCAGCCGCCAGGAGAGTATAAGAGAGTCTATGATTAAGCGCTGAGAAAGGTGCCGGAAACTCAGCACCACAAGGACAGTTATCTTTCTAAATTTTCTAAGTCCTCCATATTCAGAAATAGGGGGCAACGTGCATACAACACTAATCAATCCTTAATAAGCCCTGGTTAGGCGCTACGTTAACGATTGATTGGGGGCATATACATATACACATGAACCTTGATGCAGCACAGAAATTTTTAAATTTTTCTTTCTGTTGCTTGACTGATTTGTAGTTATAATCAGATGATCTATGACTAAGCATGAAAAGTTTATTAAATGCAGGTACACGATGATGCAAAAGAGATAAACTTTCATTTATAAACTGCAAGCCTACAAAGTGAAAAACAACCTAAAACAAAAGTGAAGGCCAGTCTCACAATTACATTTCATGGCCAGTAGGAAGCCTAAAGACAAAATATAGACAAGCGACAATATCCTATTTACGCTTGGACTTCTTCTTCTGTTTCTGCTTCTCCAGCTTCGCCTTGTCATGTCGGATTGATCACACTTCTTTCTTTTCCTTTTGTCTATAAGAGGAACGTCCGACTCATCAGAAGACTCCTACTCTTCCTCCTCCTTTCTCTTTCTTTTATCAGTAAAGGAAGCTGGGAAATCATCGGGATTCTCAAAATGAAGCTGCTTAGTGATCGATTTGGGCTGGAGTTTCAGAATCCCAGTTTTGGGATTAAACTCCGAGATAGGAGCTATGTTCAAAGGCTCTTGTCCCACCTTCTTTAAAGCCAGCTGCTTTTCCTGCCTAGCCTTTCTTTTAGCCAAAGTTTCGTCGTCATCTCCTTCGACTTCTTTGGTACTAAGGATATCCTCCTCATCATCTACATGGCGCCCGTCCATATCTTTCAAGGCATCGATGGTTTCATCATCCTTGGGACCATCAGCACTAGGTGCCAAGACGCCTTTCTCCGCTGTTGTACCTTCAGGCTGCTTCAGTATATCAACACCAGCGCTAGGCGAGACGTCAATCTTCTCCGCCTCTGTCCTCTTCTCGACATCCTTGTCGACGGGCCCACCACCTGTATTATGAGGAACACATGTTATTAATTCGATTGGTTGCTCCACCAGACGACGAAAACTCACAATTGCTTTGACAAATTGTGGGGAAAAAAGGGAGATACCTTCCGTTGATCCTCCATCCAGGCTAGCTGCAGAAGCTCCGACAACCACAGGAGTCAGGCCCAAAGGAATTAATGGATCATCAGGATTGTATTCCTCAACTCCGGAGGCATTGGGCTCTACAGCTGAGCTCGAACCTTCGTCAATCTTGTTTTTGCCCTTAGCCAAGGTCCTCTCCTTCTCCATTTCTTCTTGAATTAGGCGTCGGCCTTCTGCCAGATCCTCGGGCTCGTTATCCCTCAGAATGGTCCTCATCAGCTCATCTTCGTCAATCTCTTCAACTCCTAATCTCCGCTTCTCACCCTCGACGATGGCGTCCCATATGTTGGCTAAAGTGACGTGATAGTCCGGGATCCACGAGATGTTATGGGTTTTGAGGACGTGGCCGAGGAAGTCAAATATCATCTCTTCAAACCCTTCGATATCCTTTTCTCTCTCGAGGAGCTTGTTGTTAGAAGCAGTAGCAATTTCAATGGAACTTTCTACATTCTTTTCGGCGAGAGCCGCGCGCCTCTCCGCATCCGCAACTTGATCATTCAAAATCACCTTCTCTGCTTCGGCCAAAGCTAGACTTTCTTTCAAACTTGCTTTTTCTTTCTCCCAAGCAGCTCTCTCAGCTTCAAAATGGCCCTGTGCCGTCTTCAACTCAATGTTGGCCATTTTAAGATCTTCTACCTCCTTCTTTAAGGCCATTTTCTCTTGACTATTTGAGTCGAGTTCAGAATGAAAGCGTTTCCTAGCATTCTCCAATTCAGTCTTATAATTTTCAGCATCTCTCCGCGCTAAGGCAAGTTGGGATTGAGCGTCTTCCAAGTCCTTCTCCATTTTTGTCCTGGCCCTTTCATTGTTATCTATCTTCACTTTGGATCTATGTGCTTCCATCTCAAGCGTTCGGATGACCTCTGAAAGATTAACAACAAGTTTCTTCATTACTTCATACTGCCTGGCTACATGGCGAATGTGCCCGATGACTTCAGTATCCCAGTTCCTAGGGACTGGTTCCAAGGCTGGAACAAACATCATCCTTTCGAAGAAGATGTTAGGGAATTGTTCTCGCAACTTTTCTAGCTTAGCCTGAGTCTTGGGACCATGGATGTAATCTCGTGACCCAGGGGCAACCAAATCTTGTTGGCCGGAAGGGACAATGTCAATTTTCTCCTTCTCAGAATCCTTGATTGGATCCTTGCTTTTATCCTTGGGCTCGTAGTGTCTTTTTGATAACCTGCTGTGAGAGGGTGCACTCTTCGGAGGGGTTAATTCTTTAGGGAGTTGTTTTCCCCCTGTAGGTGGCACCGAATAACTGGGAAGCTTGCCAGAGGTTGGTTTTGATGGAGACCGGGATTGTGAAGAAGTAGGCTTGTGAGAAAGGCCGCGAGAAAGCTCAGGATTTGGATGAAGGCTAGGTGTGCCTTCACGAAGAGAGCGATAAGAATAAGACTGCCTACGAGACATCTTTCATGCAAAAGAAAAAAGAGCATATTACAACCTTGAATACTGTTGACATAAAAGTGTGGGGTCAGGCAGTGCGTGTGATTTGTGCATCCCATATAATTCCCCCTAACAGACCAGGGCCCGAAGTCAGGCTCATCTGAGTAGTTTCTTGTCCTCCAACTGGAATAGTTGTTTCCTCAGAAACAAGGAAAAACGGCTCCCCTTCAAAGTCCCCCTGTGTGTATACATCATCAGGAAAAGGAATTTTGCTCAGCTCTTTAAATAGTTGTTCTTCTGTTAAATCATCGGAAGCAGCAGGTTCAATCGGAAGAGAGGCCCTTGAGGGGAAACCCCAGGAGAAACTGGGATTTCCTTAGACTTATCACCACGGGCCTCATCTCCTCTATATATGTTTAGGTCCTCGTCGTCCTGGATTATTATTGGCGAAGGACTCTTACGGAATTTAATTGTTTCCGCTGCCCGTGACGTTCCTTCTCCCTCCTTTGAGGGCACGTATTTGTAGGGTTTGCCGCCTGCACCAAGTCCAAACCTTATATCCAGAAGGCGATGCTTGTGAAGGTTCTCGTCAGTAATGCACTTCTTGATCTTTAGAAAATCGGATTTGCTTTGTAGAAGAAGAGACAGTCGATTATTGTATACCGAGCCTTCCGTCTTGGGAAAGACGTGATCTGCTTAAAAAAAAGGGGCATGTTAATGCTTCGATTTCTTAAACAAGTTATTCAGTCAAAAGATTAAAGTTTACTTGATTTAAGCCATCTTCTTGAACACCCAGCCTGTCTCTTTATAAAGAACCAATCGGCCTTGGGATCCCCTATGTTGCTGTATCCGTCAGACAGAACCTTCCTATTTGCTACCGATTCGAAGAAAGAGAAATTTGGGGTTGCCGAGGAGCGATGCTTGAAAAGATAAAAGAATTTTAAATCTTTAAATGTGAGCTCGGTATGCAGGATTTCCGCGTATGCGATATATAGAGTGTATAGAGTCGCGTAGGCATTGGGATGAAGCTGCATCGGAGCAATACCCAATCGTTTTAAGGTCTCAATGACGATTGGAGGAAACGGAGGAATAGCTCCTACCCAGCACATGAGTCGGCTGACTCTCATATACCCTTCTGGAGCTAAGTGAGGTCTATCTTCGCTGCCGGGTGTCCTCACATCATCGCAGGGGATCCCATGTCTCAAGCAAATTCTCTTAAGCTTTATGTCATCGAGTTTGGAAGCTAGGGAGTCTGTGAATTTCTCTATTTCTATTGCACCAGGGACTTCGTCGGGAGCTCGGCCATCTACCTCCGACTCTTCATCAAGCGAGGTACTCTCAGACGGATTCGATTATGTTTCTGCCTCATATTCGGATCCAGAATCCGCACCCTCTGGATTAGATGGAAGACCCTCGAGGTTGAGATGCTCATACACCTCGGGATCCGTCTCTGTGTCAGATTTTGAAGGGGAATGATTATCCGACATTACTGTTTAGGCGAGTAAACATGAGAAATAAGATTATAATTACCCATCCCCCCTGTGTGTGCAAGTGCCGGTGTGTGCCTATGCATGCATTAAAGAAAAATATAAAAGTCAACGAGATCATCAAGATGTCAGTCGTTGTTCGCTGTTAAATTATGCATTTGGTCAGTTCAGAAAGTTCGTCTCAAAGGCTCTAACCTAACTGTCCATTGATGTACTGGAATTAAGTTGCACTGCTTACTATACAAGTTCGTTGGATTGTCCATTATCTGGTTCGTGGTACCCCTTCGGATCGCATGTTCGGGTTCAAATCGTGGCATATTCAAGGGTCGCGAGGCAAATATGGATCCGCAGCTGAAACGCAAACTCATGAGAATGTATCGGTTCGTATCGCCGTAAGTCCATAGCGAACCGTACTCCTGCCATCACCGCGATCCGCTCCCTGACCTCGGACACGATCCGGTCCAATATCGGATTCCACACCATGACTTCCCCCCTAAATCTCGCTTCACCACGAACCGATGCTCCTATCCGATCTGATTCGTCCTTCTTCTTCTCCCTCGCCTCTTCTTCGTCACCCCTCCTCGCTCCGTCACGCGAGCACCTGAACCCATCATCCATCGCGGATGCGGTCTCCAACATCATCAATTTTCCCATTTTCTCTTCTTAAATTCCAGAAAAACGAGTGAGAAATTGCATGAGAATGATTTCGACGAGCTTACCTTTCTTAAATTGGGAAGAATAATCGGGTTTTTTGAAAGAAAAAATTAGGGTTTTTCTCGAAAAGACTTGGCGGCGCGTTGCTGAAGGAAGAAGAAGAAGGAGAAAAGTGAAGTTCGGTTCGATTTATATAGAGAAAACGGTGACCGTTGGCCTCCCCACACGAACCGTGGGCTTCGGTGGATCGTAGGGGCAAGCCCATTGGGCCCAGCAGAGAAGAAAGAGGCCGATCCCTAGATCAACTCGCTACCATGGATGGGCCACCGTACCTAAGGCCCACACAAAGGCTTGAACGAGACGAGCGTCTCGTCTCACTGGACCATGACAAAGAATGCTCCCGCGAACCATGGCGCGTTGCTGCGAACCGAACCGACCAAGGATGAAAAGAAGCGAACCTCCAGAAATACTTGCAAAAAAAAATCGGTGGACAAGGAAATGGTTGAAGACTACACTGATACTTATATCTGTCAAAGAACGCGACTATCCGAAGCAACATGACTTTTCAAACAGACATGACTACTAATTCACACCGTTCCGTGAAAAGATAAGTTCGCAATTACGAAGCATGTTCCATCCTCGATAAAACATACTTCGAGGGGGCAAAATGTTGGCTAGCTTTTTGACCAAGCCACCAAGGTTCACACACAAGAAGAAAGTATGGAACTACATTCCTCAAAGATCGGATCGCGTCTTTCGGATCGCCAGCGCGCAGCACGACCCGATCCGTCCAAGAAGCACGACTCGATCCACCCAGGGAAGCACGACCCGATCCACACCTATGTCACCACCTCACTCCGATCCGACCTCTTGCTACATGGCGAAACTTCTGACTTGTTCAAACCACGAGCGGGTCTTCAGCTATCCGAAATGCACGGATCTCGCGACACCTGTCCACAACTGTCATATTGACTAATTCCTCCTCAACGCTCGATCCGATCCGATTTTCTCGGGATCTGCACCACGTGTGACCGCGAACCGCCTGACAGAATCAGCTATAAATAGCCCAGAGACTGGCATTTTTCAGGATCCTTTTGGCGGTATTGAGCACTGATTCCACCTTTAGTGTCACACCACAATTTCTTATCAGTTTAACTACAAGATTACTGAGAGAAATCACAATTGTAAGAGTGAGTTTGAGAGAAATCATTGATTGTACTAGCATTCAGAGTATAATCGATAACATATAAAGTGGACGTAGGCTCGTTAACGCCGAACCACTATAAATTCTGTGTGTTTTCTGCTTTTCCTTCATTCTCCAGTTACAATTCTCTACGAATCAGAACAATTTGGGTGTTAGGTCCAAATTTTGATCTAACAGTAATCTTCCGTATCCTTACTTCAAAAATCTCTAACACGTTACATACTTCTTTCTCGGCCGCTATTCCAACAAATTCATTTCCATCAAAACCCTATTCTCTTCGCCCGACAAAGTTCATTCCCATCTCAACCCTAATATCAATGCTACCTCCGCAGTTGCCCATCCGCCATCGCCATCGCCCGTGCCCGTCGGCGTCGCCCCTCCCCAGCCGCCCGTCGCCGTTAACATCTCGTCTCAGATTTTCAACATCTCCCGATTCTCAGGTCTTATTGATATTTCCCCGTTCCTGCGACGACGAGCCAATCGTCTTCTCCATTCTGGCGTTTATCGACGATGAGCCAATCTCCTGAATCTCAACCCCTAATCTCTCCGCCAGAATTTCAAGGTATGTAGTTTGAGTTGATTTCTTTCGCGTTCATACTTTAGCTAGGTACAGAATGGAATCTGGGTATGAACGATGTACATTTAATTGTGCCAGAATCTGCTGCAATGGTTGCTAGTATTACACTTATCTGATTTGTTGATTTCCTTGATTTGCTTTTCTGGATTTCAAAACTGTAACAATGAGGTTTTGACCAAAAATGGTTGATGCAGTAAGATTTTGAATGAATTCTTGCGAGGCACTTCACAATTTTGATCAAAATCTCTTCCCAAATGTTGGGGAATCCTTTGATGAGAATTCTACTCAAGTGACGGGAATTTCCTGATGAGCAAAACTAATGTTGAATCGGTTTCTTAATGGAAATGCCGTTAGGCAGGATGCTTTATTATCATGATAAAGTTTTGTGTATATTGGGAATAATACTTCAGAGGAAAATAGACGAAATTTGAATGCCGGACAAATTTTATTTATTGATTTTTGAGTGAGATAAGTCAAATACAAATAATTGTAAAGTAGAATGGTATATATAGATACATAGGCAATTGTAATATTTGGCTTTTGTGCTTGAAAATGCGGCATACTTTGTAATACACTGGTTGAGGTAACGTGCTTGAATACTTTAGCATACCCGACTTCCTTAGCATTATATAAAACGTCTTTTGCATTGACAAATCGATCCTTCATCATTTCTTAACAGCCATATCATGTGATTCTGGTTAAACCTATTAGACTGATCTTTATTCTACATATGGGAAAAAATTAGATTTGTTTTAATTCTTTTTTCTGGAAAACATCTTACTAATTTTTTTGACTATGACAACAAATAAGTATTGTTCTGCCAGTATTGGATATTGGGTTCACGTTCTGGTTAGTAATAAAAAAAAAGTATGTGGGTTGATGTATTGATGCTAACTATTTGTTTTGTTACTATGACTAAAAGCATTTTTTCTGAAGGTTTTTCATAATCTTACCCTTTCATGGATTAAGTACGTTCATATTAAGCTCACTCTGTGTCGGCTATTCTAGTTGTAGCTTGATATGGTGGAAGATGATACATATGAAAGTAATATCTTACAAATATGTGATTATTTTTATTTTTACGGTCCTTCTATAAGACCTAGTAAATACAGAAATCACCAATCATTTTGAATTGATATTTTTGTACATCTTAAATATTGTCTAAGAAGGGGATCCTTGAAAGCGCAATGCTAAAGTATTAAATCTATTTCATATAAACTGAGATAAAAAAATTAAATGTATTACATAGATTTATAATCATACGCCCACTGCCCTAGGGTTCGCTTTGAACACTTGAATGTTGGCAGCTCTGAATCAGTTTGCATTTCATATTAAGCTGTGATATTTTAAACCATATAGCATTTGTTTGCAATAAAAACTTTGACTACTGATAGATGAATACGTTCAGTTGTGTTATTGGTCTACAATTAGAAGTTAGTGCTTATTAAGTAATTTTTTTTTGGTAGTTGTGAATCAGTTTGCATTTCATATTAAGCCATGACATTTTAAGCTATATTGCAAAACTTAGCTACTAATAGTTGATTACGTATTCAAATCGAAAGGATATAGCTTATCGAATCACATATTGATTTGCTTGAGTTTTGGATAGAGGTGTATAAAAGCAATTTTATATTGTATCATACATGGTTGTTTACATATTTGTTTGATGTTATTGTCATTGCATGTTAAAACAATACTATATTTGGTATATGGTTAATTATTCACAAATTGCGATATTTTTCTGTTTCAGGTTGATCATTAATAAAAGAAGCTTGAACGGTTTGCATCCATGGGTAAGAACGAGCAACATCAACCAGAGGTAATGATCTTGAACTTTTTTTATTATAGCTCAAGGTGCATCAAGCAAATGTGTAATATCTAAGTAAATAATGGTTGATTATTGCTGCATTTTTTTATTCTATTTTTTAGTTTATAGTAAAGGTAAATTATTTTGGAAGCACAGGTGAAACGAGTGGTAATATGAATATTTCTTGTCGTTCCAATCTTATGTAGAACTTTGCTTCCAGTGGGTAGCAGGGTTTTCAAATGCGGTACATTTTAGGCTAGCTTAATATGAATATAATCAGCTAAATTATTCATGAAAAAATAACATCTATGGAAAAAATTATTAAATTACATCAATAGATGTAATTACATTGCTTTTTCTATAGATACATCTACGGAAAAATATATTAAGTTACTCCTTGCCATAAAAAACTATTAAATTACATCTATGGAAAAAATTATTAAATAACTTCTACTCTGAGATAACAGTGTATTCTAATACACGTTGATTATCGTTATATCATGAGTATTCACATTTTATAATAAGAAGAATACCCTCCCTCCATTTTAAGTGTGTAAGGGATGAGATCAGTTTTGTAAGTGTGATATAAACAATATTGAGGTCCTTACTGCATTTAAATATGGTTTTATATCATTATCCAATAATATTCGATATTACTCTTTCACACCCCTTGAATGCCTTTGAGAACAATATTCCTTTTTCTGGTTCTTGTACGTAATTACACATGGTAATATACAGACTACAATAGATGTAACAATAAAATGAATAAATCTAAGATTCATATATATGTTGCCTCCTTTTTTAGAAATAATTACAAAAGCATTTTCATAATTTGTTTTCCTAATATTTCTTAGCTGCATTTAATACACGTACTTCCCTGGGAAGATACTATTATTCAGTTGTTCAACTTCTATATTCCTCTTTTACACACTAAACAAAAGTACTGGTATTTTCAGAAGTAAAATATAAAGTATGTGATTCTTTCACCTTGTCTGCTCTGTCAAAAGAGGTCTTTGATTTTGCTATAGTGGTTATATAGATGTAATTTAATTACATCTACAGTGGTTATGGATACAAAAGAACTCTGCACATTGCTTTTTCTATAGATGTAATTTAATAAAAAAAATTAACAACATTTAATACTGTATTTATAGAATGAATCAATCAATTAAGATGCTACCATTTTAGAATCCCCTATTACTATCCACTACAGCCTGATAATTGGAGCGTCAAGACAGGAATTGGTCCATAATTCTCGTCATTCTGCAAAATTATTACTAGAATAAAGGAACGTTGTGAAATATTGAAATCCTCACTTATTATTTAATAGAACAGTGGTACACTAAGGGTAAGAACATTATACTTGTCTTCCTTTAAAGTTGCCAATAATTGTACAATATATAAGGAAGTGAGTATTAGAAAAAAGAATGCAATATTGGGTAAACGTTGGTATACTTAGCATCATTAGGACTATTATGAATCCTCCTCTGCACTGGAGGATTAGTTGTGGGCGTTTACCAGTTGTGGCATGGTTGTCTCGCTCAAGTGACTTATTTTTATTTTCTGATTGTTAGGATGTTTGAGTCTCGCATTGCAGTGGTTTTTTTAATAGCTAAAGGTAAACAATAATGAATAGAGCTACATTCACCTCCAATTTCATCAAAGTTCTGTGTAAATTCACAATTTCTTGTGTTTTCTTTTTTTTGGCAATTGTTTTTCAATTCATACGCTAAATACTCTGTTCTTATTATCTTTTTCATTGAATTCGAGAAGCTGGGACAAATTAACCTTTTGTATTTGGTAACAACTATACCTATAAATAAGTTGTCTTCCACAAAAACATGATTGTTAATATATAACAGTGGCCAGGTGTTCCTTTACACAACTATCAATTCCTAGTCTAGACACGTTGAACATGTACATAATTTAAGCAGGCAATTGCTGAAGAAGAAACATGCAATTGTTTACTATTCTTTTCCTGTGTTTCTATAACAATAGGCATATCTTTGACAACAACTGTTCAGAAATAAAAATAACTGGAAAGTTGTTCAAAGGTTAAATGTCAACTAAAGATAATTAGAGAAAGAGTAGAAAAAATAAAATTCTCATTGAACACATACAATGACATATAGAATGCCGATAAAACGTGGAATACTAGTTTATTTGCAAGTACTCCTATAACGACCCGAACTTCCCCGTGAAGGAAAGCACGGATTGAATTGAGAACACGACAAAATAGAACGCAAACAGGAGAACTTTTCATTGTTAATTACAACAATTCCATCAGATACAAGAATATACAGAGTATAAATGAATATTACACATTCGGTAAATATCAGAGATTACAATAAGTTACATAGCAGCGGAAAAACTATATAAAACACAACTGAAAGTAATACACGGATACAGAGCTTTCCGAGCATCGTTCCAGCTGTAAATCAGGATCCTGTGAATATAAATCTGCAAAACCAAAACTACTAGCTGCCCGTGTGGAAAATAGGGCACCCAGAGTTTAGGTTAAAACAATAAACTCCAGGTCAGTCATGTGACTGGTGTGAGAACTAAAACAGTTATTTAAAACTTTTAAAAGAGAGTAATTTAAGGGACCACGCCGTATAACACGGAACGGGTTTCCTCCCAAAAACACTAGTGCATATAACAAAACATCGCAATGCTTTTTGGAAAAATGAAGCTATTATAAGACCCAGGTCCCATCACACAATGCAACGCAAGCCGGAGGATAGGGTTTTCCCTTATAATAGCCAAACATGCTTGGTACGTTCAAAACAAATCATTTGATACTATTATAAGTGTATAGTGTCAAAACAATTTCAATCATAAATATCAATCATAGACGACATGGGTACCATATATCATGTCGCCATACTAGTTCTACAATTAAAACCGCAATATCACGTATTGGAAATTGGATTTCCGTCATGAGTCGAGGCAAGGGGCAAGCTCCTCTCCGATTCGAGACACTCTAGCAAATGTCTCAGGACCCCACTATGATCCTTGGATCTTCAAGGCCGGTCCTCTCTTACTTTTGAGGATTAATTATTCCTGAACACACGTTTCCCGGTCCTAACAGACCTATATCCGAGGCACCTCGTATCCAACAACCACACAGGTGAAAAGTATATAAGTGTCAGCCAGTTTAAGCACTGACACCACCCATAGCTAGAAAGAAACGTCGTGCTCTCCCTGCAGTCACTATCCCGTTTTTTACTCATACCGAGGTGTGAGGCTCGCGAATTCACGCTATACACAAAGCTGCGCCACACAGGCCGTGCTTTGATCATCAACCACAAGACCTTGCTTTTCAACAGAAGCCTTGATCAATTGCCACTTACGCGTGCCACACTGGCAATTCACTCCATGCGACTGATGTCCATCGATATACAACCTCTGAGCTCGTACGTCTCAGAGAAGGGCGTTAAGCAAGAGAATAAATTCTCCACCACCAAACAGATGTATATTTAACAGAGATCAATCAACACAGAATAAAATCCAATGTCAGACACACATTCCATTTACAAGTTCGTTCTGGGTCTGAACGAAACCGGAGGCACTTTCCTTGCATATCCATCGATCTCCAAGTACGTCTGGACGATCACCAACTGATTTCCTCCTCTTGGGTGTACAGCCCAATCAAGATCATCAGTAATCGCCCAGACGATGTGAAGACTTCCGGTCTTCAACCACCGTCTTCATCTTCGACTTATCGTCGAATCGGTTATTCAGAATGGGTAGAAACCCGGCCTTTCTGAATAACCCACGTATATAATCAACAAATGTTACACAAACACAACAAACGCCTCATTCCAATTCAGAATATTCTTTTATTCACAAAATCACATTCTTAGGGGAAAGGTTCCCATTAATTTTATCAAAGATAAATTCTTCCAAATTTATTCTTTAATCTTCCTTTGGATATCATTTCAAAACATTTTATGGTTTTCTAAACTAGTCGGGATTAGCGAACCACACCGAAGTAATTATTTATTTTATTTCCCAATCCCAACCTATTCATCCCCTGGAGCAAAACTGGTAATACTCCATATCTAACACCACGGTGTTATCGGTAAAATTAATTACCATTTCCCGTTCAAATCTAATTAAAGATTTAACTACCGCTTTGGAGCAAAACTGGTGGTACTCCATTCTCGATCACCTTTCAGATTTGATAATTTAAATTATCAATTCACATTTCAATCTAATTAAAGATTCATTAAAACACCACTTAGTTTTAATCTTTTCAAAAATCAATATCCTGTCTTTAACTGGGTTAAAGAACCAATGTCATTTAAAACACGATTCACGATAAACCCAAAATCACACTCTATTGTTAATCGGGTTAAAGAACAGGTGTTGTTCAAAACACCGCTCACGATAAACCCAAAAACCAATTCAAATTCAATTCCAATTAAATATTATTTAATTGATACACTTAATTAAATCTAAATAGAAAGATTTAGTCTTTTTCTCTATTGGGTTTAAGAACAGTGTTAATGAAGACACCATTCATGACAAACCCAAATCACATTTGATATTAAATACAAGACTCTGAATAGAAAATATACCGGCTTATATTCAATATCAAATTCTGAAACCAACAAATATCGTATTGGAAATAACGATATAAAATATATCTTTCAAATTCCCATAACAATATTTGTATAGTCACGAAATCCAACATCGAAATACTCCAAAGATAATTTCGATTCAACTCCAGTCCAATTCACGTATTGGGAATTTTGATTATTTTTAAAACCACTTTCAAATTCAATTTATTTATTTCAAAAATAAATTGATTTTAATTCTAGTTCAAAACTAGTTCATTTCGATAAAAATCTATTTTTATCTTTTCAAATGTGGAATTTTTTCCTCCCAGTTCTTTCCAATTCACATATTATGATTTTTCACAAAATATTGATATTTTTAATAATTTTATCAAGGCCCGTACAGTCGATTTCCATCAACGGCCATCGAACTGCACTTACAGCGACCTTTTCCAAATTTGATTTGGACATAATTCCAAATCCAACCGTTAGATTTCAAATTTCTCATATTCATTGGAAAGCTCTTTTCAACACGAACCCAACGGTTCCGGTTTCAAGAGAATCCGACGGTCGGATCTCCCGCAACGTCAATTCGAAGTCAATGGTCGAAATTCACGAACTGCCGCAGCGCGGCGCGTTCTATTCAGGCCATTATATATATATAATATTTATATATATATATTATATATATTTCGTCGATTTCCTTTTAAAACGTATTTTATAAATCATTTTAAATTCGTTTTCAAAACCATTTCAACTCTATATTCAATTTCAAATCAAAATTGAATATTTCATATCATTACTATATAAATGATAATATTTTCAAAACGTTATATTTTGAAATCATTTCCTTTTCTATATTCATTATATAAACGAATATAATCGATATAAATATCGTTCACATCAAAATAGCGCATCTCTAATCAACACGGCTTTATATATATCAATAAATTCGTTATTCCATTCAACGAATGAATATTTATTCTATTCAACACATGAATATATATATTTCTTTCAACACATGAATATTCTCAACACATGAGCACTGTCAACACATGACTATTATATTATTTAATATATTTTATAAAATTATGGTATCTATCGTTTGATTTTTAATCAGACTCCAACCGTAAAGCAGTAAGAGAATGATTCCCTAAGTATTAACTCCGAAGGCCAAAACCAATATCAGATCAATACCCAGGAAACCACTCATCTTATCTGTTTTTCAGTTAGTTTCTAACTTTAAATATGATAAAGATGTAAATTTTATTGTTAAAATATTTTGTTCAACACATGAATCTATATTCTTTATTTTCCCGATTGGAATGAGGCCCAACCAATTACCATATAATGTTAATTATAAGGATTCTACACAACACATGTATATAATAGCAACGATAAAGAATCGACCATCATCCAAAGTGCACCACACAACTGCATAAGCATCAAATATAAATAATTAACGCTCACACAGTCTGTCGACCAATCGATCGACATACAATGAAATAATTGGGATTAGTGCATGCCAAATATCATCCCAATACCCGTGTGGGGTTTCAAATCAACAAACACAGATTTTTATTGGTGCAGTTGGGCGATGTGTAAAATTTATCGTCCCAATCAATATCCTTCAAATAGGTGTACATAAACAAACCGTACGATTTGTAAATGAATATTTATTTATTCACATTCACGTTAAAAATTATATTTTAACGATAATTAATTTATTCCAACCATCAACATTTTATTATCGATTTCACATCAACATCACAAACAAATTTCACAACACATCAAACAAGCATACAAGCCGTCCATGGTCTGTGGACGACGGGTGTTGGGTGCTGCTAAGCGCCGTCTGCATCCTAGTATATATTTTAACTAGTAAAACAAGATTTAAAGTGAGAAGTTCTCACCGACTAGCTAATCCAAACGCCTCGACTCTTCTTATGTAGAAGTCATCGCTGTTCTCGCCTTTTGTCACTTTCGTTGCCCGTAGCCACTACATATATAAAAATCACATTTTTATAATTACGCTATATGGATAAAAAATCTATTTTTACATCGCTACTATATAGATAAAAATTCCATTTTTACAACGCTATTATATAGATAAAAATTCTATTTTTACACCGCTACTATATAGATAAAAATTCCATTTTTACAATGCTATTCATATAATAAAGATTATATTTTTATCATGCTATTCTCTATATAAAGATTTCCCCTTTTCAAACATAAATATTTCGCCATTTCAAATATAAAGATTTCGCCTTTTCAAATATAAAGATTTAATTTTTATTTCATCACTATAAAAATCACATTTTTATTTCAACATACATATAATAAAAATCAGATTTTTATTTCGCTACCTATATAAAAATAATATTTTTATATTCTCTATTATATAAAAATCATATTTTTACTTCTTCTATAAATTAAAAATTTAATCTTTTCGTATTTAAAAATATAATCTTTTCGTTATAGAAATCCTAACTTTTTCTATCATCTTAAACTGAAAATCATCGTCACTATAAACTGAAAACAAACATACCATTCACATCTAAACTGAAAATAAAAATAGAAATCAATTTAAATTTACTTACAATGTGAATTTGGAGAGAGGGGTTGCGTCGGTTTCGAGGGTGAAGGGAGAAGGAGAAGAGGAGGGCGCAGGGGCTCGTGGGTGGTCGGTGCAGCGTCGGGGTCTGTCGGAGGCGGAAGGAGGCTATGGCTTTGGTGGCGGTGGGGCAACGGGGGTGCGAGGGTCTAGGCGGAGAGAGAACGCGAGAGGAGGAGAGAGGGAAGGCGAGAGGAGGTGGAGGGCGGTGGCCCCGCCCTGAACGGCGGTGGCGGCTCGGTCGGAGGAGCGACAGCTCCTCCTTCTTCCTTTTTTTTGATTTGAAAATGAATCGGGGGGGCTGAGAGGAGATAAGGGGAGAGAGTTTTATTTTTTAATTTATTTTATTATTTAATTTCAAAAAGTTGACTTTTTCATTTGACCTCTAAACGAGGCCCACCGCTTGTCGTCTATAGCTAATTACCCTCATTCCGAACACAATGGGATATGTATCGTAGGCCGATTCGATCGTTTCGATCAGTTTTCGTCAAAATCAACATATAACTCTATATATTGAATTTGAACGCGCATTTCTATTTACCGAGGCCACATACTAACTCGAAAAATTCCAGAAAAATATTTTCTAGCTTCGTATTGATGATACGGTCCTAACAAAACTAGTTTCGTCGAATTCTGAGACCGTTTGAAAAATGGCCATTTTCCAGTCGATTAAAATCAACTGAAACTGGTCAAATGCGTTTTCCTTTGCCACGCTCACATATTGATTCGAAAAATTACGAATTTTGGAATCTAGCAATAACATGACATCACGGATCCAACAAAAGTGGTTTCGTCGAATTCCGAGGTTGTTTGCAAAATGGCTATTTTAAAGGCCGAAATTCCATAGCGACTATTCTGAAATTTCAACTGGACATATCTTTTGATTCCCGCTATGAAAATTTGATTTTTTGGATTCGTTGGAAAGATATTCTCAATTAGATTCTAATATTTTTGGTTTCACTAAAATCCGGTTTATTTTGCACCCGGTATGTTCAATTGAAATTTGAAATCGATTTATCGAACTACAGCGCCATTTTCAATTCTATTTATAATTAGAATAAATATTTATATTCTAACGACGACGTATATAAATATATACATTCTAATTCTATTCAAAATAAATTTCTCGTCAATATTATTTAAAATAATTCGTTTTAAATATTCAAAATTCACTAAAATCGCCAAAATAAAAATTTTAAACTGGCCTAGTGTAACAACCCGGAAAATCTGGGCCAGTTTAAAATTTTTATTTTGGCAATTTTAGCTAATTTTGATTATTTAAAATGAATTATTTTAAATAATATCGACGAGAAATTTGTTTTGAATATAATTCGAACGTTTATATTATATACGTCGTCGTTAGAATATAAATATTTATTTATAATTATAAATAGAATTGAAAATGGCGCGGTAGTTCGATAATTCGATTTCAAACTTCAATTGAATGTACCGGGTGCAAAACAATCCGGATTTTAGTGAAACCAAAAATAATGAGATCTAATTGATAATATCTTTCCAACGAATCCGAATAATCAAAATTTCATAGCGGGAATCAAAAGATATGTCCAGATGAAAATTCTGAATAGTCGCTATGGAATTCAGGCCCTTAAAAATGGACATTTTGCAAACGACCTCGGATTTCGACGAAACCAGTTTTGTTGGGTCCGCAGTGTCAAGTTATTGCTAGATTCCAAATTTCATAATTTTTCGAATCAATATGTGAGCGTGGCAAAGGAAAACGCGTTACCGGTTTTAGTTGATTTTAATCGACTGGAAATTGGCCATTTTTCAAACGGTCTCAGAATTCGATGAAACTAGTTTTGTTAGGACCGTATCGTCAGTACGAAGTGAGAAAATATTTTTCAGGAATTTTTCTAGTAAGTATGTGACCTCGGTAATTTGAAATGTACGTTTAAAATTCAATATAGCAATTTAAATGTAAATTCAACGGAAACTGATTGTAACGATCAAATCAGCTTGCGATACATATCCCATTGCATTCGGAATGGGGGTTAAACGCTATGGACGACAGGCGGTGGGCCTCGTTTCGTGGTCGTGGGTAAAAGTCAACTTTAAATAATTAAATAAAAAAATATATATATATATTTTTTTAATTCCCTCCCCCCCTTTATTCTTCCTCCTGCCCCCCCCCCCCCCCCCCCGTTCAATCATATTTCAGTTAAACAGAAAGAAAAAAAAAACCCTAGAAGTATCGAGCAGCCGCCGCCCCTCGTTTCGACGCCGACGAACCCCTCGCGAACGACGCCCTCCTCCGTCCAGCTTCCCTCCTCCCCAGATCGCATGAAACCCCGAAGACCCCGCCTCCACCTCGAACCCATCGCGACGCCACCAAACCCGAACCGCTGCCTTCGAGTAGCCCTCTGTCGATCTACAGAACCCCCCCCCCCCTTCTGTAAGTTTTCTTTTTGCTCTGTTATTTTATTTTATTTTTTTTAGATTTTAAAACTGAAATTTTAAAGAGTTTAAAACTGTAAATTTTAAAAAGTTTAAAACTGTTAATTTTAAAAAGTTTAAAACTGAAATTTTAAAAAGTTTAAAACTGAAATTTTAAAAAGTTTAAAACTGAAATTTTAAAAAGTTTAAAACTGAAATTTTAAAGAGTATTAAAACTGATTTGTTTTTTTAGAGTATTAAAACTGATTTGTTTTTTTTAAAGTATTAAAACTGATGTGCTTTTAAAGTAAAAACTAATTTTTATATAAAGTTAACACTGAATTATATAAAAGTTAAAACTGATTTATATAGGAAGTAAAACTGATTTTATTTTGAAAAGGAAAATGATTTTAAACTGAATTTAAAATTATTTATAAACTAGGAAGAGATTAGAAATTTAAAAGGAAAAATCAGATTTCTATATATCGAAAGTCGAAAGAAAAATGTGATTTTTATATGTTGAACTTCGAATTAAAAATTGAATTTTTATATGTTGAACTTCGAATTAAAAATAGAATTTTTATATGTTGAACTTCGAATTAAAAATAGAATTTTTATATGTTGAACTTCGAATTAAAAATAGAATTTTTATATGTTGAACTTCGAATTAAAAATAGAATTTTTATATGTTGAACTTCGAGATAAAAATATGATTTTTATATATGGAATAGCGAGGTAAAATTCGATTTTTACATATGTAGTGAAAGCGGACAACGAAAGCAACAAAAGGCGAGTTGGCGAAGATTTCCTGCATTAGAAGTGCCGTGGAGCTAGGATAGCTATCTGTGAGAATTTCTCGCCTTTCAATTTATTTTTCTAGTTATATATATATACTAGGATGCAGACGGTGCTTAGTAGCACCCGACACAATCGTCCACAGACCATGGACTTGTTTGTTTGGCTGTGTTGTTAGTTAGATTGTTTGAGTTGATTTGAATTGTCTGGGGAAATGAAATTGATATGATTGATGTGTGAATGGCGTGGGCCTTCACTAGACCGGGGATAAGGCCAGGCCTTGTCCCGTTTCTAGTATCGTGCCGTTATGCCGCCGAAATTTTCTAAAATAAGTTAGAAAAATAAAAATATCATTTTATTTAAAGAATGAATTGAATAGAAATTCATAGGTTGAAATAAAATGTTTTATCGTTAAAAATATAATTTTTAACGTGAAGTGAATAAAATAGAATATTCATTTACAAACCAGACGGTTTGTTTATGTACACCTATTTGAATGACATTGATTGGGACGATAAATTTTACACATCGCCCAACAGCACAAATAAAATATGTGTTTGATTGTTTGAAACCCCACACGGGTGTTGGGATGAAATTTGAAGTTCACTCATCCTGATTGATTAAATATGTCGATCGATAGATTGACAGGCTGTTATAAGCGTTGAATATCTATATTTGAGGCTTTTACAGTGTAGTGCACTTTGGTTGATGGTTGATTATTTTCAATGTTATTATATACATGTGTTGTATGAAAATCCATATAATTAACATTATATGGTGATTGATTGGGCCTCATTCCAATTTAGAAAATAAAGAATATTATAAAATAAAAGTTCATGTGTTGACAGTACTCATTCATTGAGATTGGTCATGTGTTGAACGAAATATTTTAGTAATAAAATTTACATCTTTATCAATATTATAAAATAAAAGTTCATGTGTTGACAGTACTCATCCGTTGAGATTGGTCATGTGTTGAACGAAATATTTTGATAATAACAACTATTTTGAAAAAGAAATATTTGAAATAGAATATTTGAAAATAGAAATTTATGAAGCCGTGTTGATTAGATTGACGCCATTTTGACGTGAACGATATTTATATCGATTTTATTCGATTTCGAAATGAAATGAATTGAAAACGATGTCGAAATGAAATGAATTGAAAACGATTTCGAAATGAAATGAATTGAAAACGATTTCGAAATGAAATGAATTGAAAACGATTTCGAAATGAATTGAATTGAAAACGATGTCGAAATGAATTGAATTGAAAACGATTTCGAAATGAAATGAATTGAAAACGATTTCGAAATGAATTGAATTGAAAACGATGTCGAAATGAATTGAATTGAAAACGATTTCGAAATGAAATGAATTGAAAACGATTTCGAAATGAATTGAATTGAAAACGATTTCGAAATGAAATGAATTGAAAACGATTTCGAAATGAATTGAATTGAAAACGATTTCGAAATGAATTGAATTGAAAACGATTTCGAAATGAATTGAATTGAAAACGATTTCGAAATGAATTGAATTGAAAACGATTTCGAAATGAATTGAATTGAAAACGATTTCGAAATGAAATGAATTGAAAACGATTTGGAAATGAATTGAATTGAAAACGATGTCGAAATGAATTGAATTGAAAACGATTTCGAAATGAATTGAATTGAAAACGATTTCGAAATGAATTGAATTGAAAACGATGTCGAAATGAATTGAATTGAAAACGATTTCGAAATGAATTGAATTGAAAATGATGTCGAAATGAATTGAATTGAAAACGATTTCGAAATGAATTGAATTGAAAACGATTTCGAAATGAATTGAAAGCGAATTGAAATGAATTCAAATTGAATTGAAATTTGAATTGAAATGAATTTTAAAACGAATTTATAAAGAAGAATTCAATTTTGATTTGAATTGAAATGGAAGTTGAAATTGCTTTTGAAACGAATTTAAAACTATTTATATAATTCGTTTTAAATAGGAATCGACGAAATATATTATATATATATTATATATATAATATAATGGCCTGAATAGAACGCGCCGCGCCGTGGCAGTTCGTGAATTTCGACCATTTATTTCAAACGGACATTACGGGAGATCCGACCGTCGGATTCTCCTAAAACCGGAACCGTTGGGTTCGTATCAAAAAGAGCTTTCTAATGAAGGTTAGAAATTTGAAATCTAACGGTTGGATTTGGAGATACGTCCAAATCAAATTCGAAAAAGGTCGTTGTAAGTGCAGTTCGATGGCCGTTGATGGAAATCGACTGTACGGGCCTTGATAAAATTATTAAAAATAGTAATAATTTGTGTAAAACCATAAGAAATGATTTAGAAAGAATTGGGATGAAAAACTCCATATTTGAAAAGATAAAAATAGATTTTTATCGAAATGAACTAGTTTTGAACTAGAAATATAATTCTATTTATTTTTAAATAAATAAATTGAATTTGAAAAAGGGTTTTAAAAATAACCAAAATTTCCAATGATTGCATTGGAGTGGATTTGAATCGAGATTGTCTTCGGAATATTTCGATGTTGGAATTCGTGATTATACAGATGCTGTTAAGGAAATTTGAAAGATATATATTTATATCGTTATTTCCAACACGACATTTGTTAGTCGTAGAATTTGATATTGAATATAAGCCGATATATTTTCTATTCAGAGCCTTGTATTGAATATCAAATGTGATTTGGGTTTGTCGTGAATGGTGTCTTCACTAACACTGTTCTTGAACCCAATTGAGAAATGATTAAATCTTTTTATTTAGATTTAACGAAGTGTACCAATTAAATAATATTTAATTGGAATTGAATTGATATTGATTTTTGGGTTTATCGTGAACAGTGTTTTAAATAACACTTGTTCTTTAACCCGATAATTAATGAATGTGATTTTGGGTTTATCGTGAACTGTGTTTTAAATGACACTGATTCTTTAACCCAGTTAACGATTAAAACTAAGTGGAGTTTTAATGAATCTTTAATTAGATTGAAATAATCGAAATGGAGTATCACCAGTTTTGCTCCAGGCGATAGTTAAATCTTTAATTAGATTTGAACGTGAAATGGTAATTGAATTTACCAATAACACCGTGGTGTTAGATATGAAGTATAACCAGTTTTACTTCATGGGATGAATAGGTTGGGGTTGGGAAATTAAAACAAGTGATTACTTCGGTAAGGTTCGCTAATCCCGACTAGTTTGAATTGATATTCAAAAGTTGATTAAAGAATAAATTCAAGAATTTATCTTTGATAAAATTAATGGGAACCTTTCCCTATGAATGTGAAATTAGAAACTAACTGTCGGTTAGCTAAGTAGAATGGTTTTCTGGATATTGATCTGATGTTGGTTTCGGCCTTCGGGGTTAATATTTGGGGAATTATTCTCTTGATTAATTTACGGTTAGTGACTAATGAATTGGAATGAGGCGTATGTTGTGTTTGTGTAACACTTTTATAATATATACGCGAGTTATTCGGAAAGACCGGGTTTATCCCATTCTGAATAACTGATACGACGATAAGTCGAAGATGAAGACGGTGGTCGAAGACCGAAGGTCTTCACGTCGTTTGGGTGATAACTGATGATCTTGATTGGGCTGTACACCCAAGAAGATGGAAACAGTTAGTGATCGTCCAGACGTACTTGGAGATCGATGGATATGCGGGGTACTAGGTGCTTCCGGTTTCGTTCAGACCCAGAACGGACTTGTAAATGGACTGTGTGTCTGACATCGGATTTCATTCTGTGTGACTGATATCGGTTGCATAGGATGGTTTGCCTGTGTGGCATGCTAAGATGCAAATGATCAAGGCTTCTGTTGAAAAGCAAAGTCTTGTGGTTGATGATCAAAGCACGGCCTTTGTGGCGTAGCTTTGTGTAACGTTTACTTCGCGAGTTTCACACCCGGTATGAACCAAAAACGGGAGACGGACCTCAGGGAGGGCCTGCGTTTCCTCCTAGCTAGAAGTGGCGTCAGTGGTTTTACACGCCCTGACGAGTTTGACTTATGTGGTTGTTGCTGTTGCGAGGCGCCTCGGTTAGATCGGACGATCCGGGTCCGATGGAGTCATTCGTTGGCTCGCTTACGCCCCAAAGGGAGGCGAAACGCAGTGTCCAGGGTTTAAGTTTAATCCACATCGGTGGACCGGCCCTGACGATCCAAGGGTCGATGCGTTCTGATCCTGAGACTCGGGCTAGGCAGTCTCGAATCGGTTGAGGACTATCTTTTGCCTCGGTTCATAGACGGAAATCCAATTTCCAAATACGTGACCTTTGCGGTTTTATTTGTAAACCTATATATGGCGACATGATATATGGTACCCATGCCGCCTATGATTGATACTTATGATTTGAAGATGTTTTATACACTATGCACTTATTATAGTATCAAACGATTTGTTTTAACCGTATCAAGCATTCTTTGGCTGTTATAAGGGAAAACCCTATCCTCGGCTGCGTTGCATTGTGTGATGGGACCTGGGTCTTATAACAGCTTCATTTTTCTTTATTTAGCATTGCGCTGTTTGTTTTATGCACTGGTATTCTTGGGAGGAAACCCGTTCCGTGTTATACGGCGTGGTCCCTTGATTTACCTAATGATTTAAAATAAAGATTAATAACTGTTTTAGTTCTCACACCAGTCCCATGACTGACCTGGAGTTTATTGTTTTAACCTAAACTCTGGGTGCCCATATTTTGACACGGGCAGCTAGTAGTTTTGGTTTTGCAGATTTATATTCACAGGACCCTGGTTTACAGCTGGAACGATATCCGGAAAGCTTTGTATCCGTATATCTCATTCTAGTTGTGTATTGTATTATTTTCCGCTGCTATGTATTTAAATGTAATTTAAATCTCTGTTATTTCTGTGTAATATTTATTCATTTATACTCTGTATATTCTTGTAATCTGATGCATTGTTGTAATATACAGTGAAATGTTCTTTTGTATGCGTTCTGTTGTGGCTTGTTCTCGAACTATCCGACGCTTTCCTTTACGGGGAAGTTACGGGTTTTCACACCTAGATTTTCCGGGTTGTTACAATCTCCCCCACTTAAAACTTTTCGTCCCCGAAAAGGAACGAAGTCGAAAGTTGTTTACTAATCAACTCAACTTCCACTATTTTCGTTACGGTTTAAGTTCTTCAACTTTTCAGTTTCTAAGAACTTTTCAAATTTTTCAAAAATCTGGCAAACACCCTAAATTTCCGAAAAAATTCGCCATAACCTCCCCTACACCGGGGACTTCGGGATATTTCATATAGTCTCCCATGGCCTTCTTCAACTCAAAAGAAAAAGAAAAAGCCAATCGTCTCATAAAATCATCATCACTCAAACAAAACAGTAAATTATGGTAAACATGTACCTATTTGTCGGGCAAACAAATTTTATTCTTCTGCTCTAGCCTCCTTGCTATGACCTGTTCAATGTAAGTACATGTATATGCATGCAAATGTAATCATTTTTCAATACAGTTCACTATTCGGTACAATTAGGCTAAATGATTCAAAATATCAAACAAATAAACAAACAACACAACCATCAATCAATTAGTGAATTAACGTTTCAAATTCATAATTTTGATATATATACAGAAAATCATGTTTTTGATGCCAAATCACAACAATAAATCTATATAGTTTTGGTTCTCACACCAGTCTAATGGAAATATATAGATATCACACCTTCGAAACTCGAATATGAATACTGATGATGATGCACCATCATCAGAATCATCCCCGGGTGTCTAGAATATGATTCTATATCCATCCAGTATATTAAAACTTCGAATATACGTTCATGACGCGTATACGCGAAATCTTTATATACTCGATTGTCCAAATTCAAAATAAATAAATATTCAAATACGTATAAAACGATTTAAATTTTCAAAACAAAATTGTTTTCATTTGAAAAATATACTCTTCACACTCGTTCTAGGATACTACTGATCCTATCTCTAACGAATCATTCTAATTGGATATTACTAATCCAATATCTGATGAATTCTTTCGTATGGTTCTAATGTGTCTTGTTCTCGAGCTCTGTAAACCAAAGCTCTGATACCACTCTATAACGACCCGAACTTCCTCGTGAAGTAAAGCACGGATTGAATTGAGAACACGACAAAATAGAACGCAAACAGGAGAACCTTTCATTGTTAATTACAACAATTCCATCAGATACAAGAATATACAGAGTATAAATGAATATTACACATTCAGTAAATATCATAGATTACAATAAGTTACATAGCAGCGGAAAATCAATATAAAACACAACTGAAAGTAATACACGGATACAGAGCTTTCAGAGCATCGTTCCAGCTGTAAATAAGGATCCTGTGAATATAAATCTGCAAAACCAAAACTACTAGCTGCCCGTGTGGAAAATAGGGCACCCAGAGTTTAGGTTAAAACAATAAACTCCAGGTCAGTCATGTGACTGGTGTGAGAACTAAAACAGTTATTTAAAACTTTTAAAAGGGAGTAATTTAAGGGACCACGCCGTATAACACGGAACGGGTTTCCACCCAAAAACACTAGTGCATATAACAAAACAGCGCAATGGTTTTTGGAAAAATGAAGCTATTATAAGACCCAGGTCCCATCACACAATGCAACGCAAGCCGGAGGATAGGGTTTTCCCTTATAATAGCCAAACATGCTTGGTACGTTCAAAATAAATCATTTGATACTATTATAAGTGTATAGTGTCAAGACAATTTCAATCATAAATATCAATCATAGACGGCATGGGTACCATATATCATGTCGCCATACTAGTTCTACAATTAAAACCGCAATATCACGTATTGGAAATTGGATTTCCGTCATGAGTCGAGGCAAGGGGCAAGCTCCTCTCCGATTCGAGACACTCTAGCAAATGTCTCAGGACCCTACTATGATCCTGGGATCTTCAGGGTCGGTCCTCTCTTACTTTTGAGGATTAATTATTCCTGAACACACGTTTCCCGGTCCTAACAGACCTATATCTGAGGCGCCTCGTATCCAACAACCACACAAGTGAAAAGTATATAAATGTCAGCCAGTTTAAGCACTGAAACCATCCATAGCTAGAAAGAATGTAACACCCCGCAAATTCTATAATTGTGAAATTAACAAATTAAAGTATAATTAATTTCAAATCAAAGAACTAAGGGAAACGGGATACGCCATTGTGTTCGTCTCGGAAAAATACGCGAAATAGAGTCCGAGTTTTCGAAAAACGGAGTCCGTATGAAGAAGATATGGCCTTCGGAAGTTTTGAATTAAATTTAAAATTCAAACAGAATAAAATAATTAAAAATCGGGCCCAATGAGCCAAGGCGGATAAACACCCGCCTAGGCCACCCAGGTCGACTGGGCTGTCGACCTGGGCTACCCATGTCGACAGGGCTGTCGACAGCCCTGTCGACAGGGGTGTCGACCTGGTCGAGCCCAGCCAACCTGGCTGGCCAGGTCTGTGTTTGGCCGATTTTCTGTGGTCTGCTTTGTCATTAGGGCTAGGTGGCAGGCTCTAATTGGTCTCTCTATCGAATGAATGGCTACGATCAATCCAGGCAACATCAATGGTCCTAATCAGTTCCTAACCTCTATATAAACAACCCTAGACTAAACCCTAATCTATTCATTCAAAAATAAGAACATAGCCGCCATGTTGCTGAGGAACGACTAGGAGTAGCCACCAAATTGGAGAGAGGATTAGGAGGAAGATTCTAAAGCTTAAAGCAACCTAAGCAAATCAATTCAACAAAGGAATTTGCGTCTTCAATCCCTAAATTAGAGAATTCATCACACCATTGTAAGTAGAGTATTACTTTGGTATGAATAAACAATTGTGTTGGTTTGTATGCTTGAATTGTGGCATTAAAGTTATTCATATTTGTGCGTTCTTATCAATTTGAAATATTATATACGTTTGGATATTCTTGAATTATGTTATTCATGTTATAAAGAACTACATGCGGTAGTTCTATGCAAGTATACGTTTGGAATATTTCGCAAATTACGTAATCCATGTTGAAGCTACATGTATGTAGTTGATTTAAATTCATGCAAGTTTGGGGTTTGCTTCTATGCCACCATGATGTATATTTTTGTGCATAAATCATTTTGTAAGTAACTGGAACAAGTTTGGTTATTATCCATATGAAATTATGTTGAGAATTTGGCATTATGTATTAAGCCATGCTTTTGTACTAGAAAACCTATTTGCAAACTTATGAATATGGCTAGGCTATGAATGATATTTGGCATAATTGAAATCCATGATTAAGTCTACCTTGTTTACAAGAATTACATGATGACATATGTGGTACATGGCTAGGTTAGGTTCAAAAAGTCCCTTTTGTAAGTTTACATGACTAAAGTAAGAATCATGATTTCATGTTAGAAATATTTATGCCATGAACAAATTTAACTATACTTATGCCATGCTTATGTTTGACATTATGCCATGTTTATGCTAGAAGTATTTATGCCATGCTTATGTTTGACATTATGCCATGTTTATGCTAGAAGTATTTATGCCATGCTTATGTTTGACATTATGCTATGCTTATGCTAGAAATATTTATGCCATGCTTATGTTTGACATTATGCCTAAATAAAAATATAGGTTCATGTGTCAATAATGATATCTCAATTACAAGTTCACATGCTTTGATTCATGTCACCTATGTTTTATGACCAAAGTATATGTCACTACTATGCAAGTACACCAGTTTCTATTTTGTATTCCCAATGTCATATTGCAAGTTCATACGCTCACCTTCCCCTTTTTGTGTATGTAATCACGCCATAAGCCTCCCCTTTTCGCATGGCTAAATTGGGATTTAAAAGGCTAAGCCCAATATATATATAAACGGACGTGTAAAACGGGGGAAAATAACGTTGGGTTAAAATTAATTAATGAATGAAAATATAAAATAGAAGGGCCCAAATTCAAGTATGGGTTGGGCCCATAATTGGTGTAACCTTTACACCATTAACTTAATAATGGGCCGCAAATATTTACATATAAGAAATAAAGAAGAATGACAAAATATGTAAATGTAGATAATACGATGTGTTTAACCCGAGGTTGGATTGAGTTGTGATGTAAACCTGCCCGGAACCGCCCGGCTGTCCAGTAGTCACAACAATACCTATCCAATGTGGAAGGTTAAACATGGAGCCCAATAAGGACCCGAGGTTAGACTGAGTTGTGGCGTAAGACTGCCCGGAACCAACCGGCAACAGGCAGCCACAACAATACCTGTCTAATGTGAGAGGTCAGAGCCTTAATAAGACAATTAAGGCTGAGTCAGGATTGTTAGGATTAAGTAAACTAAAGACTTAATCAAAATGGAACATGCTAAACTAAACGGACTGGTGGGGGTTAGGTTAGAAAACATTTAACCAACTTAGCATGTTGGCTAGAGATAGAAAACCTAGTAACGGGGGACCCTTTTCAGCAGTAACCCTAAAAGGTGTATCAGGATACCCTGGAACTAGGCAGGGTGGGGCACGATTACTGGGCTGATTGTAAGAGGTCAAAGCGACGGCGGTGGTGTAGCAGTGTAGGTTCTAACGGAGTGCGGGCGTGCACACACTCCGGCGCAGAAAAATAAGGCACTGGACACCAGTAGCATACCTGTGCACTCTAAGGTTGTGTCGGGTTGCCACTATGGGACTTGATACACCCCATGGTGGGACCAGCATAGGTAACTACAACATCGGGGGCCGTAAGACACATGTAATTATGCGAGTAGGAGCCGATCATCATAGAATGGATCACATCACCCTGATTATGGGGTGCAAATTGGAAACTAGTTTATATGGGTTCAGAGATTAACATGGGGTACGATGGTCTATTCGACCCTAGACAACTTAACCAAGTTCATAGTGCTTGCCCACTTCTTGTTTATACTTATCATACCCAGTTCTTTATTCATAGACAAAATAGAACTAGACTTACTCAGGCTTTATGTCTGACTCTACTTTTCTTTCGTCTTCTTTCTTCCGTTCACCCCCCCCCCCCCCCAGGTCCTCAGGGAGGGAACACAGCAGCTTGACCAACCTCAACATCCAGCTTGAAGAAGAGAAATGTATTGCTTGGACTTTCCTGTTTTGAACTATGGCTTTGGACAATCCACTATGGGGCTTTTGCAGTTTATCTATGTTTTATTTATGCTTCTTTAAATAATGTACTCAAGACAGATTAGAAAGTGTTATGTTATGTTTTGGAAAGGATGTTGTTGTAACACGTATTTGACTTTATGAAATAAAGTTTGTTGTTCTTCCGCTGTTTACAAATATGTGTTCTTATATCTGTCTTGTATATCTGTGACTTGTACTTATAAACCTCCACCAAAATTAGGGCATTCCCTTTGAGAGTGACCCTAACGGAGGTGGGGTGTTTCACTTGGTATCAGAGCATAGGTTTACCAGATAAGATAAAAAGTTTTGGAAAATTTATTTTCAAAAAAAGAAATTTAAAGAAGCATTTTTAAAAGAAAAATATTATTTTATTTTAAAAAGGCAAAGTCCACTCCCCAAAGCCATAGGTACTATCTCTTATCCTTCGTTTTGAATCTATCCTTTTTGTTTCAGCATGTCCCAAGAACTTAACTTGCCGGAAGGGGTGCCAATACCTGGTTGGTTTAGACGGTTCTTAGAAGCAAGGGCCACTCAGCCAGGTCCTACCATTCCTCCTCCCCCAGCGGAAGGAAATCATCCAGCTGCGGCAGCACCTTTTCCTCCACCTCCTCCTCGGGGAAACGCGTTCGCTAAGATATGTAAAGATTTTAAAGCTATGGGAGGAAGGGATTTCCATGGAACTGAGTCCTTCGTGGCAGCTAGAAATTGGCTGAAAGAAACGGAGGACCTATTCATCATCTTTGAGGTAGAGGATAGACAAAAAGTACAGTTGGCAGTGTGGCTATTGAAGGGTGAGGCTTCCTACTGGTGGGAAGTCACTAATGCTGAAAGACCAGTGGAGACATGGGAGGACTTTAGGGCAAGGTTTGAGACCAAATTTCTCTCAGATGCGGAAAGAAGTTTGCAGTTGGAAAAATTCTTATTTCTTAAACAAGGGGACAAGACGGTCAGAGAGTATGTGAATCAGTTCGATGAGCTGGCTAGGTTTGGGCTTGACCTAGTCAACACCCCGCACAAGAAGGCTCTCCGTTTCGTCAAAGGGTTGAATGAGCCATTACACAGTTTGGCCATGACCCATATACCCATGGGAGCCACGTATGAAAGATTGGTGCAAATGGCATTGCTAAAGGAAGAGGATAAGGGCAAGAAGAAAGAGGGTTTGAAGCCCAAGAAGACAGACTTTAAGAAGGGCGGGAAAGGCAACAAAGAGAAGTGGAAGTGCAATTTCTGTGGCAAAATGGGGCACTTAGTAAAGGACTGCCGGAAAAAGAAGGCCAAGGAAAATGGTGGGTGCTTTTCTTGCGGTGAGACGGGCCATAGGGCTAAGGACTGCCCAAAGAAACGAGGACAGGGGCAGAGGGCTGGATCCACCCCAGGGGCACAGGTTCATGTGCTAGAAGCGCCACCTCTGCAACAGCGAGGTATAAATACTTCTGTAGAAAGTGTAGTTTATCTTTATGATCACCCCGTTCGCACTTTATTTGATTCTGGCGCATCACACTCCTTTATCTCATCTGCTTTAGTAGAATCTCTGCACCTAAAAACTAGTATGGTAGAGGACCCCTTAATTGTTTCAAACCCAATTGGGGGCCCAGCTCATTTGTCTATGATCTGTGTGGGATTGAAAATTTCTATTCACAGCGTAGAATTTCAGTGTAGTGCCTTTGTTTTGGGCTTTTCGGGGTATGGTTTGATTTTGGGTATGGATTGGCTATCCAGTAATGGGGCCATCCTTGATTGTGAGAAAAGGGTTGTTAGGCTCCTAACCCAGCTCGGTAATACTTTGGAAATTTCTTGTAATCCCTCGTATGCGGTTATGCTTAGTTATCTTGAATCGCTAGATGCCTCTGTTGAAAATTTGCAATCAGTTAGAGTGGTCCGGGAATATCTGGATGTCTTCGAAGAGGTGAAGGGCTTGCCTCCGAAGCGGGAAATAGACTTCCGCATATATCTTGTAGATAATGCAAAGCCCGTTGCGTTGCCCGTTAGACATATGGCTCCACGAGAAAGGAAAGAGCTCAGTAAACAGATTAAAGAGCTTCTAGAAAAGGGGTTCATTAGGAGAAGCATTTCAGAATGGGGAGCTCCGGTGGTGTTCGCTACAAAGGCGGATGGTTCACTCCGTCTATGTGTTGACTATAGGGAGCTCAACAAGCTAACGAAAAAGAATAGGCACCCTCTCCCTAGAATTGACAATTTGTTTGACCAGCTTGTAGGGGCGTCTGTTTTCTCCCAACTCGATTTAGCAACCGGTTTTATCAGCTAAGGGTGGCTGAAGATAGCATCGATAAAACGACGTTCAGAACCCCAGACGGTTTCTTTGAATGGCTTGTCATGCCTTTCGGCTTGACAAATGCACCTGCTTACTTCGTGGACCTGATGAGTAGGGTATTTAGAGATTTCCTCAACAAATTCGTAGTCGTCTTCGTAGATGATATCCTTATCTTCTCAAAGAGTGAAGAGGAACATGCTCAGCACTTAAGGGCAATCATGGAAACTTTGCAAGTCCATCAACTAAAAGCCAAGTTCTCCAAATGCCACTTTTGGAGGGAAGAGGTGAGGTTCCTTGGGCACATAGTATCCAAACAAGGGTTAGCAGTGGACCCTGCTAAGGTAGTGGCGGTACAAGATTGGAAGACACCAAGGAATGCGACTGAGGTCCGAAGCTTTCTAGGACTAGCGGGTTTCTATCGAAAATTCATAAGGGATTTTGCGAAAATCTCAGCTCCGCTCACGAAATTGACTAAGAAGAATCTAGTGTTCAATTGGGATTTGGATTGCGAGTTTGCTTTCCAACGACTGAAAAGGGCTCTCACAACAGCCCTAGTTTTGACGCTGCCAGATGGGAGCAAAATGTTCACTGTTTATACGGATGCATGTGGGACAGGGCTAGGCGCCGTCTTAATGCAAGAAGGAAGGGTAGTAGCTTATGGCGGGAGGCAGTTGAAAGCGCACGAAAAGAACTACCCAACCCACGATCTTGAGTTAGCCGCCATCGTCTTTGCACTCAAGTCTTGGCGACACTATCTCTTAGGTGAGAAGTTTGAACTTTACACTGACCATAAATCGTTGAAATATCTTTTCTCGCAGAAGGATCTTAACTTGAGGCAACAAAGATGGATGGAGTTTCTTGCCTCGTACGATTTCGAAATCTCCTATACTCCGGGCAAAGGCAACGTAGTGGCAGACGCGTTGAGCCGAAAGAAATTAACCCTAAGCCCGTTGTTTGTTGAAAGACAAAGCCTAGAGTTTATAGCCAGTTTCGACTTTAGGCCCTCCTCCGATTTCGTACCGGGCTTGCTTGCATCTCTCGAAGTGCGCCCAACTTTAGTGGATTCGGTAGGGGCAGCACAACGCGAAGACCCTCAGCTCGTGGAAATAATTGATAGGCTAATTAGGGGTGAGACTTCAAGTCACCTCAACAGATACTCCATCGACGATAAAGGTTTGCTAAGACGAGACGGAAGGCTATGCGTCCCACAGACAAAAGATTTAGTAAAGAAGGTTCTCGTGGAAGCACATCACTCCAAGATGACGATACACCCAGGCGGAGATAAAATGTACAAAGACATAAAAAGGACTTTCTTCTGGAACGGCATGAAAAAGGACGTGGCAGAGTTCGTATCTAAGTGTATGGTGTGCCAACAGGTTAAGGCGGAACAGAAAAAGCCTGGCGGACTACTACATCCTTTGGAGGTCCCGCAGTGGAAGTGGGATAGCATCTCAATGGACTTCATCGATGGGCTGCCTAGGTCTAGGAGAGGCAACACTAGCATTTGGGTAATAGTGGATAGGCTTACTAAAAGCGCCCACTTTTTACCTGTCAAAAGTAGAAGAACTGCCTCATCCCTGGCATCACTTTACCTTAAGGAAATCGTTCGACTCCATGGAATACCATCTAGCATTGTTAGTGACCGAGACCCCATCTTCACCAGTGAGTTTTGGCGGAGTCTGCAAGAAGCAGTAGGAACGCAGTTATGCTTGAGCACAGCCTATCATCCCCAAACCGACGGCCAAACAGAGAGAGTGAACAGAGTTTTGGAAGACCTTTTAAGGCTATGCGTCCTTGACTTCGGAGGGACATGGGAAGACCACCTTCCTTTGGTGGAATTTGCCTACAACAACAGCTATCAAGCAACCATCGGAATGGCGCCCTTCGAAGCTTTATATGGAAGACCGTGCCGATCGCCCACTTGTTGGTGGGAGTCCACGGATAAGCTCATACTTGGACCAGACATGATCCGAGAGACTTCAGAGAAAGTAGACTTAATACGAAGAAGGATGAAGACGGCCCAAGACAGACAAAAGTCCTATGCCGACAAGAGGAGGACCGACCTTGAATTCGAGGTTGGAGACAGAGTTTTTCTCAAGGTATCACCGCTAAGAAACGTTGTCCGTTTTGAACCACAGGAAAGCTAGCACCAAGGTTCGTAGGACCATTCCCTATCATCGAGAAAATTGGGAAAATGGCTTATAGATTAGAGCTACCCGAGAAGTTGGCTGGAGTCCACAACGTTTTTCACGTTTCACATCTTCGAAAATGTCTACATGAGTCTGCTGAAGTGGTAGAGCCAAATATACTCGAAGAGGCCGAAGTGGAACGCGAAGCAACCATAAGAAAAGTTCCAACCCGCATCTTAGGAACGGAAGTGAAGAAGCTACGCAACCGCTAAGTCAAGCTCGTCAAAGTTCAGTGGAGCGACGCCGAGGGAGACGCGACTTGGGAAACTGAAGCTAGAATCCGTACTGCCTACCCTTTTCTGTTCGAGGGTACATCCTTGATCTTTCTTTTCCTTAAGTTGCGCTTTTATCTATCTCTTTAGGTATATTTCCTCGACCGTATCTTTTAGGTAGAATCTTTTTGGATGGAAACATGTAGTTGAATCATGTTATGTATGATGGTTGCAAGTGGTTGCAAGTGATTGCTAGTGGTTGCTCGTGGTTGCATATACACACACAATCTAGGTTTTAGATCGGCTCAGTCACTTCATATTGCATATGCATATATGTTTGCTTTCGTATGTGGTTGAACTATAATGTGTTGTCATATGGATGTTGCATTTGTATTGAATGATTGTGCACTCATGTAGAATCAAGAATAGGGAAGTTTGCATACATAATGGATTCATGGCACTTACATAATTCGCATTAAGGAGGTCAACTGAATCAGTAGACCGCCTGATTTTGCATTAGATAAGTTCATATACACACACTTCGCATATGATCATGAAGCATTAGAAGTCTTTTAAGGATAATGGATACTCGTGTTTGATGGATGAGTAGATGGATGATTGGATGTTAGGATATACATTCCTCCTAACTTGAAGATTTCGGGGACGAAATCCTTTTAAGTGGGGGAGAATGTAACACCCCGCAAATTCTATAACTGTGAAATTAACAAATTAAAGTATAATTAATTTCAAATCAAAGAACTAAGGGAAACGGGATACGCCATTGCGTTTGTCTCGGAAAAATACGCGAAATAGAGTCCGAGTTTTCGAAAAACGGAGTCCGTATGAAGAAGATATGGCCTTCGGAAGTTTTGAATTAAATTTAAAATTCAAACAGAATAAAATAATTAAAAATCGGGCCCAATGGGCCAGGGCGGATAAACACCCGCCTAGGCCACCCAGGTCGACCGGGCTGTCGACCTGGGCTACCCATGTCGATAGGGCTGTCGACAGCCCTGTCGACAGGGGTGTCGACCTGGTCGAGCCCAGCCAACCTGGCTGGCCAGGTCTGTGTTTGGCCGATTTTCTGTGGTCTGCTTTGTCATTAGGGCTAGGTGGCAGGCTCTAATTGGTCTCTCTATCGAATGAATGGCTACGATCAATCCAGGCAACATCAATGGTCCTAATCAGTTCCTAACCTCTATATAAACAACCCTAGACTAAACCCTAATCTATTCATTCAAAAATAAGAACATAGCCGCCATGTTGCTGAGGAACGACTAGGAGTAGCCACCAAATTAGAGAGAGGATTAGGAGGAAGATTCTAAAGCTTAAAGCAACCTAAGCAAATCAATTCAACAAAGGAATTTGCGTCTTCAATCCCTAAATTAGAGAATTCATCACACCATTGTAAGTAGAGTATTACTTTGGTATGAATAAACAATTGTGTTGGTTTGTATGCTTGAATTGTGGCAATAAAGTTATTCACATTTGTGCGTTCTTATCAATTTGAAATATTATATACGTTTGGATATTCTTGAATTATGTTATTCATGTTATAAAGAACTACATGCGGTAGTTCTATGCAAGTATACGTTTGGAATATTTCGCAAATTACGTAATCCATGTTGAAGCTACATGTATGTAGTTGATTTAAATTCATGCAAGTTTGGGGTTTGCTTCTATGCCACCATGATGTATATTTTTGTGCATAAATCATTTTGTAAGTAATTGGAACAAGTTTGGTTATTATCCATATGAAATTATGTTGAGAATTTGGCATTATGTATTAAGCCATGCTTTTGTACTAGAAAACCTATTTGCAAACTTATGAATATGGCTAGGCTATGAATGATATTTGGCATAATTGAAATCCATGATTAAGTCTACCTTGTTTACAAGAATTACATGATGACATATGTGGTACATGGCTAGGTTAGGTTCAAAAAGTCCCTTTTGTAAGTTTACATGACTAAAGTAAGAATCATGATTTCATGTTAGAAATATTTATGCCATGAACAAATTTAACTATACTTATGCCATGCTTATGTTTGACATTATGCCATGTTTATGCTAGAAGTATTTATGCCATGCTTATGTTTGACATTATGCCATGTTTATGCTAGAAGTATTTATGCCATGCTTATGTTTGACATTATGCTATGCTTATGCTAGAAATATTTATGCCATGCTTATGTTTGACATTATGCCTAAATAAAAATATAGGTTCATGTGTCAATAATGATATCTCAATTACAAGTTCACATGCTTTGATTCATGTCACCTATGTTTTATGACCAAAGTATATGTCACTACTATGCAAGTACACCAGTTTCTATTTTGTATTCCCAACGTCATATTGCAAGTTCATACGCTCACCTTCCCCTTTTTGTGTATGTAATCACGCCATAAGCCTCCCCTTTTCGCATGGCTAAATTGGGCTTTAAAAGGCTAAGCCCAATATATATATAAACGGACGTGTAAAATGGGGGAAAATAACGTTGGGTTAAAATTAATTAATGAATGAAAATATAAAATAGAAGGGCCCAAATTCAAGTATGGGTTGGGCCCATAATTGGTGTAACCTTTACACCATTAACTTAATAATGGGCCGCAAATATTTACATATAAGAAATAAAGAAGAATGACAAAATATGTAAATGTAGATAATACGATGTGTTTAACCCGAGGTTGGATTGAGTTGTGATGTAAACCTGCCCGGAACCGCCCGGCTGTCCAGTAGTCACAACAATACCTATCCAATGTGGGAGGTTAAACATGGAGCCCAATAAGGACCCGAGGTTAGACTGAGTTGTGGCGTAAGACTGCCCGGAACCAACCGGCAACAGGCAGCCACAACAATACCTGTCTAATGTGAGAGGTCAGGGCCTTAATAAGACAATTAAGGCTGAGTCAGGATTGTTAGGATTAAGTAAACTAAAGACTTAATCAAAATGGAACATGCTAAACTAAACGGACTGGTGGGGGTTAGGTTAGAAAACACTTAACCAACTTAGCATGTTGGCTAGAGATAGAAAACCTAGTAACGGGGGACCCTTTTCAGCAGTAACCCTAAAAGGTGTATCAGGATACCCTGGAACTAGGCAGGGTGGGGCACGATTACTGGGCTGATTGTAAGAGGTCAAAGCGACGGCGGTGGTGTAGCAGTGTAGGTTCTAACGGAGTGCGGGCGTGCACACACTCCGGCGTAGAAAAATAAGGCACTGGACACCAGTAGCATACCTGTGCACTCTAAGGTTGTGTCGGGTTGCCACTATGGGACTTGATACACCCCATGGTGGGACCAGCATAGGTAACTACAACATCGGGGGCCGTAAGACACATATAACTATGCGAGTAGGAGCCGATCATCATAGAATGGATCACATCACCCTGATTATGGGGTGCAAATTGGAAACTAGTTTATATGGGTTCAGAGATTAACATGGGGTACGATGGTCTATTCGACCATAGACAACTTAACCAAGTTCATAGTGCTTGCCCACTTCTTGTTTATACTTATCATACCCAGTTCTTTATTCATAGACAAAATAGAACTAGACTTACTCAGGCTTTATGTCTGACTCTACTTTTCTTTCGTCTTCTTTCTTCCGTTCCCCCCCCCCCCCAGGTCCTCAGGGAGGGAACACAACAGCTTGACCAACCTCAACATCCAGCTTGAAGAAGAGAAATGTATTGCTTGGACTTTCCTGTTTTGAACTATGGCTTTGGACAATCCACTATGGGGCTTTTGCAGTTTATCTATGTTTTATTTATGCTTCTTTAAATAATGTACTCAAGACAGATTAGAAAGTGTTATGTTATGTTTTGGAAAGGATGTTGTTGTAACACGTATTTGACTTTATGAAATAAAGTTTGTTGTTCTTCCGATGTTTACAAATATGTGTTCTTATATCTGTCTTGTATATCTGTGACTTGTACTTATAAACCTCCACCAAAATTAGGGCATTCCCTTTGAGAGTGACCCTAACGGAGGTGGGGTGTTTCAAAGAAACCTCGTGCTCTCCCTGCAGTCACTATCCCGTTTTTGATTCATACCGAGATGTGAGGCTCGTGAATTCACGCTATACACAAAGCTGCGCCACACAGGCTGTGCTTTGATCATCAACCACAAGACTTTGCTTTTCAACAGAAGCCTTGATCAATTGCCACTTACGCGTGCCACACTGGCAATTCACTCCATGCGACTGATGTCCATCGATATACAACCTCTGAGCTTGTACGTCTCAGAGAAGGGCGTTAAGCAAGAGAATAAATTCTCCGCCGCCAAACAGATGTATATTTAATAGAGATCAATTAACACAGAATAAAATCCAATGTCAGACACACAGTCCATTTACAAGTTCGTTCTGGGTCTGAACGAAACCGGAGGAACTTTCCTCGCATATCCATCGATCTCCAAGTACGTCTGGACGATCACCAACTGATTTCCTCCTCTTAGGTGTACAGCCCAATCAAGATCATCATTAATCACCCAGACGATGTGAAGACTTCCGGTCTTCAACCACCGTCTTCATCTTCGACTTATCGTCGAATCGGTTATTCAGAATGGGTAGAAACCCGGCCTTTCTGAATAACCCACGTATATAATCAACAAATGTTACACAAACACAACAAACGCCTCATTCCAATTCAGAATATTCTTTTATTCACAAAATCACATTCTTTGGGGAAAGGTTCCTATTAATTTTATCAAAGATAAATTCTTCCAAATTTATTCTTTAATCTTCCTTTGGATATCATTTCAAACCATTTTATGGTTTTCTAAACTAGTCGGGATTAGCGAACCACACCGAAGTAATTATTTATTTTATTTCCCAATCCCAACCTATTCATCCCCTGGAGCAAAACTGGTAATACTCCATATCTAACACCACGGTGTTATCGGTAAAATTAATTACCATTTCCCGTTCAAATCTAATTAAAGATTTAACTACCGCTTTGGAGCAAAATTGGTGGTACTCCATTCTCGATCACCTTTCAGATTTGATAATTTAAATTATCAATTCACATTTCAATCTAATTAAAGATTCATTAAAACTCCACTTAGTTTTAATCTTTTCAAAAATCAATATCCTGTCTTTAACTGGGTTAAAGAACCAATGTCATTTAAAACACGATTCACGATAAACCCAAAATCACACTCTATTGTTAATCGGGTTAAAGAACAGGTGTTATTCAAAACACCGCTCACGATAAACCCGAAAACCAATTCAAATTTAATTCCAATTAAATATTATTTAATTGATACACTTAATTGAATCTAAATAGAAAGATTTAGTCTTTTTCTCTATTGGGCTTAAGAACAGTGTTAATGAAGACACCATTCACGACAAACCCAAATCACATTTGATATTAAATACAAGGCTCTGAATAGAAAATATACCGGCTTATATTCAATATCAAATTCTGAAACCAACAGATATTGTATTGGAAATAACGATATAAAATATATCTTTCAAATTCCCATAACAATATCTGTATAGTCACGAAATCCAACATCGAAATACTCCGAAGATAATTTCGATTCGACTCCAGTCCAATTCACGTATTGGGAATTTTGATTATTTTTAAAACCACTTTCAAATTCAATTTATTTATTTCAAAAATAAATTGATTTTAATTCTAGTTCAAAACTAGTTCATTTCGATAAAAAACTATTTTTATCTTTTCAAGTGTGGAATTTTTTCCTCTCAGTTCTTTCCAATACACATATTATTATTTTACACAAATTATTGATATTTTTAATAATTTTATCAAGGCCCGTACAGTCGATTTCCATCAACGGCCATCGAACTGCACTTACAGCGACCTTTTCCAAATTTGATTTGGACATAATTCCAAATCCAACCGTTAGATTTCAAATTTCTAATATTCATTGGAAAGCTCTTTTCGGTACGAACCCAATGGTTCCGGTTTCAGGAGAATCCGACGGCCGGATCTCCCGCAACGTCAATTCGAAGTCAATGGTCGAAATTCACGAACTGCCGCAGCGCGGCGCGTTCTATTCAGGCCATTATATATATATAATATACATATATATATATATATTATATATATTTCGTCGATTTCCTTTTAAAACGTATTTTATAAATCGTTTTAAATTCGTTTTCAAAACCATTTCAACTATATATTCAATTTCAAATCAAAATTGAATATTTCATATCATTACTATATAAATGATAATATTTTCAAAACGTTATATTTTGAAATCATTTCCTTTTCTATATTCATTATATAAACGAATATAATCGATATAAATATCGTTCACATCAAAATAGCGCATCTCTAATCAACACGGCTTTATATATATCAATAAATTCATTATTCCATTCAACGAATGAATATTTATTCTATTCAACACATGAATATATATTTCTTTCAACACATGAATATTCTCAACACATGAGCACTGTCAACACATGACTATTATATGATTTAATATATTTTATAAAATTATGGTATCTATCGTTTGATTTTTAATCAGACTCCAACCGTAAAGCAGTAAGAGAATAATTCCCTAAGTATTAACTCCGAAGGCCAAAACCAATATCAGATCAATACCTAGGAAACCACTCATCTTATCTGTTTTTCAGTTAGTTTCTAACTTTAAATATGATAAAGATGTAAATTTTATTGTTAAAATATTTCGTTCAACACATGAATCTATATTCTTTATTTTCCCGATTGGAATGAGGCCCAATCAATTACCATATAATGTTAATTATATGGATTCTACACAACACATATATATAATAGCAACGATAAAGAATCGACCATCATCCAAAGTGCACCACACAACTGCATAAGCATCAAATATAAATAATTAACGCTCACACAGTCTGTCGACCAATCGATCGACATACAATGAAATAATTGGGATTAGTGTATGCCAAATATCATCCCAATACCCGTGCGGAGTTTCAAATCAACAAACACAGATTTTTATTGGTGCAGTTGGGCGATGTGTAAAATTTATCGTCCCAATCAATATCCTTCAAATAGGTGTACATAAACAAACCGTACGGTTTGTAAATGAATATTTATTTATTCACGTTCACGTTAAAAATTATATTTTTAACGATAATTAATTTATTCCAACCATCAACATTTTATTATCGATTTCACATCAACATCACAAACAAATTTCACAACACATCAAACAAGCATACAAGCCGTCCATGGTCTGTGGACGACGGGTGTCGGGTGCTGTTAAGCACCGTCTGCATCCTAGTATATATTTTAACTAGAAAAACAAGATTTAAAGTGAGAAGTTCTCACCGACTAGCTAATCCAAACGCCTCGACTCTTCTTATGTAGAAGTCGTCGTTGTTCTCGCCTTTTGTCACTTTCGTTGCCCGTAGCCACTACATATATAAAAATCACATTTTTATAATTACGCTATATGGATAAAAATTCTATTTTTACGTCGCTATTATATAGATAAAAATTCCATTTTTACAACGCTATTATATGGATTAAAATTCTATTTTTACACCGCTACTATATAGATAAAAATTCTATTTTTACATCGCTACTATATAGATAAAAATTCCATTTTTACAACGCTATTCATATAATAAAGATTATATTTTTATCATGCTATTCTCTATATAAATATTTCCTCTTTTCAAATATAAAGATTTCGCCTTTTCAAATATAAAGATTTCGCCTTTTCAAATATAAAGATTTAATTTTTATTTCAACACTATAAAAATCACATTTTTATTTCAACATACATATAATAAAAATCAGATTTTTATTTCGCTACCTATATAAAAATAATATTTTTATATTCTCTAGTATATAAAAATCATATTTTTACTTCTTCTATAAATTAAAAATTTAATCTTTTCGTATTTAAAAGTATAATCTTTTCGTTATAGAAATCCTAACTTTTTCTATCATCTTAAACTGAAAATCATCGTCACTATAAACTGAAAACAAACATACCATTCACATCTAAACTGAAAATAAAAATAGAAATTAATTTAAATTTACTTACAGTGTGAATTTGGGGAGAGGGGTTGCGTCGGTTTCGAGTTGGTGAAGGGAGAAGGAGAAGAGGAGGGCGTAGGGGCTCGTGGGTGGTCGGTGCAGCGTCGGGGTCTGTCGGAGGCGGGAGGAGGCTAGGGCTTCGGTGGCGGTGGGGCAACGGGGGTGTGAGGGTCTAGGCGGAGAGAGAACGTGAGAGGAGGAGAGAGGGAAGGCGAGAGGAGGTGGAGGGCGGTGGCCCCGCCCTGAACGGTTGTGGCGGCTCGGTCGGAGGAGCGACAGCTCCTCCTTCTTCCTTTTTTTGATTTGAAAATGAATCGGGGGGGCTGAGAGGAGATAAGGGGAGAGAGGGAAGAGAGTTTTATTTTTTAATTTATTTAATTAATTAATTTCAAAAAGTTGACTTTTTCATTTGACCTCTAAACGAGGCCCACTGCCTGTTGTCCAAAGCTAATTACCCCTATTCCGAACACAATGGGATATGTATCGTAGGCTGATTCGAATGTTTCGATCAGTTTTCATCAAAATCAACATATAACTCTATATATTGAATTTGAACATGCATTTCAATTTACTGGGGCCACATACTAACTCGAAAAATTCCAGAAAAATATTTTCTAGCTTCGTATTGACGATACGGTCCTAACAAAACTAGTTTCGTCAAATTCTGAGACCGTTTGAAAAATGGCCATTTTCAATTCTATTTATAATTAAAATAAATATTCTATTTATAATTGAAATATGAAATCGAATTATCGAACTACAGCGCCATTTTCAATTCTATTTATAATTAAAATAAATATTTATATTCTAACGACGATGTATATAAATATACACGTTCTAATTATATTCAAAATAAATTTCTCATCGATATTATTTAAAATAATTCATTTTAAATATTCAAAATTCAATAAAATCGCCAAAATAAAATTTTTAAACTGGCCCAGATTTTCCGGGTTGTTACAACTCCCCACTGACCATTGTATCAAAATATATACCTTCAAAATAAAGATCATCTCAAATATGATTTCTCCTGTTTACCCAACACGAACATATGCGCCTGAAACTTTGGCCATGAGCTATTTTAGGCAGGCCCGGCCCAACAGAACTGGTTGCCCTAAGCGAACTTAAACAATAGAGACAAAAACGAAAGGCACAGCAAAATTATGCAACCGCCCAGGCTTGAACCCACGTCTTTCCAAGTTTTCTGCGGAGCCTTTACCACCCAGCCATGGAGATCATTATTTGTTATATGCCCTGCATTTTATTTATATAATAGTACTTCCAAAAGGATGGTTAGAACTTTGTTGCCCCCTCCTTCTCCTCCTGCCGTGATGCCCTAGGCGACCGCCTTGGCCACCTACCCCTTGGGCCGACTCTGATTTTAGGATGTATTTCAGTTTAACACGTGATTATTTGTTTGTTCATATATAAACTTGTTAAAAAAGAAATAAACATGGTATCCAATTTTGTAGGAGATTATAGCCAAACAATAAACCTGTCTAGTTGTAGCCTTTCTCTTTGAGAATCCTATACTTGTAGTATTATTGCAAAATATTCATTCTTTGCTTAACAATAAACCTGTCTGATTTACGCTTATTTGATTGATTTATTTATTTATTTTCTATTGTTTTATTTGAATTGGATACTGAGTTTTGCTATTAAGATGTCTATTGGTTATATTTTTCACATCTTAAATCAATTTCATTTTCCACGACATTTTAGGATTTAAATTAGAGTGGTCATGAGTTTAGGTTTCACAACAATTTGCTATGCTGAGTAAATCCGAAATGATAACCAATATGTCACCTTTGCCGTTGGTAAAATTTTAGTTGGTTTACGATAAATTGGTATACCATTTATTGGATATGGCAATTTTACAAGTACAAAAAGCTACAAATTTTGGTTACCTCAAAATTTATACTAATTATAAAAAGTAAATATTCCATTATCAATTCTACCTTCCTTTAATGCTCATATCAATATTTTACCTAATTTTAGTTGATGCAGATTTTTTTTTAATTTTTCGCAAAGATTTTCAAGCAATGTGAAGTGATAATTTTATTAAAATTTGTGTAAATCATGCATTAAAAGCATCCCAAATCTGTGTGCTTCATGCTAGCTATGATGCCATTTGATTCATACCATATTCGATTCATCATTCTCTTTTTTCTCTCAAAATTTCTTGCGTTGCATATTTAAGTCTGTTCTTTTTTATAACCATTCATCTTTTCCATTATTGAAATACTGAATGAATGCTTTTTTATTTTATCATTTACTCTTATTAATTAACATGTACTGTAATTTATTTCTTAACACATTTACTATCTTGGTCATCACATATTTCTCTATATCTGAATTTCCTTATCTGACACTTTTCTGTGAGCTGTTTCAATAAATAAATATTAGTAGCACAACTTTCCTATAAAAAGTAACAGTTTCAAGGCAATTTCTTTTAGAAAATGCTTGAAATGAGATTAAGAAAACAAGTTAATTATATGAAACTCTTTGCCAAACTACAGAATGAATAGATGTGATGCAGAAAAAAAGGAAAGAAAAATGGAGAACCGCCGAATGTTATTGCCACCGTTTACATGGTAAGGATCGATACACATCATAATGAACAGATGTGATGGAGAAACACTTTTATGAACAATGATATGTTGTTCTTGTATTTCCAATAATTTAGCTGAAATAACTACAGCAAAAGGTGCATTGTATTCCACTTCAAATCCCAATTATACACCAAAAAAAGCTACCATAAAATAGACATCAAAATGATGATGTTTACTGTTTACACATTCTTGTTTTAGATGATTTTACTTTAAACTTTAGCAGAGTTAAATTTTACATGAAGTGATCTTATTACAAATGATATTGTAAGCTATTAAATTCAATCCTTTACAGTTAAAACATGTTCCACCGAACATTTAAATGGTTTTTATTTTTTTATTTTATCTTCTTTTTTTAACCAGAAGCGATCTTAGAAGCTAACTGGGAAACATATTCTTTATTATGTTCCAAAGAAGATGCCATGTGCTACCTACTAGTTCTTTTATGTTTGCATCAAATAACAATTTGAAATCGACTATTCTTAAATTTTAAAATTACATTATTAACCATGTAGTTTACAATAAAAATTATTGAAACATATCTCAGATGGCATTTTACTTAAGATTAGGCATTCTTCGACCATTTAAAACCTATAAAACAGACAGGTCCATGTCATTTAATACCAAACCCAACTATGACGGTTACTGCATTTTTATAAAGGATGGGATACATTTTAACAAATATTTTGAAGTTCATTTAGCAAACACACCTACTATACAACAATATGACATCAATAGATTACGCATTAAATATGATGAAGTCTTCTTTGTACAACAATGTGAGAAGTATTTCCATCAAAATGTATATTTTTGAATTTGTAGGCCAAGATAAACGAGCACAAAAACACTCAAAATTCTCAAGGACCATATCATTGAATCAAGACGGTGTGTCAAAGGTTTTTGGTCGTGAACAAAGAGGTAGAATAAGAGGACTTGGTTTTTGGGGTTGCACCATATCAATTTGGAGCTCGAGTGAGTAGTTCCAAATAAGTACGTGAAATGGAAAATTAAATTTCTACCTAGCAGAATCAAAAGAAAGAGCTCTCTGATTTGTTCATGGCTGTAAGTTATAACCGATTTACTGTATCAACAAGCAATTACTATGCGCTTAAATACTTATTAGTGCATTTTTTAACAGAATATCAATGGTAAACAAAATGGAGCGGAAGAACTAGCGATTCCAGGTGGTGACACGCCACAGGTATTACTTAACTTTTTCTTTCTTTTTTGACTTTTTGGTAGCCCAATGATTTATTTGCACAACCTACTTGTATACATATAATCATATGTTTATAGTTTGTGAATATAAGTCCTTATGTAACACCCCACCTCCGCTAGGGTCTCTCACAAAGGGAATGCACTAGTTTTGGAGGAGCGTTATCGAGGTAAACAAACACGGAAATATTACAAGACAGAACATAAATAAAACAGCGGAAGAATTAAAAGATAAATTTCATTACTTTCAAAATAGTCAAAGCCTTCTTACATCCAAAGTACCAAATAGCCAAAGTCATTATTTTCCATTACAACAAACTCTGTCTTGCATAAATAAAGAAGCATAAACTTAAAACAACAAAAGTAGCTTAATTCCCCAAAGGTAGCAGAAATGCAGGCATAGCATAGCTCAAGATCAAACCGTACATGAGCTGAATTGAAAGCAAGCGAAATCCAAGCTATGTGCTAGAGTTTCCTCCCTGAGAACCTGGGGGAGGAAACGAAAGAAAACGAGGCAAAAGAAAATGGGTCAGTCATAAAGACTGGTAAGTCCTAGTGACTTTCAGCATAAAAACAGGTAAAGGTAACATGACATGTATAAACTGAAAGTAAACATAAGGAGGCTGTCAAGATGGGCAATATAGACTAAGATAGCCTGATAATTCAAGTATAAATCAAGTATAGCATCACATGTTCAAGGTTCGCTACACCAACTGTACTAGTATCCCAAACCCATGTCATATATTAACCATGAAATGATCCCTTAGCCCAATATCATGAATGACCTATTACTAGGTCCAACGGAACGATCCACTGATCGATCGGCTCCTTACAAGTTCTAGCTCGTCATGTGTCTGTGTCATACGGCCCTATCACGAATGTAGCCACCTGTGCTAGGTCCACCATAGGGTGTATCAAGCCCTATGGTGCCAACCACCGACACGAATCAAGCATGCACAGGTAAACCTACTGATGCCCAATGCCTGCTTTTTCAACTCTTGTAACACCCCAAGTCCGTTAGTGTCACTCACAAAGGGAATACACCTAGTTCTGTGGAGCATTTAGGGTAAAAGATGCAGATAAATTACAAGACAGACAGAATTTAAACAGCGGAAAATAAAACTTTGCTTTATTGATAAAATAGTTTGTACAAAGATTTCTTTACAATATCAGAGTGTCATCTGTCTTACAAAATAAAGAAGCATAAAAATACATTTATATTCCCCAATGTGGCAAGAACCAGCCATAGCATCTGAAAAGAGGATCCAAGCAAAACTTCGACAAATCTTCAAACTGGGAAAGAGTGACAGTCCAACTTAACATGAGTTATACTACTCCCTCCTCTACTACCTGGGGGGAAACGGAAGAAAAGAAGATGAAAGAAAAACAGAGTCAGACATAAAGCCTGAGTAAGTTCAGTAACTTCTAACATGTGAACATGGAAAAACAAAACGACATGAATTAACTGAATACAAGATTACACCATGACCATAGGGTCAGCAGGTTTAGACAAGATAATCACAAGATATGCTAAGATAAGATAAACAGGATATGCTCTAATACTTTCGCCGCTTTGCTATTTTCTTGTCATACTGGTTTCTATATCTCTGCACCACATAACTAGTGTTCCAACTAGTAACGATAACATGATCCCAATCCCTGTAGTTTCCATTGCCTTCAGGCATACATTTATTATTTATTACCTAGATCTAATCTAGGGTTTTCTATCAAGTGCTTTCTAGATTTAACTAGAGTTTACGCTATCTGCTGAATGCTTCTCGAGTTCAGGGTTTATGCCACCTAGTCCAACTAGGGATTACGCTACCTGTCGAATGATGCCCCCAAGTCTAGGACACACTACCTAGAGTGGTATATGTTCCTATACTTCCCCACGCATGTATCGTGAATCGTTATCGCTTGTCTAGATGCACATGTCCTATAACGTGCGGTCCGAGTCCTATGACAGGGCAAATCAAGGAATACAGAACTCGGTCGGGAGCTTTCAGATTTCTGCCGATGCAGATGCTAAGGTCTGTTTTTATTCCAGTGGCTATGGTCCCACTTGACTCCTCCCTCAACTAATGAAAGGCACCCTTTGTAAAATGAGAACTATACGCCGGCCCCCGGTGCCCCACTATCCTATGGCCATCCTCACCCATAACTAGATAGCAATTATGGTCTTTTGGAGTTCTCCACATTTCCGCTTCACGTATCTCCACTGACTCAAGATGGATGGTAGACGACGAGTTGCTATCACAGGGCTACCGTTTTCTCGCCGAATCACGCCGGTCCATCCTAGTCTTTATATATTGCAACCAAGGCATACCCCTGGTTCTTCTACGCAGACCTTAACCTCTGTGAGCCCAGGAGGATCATCTGCAGTCTCACAGAGGGATACCAAGAGTAACCTCACGTCCACTCGAAGCCTCGGGCTTCGTAACCCAATTTGTTGGAGCCTTCTCGGATGGACATTCGCTCCTTCCCGTGTTATACTAAGAATTACTACTTAGTTCTCTTTCCCGTCAATTTGGGTTGGTTAAGTGTCATTAGTCAATTCAAGCTAACTTAACCCTCTTCATTTATCCTGATAAACTGGTTAAGTGTTATCAATAATCCATGTTGACTTAACCTTACCCTAAACCAAGTTATATTGGTTAAGTATTTCTTATTACTTAACCCTACCCCTTCACCCTGTATTGGTTAAGTGTTCCCTTTTAACCTTGCCCGTCTGTTTTAACTAACATGTTATTAATGGTTAAGTATTATCCCTTCATGTTTTTAGACTTAATCCCATTCCTTTATCACAACCTGATGGTTAAGTGTTCAAGTTTACTTAACCCCTACGGTCTAGCCTAGCTAACATATTAAATTGGCTAAGTGTATTAGATTTTACTTAACCCCAACCTCTGGTCTAGTTAACATGTTAATTTGGCTAAGTGTATTAACTTTACTTAACCCCAACCTCAGTCTAGTTAACATGTTAATTTTTCTAAGTGTATTAACTTTACTTAACCCCAACCTCTAGTCTAGTTAACATGTTAATTTTGCTAAGTGTATTAACTTTACTTAACCCCTACAAATCTTGTCTTGTTACCTTGAGTCTGGTTAAGTGTTTCTATGGACTTAGCCCTCCCATTCTAGCTTAACTGTGTTAAGTTAGTTAAGTGTTCCTATGGACTTAACCCTCCCATTCTAGCTTAACTGTATTAAGTGTTTTTATGAACCTAACACCACCCATCAGTTTAGTTGTCATGTTGAACTAGTTAAGAGTCTTAGTTAACTTAACCCTACCATTCTTGTTCTAGCTTTAATTAAGTAGATTAAAGCCACGACCACTCACATTAGACAGATATTGTTGCGAATACTGGATGTGCCGGTTGGTTCCGGGCAGGTTTACATCGCAACTCAGTCTAACCTCGGGTTAGGCATATTCGTGTTTTCTAAATTAAAAGGGTTTTAATTAGTTTTCAATTCAGGTTTTGAAAGTAACCATCCCGTCCGTCGGATCAGTTAGGGATAGCCAGGAAGAGCAGAAAACTTGTATTTTCCAAACCCAAGCCTAGACACTATCCTCTCTGTCACCCTAGAACTTTCTGGTGTGTTATTAAAAGAGATGTCGTTTAACAAACCTTTAGTTTGTCTAAGTTTACATTTCTCGTTTAGAACAAATTCTATAAGTAAATTATTCCTAATTTACTTATATCCTAATTTCCCTTTTAATGTAAATTGTCAACATTCATTCTTATGGCCCATTTTTCCCTCTAAATCATGTTTATGCTTTTTGGTATGTAAACTATACCAAATCAAGTGTCATTAACCATGATTTTGCTAAACCTGCCAATTACTCCCTATTATGGCCAATTTCAAATTTAGGCCAATATATTTACCGTTCCAAATTAGCTAATCCAATTCCAATTCAATATTCTAATTCATGTCAAACTAGACTTATTACTCTAGTTCACTATTCATGTAAATGCTAGATTTACATGTCGATACTAGATTCAGACTACTCAATTTATAGTTCATGTCAAATTTATCCAACTTGCATTCTTACGAACATGCCATAATGCGTGTTCCCAATTTATGCCAATTTTCAAGTTAAACTACGTTTTTAGTAAATTTCATATTTTGCCCAAACCGCACTCCCAACGTTCGTATAATCGTGATTCAGTCTAGATTTATAAATAAAACTAGGTTCGTAGAAAATAGAGAATAAACCAAAGATGCTATGCGAAAGATAGACATACTAACTGGCATAAAAAGGGTTGAATAACGACGTCGGTTCAAGAACATGGGTAGACCTAACTGAATAGGTAAATTCCCAAGGTCTAAAACCAAAGAAAACCAAGAATAGACAGAATGGAGACGTAGGTTCAAGAACATGGGTAGACCTAACTTAATTGGTAAATTTCCAAGGTCTAAAACCAAAGAAAACCATGGACAGGCAGAATAAATAATCGGGTTTAGACCCAATCTCATAATCACAAAACTTAAGCAACACTTTCTTAGTCATGAATCATAGGTGTTTAATCACAGACGTCCTTGTTATGTCATAGGTAATAGTTTATGTTTTCTAATCAAAGGCAAAGGTTTAGTCAAGGAAATAATCCTCATAGTCACAGTCACAGTCATAGGCAATGTTCGTAGTCATAGGCAATGTCCATAGTCATGGGCAATGTTCATAGTCATAGGCATTGTTCATAGTTATAGGCAATGTTCATAGTCAAAGAGGCATACAGTCTTATTTGTCCTTGAATCATAACAGTTCTTGATTAGGTCCAAGAATATAGGCACTGATTGGAATAGAGAGAGAGAGAGAGATCTGGCATATTCTTTTATTCCTTTAATTTCATGTCACGAACAAAGAAAAACGTTCAAATTTAAAAATAACTGACTTACAGAGATTAGATTAGAACAGAAAGATGGCGTTGCTAAGATTCGTAGAAAAACAGTCGTTTGAACCTCCTCTTGAATCCTAGCTTGACTTGAACCTCTTCTTGAAAATCCTTTAACAGCATTTCCTCGTCTTGGTTTATTTTATATATATTATTTTATTTATATATTTTAGAGGAGGAGGAGAAGCCATGTCTAACAAGAATCTTTGCAGCATAATGGTAGAAAAGAATTGTGAATAGAGAAGAAGACCAGGGCTGTTTATATAGTGTTAGGCGGACGAAACTGGTCAGAAAACGTGACCAAATACAGCAGAACGAACCAGGTGCAGAAAGCTGGAAAAAGCGGGCAGCTCGACACCCACGTCGACTGTGCAGTCGACATGGGGGGTGGTGTCGACTATGCAGTCGACACCCCTGTCGACTTGACCTGGGCGGGAATTTTCCCGCCCTGCCCCCTGCGCGTTTGAATTCGAATTTAACTCTATTTTAAACTGTTTTGGACTTGGAATTTTCTGAAAACTTTGACGGGCCATATCTTGGTCATACGGACTCCGATTTTCGAAAACTCGGACTCTATTTCGCGTATTTTTCCGAGACGAACGCAATGGCCCAGCCCGTTTCCCCTGATTTTGATTTTAACTTTTAATTCTTCCTTTATTTGCGAATCTTAGTGTTACATAATTACGGGGTGTTACATTCTCCCCCACTTAAAAGGATTTCGTCCCCGAAATCTCCAAGTTAGGAAGAATGTGTCCTACCATCCAATCACCCATCTACTCAACCATTCAATCACAGGCATCCATTGTCCTTAAAAGATTTCTAATGCCTTCATGTTCATATGCATAGTGTGTGTATATGTCTTTATCTAATGCAAAATCAGGCGGTCTACTGATTCAGTTGACCTCCTTAATGCGAATCATGTCAGTGCCATGCGTCCAATCATGTATGCAAGCATCCCTAGTTATGTAAATACTACATGCGTGCACAGCCATTCATCCATATGGAACATCCATATGATAACATATCAAGTTCAACTTACAAACAAATACATATCTGTAAATGCAATATGAAAGCGTCCGAACTTGATCTAGTGCCTAATACGTATGCATATGCATTCACGAGCAACCATTTGCAACCACTTGCAACCATTCAACCATAACATGTTTCAAATACATGTTTACATCCATTGGCTTCTACCTAAGGATCGATGATACGTCCTTGAGGATATACTTTGGAAAGAGAGGAACAATTATGTGTAAAGCTCCTACAAACAAAATAAATCAAGGATGCACCCAAGGAAAAAGGGTATGATGCTAGTATCTGGCCTTCTTGAGCTTTACTCCACTGTATCTTAACTAATTTAGCTTCACGATTGTGAAGTTTCTGACCTCCATCTCTAAAGTAAACAGATGTCAACTATGATACTAAGTGTATGTACTAAGATGATTAGATGTCTCTCCTCTTAGCTTATCCATCACGCTATAACTATGAGGGTAAAAAGGTCACTTCGCACTTTCTAGAGTGCCTGCCACAACTATTCATTTCTCACGCAAACCACCCTAGTCGAACTCGACATTCCTCAAGTACAAGCCCCAAAGGCCTAAACCAATATCAGACAAGCATCCAAGGAATATCGCCTCCGAATTTAGACGACCTACGTGAGATGATATAAGCAAACTCGATAGCTATCCTCAAATCCCTACTAAAAATAGACTGGTCGGACCACCAATTGGATTTGAGACTCTAGTGGGATCTTTCTACTATACAAGTACTATGGTGCAGAGACTCAACTAGGGAAGTGGATATAAACAAATGCGAAGTGCTAAATCCAAAGGAAAGAGTATGAACAGCACAACTAGACTCTGCCAACAGAACTTTACTACCTTTCTTCTAGGTATGCTTGGTGGTGAAAGTATGTACTTGCTCTTCTGAAAATCTTGTTCCTCATTCTTGCCCTTGTCCCTAATTATATGCCCTATCATACCCTAGCAATGATACTCCCTCTTGCCTTAGGTTTTATGATTTCTTCCTCCTTTGTGAGCTAAATCTACATCCCTGAATTCCTCGTCCTCGGGTTGTGCTCCTTAGCCAAACTCCTCATCCCCTTCTGTGTGTAGTCATGTTGACAAATCCCTCGAAAGCTGCCTCCATCATACGAAAAATCCTACTAAGCTTGGCAGAAAACTAACCGCAGGTGAAACTACTACGGTTATAGATGGAAGTCGGTCACTACTTCGCCCATCGATGAGGTTACCTCCCAGAAAGCCAGGAGCCCCAGAGACTCAAGAAAGAAGGAGACAAGAATTCAAACAGAGGAAGAGAAGACAATGCGTATGGCTTTGGGGAATATGCCTTTAAAACAAATCTTTTCTCTTGAAAATGCTTCTTTTAAAACCGTTTTGAAAATAATTTTTCAAATCTTTTATCTGATCCGGTAACCTTCAGCTCTGATACCACGTGTAACACCCCACGTCCGTTAGTGTCACTCACAAAGGGAATGCACTAAGTTCTATGGAGCATTTAGGGTAAAAGATGCAGATAAATTACAAGACAGACAGAATTTAAACAGCGGAAAATAAAACTTTGCTTTATTGATAAAATAGTTTGTACAAAGATTTCTTTACAATATCAGAGTGTCATCTGTCTTACAAAATAAAGAAGCATAAAAATACATTTATATTCCCAATGTGGCAAGAACCAGCCATAGCTTCTGAAAAGAGGATCCAAGCAAAACTTCGACAAATCTTCAAGCTGGGAAAGAGTGACAGTCCAACTTAACCTGAGTTATACTACTCCCTCCTCTACCACATGGGGGGGAAACGGAAGAAAAGAAGATGAAAGGAAAACAGAGTCAGACATAAAGCCTGAGTAAGTTCAGTAACTTCTAGCATGTGAACATGGAAAAACAAAACGACATGAATTAACTGAATACAAGATTACACCATGACCATAGGGTCGGCAGGTTTAGACAAGATAATCACAAGATATGCTAAGATAAGATAAACAGGTGATTGACATAGAAATGTGTTTATTTTATGCTCTTATATCTTGTCTTTTGTATATAAATAAATATTACTTGGGTATTGTTTTTTTACTTTTACAGATATTCCAACCCCGCCCGCATGCAACCAGAAATGTAGAGAAATAGAGTTCAATTTGCTGTGTATTTACATTTTGAAGAATTGTAGATGAAGATATCACATCTAGTTGCTGTTGGACAAGAAAAGGATTTATAACAAGGCTTTGCACATCACAAATCAATGAAAAAGTGTCAAGGAAGCAAGAGGAAAAGAGAAAAGGCCCAAATTTGCTTTATTTATCTAAGGCCCATTTATGTTTCTCATTGTAAGCTAATAGTGATGTAATGACCAGGCCCAGTTATCATTAGGGTTAGGATTAGGGTTTGGCTATCTACGCTATATATACCCTTGTAATGGCATTGTAGCCACCATCCTATATCTCATTCTATTCTCTTCTTCATTAATAAAACTCATTTTTCTTTTTATTTTATGCAATTTTCTATTTTTTAGCAATTAGTGTTGTCTACACGATTAGATTCGGTAGAACACTATTTGTATTTTGCATTTCTTTTCATTAGTGATTGACCGTCTGATTAGATTCAGCGGTAACCCTAATTTTATTTCCTGTTGTTATTTATATTCTGCACTTTTATTTTCTGTATTTTAATCGCGTTCATAGGTTAAATTGGATTTGATTAGATTTGAATCTGATTCATAGCTTCATTACTTTTCCGTTGAAATTGTGATTTGATCGTCGGTTCAGTTAGATCTGTTCTAAATCAAATTACAGTTTTAATTTTGTTTTATTTTCAAAATCAACCTCCAAAGTTTTGTCTAACTCGCCCAAGAGATTAGATAAATAATTTGATTTAATTCACCTCCCTATGTTCGACCTGTATGCTACACACCTGTATGCTTGCAGAATTTATTACAAATGTCGCGCTTTTCTAATTCATAGATTAGCGACGATCTAGTTTTTGGCGCCGTTGCCGGGGAGGTAACGATTAAATTTTATTATTTATTTAATTTCTGATTCGTGTTAGTTTTGTTTTTATTTTATTTCCTTTTATTTTGTTGTATATATAGATAAAAATTCTTGATTAGTTGATTTGGTGTTATTTGTTGATACCGTAATCACCTATACAAGAGAAAAAAAAACATCTTGCTAGTTTTGTCTTTTATTTCTTTCTTCTTTTCACTCAATCTCTTTCCTTTCTTTTACAATTTCTTTAATTAAAAAAAACACTTTTCTTTGATTTTGTTTCCTTTCTTCATTTAATTACTTCCCTTTTTCAAATATTTTTTTTCCTTTTACATTTTTCCCCTCTTCTACCTCTTCTATTTTCTAAAAAAAAAAGTACAAATTTCTTTCTTCTTTTAGCTACTTCCTTTTCTCCCTTCTCTACCTATACACAATCCTCCTAACAAAAGAAGAAGAAAAAAAAACTTGCCAATCTTTTTCAGTTTCTTTCCGTTTTTCAACTTTCTTTCTGTTACTTTTTAGATCTGTTTCCGGTTCTTCTTCTACATTCAGAAAAAAAAGTACAACAATTTCTTTTTTTTTTTTCTTCCTTGCCATCTATGACGGATCTCCTACCATAGCCTTTACCAATAGTTCTGTCACAATCATCTTCTCTCCACAAACCAGATTCTCCCATCGCAAATTCATTCTGACCCTCATCCTTCTCTTGTACATCACGCAACACAACCGGTTGCTCAAACTGTCACTCATGTCACATCCAGAAAACCATCCTCAATACTCAAAGCCGGTCTTCAACAAGCCATCCTCAACACCTCACACATTGTACACGTCGATCTCCAAACCCACCAAGGCTTCATCATCGTAAATCCCAGGCCATAAACACCAACGCAAACTCATCTCCGTTCAAATCCCCACTGCAGTTCAAACCCCATCCACGCAACTGCTCATTGACATCAACCGCTATCCTCACAACAAAGTCCTCAAAATTACCTCACATCTGCCACTTCAAGTTCACGCAAAACCCACATCTTCACAAACCCCTCCTCACGGCATACACTTCTTCCTCACCGACCATCAAAAGGCCATACCACACCATACAACTGGTCTTAAAACCCTTCAACCACCCACGTCCATCATCTACAAATCAAACTCCACCGATCATCACAATTCAGAGCACATCGCGCCAATTCACTCCTGCTCCCATACAACCACTTCCATAAACCAATCAACCCCTTCCCACTGTTCAACCCCAATAGTCCACCAAAAATCCGCATCCTCACCGCAAAACCCACGTTCATCAAATTTCCCCAACCAGAATTCAACTGTCTTGAACCACCAGCACAGCCACCATATCCGAACTCCCCAAATCGCACCATCCAAATCCCAATCGATTCGCCTACAATCGAAACCCAATTCGAAGAAAAAAAACAGGGGCGCAAGCTTGAATTTTGTTTTATTTTGCGGAAATTTTCTGGATTCTTGAGTAGTTTGTGGGTATTAATTAATTCGTGGAGGAGAGGTTGTTTATAAAAGAAACGGTGATATTTGACTTACCACCTGTGTTAAGTGGCCGAGGTTAATTTTTGTTTGTTGTGGTTTTGTGCGTCCCATTCTTTGTTTAGTTTAACTAGTGGTTCCTTCTTATTCACTCTTTTCTAGTCTTAGCTTATTATTATTATTATTATTATTATTATTCTTTTTCTTTTGTTTTCCTTCCCTCTTGTCTTAGTATTTTTTTAACCTTCTAGTCGGTTGTGTGGTTTGCTTGTTTTTTTTTTGTTTTGTAAAAAAAAAATCAATAAAAATAAAAGAAAAAAAATTCATCAATTCAAAGCTCAAAGTGAAGGAGTTCAAGCAAGCAAATCAAAAGAATTCAAAGGAGAACGGATCGGCAAACAACAGAAGTTGACTTGTTGGAGCGGTTGCACACTAGCGCTTCCCAAATTCACTGGACGGACTGCCGATCAAGGTGATAATTTTTTTAAAACTCTACAGGTGCTCTGTGGCAAAAAGAAAAAAAAATATATAGAAAATTGTTGTAAAAAAATTCTGCAGGGGCAGCGGCTTTGAATGTACAATTTTTAATTTTTGCGATTACTTTGTGTGATTTCTGCATTTTTATTCATTCTGTTAAGGGCAATACCCCAATTCACATAAGGTGAGGGATTTCATCACCCTTTCCTTAGCCCACAAATTGCATTTCATTGTGGAATCCGACTAAAAATAACGATTAGACGTTGGACGTAAGGGAGTCACGGGCTCAGCTAGGGCTTAATTATATTGTGATAGTTGATTCATTTGGAACGAATTATTTCTTGGTGTCTAGACTACGACAGAGAAATAACCGTTTATAAATATTACGGTGATTCATAAATATTATATCGGTTGTTACTCTGAAGGTACTTAAACCTTCGGCTGCATTGCTATGGTGATTCCTGGTGCATCGATAACTCCTGTCCGTTAACTGGCTAAGAAATCTTTTGATCTAAGTAATCAAACGCATCACTTTATAATTTTGGGTTAGGAGCCAATAAGGATAGAAAATTTCATTGTAGCTAATTTTTGTGCTTGCATTTAACAACAATGAGTGAAAAAAGTGTTAGCCAACAAAATTCTCCTAGGGGTTCTCGAATCAACCAAAATTTTCCAACCGAATTGGATCAAAATCGAGTGAATCAAAACTTTCCAAACTTTGGGGATCAAAACCAAATAAATCAAAATTTTCAAAACCTCAATATCCAAATGGATAGACCCTTATCTCTTCGTGATCGATGTTATCCTACTAGGACCGTTCAACCATCTGTCATTGTGTTCCCACCAGCTGAAGGAAACAATTTTGAGCTAAAACATTCTTTTATCCAAGGGGTACCAAAATTTACTAGGTCTGAAAATGCTTATGAATTTCTGAGTGAATTTGAATTGTATGGCTCCACAACAAAAATGCAACAACTATCTAACGAATCGATCAAGCTAAGGTTAATTCCATTTGCACTACTTGAAAGCGCTAAAAGATGGCTAAATTCTCTTCCAGGACATTCCATAAGAAGTTGGGATGAATTTGTCACTGCATTCTTGAAAAAGTTTTTCCCTTTCCATAAAACTCTAAAAATCCGAACCGAGATAAATCAATTTTGTCAAAATGAGGGGGAAACTTTTTCAAAATACTTTGAGAGATTCAACCAGCTATTATATAGTTACCCTCATCATGGAATTCTAAAAGATCACTTATGTCAAATTGCATATGAAGGGTTAAACTATCAGACTAGAACTCAACTAGAATCAATGTGTGGAGGAGACTTTATGTCTAAAACAGCCGATGAAGCTTGGCGGTTTTTAGAAGATTATTCTGAAAAGACATGCAGTGGGAATCGATTTGTGTTCCCATTCGTACTTCTACTAGAGGAGTGCATGTCGTGGACCCAAGTCAAATTCCCTTAGAAAATCAAACCCCTCAAGCCGGAGAAGGGTTACCCCACTATTACTTTCAAGACCAAGCCAATGCCATAGCTCAAAATAATCCTTACTCATCCACGTACAACCCTGGTTGGAGGAACCACCCAAATTTTTCCTGGTCAAACCCCAATAATTCGGCTAACCCATCTCACGTGCAACCCTTTATTCCCAATCCGAATTACCAAGCTCCTTCTTCCAATTCTCAAACCTCTCAAGCTTCACCTCAATCCAAACAACCCTATAGGCACCCCAATTTTCAATCATCGAACTTATCCTCTCAATCTGGTCAATCGTCACAAGATTTTGTTCGATTAGAGAAACAGATGAACTCTTACGAAGCTAAAATAAACTCGCAAGACGCTAAAATGGACCAAATGATGAATATGATAAAGGAAATGGCGAAAAATAATGAGAGGGGAAAGTTGCCAAGTCAACCTGAGGTGAATCCAAAGTATAACTCTCGTGCTGTAAATTCTTGTGAGGACGAAGATCATAATCCAGTCAACGCAATTACAACCCTTCGATCTGGTAAGAGGATTGATAATAACGTGGGCAACCCTGGCGAACCTTCTAACTCAACCCCAATCCCTAATCTTGATGATCACCCATTGGCTTCGAATGCCAATTCTTCTAAACCTCAAGTTCCCTTAAATGTTGGCAATCCCAACAGTTCTTCTCCCAGTTTCGGCAAACCCGACCCACCTTCGAAAATTAATGTTGGCAATACTAACATTCCATCTTCTACGACCTTGCCACCTTCTACTTCCTTGGATAAACCTTCTTCCTCGAATGATGAAACTCATCACAGAGTTGAAAAACCAATAGCTCCATTTCCCCATAGACTCAATAATAAGAAGAAAGCGGAAAATTTCGATAAAATTTTGGAAATTTTCAAGCAAGTTCGTGTGAACATTCCTCTTTTAGACACCATTGAACAAATCCCTCAATATGCTAAATGTCTTAAGGAATTGTGCACACAAAAACGTGCGACCAATGTCCTAAAAACCGCCTTTCTAACTGCAAATACAAGCTCTGTTCTTTCGAATCTTGCCCCAGTCAAGTATAAAGACCCTGGCTGCCCTACGATTGATTGTAAACTAGGAAACACTCACATCTCTCGTGCCCTACTCGACCTTGGTGCCAGTGTCAACCTTCTCCCTTATACTATCTATCATCAACTTGGACAAGGGGAGATTAAACCAACAAACATCACACTTCAACTAGCCGATCGATCTGTCAAAAAGCCATTGGGAATTATCGAAGACGTCTTGATACAGATCGAACAGTTTTACTTCCCTGTCGATTTTATAGTTCTAGAAACAGAGCCTGTCTCAAATCCCAACGTTCAAATACCATTGATCTTAGGACACCCTTTCTTAGCAACCTCTAATGCTATCATTAATTGTAGGAATGGTCAGCTTCGACTTTCCTTCGGGCACCTAACCATTGAGCTAAACATCTTTAATCTCAACAAACAACCTAGGGATTTTGAGATCGATGAAATTGACATGATTCAAACCACAGTTGATGAAACCTCTAGTGACACTTCTGAAGCCTTGAAAATGTGTCTTGACCATTTTGACTCCGATTTCGATGAACTCGAATACATTTCTGAACTAAACAAAATTCTTGACTCCGACACTTCGTCACCTGAATCTAACCAATGAATGTTGACCAATGTTGATACACAAGAACTTCCTAAGTTAGACCTCAAACCCTTGCCACCAGACCTTAAGTATGCCTACCTAGACTCTTCAAAAACTTTTCCCGTAATCTTGGCTTCCGATCTTATCGAGGACCAAGAAGAAAAACTTTTGGATATCTTGCGGGAAAATAAGGACGCCTTGGGGTGGGAAATTAGCGATATAAAAGGAATTAGCCCATCAATTGTGGAACATCGCATACATTTAGTTGATGAGGCTAAACCCACCCGTGAGGTTCAAAGGAGATTAAACCCAAACAAGAGAGAAGTGGTCAAGGAGGAGATAATCAAATGTCTAGACAATAACATCATCTATCCCATCTCTGATAGTACTTGGGTGAGTCCGGTACAAGTTGTACCAAAGAAGTCGGGAGTCACAGTGATCAAAAACGACAGTAACGAACTCGTCCCAACAAAAATCAAAACCAAATGGCGTGTGTGCATCGACTATCGAAAGCTTAACTCAACCACACGAAAAGACCATTTTCCCTTACCTTTTATTGACCAAATGCTCGAACGCTTAGCGGGACATGAGTACTACTGTTTTCTCGACGGATACTCTGGCTATAACCAAATTCCTGTAGCTTTAGAAGATCAACATAAGACCACCTTTACTTGTCCCTTTGGAACCTTTGCTTATCGTCGCATGCCTTTTGGTCTTTGTATTGCCCCCGCGACTTTCCAAAGGTGTATGATGAGTATTTTCTCCGATATGGTGGAAGAATTCTTGGAAATATTCATGGACGATTTTTCAATATATGGATCATCTTTTTCCCAATGTCTCACTCATTTAGAACTCGTCCTTAAGCGTTGTAAGGAGAAACCACTCGTGCTTAATTGGGAAAAATGTCACTTTATGGTAAAAAAAGGGGGATAGTTCTAGGTCATGTCATCTCCAAAGATGGCCTAGAAGTCGATAAATCCAAAATCGATTTGATTGCTAATTTACCTCCTCCTAAGTCTGTCAAAGATGTTCGTTCATTTCTTGGCCATGCAGGATTCTATAGAAGATTCATTAAGGATTTCTCAAAAATTTCAAAACCTCTACCGAATTAACTTGCCAAAGACGTAAAGTTTGAATTTTCCAATGATTGCAAAACATCTTTTGAAACTCTTAAGTCAATCTTGACCACAACTCCCATCATTCAACCTCTTGATTGGACTCAACCCTTTGAACTTATGTGCGACGCTTCTGACTTTGCAATTGGAGCCATCTCGGGTCAGCGAATTGATAAACTCCCTCGAGTCATTTACTACGCTAGCAAAACCTTAAACGAGGCCCAATTGAATTACTCAACTACTGAAAAGGAATTTTTGGCAGTTGTTTTCGCTCTTGAGAAATTCAGACCATATCTCATAGGATCCAAAGTCATAGTTTACACTGACCATGCTGCCCTACGATATTTGCTTTCTAAAAAGGATGCCAAGGCCCGCTTGATTCGTTGGATCCTTCTCCTTCAAGAATTCGATATAGAAATACGGGATAAAAAGGGTTCTGAAAATGTCGTAGCAGATCATCTCCCTCGAATTGTGCACGAAAATGATAACGACACACAAATCGATGACTATTTTCCTGACGAACAACTCCTTTCGATCTCTAACACCCCTTGGTACGCTGACATTGTGAATTATCTTGTCACACAACAAATACCCGCTGAATGGTCGAAACAAGATAAACAAAAATTTCTCTCGAAAGTTCGAAACTTCTATTGGGACGACCCATATCTTTTCAAATACTGTCCAGACCAAATCATTCGAAGGTGTGTGCCCGATCATGAACACCAACGTATTCTCTCCTTCTCACATGACCATGCTTGTGGCGGTCATTTTGGAGCAAGAAAAACTACTGCAAAAGTTTTGCAAAGCGGTTTTTATTGGCCCACACTCTTCCGTGACGCTTTCGAATTTTGCTCTAAATGTGAGCGATGTCAAAGAACGGGTCGAATCTCTAAGCGAAACATGATGCCTCTCAACCCCATTTTAGTGATTGAGTTATTCGATGTTTGGGGCATCGATTTCATGGGACCATTCCCTAATTCATTTGGGAATCTTTACATCTTGCTTGCGGTAGATTATGTCTCAAAATGGGTTGAAGCCATTCCGACCAAAACCAACGACAACAAGGTTGTTGTCAAATTCCTCAAAGAAAACATTTTTTCACGCTTTGGCACACCTCGAGCTATCATTAGCGATAATGGAACTCATTTCTGTAATCGTGCTTTTGAGTCCTTGCTCAAGAAATACTCAATCACACACAAGCTGTCGACCCCCTACCATCCACAAACTAGTGGGCAAGTAGAAGTCTCCAATAGACAAATCAAACAAATTCTTGAGAAAACCGTGAATTCCAATAGAAAAGATTGGTCCGTAAAACTGATTGATGCACTTTGGGCTTTCCACACTGCTTATAAAACCAATCTAGGGATGTCACCATACCGATTAGTCTTTGGAAAGGCCTGTCACTTACCTCTTGAATTAGAGCATCGTGCTCTTTGGGCCATAAAATTTTTGAACTTTGACTTAGAAAAGGCCGGCTCACATAGAAAGTTACAAATTTCGGAATTAGAGGAATTAAGAAATGAGGCGTATGAAAATGCGAAAATCTACAAAGAAAGAACCAAAGCCCAACACGACAAAAACATACTTCGTAAGGAATTCAACGTAGGTCAAAAAGTTCTTTTATACGACTCTAGACTTCACTTGTTTCCAGGAAAACTCAGATCTCGATGGACTGGACCTTATGTCGTAAAAACAGTATATCCCCATGGAGCGGTTGAAATTGAAAATCCTAGGGATGGAAAAGTCTTCAAAGTAAACGGTCAACGACTGAAACCATTTTTGGAATTCGAGCAATATGACGAAGACGACCCTATCGATCTGCATGAGCCTGATCATCCACTATGAAATCAGGTGGTACATGTTCTTTTTCTGTTATTTTTTTTCATTTTTTTTATTAGACAGTTGGGACACTGTCTCAATCAAGTGTGGGGGGGAGTTTGCATTTCACTCATTTTCGTTTTTTCTTTATTTCTCTTTCTTTTCATTTTCATCATTTAAATAGGACCATCATGCATTTTAGACTGTACTAACATGCCATTTTTTTTTCAAACATGACTCATTTTCAATTGATACAACAAAATAAGTTTACAATTTTTAGCCAGTTGATAGTATTTTTTTTCTCTCAACTTAGATTGAATAAGAAATATAATGAAAAGTTAATTTTGAGAGATAATAGTGTAACCGGTACATAGGGAGATTCTTAGGTGATGGCCATGAAATCTATTCTATATTGTAGACTTTGTTTAAATAAGTGGAGGACTTAAAATACTTATAATGGCTTGTCAAATCTTTAAAACTAAGTTGTGTTAAGTTGAATTCGCGTAACTCTCTTGTTGTGCTTATAAATTCAATAAAAATAATAGTAATCCAAGGGTATCCAACATTGCTTGTATATCGAGCGTTGGTGTGCAAACCCGCCAAGCTCTATCCGACACGTTGTTGACAAAGTCAAAGTTGGAATATCTTGGTCTCATTTTATGAGATTGGACACCTAAGGATTACCGACACGTTGTTGACAAAGTCAAAATCGGCCTGCACAATCCGCCAAGCTCTTTACCCACTCTCCGTTAGTCCGCGAGGCAGTGCATGGGTGGTAAACCTTGGTCTTTTTAGTTAGGTGTATGTACTTAATCATAAATCTTAAAATTTTATAGAATAAAGAATAAGCGATGATACCCAAACACTTCTTGACCTTATTGATTTGACTAGCCATACATGAGAAAATTAGAATACCACTTTGCAAACTGTGCCAAGCAAACTAAGAATTTATTTCATGGCTGCACTATGTTATCGACTGAACTAACTGGCCAAATTGGAATTTAACATTTGAAAACTTGATTTATATTGAAAATTTGTGACAAGTCGAGGTATCTAAAATAAAATCGACTGGTTAGAAATTATTAACTTAATTTGTTGTACCACTTTCCTGAAATAAGTCGTGTTGTCATTTTTCGTTTTTATTTTTGCATATGTCCATTGCATTCATGTAGTTTCATTAGAATCATAGCATACTGCATTTGGATTTTGTGGGTAGTATCCGCTGAAAACCCTCACGAGACACCACTCGTCCTACTAGGGACACCTAGAGGTTTAACGGCTTGTTGCATGCGCTCAATGCAATCGTGTTTCCTACGAAAGTGTGACCTATCTAGTTTTGTTTCCCATTTTCTTTTTACTCGAGGACGAGTAAAAGGTAAGTGTGGGGGTATTTGATTGACATAGAAATGTGTTTATTTTATGCTCTTATATCTTGTCTTTTGTATATAAATAAATATTACTTGGGTATTGTTTTGTTACTTTTACAGATATTCCAACCCCGCCCGCATGCAACCAGAAATGTAGAGAAATAGAGTTCAATTTGCTGTGTATTTACATTTTGAAGAATTGTAGATGAAGATATCACATCTAGTTGCTGTTGGACAAGAAAAGGATTGATAACAAGGCTTTGCACATCACAAATCAATGAAAAAGTGTCAAGGAAGCAAGAGGAAAAGAGAAAAGGCCCAAATTTGCTTTATTTATCTAAGGTCCATTTATGTTTCTCATTGTAAGCTAATTAGTGATGTAATGACCAGGCCTAGTTATCATTAGGGTTAGGATTAGGGTTTGGCTATCTACCCTATATATACCCTTGTAATGGCATTGTAGCCACCATCCTATATCTCATTCTATTCTCTTCTTCATTAATAAAACTCATTTTTCTTTTTATTTTATGCAATTTTCTATTTTTTAGCAATTAGTGTTGTCTACACGATTAGATTCGGTAGAACACTATTTGTATTTTGCATTTCTTTTCATTAGTGATTGACCGTCTGATTAGATTCAGCGGTAATCCTAATTTTATTTCCTGTTGTTATTTATATTCTGCACTTTTATTTTCTGTATTTTAATCGTGTTCATAGGTTAAATTGGATTTGATTAGATTTGAATCTGATTCATAGTTTCATTACTTTTCCGTTGAAATTGTGATTTGATCGTCGGTTCAGTTAGATCTGTTCTGAATCAAATTACAGTTTTAATTTTGTTTTGTTTTATTTTCAAAATCAACCTCCAAAGTTTTGTCTAACTCGCCCAAGAGATTAGATAAATAATTTGATTTAATTCCCTCCCTGTGTTCGACCTGTATGCTACACACCTGTATGCTTGCAGAATTTATTACAAATGTCGCGCTTTTCTAATTCAAAGATTAGCGATGATCAACAGGATATGCTCTACTTTCGCCGCTTTGCTATTTTCTTGTCATACTGGTTTCTATATCTCTGCACCACCTAACTAGTGTTCCAACTAGTAACGATAACGTGATCCCAACCCCTGTAGTTTCCATTGCCTTCAGGCATACATTTATTATTTATTACCTAGATATAATCTAGGGTTTTCTATCAAGTGCTTTCTAGATTTAACTAGAGTTTACGCTATCTGCTGAACGCTTCTCGAGTTCAGGGTTTATGCCACCTAGTCCAACTAGGGATTACGCTACCTGTCGAATGATGCCCCCAAGTCTAGGACACACTACCTAGAGTGGTATATGTTCCTATACTTCCCCACGCATGTATCGCGAATCGTTATCGCTTGTCTAGATGCACATGTCCTGTAACGTGCGGTCCGAATCCTGTGACAGGGCAAATCAAGGAATACAGAACTCGGTCGGGAGCTTTCAGATTTCTGCCGATGCAGATGCTAAGGTCTGTTTTTATTCCAGTGGCTATGGTCCCACTTGACCCCTCCCTCAACTAATGAAAGGCACCCTTTGTAAAATGAGAACTATACGCCGGCCCCCGGTGCCCCACTATCCTATGGCCATCCTCACCCATAACTAGATAGCAATTATGGTCTTTCGGAGTTCTCCGCCTTTCCGCTTCACGTATCTCGACTGACTCAAGATGGATGGTAGACGACGAGTTGCTATCACAGGGCTACCGTTTTCTCGCCGAATCACGCCGGTCCATCCTAGTCTTTAGGTTTCCATATATATTGCAACCAAGGCATACCCCTGGTTCTTCTACGCAGACCTTAACCTCTGTGAGCCCAGGAGGATCATCTGCTGTCTCACAGAGGGATACCAAGAGTAACCTCACGTCCCCTCGAAGCCTCGGGCTTCGTAACCCAATTTGTTGGAGCCTTCTCGGATGGACATTCGCTCCTTCCCGTGTTATACTAAGAATTACTACTTAGTTCTCTTTCCCGTCAATTTGGGTTGGTTAAGTGTCATTAGTCAATTCAAGCTAACTTAACCCTCTTCATTTATCCTGATAAACTGGTTAAGTGTTATCAATAATCCATGTTGACTTAACCTTACCCTAAACCAAGTTATATTGGTTAAGTATTTCTTATTACTTAACCCTACCCCTTCACCCTGTATTGGTTAAGTGTTCCCTTTTAACCTTGCCCGTCTGTTTTAACTAACATGTTATTAATGGTTAAGTATTATCCCTTCATGTTTTTAGACTTAATCCCATTCCTTTATCACAACCTGATGGTTAAGTGTTCAAGTTTACTTAACCCCTACGGTCTAGCCCAGCTAACATATTTAATTGGCTAAGTGTATTAGATTTTACTTAACCCCAACCTCTGGTCTAGTTAACATGTTAATTTGGCTAAGTGTATTAACTTTACTTAACCCCAACCTCTAATCTAGTTAACATGTTAATTTTGCTAAGTGTATTAACTTTACTTAACCCCAACCTCTAGTCTAGTTAACATGTTAATTTTGCTAAGTGTATTAACTTTACTTAACCCCTACAAATCTTGTCTTGTTACCTTGAGTCTGGTTAAGTGTTTCTATGGACTTAGCCATCCCATTCTTGCTTAACTGTGTTAAGTTGGTTAAGTGTTCCTATGGACTTAACCCTCCCATTCTAGCTTAATTGTATTAAGTGTTTTTATGAACCTAACCCCACCCATCAGTTTAGTTGTCATGTTGAACTGGTTAAGTGTCTTAGTTAACTTAACCCTACCGTTCTTGTTCTAGCTTTAATTAAGTATATTAAAGCCACGACCACTCACATTAGACAGATATTGTTGCGAATACTGGATGTGCCGGTTGGTTCCGGGCAGGTTTACATCGCAACTCAGTCTAACCTCGGGTTAGGCATATTCGTGTTTTCTAAATTAAAAGGGTTTTGATTAGTTTTCAATTCAGGTTTTGAAAGTAACCATCCCGTCCGTCGGATCAGTTAGGGATAGCCAGGGAGAGCAGGAAACTTGTATTTTCCAAACCCAAGCCTAGACACTATCCTCTCTGTCACCCTAGAACTTTCTGGTGTGTTATTAAAAGAGATGTCGTTTAACAAACCTTTAGTTTGTCTAAGTTTACATTTCTCGTTTAGAAAAAATTCTATAAGTAAATTATTCCTAATTTACTTATTTCCTAATTTCCTTTTTAATGTAAATTGTCAACATTCATTCTTATGGCCCATTTTTCCCTCTAAATCATGTTTATGCTTTTTGGTATGTAAACTATACCAAATCAAGTGTCATTAACCATGATTTTGCTAAACCTGCCAATTACTCCCTATTATGGCCAATTTCAAATTTAGGCCAATATATTTACCGTTCCAAATTAGCTAATCCAATTCCAATTCAATATTCTAATTCATGTCAAACTAGACTTATTACTCTAGTGCACTATTCATGTAAATGCTAGATTTACATGTCGATACTAGATTCAGGCTACTCAATTTATAGTTCAAGTCAAATTTATCCAACTTGCATTCTTACGAACATACCATAATGCGTGTTCCCAATTTATGCCAATTTCCAAGTTAAACTACGTTTTTAGTAAATTTCATATTTTGCCCAAACCGCACTCCCACCGTTCGTATAATCATGATTCAGTCTAGATTTATAAATAAAGCTAGGTTCGTAGAAAATAGGGAATGAACCAAAGATGCTATGTGAAAGATAGACATACTAACTGGCATAAAAAGGGTTGAATAACGACGTCGGTTCAAGAACATGGGTAGACCTAACTGAATAGGTAAATTCCCAAGGTCTAAAACCAAAGAAAACCAAGAATAGACAGAATAGAGACGTAGGTTCAAGAACATGGGTAGACCTAACTTAATAGGTAAATTCCCAAGGTCTAAAACCAAAGAAAACCAAGGACAAGCAGAATAAATAATCGGGTTTAGACCCAATCTCATAATCACAAAACATAAGCAACACTTTCTTAGTCATGAATCATAGGTGTTTAATCACAGACGTCCTTGTTATGTCATAGGTAATAGTTTATGTTTTCTAATCAAAGGCATAGGTTTAGTCAAGGAAATAATCCTCATAGTCACAGTCATAGTCATAGGCAATGTTCGTAGTCATAGGCAATGTCCATCGTCATAGGCAATGTTCATAGTCATAGGCAATGTTCATAGTTATAGGCAATGTTCATAGTCAAAGAGGCATACAGTCTTATTTGTCCTTGAATCATAACAGTTCTTGATTAGGTCCAAGAATATAGGCACTGATTCGAATAGAGAGAGAGAGAGAGATTTGGCATATTCTTTTATTCCTTTAATTTCATGTCACGAACAAAGAAAAACGTTCAAATCTAAAAATAACTGACTTACGGATATTAGATTAGAACAGAAAGATGGCGTTGCTAAGATTCGTAGAAAAACAGTCGTTGAAGTCTTTTGAACCTCCTCTTGAATCCTAGCTTGACTTGAACCTCTTCTTGAAAATCCTTTAGCAGCATTTCCTCGTCTTGGTTTATTTTATATATATTATTTTATTTGTATATTTTAGAGGATGAGGAGAAGCCATGTCTAACAAGAATCTGTGCAGCATAATGGTAGAAAAGAATTGTGAATAGAGAAGAAGACCAGGGCTGTTTATGTAGTGTTAGGCGGACGAACCTGGTCAGAAAACATGACCAAATACAGCAGAACGTACCAGGTGCAGAAAGCTGGAAAAAGCGGGCAGGTCGACACCCATGTCGACTGGGCAGTCGACATGGGGGGGTGGTGTCGACTGTGCAGTCGACACCCCTGTCGACTTGATCTGGGCGGGAATTTTCCCGCCCTGCCCCCTGCGCGTTTGAATTCGAATTTAACTCTATTTTAAACTGTTTTGAACTTGGAATTTTCTGATAACTTTGACGGGCCATATCTTGGTCATACGGACTCCGATTTTCGAAAACTCGGACTCTATTTCGCGTATTTTTCCGAGACGAACGCAATGGCGCAGCTTGTTTCCCTTGATTTTGATTTTAACTTTTAATTCTTCCTTGATTTGCGAATCTTAGTGTTACAGAATTACGGGGTGTTACAACTCTGGAATACGTGCACGACCATAGTCCGCCTGAACCTACACTGGCGCACCAACTCAGCCGTCGTTCCGGTCGCTTACAATCAGCCCAGTAATCGTGCCCCACCCTGCCTAGTTCCAGGGTACCATGATACATCTAGTGGGTTACTGCTGAAATGGGCCGCGTAACTAGGGTTTTCGCCCAATAGGTTAAGTGTTGTCATTCAAGTTCGTGACTTAACCCACCTACGTGTCATGTCAAATTGGCTAAGTGTTGTCGTTCACGTTCATGACTTAGCCCTACGAATCATGTGTCAAGTTGGTAAAGTGTTGTCTTTCATGTTCATGACTTAACCCTATCATGTGGCATTAATTCATTAATGCACCCCAACCTCTCACATCAGACCTGTTGTTGTGGTCACTGGATATGCCGGGCGGTTCCGGGAAGATTTACACCACAACTCAGTCTGATCTCGGGTTTCAAGCGCGATATGACCAACTACCCACATTGGATCCTATTGTTTGTAGTCACTGGATTTGCCGGGCGGTTACAGGCAGAATTACACTGCAAACTCAATCCAACCTCGAGTTGGCCATTTCAAGTTCATTCTAGTGTCATGTCCATGTTCAAATTTCAGGTCAAGTTTGTGTCAAGTTTCATGGCAAGTTTCAACTTATGCCTATTATCAAGTTCAAGATTCATGTTCATAACCAATTCATGTTTTGCCTAATCTACCCAAATCGTATTCCCATCGCATGCAAACGTGAATCGATCTAAATTACAAGTAAATCCAAATCCAGAAATAAAGGGAATAACATCAAAACTATGATAGGCACAAAGGATGAGCATAAAGTGATAAAAGGGATTACAAGACTAGCAAGACATAACTTGAGATAATTGGTTACAACATCACTGGCATATAGAAAATAATAGGATTTCAAGTCTAGCATAATAAGGTGATAGTCATGGCATAAGGTGATAGTCCCAAACTTGCAAATAATAGACTGATTCAACATCACAGGCATGATAATGTTATGGACATGAAAAAGTTTGATTTACAACATGAATAGGTCCAAACTGATTTCATAGCAATATTCCCAAATGTCAAGATCCAAGATGGAAACTAGAATAGATGTGAATCGATTACCATACTTAAGTCCAATTTCACTTTATCTCATGTCCAAATTACAATTAACAAGTTTAAATCTCAAAGTAACTAGAACTTACAGATCGTGGTCTAAGAAATTGAGATGCAGAAGTTGAATCTATAAACTAGTCGTCGAATTGTTGAATCGTTGAATCTTGATTTGATTGTAGAAGCAAATCCCCAATATGAAATTCCTAGCCGTAGTCTTCAAGAAATAGTCTTCGCGTTTTATTTTAATTTAATCTTAATTTAAAAGAAACCATGTCCATCAAGAATTTGTGCACCATAAGGTTAGAGAAGAATGGTGTAAAGAGAATGAGGCTAGGAGGCTGTTTATATAGGTTTAGAGTCAAGAATCTGGTCACGAAACGAGTCTAGATACATCAGAATGAACCCAGACTCAAAACTGGGCTCTGGCACCTGGTCGACCCCTAGGTCGACCATAGGGTCGACCTGGTCCTGGGAGGGAAAATTCCCGCCCAGCCTGCACTGGGGTTTGAATTCGAATTTCGAATTCGAATTTCGAATTCGAATTTCGAGCTGTTTTCGATTCTGAAAATTCCTGAAACTTCGGAGGGTCATATCTCCCTCATACGGACTCCGTTTCACGAAAACTCAGACTCGTTTCCAAGCAGAATTTTGAGACGAACGCAATGGCGCAACCCTTTTCCCTTGATTCTTGTTTTAAAATTTAATTCTGCCTTGATTTATGATTTTAACATGTTATTAAAATTCGGGTTGTTACATTCTCCCCTCCTTAAAGGATTTCGTCCCCGAAATCTTCAAGTTAAGAAGAATGCATCCTATCATCCAATCATCCATCTATTCAACTATCATCCACAAGCAACTATTTTCCTTAAAAGATTTCTAATGTTGTATGAACTTATGCAAGAGCGTGTGTATATGTACTTATCTAATGCAAAAGATCAGGCGGTTATTGATTCAGTAGATCTCCTTAATGCAAATATGTTAGTGTAATGAGTCCAACATGTATGCAAATTCCTAACATACTTTATAATCTCTACATGAGTGCACAAACATTCATCCATATACAAGTATAAGCACCCATGCATATGCAATATGAAATATGTGACTGAGCCGATCTAGTGCCTAATGTGTGTTATGCAACCACGAGCAACCACTTACAACCACTTGCAATCATCAACCATAACATGTTTCAATCACATGTTTACATCCAAAAGGGTTCTACCTAAGGTTCTCAAGATAGGATTGAGAAGATAAGCAAGATAAAACAAGGCATCTAGGAGAAGAAGTTAAAGATGTACCCCCAGAAGGTCCTGCTTGCGGGCCCCGCCCTTGCTTCTTAGGACAGTTCTTGCTGATATGTCCAGTATCACCACACTGAAAGCATGCTCCCATCTTCATCTTCTTCTTTCTACAATCCTGGACTATATGCCCATCAATACCACAGAAGTCGCATTTTCTTTTCTCACGTGACTTGTTGTCATTATTGTTGTTGTTGTTCTTGCCTCCTTTCTCGGAGTCTACCTTCTTGTTTTGAGACTCATTCGCCTTGGCCTTCTTCTTGTCTTCTTCATTTAAGAGTGCCATGTCTACTAACTTTTTGTAAGTAGCCCCCATAGGTATGTGGGTCATAGCCAAGCTGTGAAGTGGCTCATTCAATCCCTTGACAAAACGGAGAGCCTTCTTATGAGGGGTATTCACTAAGTCCAGTCCAAACCGAGCCAGCTGATTGAATTGATTGACGTACTCCTTGACCGTCATACTTCCTTGCTTAAGAGATAAGAACTTTTCCAGCTGTAGACTTCGTTCAGCCTGTGAGAGGAATTTCATCTCGAACCTTATCCTGAAATCCATCCATGTGTCAACAGGTCTTTCAGCGTTAGTGACTTCCCACCAATAGGAAGCTTCGTCTTTGAGCAACCATACTGCCAACCGTACCTTCTGCCTATCGTCCACCTCGAAGATAACGAACAGATCCTCAGTTTCTTTGAGCCAATTCCTCGCTTCTACGAATGATTCAGTTCCCTTGAAATCCTTTCCACCCATGGCCTAAAAATCTCTACAGATCTTTGAGAAAGCAATTGCACGAGGAGGAGGAGGAACCGCTGCAGCTGGAGGAGGAATATCTGTTGGGCCTGCATCGTTGGCCCTAGCCTCCAAGTACCTCCTGAACCAGCCAGGTATTGGCACCCCCTCTGGAAGTTTAAGATTCCCAGACATGCTGAAATGAAAAAGAAGAAATTCAAAATGAGGAAACAAAGGATAGTGCTAATGGCTTTTGGGGAATAGCCTTTAAATAAAACAAGATTTTTCTTGAAAAATGCTTCTTTGTAAATGGTTTTGAAAATAGTTTTAGAAGGTTTTAAAAACTTTTGCCCAGTCTGGTAACCTTCTGCTCTGATACCAAATGTAACACCCCACCTCCACTAGGGTCACTCACAAAGGGAATGCACTAGTTTTGGAGGAGCGTTCTCGAGGTAAACAAACACGGAAATATTACAAGACTGAACATAAATAAAATAGCGGAAGAATCAAAAGATAAATTTCATTACTTTCAAAATAGTCAAAGCCTTCTTACATCCAAAGTACCAAATAGCCAAAGTCATTATTTTCCATTACAACAAACTATGTCTTGCATAAATAAAGAAGCATAAACTTAAAAGCAATAAAAGTAGCTTAATTCCCCAAAGGTAGCAGAAATGCAGCCATAGCATAGCTCAAGATCAAACCGTACATGAGCTGAATCGAAAGCAAGCGAAATCCAAGCTAAGTGCTAGAGTTTCCTCCCTGAGAACCTGAGGGGGAAACGAAAGAAAAAGAGGCGAAAGAAAACGGGTCAGTCATAAAGACTGGTAAGTCCTAGTGACTTTCAGCATAAAAACAGGTAAAGGTAACATGACATGTATAAACTGAAAGTAAACATAAGGAGGCTGTCAAGATGGGAAAGATAGACTAAGATAGCCTGATAATTCAAGTATAAATCAAGTATAGCATCACATGTTCAAGGTTCGCTGCACCAACTGTACTAGTATCCCAAACCCATGTTACATATTAACCATGAAATGGTCCCTTGGCGCAACATCATGAATGACCCATTACTAGGTCCAATGGAACGACCCACTAATCGATCGGCTCCTTACAAGTTCTAGCTCGTCATGTGTCTGTGTCATACGGCCCTATCACGAATGTAGTCACCTGTGCTAGTTCCACCATAGGGTGTATCAAGCCCTAGGGTGCCAACCACCGACACGAATCAAGCATGCACAGGTAAACCTACTGATGCCCAATGCTTGCTTTTTCAACTCCGGACTACGTGCACGACCATAGTCCGCCTGAACCTACACCGGCGCACCAACTCAGCCGTCGTTCTGGTCGCTTACAATCAGCCCAGTAATCGTGCCCCACCCTGCCTAGTTCCAGGGTAGCATGATACATCTAGTGGGTTACTGCTGAAATGGACCGCATAACTAGGGTTTTCGCTCAATAGGTTAAGTGTTGTCATTCAAGTTCGTGACTTAACCCACCTACGTGTCATGTCAAATTGGCTAAGTGTTGTCGTTCAAGTTCATGACTTAGCCCTACGAATCATGTGTCAAGTTGGTTAAGTGTTGTCTTTCATGTTCATGACTTAACCCTATCACGTGGAATTAATTCATTAACGCACCCCAACCTCTCACATCAGACCTGTTGTTGTGGTCACTGGATATGTCGGGCAGTTCCGGGCAGATTTACACCACAACTCAGTCTGACCTCGAGTTTCAAGTGCGATATGACCAACTACCCACATTGGATCCTATTTTGCAGTCACCGAATTTGCCGGGCGGTTCCGGGCAGAATTACACTACAAACTCAACCCAACCTCGAGTTGGCCATTTTCAAGTTCATTCTAGTGTCATGTCCATGTTCAAATTTCAGGTCAAGTTCGTGTCAAGTTTAATGGCAAGTTTCAACTTATGCCTATGATCAAGTTCAAGATTCATGTTCATAACCAATTCATGTTTTGCCTAATCTACCCAAATCGTATTCCCATCGCACGCAAACGTGAATCGATCTAAATTACAAGTAAATCCAAATCCAGAAATAAAGGGAATAACATCAAAACTATAATAGGCACAAAGGACGAGCATAAAGTGATAAAAGGGATTACAAGACTAGCATGACATAACTTGAGATAATTGGTTACAACATCACTGACATATAGAAAATAATAGGATTTCAAGTCTAGCATGATAAGGTGATAGTCATGGCATAAGGTGATAGTCCCAAACTTGCAAATAATAGACCGATTCAACATCACAGGCATGATAATGCTATGGACATGAAAGAGTTTGATTTACAACATGAATAGGTCCAAACTGATTTCATAGCAATATTCCCAAATGTCAAGATCTAAGATGAAAACTAGAATAGATGTGAATCGATTATCATACTTAAGTCCAATTTCACTTTATCTCATGTCCAAATTACAATTAACAAGTTTAAATCTCAAAGTAACTAGAACTTACAGATCGTGGTCTAAGAAATTGAGATGCAGAAGTTGAATCTATAAACTAGTCGTCGAATTGTTGAATCGTTGAATCTTAATTTGATTGTAGAAGCAAATCCCCAATATGTAATTCCTAGCCATAGTCTTCAAGAAATAATCCTCGCGTTTTATTTTAATTTAATCTTAATTTAAAATAAACCATGTCCATCAAGAATTTGTGCAGCATAAGGTTAGAGAAGAATGGTGTAAAGAGAATGAGGCTAGGAGGCTGTTTATATAAGTTCAGAGTCAAGAATCTTGTCACGAAACGAGTCTAGATACATCAGAATGAATCCAGGCTCAAAACTGGGCTCTGGCACCAGGTCGACCATAGGGTCGACCTGGTCCTGGGCGAGAAAATTCCCGCCCAGCCTGCACTGGGGTTTGAATTCGAATTTGAATTTCGAGCTGTTTTCGATTCTGAAAATTCCTGAAACTTCGGAGGGTCATATCTCCCTCATACGGACTCTGTTTCTCGAAAACTCGGACTCGTTTCCAAGCAGAATTTCGAGACGAACACAATGGCGCAACCCGTTTTCCTTGATTCTTATTTTAAAATTTAATTCTGCCATGATTTATGGTTTTAACATGTTATTAAAATTCGGGTTGTTACACCTTACCTGAAGGAAGTGGAATCTCCAAAAAAATGAGGATTTTGCATTGATAATGTAATGAAAAACTGCGCCTTTGCGGAAGCGTCCAGGATCTTATTCACCCAATTACTTAAAGATGATTTCTATGGAAACAAACACAGATATGAAATCACACGCGCAAACACAAAATATTCCACCCAACCACCCTCTTTATTGATTCTCAAAACGAATTTTGTTTACACTCACTGGTTCAACAACCAACAATAAACAAACTACAAGAATCAATAACCTTATTGAGAAAGGGAAATAATATCTAGATGACTACAACTCTTGTTGGAGAAGGAGAACAATGAAGAACGATGGCTAACCCTTGGATTAACTGGGAGGCACCAATCCTCTCTAGGGCACCAATCCTGTAACGATACGGATTTTGCCCGGACTTAATCGACCACTAAATCGACCAAGACCGTTCAATTCCCGCATACGTTAACTTTGGGAATACAACAACATCAGAACAATAACAGCAGACTTTTATAACATCATAATAAATGTTACATCAGAGTACATAATATATATCAGAGTACATTAAATAAATTTACAGCGGAAGATAATTTTACATTACTTTAATACAGTGCAGCGGAAATAAAATAACTAAGACAGCGGAAGACTTTTCTATGCTCTGGACACAGCTTTGAGCTTCAATCCAGGATCCTGCTAAAGAGATAAATATCTGCAAAAAGCTACTCGACTGCCCGTGTGGAAAAGAGGGCACCCGAGTTTGCAAAAGTGGAAACAAACAACGGGTCAGTCGTGGGACTGGTGTGAGAATTCTTAACTAATATAACTAATAGTAATAAGGCAAATCCATGGACCTCGCCGCTAAAGCGGAACGGGTTTTATTTCAATGGATTGCCGTGCATAATTTAAGTAAATCGTCAAAACAACGCAATGCTTTGTAGAAAGATGAAACCATCATAAGACCCAAGTCCCATCAAACAATGCAACGCAAACCGGAGGATAGGGTTTTACCTTATAATGGTCAAACATGCTTGATACGATAAAAACGGTATTATTATTAGTGTGTATATGTTTTAAAACATTTCAAAGTAAATGTATCAATCCTAGGAAGCATAGGTACCATATGCTATGCCTCCATACTAGTAATACAATCAAAACCGCAAGGGTCGTATTTGGAATTTGGATTTCCATCTGAGTCAAGGCTAGGGAGGAGCTCCTTACCGATTCGAGACACTCTAGCTAATGCCTCAGGATTACCCGCAGTTAACCCTTGGAAATGGCAGGGTCGTTCCTCAAATACAGCTTAGAGGATTGGCAATTCCTAAGCACACGTTCCCCGGTCCTATAGGACCTATCTGAGGCGCCTCATTCCATCATCCACATAAGTAAAATGTCAGGGCTGGTAGGTCACTGACACCACTCTAGCTAGAAAGAAACGTGTTGCTCTCCCTGCGTTCCCTTCTCCCGTTTTAGACTCCGCCGGTGTGTGAGGCTCGTGAAGTCACGCTATACACAAAGCTATGCCTAAACAGGCTATGCTTTGATCATCCCACAAGGCCTGCTTTTCAACAAGGCCTTGATCATATGCATCTTAGCATGCCACATCGTCAATCCATACCATACCATTGATTTCTACCAACATATAACCTCTGAGCTCATACGTCTCAGAGAAGGGTGTAAAACACCAAACAGATATATGTTTAGCAGAGATCAACAAATACAGTATAAAGGAATACAATGTCAGACATACAATCCATTTACGCGCTTATGCTCTGGGTTTGAGCGAAAGCCAAACCCGTGCAATCAACACTACGTCCGGACGGCTACTACTGTCGCCCCTTCAAGGTAGCTACTCCCATCATGGGTCTCAATAGCAACACACCCATTCGATGTGAAGATCGTCGGTCTTCAATCACCGTCTTCAACTCTTCGAACGTCGTATCATTATTTGGAATGAGAGTAAACTCGGACTTTCCAAATAATTCTCGCATATATAAATTTGCAAACCATTCTATATCGTTATTTATTCTTTTATAAATATAAATATCGTCCATTCATTTCATGTATATATATATATCGTCCATTCATTTCATAAATATTGTCCATTCATTTCATGCGTATAAATATCGTCCATTCATTTCATGCATATAAATATTGTCCATTCATTTCATGCATATAAATATTGTCCATTCATTAATCGTGTCAAAGAATTTATAATTCAACAATTTATTCTTTTTATTTCAACAATCATACAAAATAAAAATGATATTTTATTTTATATCATTTCATTAAAGCCAACATATATACAATTAAAGTCTTTTAAACGTTTAATTCTTTTCAAATAAAAAGGACCTTATTTCAATATATAGACACGACATCAAAAATATGTTCATTTTTACTATATGAACATGATCTTAAAAATATATTTATTTTTAATATGGTAGCATAAACCTTAAGTATGTTTGAATATCATACATATATTAATGCTATCTCAAGATTTGCCTTTCATTTCATATGCAGTAATACTACTCTAAACATGAATTTTTATTTCATATGCGGTTTCTTGATTATGCATTTCATATGCGACTTCATGTTTTTTTAAAACATGTTAAATTTTCATATGCGGTCCATGCTTCTAAATCATGTTTCATTTCATATTTATATCTTTTTATTCGCATGTGAAATGTAAATAAAAATTCCCTTCTTATTTTCATCTTTTTATTTACATGTGAAAAGTAAATAAAAGTTTCATTCTTATTTTCATCTTTTTATTTACATGTGAAATGTAAATAAAAGTTTCATTACTTTCATTTATACAAAATATATAAATAATATAACCATTTCATGTTTTCATTCATTTATTCATTTATAACATGAAAATATTCATTGCTTTATGGTTCATTTTCCATTTTCGATCACTTTCTTAATTCAGTGATCTTAACTACTTAATTCCCTTTCAATCTAATTAAAGATTTAATTAAAATCTTATTTAGTTTTAATCTTCCAAAGTCATTATTAAATGATTATTCAATTTTTAGGGAATTAATTCTATCATAAATTCGGGTTAAAGAATAAATGTTATTTAAAACATAATTCACGATAAACCCAAATTTAAATTTCATAAATTTCCCATTTAATATATATAATTAGACATCATTTATTTCAGAGTATTTCATTTAATCTTAAATAAAATATTAATCATCTTCGATTTCCTTTATAAAATGTATAACATAATTTATACGGGTTAAAATGGAGTTACTATTTTAAAATGAACTGAATAGCCCAATTCATTTTCCTTATCCATTTATTATGTTTATCTTTACATTTTATTATTTAATAGCGGGCCAGACCTCTCACATTAGGCCTACAACTTGTGGATGCTGGATATGCTGGTTGGTTCCGGGCAGACTTCTACCACAGGTTGGGCTTAACCTCGTGTCTTGACCCAATTCGTATTTGCGCACTTGAACCTCTCACATTAGGCCCAACATTTATGGCTGCTGGATATGCCGGTTGGTTCCGGGCAGACTTCCGCCATAAATGTGACCTAACCTCGTGTCCAGGTACAATTAATAATTATAATTATAATTATCTCCTAAAAGTATTATTTTAAAACATTTCATATTTTAGAATATCTAATTTCTAAAATATCATTCATTCTTTTACTTATCCTTTCATTTCAGTAAACATTAATCTTTCCATATTAATATCATAAAACTATTCCCAAAATGTTTCAATTGTAATATCAAAACTTACCATTTTGATATTAAATGAAATCTTCCTCAATTAATCCATTTATGTTAAATTTTAAAATCAAATCTTCTAAATTTACAAGTTAACATAAAAATGAGATTTTTCAATTCAAATCTTCATTATTATAATTGGAATGAAATCTTATCAATTTAAACTTTTTATTTCATCCTTATTAAATGTGCAATCTTCTTAATTAAATCGTCCATTAATTCCATTAATTGAGTAAATAATGAAAATATTTCAAGTTCCTCAATAACGCTAATTATATATTCACTTTCATGTACAACTTTCATGTGCAATATCCATATATAATTTTTTTTATATTTTTAATCAGAAACACTACGAATATATTTATTTACATATTTTACTTAAAAACGCTTAAAATAAACTTGCATTCATGTTTTTGACATAACAATAAAAATAAAGTTGCATTCATATTTTTATGTAAATAAAAAAAATAAAGTTTCATTCATTTTTTTATGTAAACAATAAAAATAAAGTTTCATTCATATTTTAACAGAACGATGCAAATAAAGTTTGCATTTATATTTTATCAAAACAGTGCAATTAAGTTTGCATTCTTATTTTATCAAAAACAATGCAATTAATGTTGCATTTATATTTTATAATAAACAATGCAATTAAGTTTGCATTCTTATTTTATTAACAACAATGAAATTATAATTATTTTCTAAATTTACCTAACTCGCTAAAAATAAGTTATCAATCTTATTTTAACTTAAACAATGAAAATATATTTATTTTCTACTTTCACTTAACGCGCTAAAAATATAACAACACTCATATTTTTACATAAACGCTGGAAATAAGGTTGCATGCCTATTGTGACATTAACTATGAAAATAAGTTTATTTTCTTAAATTTTATTAAGATGCTAAGACTATTTTAATAATCTTATTCTTACTTAAGTGCTAAAAATATAATATAAATTGCTATTTACACTCACGCACTAAAATGTGGTTATTTTCCTATTTACATGACCGCACTAAAATTATGGTCATCTTCCAATTCACATGACCGCATACGAAAATTAATAACACACAGAATATGGTGTCGAGCTTGCATATCAATAAAATGATAAATAACATAATATGGGGTGTTCAAATCCATTCCAAACCATTCAATGAGCAACATGTAGATTAATGTTAAGCATTCATGTCGACAAACAATAATGACAACATACAATATGGTATTAAATCTTCATGTCATCGCATATAATAACATCATAAGATGTAGTGTCGCATTTTTGTGTCAAGATCCCAACTTTGTTTTTTTTTCATCTAAATAAAATAAGATTTTTTTATAAATATTATAAAAATCCTAACTTGATTTATAAATATAATTAAAAGATTTAAACTTTCTTTTATAATATAAAAATCCTATCTTTATAAATTTTAAATAAAGATCTAATCTTTATTCTTAACACATCATAAAATAAAAGATCAAATTTTTATTCTCAAAACAACATAAAATACAAAATCTAATTTTTTATTGTCAAAACAACATAAAAAAAACAAGATCAAATCCATTCGTGTAGATTCCAACAACGCAATTCATATGACAATCATCCAAACACAAATCCAAACCCAAGCATAACATGTAGTCATACATCACGGATCTAGTTCACTTCTCATTAAATTATTTAAATAACAAAAAAATAATAATTAAATTAAATTAAAAATAGAATCTCACCTTATTCTCAGTTTTGTTCAATTCTTTGGATTGCGATAACTTTTGATTGGATCGATGAAATTGGACGTCGTTTGTTGGAGAAGGACCGGCTTGGAGAGGAGCATACACGCCTGGAAGCTTGGAGGGTGCAGCGGCGTACGGCGGTTGCGGCGGGAGGAAGAAGGCAGCGGTTTTGAAGAGGTTTTATTTTCGATAAATTTTTGATTGAGGAAGAAGACAGCCATTGACAAGAGGAGGAAGGAAGGGAAAAAGATGGCTGCTGTACAATTTCGAATTTCAGCCTAAATTCTGAGGAAAAAGATAATATATACTACGGGTCTAATTTTGGTTTGGGCCCAAATATCATTACGTGTCCAATTACTAAATTTTCAACTGTTTTCTTCAATTCAAAAATTCTTATAAATACATGCTGATTTAAAAATTAATAAAATTTTAAACATAATTATTTCAGGTCATTACGAATCCAACGAACCTGATTTCGTAATTTTCCGAGTCCGTATGAATTTATTATGAATTTCCGAAGTCTGAAAATATGCTATTTTTCACTGTAAAAATTATACCGGCCACAAAATAATTCCAAAAATTATAAATTTTAGAATTTAACCTTATTTTAATATTCCGAATCCATAGAAACTGGTCTCGTCGAATTCGGAGTTCGTTTGCAAAAATTCCATTTTTCAGGCGTATATTTTTAATATTTAAAAATACCAAAAATAGTGGAATTTTTCCGAAACTCAAAAATATAAGTTCTTATAGTCATTTTTATATGTAAACAACATTCTGAAACCAATGGAGATGGTTTCGGGTCCTAATTCCTTATTCTGCAAAAATTTTACGTTTCGGGCCTTATATATAATATATACGAATTCTATAGCGTTTTTTTCTGAAAATTTAATTTTCTCATAACTTACAATTTATAAACTGGAATCTTAATTTCTGAAACTCTTTGGAAAGATATTTTAAATACGGTCCTAGCGTTTCTTGTTTCGCCCAATTTCCGATTTATATTTTATTTTATATAATTTTTCAAAGTTGGAATTTCAAATCTGAAATTACCGCGCCGTTTTTAGGCTCGGAATGGATTTAATGTAAATTTCAAGTTCGCGCTCGAAATAAAATAAGTTTTTCATCGTTATTATTTAAAATAAATAATTTTAAATATATTCATTCATTAAAATTTCTTAAAATAAAATTTTAAAATTAACCCCAAAAATCAGGGCCGTTACAGTCGCCCCCACTTAAAATCTTTTCGTCCTCGGAAAGGAACTAAGGTAAAAGTTGTTTAATTAACTAACTAAATTTTAATTTCTCTTATTAATTTCATTTGTTGACTAACTTATCAAATATACATACTTTTATATATTTAAAAATCATATTTTCAAAAATAGATTATATAATCAAAAATACGCTAATCATAAGCTTATCACTCTGAACTCATTCTAGGGCATTACTAACCCCATCTCTAATGAGTTTTCTCATTCTAGGATACTGCTGATCCTATCTCTAATGAGTATTCTTATTGGACATTACTAATCCAATTCTCTGATGAGTCTTTTGTTCAGTTCTAACGAGTTGTACCCCAAAGATTTGAGCTAACCAAAGCTCTGATACCAACTGTAACGATACAGATTTTGCCCGGACTTAATCGACCACTAAATCGACCAAGACCGTTCAATTCCCGCATACGTTAACTTTGGGAATACAACAACATCAGAACAATAACAGCATACTTTTATAACATCACAATAAATGTTACATCAGAGTACATAATATATATCAGAGTACATTAAACAAATTTACAGCAGAAGATAATTTTACATTACTTTAATACAGTGCAGCGGAAATAAAATAACTAAGACAGCGGAAGACTTTTCTATGCTCTGGACACAGCTTTGAGCTTCAATCCAGGATCCTGCTAAAGAGATAAATATCTGCAAAAAGCTACTCGACTGCCCGTGTGGAAAAGAGGGCACCCGAGTTTGCAAAAGTGGAAACAAACAACGGGTCAGTCGTGGGACTGGTGTGAGAATTCTTAACTAATATAACTAATAGTAATAAGGCAAATCCATGGACCACGCCGCTAAAGCGGAACGGGTTTTATTTCAATGGATTGTCGTGCATAATTTAAGTAAATCGTCAAAACAACGCAATGCTTTGTAGAAAAATGAAACCATCATAAGACCCAAGTCCCATCACACAATGCAACGCAAACCAGAGGATAGGGTTTTACCTTATAATGGTCAAACATGCTTGATACGATAAAAACGGTATTATTATTAGTGTGTATATGTTTTAAAACATTTCAAAGTAAATGTATCAATCCTAGGAAGCATAGGTACCATATGCTATGCCTCCATACTAGTAATACAATCAAAACCGCAAGGGTCGTATTTGGAATTTGGATTTCCATCTGAGTCAAGGCTAGGGAGGAGCTCCTTACCGATTCGAGACACTCTAGCTGATGCCTCAGGATTACCCGCAGTTAACCCTTGGAAATGGCAGGGCCGGTCCTCAAATACAGCTTAGAGGATTGGCAATTCCTAAGCACACGTTCCCCGGTCCTATAGGACCTATCTGAGGCGCCTCATTCCATCATCCACATAAGTAAAATGTCAGGGCTGGTAGGTCACTGACACCACTCTAGCTAGAAAGAAACGTGATGCTCTCCCTGCGTTCCCTTCTCCCGTTTTAGACTCCGCCGGTGTGTGAGGCTCGTGAAGTCACGCTATACACAAAGCTATGCCTAAACAGGCTATGCTTTGATCATCCCACAAGGCCTGCTTTTCAACAAGGCCTTGATCATATGCATCTTAGCATGCCACATCGTCAATCCATACCATACCATTGATTTCTACTAACATATAACCTCTGAGCTCATACGTCTCAGAGAAGGGTGTAAAACACCAAACAGATATATGTTTAGCAGAGATCAACAAATACAGTATAAAGGAATACAATGTCAGACATACAATCCATTTACGCGCTTATGCTCTGGGTTTGAGCGAAAGCCAAACCCGTGCAATCAACACTACGTCCGGACGGCTACTACTGTCGCCCCTTCAAGGTAGCTACTCCCATCATGGGTCTCAATAGCAACACACCCATTCGATGTGAAGATCGTCGGTCTTCAATCACCGTCTTCAACTCTTCGAACGTCGTATCATTATTTGGAATGAGAGTAAACTCGGACTTTCCAAATAATTCTCGCATATATAAATTTGCAAACCATTCTATATCGTTATTTATTCTTTTATAAATATAAATATCGTCCATTCATTTCATGTATATATATATATCGTCCATTAATTTCATAAATATTGTCCATTCATTTCATGCGTATAAATATTGTCCATTCATTTCATGCATATAAATATTGTCCATTCATTTCATGCATATAAATATTGTCCATTCATTAATCGTGTCAAAGAATTTATAATTCAACAATTTATTCTTTTTATTTCAACAATCATACAAAATAAAAATGATATTTTATTTTATATCATTTCATTAAAGCCAACATATAGACAATTAAAGTCTTTTAAACGTTTAATTCTTTTCAAATAAAAAGGACCTTATTTCAATATATAGACACGACATCAAAAATATGTTCATTTTTACTATATGAACATGATCTTAAAAATATATTTATTTTTAATATGGTAGCATAAACCTTAAGTATGTTTGAATATCATACATATATTAATGCTATCTCAAGATTTGCCTTTCATTTCATATGCAGTAATACTACTCTAAACATGAATTTTTATTTCATATGCGGTTTCTTGATTATGCATTTCATATGCGACTTCATGTTTTTTTAAAACATGTTAAATTTTCATATGCGGTCCATGCTTCTAAATCATGTTTCATTTCATATTTATATCTTTTTATTCGCATGTGAAATGTAAATAAAAATTCCCTTCTTATTTTCATCTTTTTATTTACGTGTGAAAAGTAAATAAAAGTTTCATTCTTATTTTCATCTTTTTATTTACATGTGAAATGTAAATAAAAGTTTCATTACTTTCATTTATACAAAATATATAAATAATATAACCATTTCATGTTTTCATTCATTTATTCATTTATAACATGAAAATATTCATTGCTTTTTGGTTCATTTTCCATTTTCGATCACTTTCTTAATTCAGTGATCTTAACTACTTAATTCCCTTTCAATCTAATTAAAGATTTAATTAAAATCTTATTTAGTTTTAATCTTCCAAAGTCATTATTAAATGATTATTCAATTTTTAGGGAATTAATTCTATCATAAATTCGGGTTAAAGAATAAATGTTATTTAAAACATAATTCACGATAAACCCAAATTTAAATTTCATAAATTTCCCATTTAATATATATAATTAGACATCATTTATTTCAGAGTATTTCATTTAATCTTAAATAAAATATTAATCATCTTCGATTTCCTTTATAAAATGTATAACATAATTTATACGGGTTAAAATGGAGTTACTATTTTAAAATGAACTGAATAGCCCAATTCATTTTCCTTATCCATTTATTATGTTTATCTTTACATTTTATTATTTAATAGCGGGCCAGACCTCTCACATTAGGCCTACAACTTGTGGATGCTGGATATGCCGGTTGGTTCCGGGCAGACTTCTACCACAGGTTGGGCTTAACCTCGTGTCTTGACCCAATTCGTATTTGCGCACTTGGACCTCTCACATTAGGCCCAACATTTATGGCTGCTGGATATGCCGGTTGGTTCCGGGCAGACTTCCGCCATAAATGTGACCTAACCTCGTGTCCAGGTACAATTAATAATTATAATTATAATTATCTCCTAAAAGTATTATTTTAAAACATTTCATATTTTAGAATATCTAATTTCTAAAATATCATTCATTCTTTTACTTATCCTTTCATTTCAGTAAACATTAATCTTTCCATATTAATATCATAAAACTATTCCCAAAATGTTTCAATTGTAATATCAAAACTTACCATTTTGATATTAAATGAAATCTTCCTCAATTAATCCATTTATGTTAAATTTTAAAATCAAATCTTCTAAATTTACAAGTTAACATAAAAACGAGATTTTTCAATTCAAATCTTCATTATTATAATTGGAATGAAATCTTATCAATTTAAACTTTTTATTTCATCCTTATTAAATGTGCAATCTTCTTAATTAAATCGTCCATTAATTCCATTAATTGAGTAAATAATGAAAATATTTCAAGTTCCTCAATAACGCTAATTATATATTCACTTTCATGTACAACTTTCATGTGCAATATCCATATATAATTTTTTTTATATTTTTAATCAGAAACACTACGAATATATTTATTTACATATTTTACTTAAAAACGCTTAAAATAAACTTGCATTCATGTTTTTGACATAACAATAAAAATAAAGTTGCATTCATATTTTTATGTAAATAAAAAAAATAAAGTTTCATTCATATTTTTATGTAAACAATAAAAATAAAGTTTCATTCATATTTTAACAGAACGATGCAAATAAAGTTTGCATTTATATTTTATCAAAACAGTGCAATTAAGTTTGCATTCTTATTTTATCAAAAACAATGCAATTAATGTTGCATTTATATTTTATAATAAACAATGCAATTAAGTTTGCATTCTTATTTTATTAACAACAATGAAATTATAATTATTTTCTAAATTTACCTAACTCGCTAAAAATAAGTTATCAATCTTATTTTAACTTAAACAATGAAAATATATTTATTTTCTACTTTCACTTAACGCGCTAAAAATATAACAACACTCATATTTTTACATAAACGCTGGAAATAAGGTTGCATGCCTATTGTGACATTAACTATGAAAATAAGTTTATTTTCTTAAATTTTATTAAGACGCTAAGACTATTTTAATAATCTTATTCTTACTTAAGTGCTAAAAATATAATATAAATTGCTATTTACACTCACGCACTAAAATGTGGTTATTTTCCTATTTACATGACCGCACTAAAATTATGGTCATCTTCCAATTCACATGACCGCATACGAAAATTAATAACGCACAGAATATGGTGTCGAGCTTGCATATCAATAAAATGATAAATAACATAATATGGGGTGTTCAAATCCATTCCAAACCATTCAATGAGCAACATGTAGATTAATGTTAAGCATTCATGTCGACAAACAATAATGACAACATACAATATGGTATTAAATCTTCATGTCAACGCATATAATAACATCATAAGATGTAGTGTCGCATTTTTGTGTCAAGATCCCAACTTTGTTTTTTTTTCATCTAAATAAAATAAGATTTTTTTTATATATATTATAAAAATCCTAACTTGATTTATAAATATAATTAAAAGATTTAAACTTTCTTTTATAATATAAAAATCCTATCTTTATAAATTTTAAATAAAGATCTAATCTTTATTCTTAACACATCATAAAATAAAAGATCAAATTTTTATTCTCAAAACAACATAAAATACAAAATCTAATTTTTTATTGTCAAAACAACATAAAAAAAACAAGATCAAATCCATTCGTGTAGATTCCAACAACGCAATTCATATGACAATCATCCAAACACAAATCCAAACCCAAGCATCAACATGTAGTCATACATCACGGATCTAGTTCACTTCTCATTAAATTATTTAAATAACAAAAGAAAATTAAATTAAATTAAATTAAAAATAGAATCTCACCTTATTCTCAGTTTTGTTCAATTCTTTGGATTGCGATAACTTTTGATTGGATCGATGAAATTGGACGTCGTTTGTTGGAGAATGACCGGCTTGGAGAGGAGCATACACGCCTGGAAGCTTGGAGGGTGCAGCGGCGTACGACGGTTGCGGCGGGAGGAAGAAGGCAGCGGTTTTGAAGAGGTTTTATTTTCGACAAATTTTTGATTGAGGAAGAAGACAGCCATTGACAAGAGGAGGAAGGAAGGGAAAAAGATGGCTGCTGTACAATTTCGAATTTCAGCCTAAATTCTGAGGAAAAAGATAATATATACTATGGGTCTAATTTTGGTTTGGGCCCAAATATCATTACGTGTCCAATTACTAAATTTTCAACTGTTTTCTTCAATTCAAAAATTCTTATAAATACATGCTGATTTAAAAATTAATAAAATTTTAAACATAATTATTTCAGGTCATTACGAATCCAACGAACCTGATTTTGTAAATTTCCGTGTCCGTATGAATTTATTATGAATTTCCGAAGTCTGAAAATATGCTATTTTCACTCTAAAAATTATACCGGCCACAAAATAATTCCAAAAATTATAAATTTTAGAATTTAACCTTATTTTAATATTCCGAATCCATAGAAACTGGTCTCGTCGAATTCGGAGTTCGTTTGCAAAAATTCCATTTTTCAGGCGTATATTTTTAATATTTAAAAATACCAAAAATAGTGGAATTTTTCCGAAACTCAAAAATATAAGTTCTTATAGTCATTTTTATATGTAAACAACATTCTGAAACCAATGGAGATGGTTTCGGGTTGTAACACCCCGAATTTTAGTTAATACTAAAATTCACTAATTATAGGATAAATAATCTCAGATGTGGGAATTGGGGGTAACGGGCTGCGTCATTGCGTTCGTCTCGGAAAAATACGGGAAATAGAGTCCGAGTTTTCGAAAATCGGAGTCCGTATGGCCCAGTTAAGGCCCAATGAAGTTTGCAGAAAATTCAAAGTTCAAAACAGATTCAGAAATTTAAATTCAGATTTTAAACTAGAACCAGCGGGGCCAGGCGGGAAAATTCCCGCCTTGACCATATCGACAGGGCTGTCGACAGGCCTGTCGACAGGGGGAGTCGACTTGCCTGTCGACTTGCCTGTCGACACAGGGTGTCGGCCCTGATGGTCTGGGTGCACCAGATCTGGTTTTTGGCTAAGTCTTGGGCTGGGTTCTAGAGATTTCCTAAATCTAACGGACCTAATCTAATCTAGGGTTAATCTAAGGGCCTAAAACACAACCTAATCCTATAAATAAGACCCTAACCCTACCCTAATTCATTCATAATTAGATCTTGTAACTAAACTATGGCAAAATGAAACTTGATCATGGCCTCCACAAATCAATGAAGAGAGTTGCAAGCTAATCAACCTCCAAATCAACATCTTCTTCAACTAATTCCACTTCATAAGTTTGCTAATCTAGGTTTTGGTGAGTTTCTATCACTTTGATGATCAATTGTCAAATTAAGTAGATGAGATATGATGAGATCTATGGTTTTGCATGAGGATTAATGGGTTTTCAAGTCATATGATATGATGTGAATATGCTAATCTATGTTTAATATTAATCCTATGTTTATGCATGTTGAATATGTGAGTTTATGCATATGTAAGTTTATGCATGTTGAATATGTGAGTTTATGCATGTTAAATATGTGAGTTTATGCATGTTGAAAATGTGAGTTTATGCAAGTTGGATTTGTGGGTTTATGCAAGTTAAGTGGTGGGTTTATGCATAATAAGTAGTTGATTTTATGCATGCTAAGTAGGTGGTTTTATGCATGCTAAGTGTTTGGTATTATGCATAAATCATGACATGCAAGTTTACCCTTTTAAATGTGATGCATACATATGCAAGATGGCACCTTTATATGCTATGAATATATATGTGTATGCATGTTTACCCTCCTTTAAGATGCAAGTCATATATGCAAGTTCAACATGTTATACAAGTTATGTGTAAGCTTATATGCAAGTTCAACATGTTATACAAGTTATGTGTATGCTTATATGCAAGCTCAACATGTTATGCAAGTTTATGTGTATGATGTTATGTAAGTTATGTGCATGTTGTTATGCAAGTTCATATGCAAGTTATGTGTATGATATTATGCAAGTTATGTGCATGATGTTATGTAAGTTATGTGTATGTTGATATGCAAGTTATGTTTAGAATATTATGCAAGTTATGTGTATGATGTTATGCAAGTTAACATGTAACATGTTGTGCGAGTTCACGCCTTTAAGACACATGCAAGTTCACCTTCGTATAACCTATGAACACTTATGCAAGTTGCCTTTATACATGACATATGTATGTTCATGCAAGTTGGGTTATTTAGTAATGCTAGTTGGGTTAATATCATGATGTAAGTGAACACCTTTTAACCCATGTTAATGCTAATGTATGCTAAGTGAAACCCATGTTAATTGTGAAAGAAACTTCTCTTGGAAATATGTCGTGTTAGCATAAGTACGTGGGGAAAACGATGGGGTTAACAGACATGTTAATGAAATGGTGTGAAATGGTTATGATTAAGCATACCATAAAATGAATAAGCATAAGTGGGAATTTACCTACTGAGTTAGGTCTACCCCATGGGAATTTACCTATTGAGTTAGGTCTACCCATGTTATGAAAAACTTGATATTAATTAGGGATAATTAATATGGGGGTGATTAATTAGGTGTAATTAATCAACTAAGACACGAGGTTGGACCCTTTTGTAGCGGAAGTCTGCCCGGAACCGACCGGCCATCCAGCGGCTACAAATGATTGGCCCAATGTGAGAGGTCTTAGTCATAAATTAAATACATGATTAAAGTAAAGACACGAGGTTAGACCCTTTTGATGACAGAAGTCTGCCCGGAACCAACCGGCATATCCAGCAGTCATAAAAGACGGTCTAATGTGAGAGGTCTTTATGAGGTCATGATCTTAATTAATGAATTAAGAAACACTTAACCATATTAGCATGTAGTGGGACATGAGGGGTTAAGTGGGTGCCTTGGGGTGGCATGATGAGACTAGTTGGTTGCCTTGGGTGGCAATAGAAAAATACGATTAGAATACTTAACCAAAGTAGAACATGTAATTAAACATGATTAAAGGGTTAAGTAAGTGCCATGGGTGGCATGTGAAAATACGATTAGAATACTTAACCAAGGTGGAACATGTAATTAAACATGATTAAAGGGTTAAGTAAGTGCCATGGGTGGCATGTGAAAATCTAGTGGGTACCTTGTATGACAATTAGAATATGATTAAAGGACTTAACCAAAGTTTATAACATGTAAGGGGACATGGTTAAAGGGTTAAGTGGGATTCACTAGAAATAGCAAGCTTAGGTGGTAGCTTGTGAGGGCCCATTTCAACCAATATCCCAAACGTATCTTTGTGGGCTCGATTCTAGTCGAGTGACGGGACACGCATATTGGGCTTGACTATAAGAGGCCAAACCGGGTTAGCGGTGGCAACGCGGGACCAACGGGTTTCATATGCGTGTGTGGACCCGGGCTGGTTGGTAAGTCGTTGTTGCATCGTGTAGATATAAAGCCGTGCACTGTTGATATTATCTGGTAGCCACTTTAGGGGAATGATACACCCCAACCGTGGGACCAGCACGGGTATCTACGTAGGGGAGCCGATCGCTTGGGGAGTAGTGGGTACACCTATGTAGTCAGATAGGGGTACACGAAACTACTAAATTATTAAGTACATTTAGGGGGATCAACCTTTAAGTAGGAATGACTGGTGTGGTGCAGTGTAGTAATTATCCTTGGGTGGGTGGATGCGTCTTTACGGTTATCTTAGTTTATCCTAAGTCTGCCAAGCTGCTTAGTGTAGCCATTCATCCCCAGACGTTACCGTATATCAAGCTTATGTCTTCTCTGGTTACTTTAATGATTGTATTGTTAAAGTTATAGGACTCACTCAGACTTATGTCTGACCCCGTTGTTTTTATCTTTTTTTCCCAACCCTCAGGTTATCAGAGTGGGCCCAGTACGAGTGGGCTTTGATCAGGCTGCCTTATTCTCTTTTGGAGCTTGGACCATAGGTGTAGAGCTCAGCTTACCCTTTCTTTTATGGCTATCAGTTCATGTATTGGGATTATGTACTTTTATTTATCAGGATGGATATTTTGTACTTGACTCTTATTTGGTTTTGTGATGTAACCAAGCATGTTTTACCTTCCGCTGCAATGAAAATGATGTTTTGAAATTTTCAAGTATTACTTATATCTGTCTAGTTATAATTTTTCTGTTCTATATTCACTTAAAATACTCCACCGATGTTATGGCATTCCCTTAGTGAGTGACCATAGCGGGTGTGGGGTGTTACACGTGGTATCAGAGCAAAGGTTACCAGAACAGATAAAAGTTTTAGTAAACTATTTTTCTAAAAACATTTTTGGAAGAAATATTTTCAAAAACATGTCTTTAAAGAGAAAAGTTTTTGAAAGAAAAGCATAATCCCAGATAGCCATATCTTTATCTTTCGAATTCTCCGTTTTGAATCTTTCCTTTTTCGTCTCAGCATGGCTGAAGATCTTTATCTTCCGGACGATGTAGCGGTACCAGTATGGTATAGGAGGTTGTTAGAGGCTAGGGCCGCCGCTGCAGGTCCAGCAAATGTTCCTCCTCCACCCGTTGCACTCGTTCCTCCTCACGTGGATACTTTTGCTATGACTTGTAGGAAGTTTAAGGCTATGGGAGGAAAACCTTTTGTGGGAGCTAGGGATTGGCTGAATGAGACGGAAGAATTGATGGAAATCTTGGAAGTAGAAGAGGGAAAGAAAGTCAGGTTAGCCGCTTGGTTAATGGAAGGAGAGGCCTCGTTCTGGTGGGAGGTCACTAATGGAGAACGCCCTATTGACTCTTGGGTGGATTTCAGGCAAAGGTTTGAGGCAAAGTTTCTCTCAAAAGCGGAAGAAAATATGCACGTGGAAAGGTTCTTGAACTTAAAGCAAGGGAACTTGTCAGTGAAAGAATATGTTAACAAGTTTAACCAGTTAGCGAAGTTCAATATAGACTTGGTAAACACACCAGAAGAGAAAGCTCTGAGGTTCGTTAAAGGCTTAAACGAACCGATGCACGGATTGGCTATGTCTCACATCCCTATGGGGGCCACTTTCGAGAAACTAGTGGACATGGCACTTATGCATGAGGAAGAGAAGGGTCCCAATGCTAATAAAGCACCCGAGAAGAATGAAGATCAGAAGAAACCTCAACAACAAAATAAGGGTGGGAAAGGTAACGGTGGCAAGGGAAAGAAGAAGTGCTTCAACTGTGGGACACTAGGCCACCTAAGCAAGGATTGTCGCAAGAAGAGGAAGGCTGACTGCTTCCACTGTGACGAAGCAGGACATCTAGTGAAGGACTGTCCTAAGAAAGGGGAAAGGACGGGATCTACCTCAGGAGGACAGGTGCAAGTTCTTTTAGCACCAACTCAGGCAAGGGGGCAAGCTCAGGCTCTCGCAGTTAGACCGATTCAGGAAAGAGGTAGAACTATTTCTGTGGAAAGTTTAGTTTTTCCTGTTTGATTATCCTGTCCGTACTTTATTTGATTTTGACGCATCGAGTTCGTTTATTTCATTATTGTTAGTTGAGTCACTGCACTGAGACACCAGTTAGTAGATGATCCCTTAGTTGTTTCAAACCCAATTGGGGCTCCATGATGTGTTTGGGTTTGAAAGTTTCTATACTTAGCGTTGAGTTTAGATGTGATGCTTTTTTTTGGGCTTCACGGGCTATGGGTTATTTTTGGGCATGGACTGGTTATCCAGTAATGGTGCCGTTCTTATTGTGGAGGGAGAGTTGTTAGGCTTATGACCCGCTTGGGTAACACTCTCGAAATCTCTTGTAATCCCATAGAATTTGTTATGCTAAGTTATCTAGAGTCGCTTGACACGTCGGTCGAGAGTTTGCAATCTATAGAGTGGTCCGGGAATACTCGGATGTGTTTTGAGGAGGTGAAGGGCTTACCTCCGGAGCGGGAGATTGACTTCCAAATATATCTGGTAGACAATGCCAAACCAGTGTCTTGGCCAGTGTGCCACGTGGCTCCTCGTGAGAGGAGGGAACTCCATAAGCAAGTAGGCAATTTGCTTGAGAAGGGGTTTAGAAGACGAAGTATATTGGAGTGGGGTGCTCCGGTAGTTTTTGCCACGAAGGCGGATGGGTCCCTCAGACTTTTTGTAGGCTAAAGAGAGCTAAATAAACTCACAAAGAAGAATAGACACCCATTGTCGAGGATTGATGATCTCTTTGATCAGTTAGTGGGCGCCTCAGTATTTTCGCAGTTGGACTTAGCCACGAGGTTTCATCAGTTGAGAGTGACTGAGGATAGTATAGAGAAGACTACCTTTAGGACTCCGGATGGTTTTTGTGAGTGGCTGGAGATGCCATTTGGTTTGACGAACGCCCCTGCATATGGTGAGAAGGGTGTTCAGGGAGTACCTAAATAAGTTCGTGATGGTCTTTGTAAATGACATCTTGGTCTTTTCTAGGAGCGAAATAAGTTTTCGTATATGCTCAATAGGATGAGCAAAGCCAGTTATGGGATAAACGGTGGTTTTGGAGCGAGACTGGCGAGGACATCCAGAGTTGGACAAGGGCTTAATTATTTAGCCGTTTTTACTAGTATCATCTCACGTAGGTCGTCTGAATTCGAAGGAGGTATCCCTTGGTTATTTGTCTGATATTGGTTTAGGTCTCTGGGGCATGCATTTGGGGGATGTCGAGTTCGACTAAGGTGGTCTGCGTGGGAGATGGATAGTTGTGACGATTTTTCATAGGAGAATATCCTGATTTTCTCTAGAAGTGGAGAAGAGAAGTGCGATTCTTAGGGCATGTGGTCTCTAAGGAAGGGATAACTGTGGGTCCCGCAAAGATAGTATATATCCAGGATTGGAAAGTTCCTAGGAATGCTACCAAAGTAAGAAGTTTCTTGGGGTTGGCAGGATATTATAGGAAGTTCATCAAAGACTTCGTGAAGATATCAGCCCCATTAACCCGCTTGACGAAGAAGAATCTGGTTTTCTCAGGGGTCGAGATGTACCAAGACATGAAGCGAGTTTTCTTTTTGGCCGGTATGAAGAAAGACATGGCCGAGTATGTCGCTAGATGCTTGGTGAAAGCGGAGCAAAAGAAACCAAGTGAGTTGCTTCACCCATTGGAAGTTCCGCTAAGGAAGTGGGATAGTGTCTCGAAGGATTACCAAAATCAAGGAAGGGTAATACGGGAATTTGGGTGGTAGTAGACAGGCTTACTAAGAGCGCCCATTGTATACCCGTGAAGAGTAAGAGAACTGCTCCATGGCTAGCTTCAGTTTACATTCGAGAGATTATTAGATTACATGATGTACCTTCCAGTATAGTGAGCGATCGAGATCCTATCTTCACTAAAGAGTTTTGGAAAAGTTTGCAAGAGGCGGTAGAGACTCAGTTGTATTTGAGTACCGCATATCATCCTCAGATAGACGGCCAGACCGAGAGGGTGAATCGTATTTTAGAAGACCTTTTGAGGCTATGTATCATGGATTTAGGAGGTACATGGGAAGAGCAACTTCCATTGGTGGGGTTGCCCGACAGACTTAGTAGTGTACATGATGTATTCCATGCGAGGAAGGGCCTACATAAGATCGTGGAGGCGATAGAGCCAAGCTTGCTTAAAGAAGTAAGGTAGAGCGTGATGTGATTATTCGACGAGCTCCTACCCGCATCCTTGGGTCAGAGATTAGGGAGTTGAGAAACAGAGAGGTTCAACTAGTCAAAGTACAATGGGGAGATGAAGAGAGCGACGCTACCTGGGAGACGGAAGCGAAGATGCGTTCGAGGTACCCTTTTCTTTCGGAGGGTATGTCCTTTTGCTTCTCCTTCATCGCATATCCTGTGCTTATCTTATCCTTAGTATGCCCTCTCGTTAGTACCTTTGACCTTTAGATAGGGTAAACCTATGGTTGAAACATGTGTTTGAGACATGTTATGTTTGATGGATGCAAGTGGATGCAAGTGTTTGCTAGTGGTTGCTCGTGGATGCATATACACACACTCTAGGCACTAGATCGGCTCCATCACTTCATGTTGCATATTGCATAAAATTGTATGTAGGAAGCTATATTTATGGATGTATAATGATTGCGTTATCATATGGATGATGCATTTTGGTGAATGATTGTGCACTCATGTAGATATTGTATGTGTCGATAGGGTTCTCTCGCATACATAATGGATGCATGGCACTATCATGGTTTGCATATGTTCATACATTAGATAGGGAACATATACACACACTCTTTGCATATGCTCATACATCATTAGAAATTGTTTTAAGGACAATGGATGCCCGTGTTTGATGGATTGAGTAGATGGTTGTTTGGATGGTAGGATATGCATTCTCCTTAGCTTAGAGATTTCGGGGACGAAATCCTTTAAGGAAGGGAGAATGTAACACCCCGAATTTTAGTTAATACTAAAATTCACTAATTATAGGATAAATAATCTCAGATGTGGGAATTGGGGGTAACGGGCTGCGTCATTGCGTTCATCTCGGAAAAATACGCGAAATAGAGTCCGAGTTTTCGAAAATCGGAGTCCGTATGGCCCAATTAAGGCCCAATGAAGTTTGCAGAAAATTCAAAGTTCAAAACAGATTCAGAAATTTAAATTCAGATTTTAAACTAGAACCAGCGGGGCCAGGCGGGAAAATTCCCGCCTTGACCATGTCGACAGGGCTGTCGACAGGGGGAGTCGACTTGCCTGTCGACACAGGGTGTCGGCCCTAATGGTCTGGGTGCACCAGATCTGGTTTTTGGCTAAGTCTTGGGCTGGGTTCTAGAGATTTCCTAAATCTAACGGACCTAATCTAATCTAGGGTTAATCTAAGGGCCTAAAACACAACCTAATCCTATAAATAAGACCCTAACCCTACCCTAATTCATTCATAATTAGATCTTGTAACTAAACTATGGCAAAATGAAACTTGATCATGGCCTCCACAAATCAATGAAGAGAGTTGCAAGCTAATCAACCTCCAAATCAACATCTTCTTCAACTAATTCCACTTCATAAGTTTGCTAATCTAGGTTTTGGTGAGTTTCTATCACTTTGATGATCAATTGTCAAATTAAGTAGATGAGATATGATGAGATCTATGGTTTTGCATGAGGATTAATGGGTTTTCAAGTCATATGATATGATGTGAATATGCTAATCTATGTTTAATATTAATCCTATGTTTATGCATGTTGAATATGTGAGTTTATGCATATGTAAGTTTATGCATGTTGAATATGTGAGTTTATGCATGTTAAATATGTGAGTTTATGCATGTTGAAAATGTGAGTTTATGCAAGTTGGATTTGTGGGTTTATGCAAGTTAAGTGGTGGGTTTATGCATAATAAGTAGTTGATTTTATGCATGCTAAGTAGGTGGTTTTATGCATGCTAAGTGTTTGGTATTATGCATAAATCATGACATGCAAGTTTACCCTTTTAAATGTGATGCATACATATGCAAGATGGCACCTTTATATGCTATGAATATATATGTGTATGCATGTTTACCCTCCTTTAAGATGCAAGTCATATATGCAAGTTCAACATGTTATACAAGTTATGTGTAAGCTTATATGCAAGTTCAACATGTTATACAAGTTATGTGTATGCTTATATGCAAGCTCAACATGTTATGCAAGTTTATGTGTATGATGTTATGTAAGTTATGTGCATGTTGTTATGCAAGTTCATATGCAAGTTATGTGTATGATATTATGCAAGTTATGTGCATGATGTTATGTAAGTTATGTGTATGTTGATATGCAAGTTATGTTTAGAATATTATGCAAGTTATGTGTATGATGTTATGCAAGTTAACATGTAACATGTTGTGCGAGTTCACGCCTTTAAGACACATGCAAGTTCACCTTCGTATAACCTATGAACACTTATGCAAGTTGCCTTTATACATGACATATGTATGTTCATGCAAGTTGGGTTATTTAGTAATGCTAGTTGGGTTAATATCATGATGTAAGTGAACACCTTTTAACCCATGTTAATGCTAATGTATGCTAAGTGAAACCCATGTTAATTGTGAAAGAAACTTCTCTTGGAAATATGTCGTGTTAGCATAAGTACGTGGGGAAAACGATGGGGTTAACAGACATGTTAATGAAATGGTGTGAAATGGTTATGATTAAGCATACCATAAAATGAATAAGCATAAGTGGGAATTTACCTATTGAGTTAGGTCTACCCCATGAGAATTTACCTATTGAGTTAGGTCTACCCATGTTATGAAAAACTTGATATTAATTAGGGATAATTAATATGGGGGTGATTAATTAGGTGTAATTAATCAACTAAGACACGAGGTTGGACCCTTTTGTAGCGGAAGTCTGCCTGGAACCGACCGGCCATCCAGCGGCTACAAATGATTGGCCCAATGTGAGAGGTCTTAGTCATAAATTAAATACATGATTAAAGTAAAGACACGAGGTTAGACCCTTTTGATGACAGAAGTCTGCCCGGAACCAACCGGCATATCCAGCAGTCATAAAAGACGGTCTAATGTGAGAGGTCTTTATGAGGTCATGATCTTAATTAATGAATTAAGAAACACTTAACCATATTAGCATGTAGTGGGACATGAGGGGTTAAGTGGGTGCCTTGGGGTGGCATGATGAGACTAGTTGGTTGCCTTGGGTGGCAATAGAAAAATACGATTAGAATACTTAACCAAAGTAGAACATGTAATTAAACATGATTAAAGGGTTAAGTAAGTGCCATGGATGGCATGTGAAAATACGATTAGAATACTTAACCAAGGTGGAACATGTAATTAAACATGATTAAAGGGTTAAGTAAGTGCCATGGGTGGCATGTGAAAATCTAGTGGGTACCTTGTATGACAATTAGAATATGATTAAAGGACTTAACCAAAGTTTATAACATGTAAGGGGACATGGTTAAAGGGTTAAGTGGGATTCACTAGAAATAGCAAGCTTAGGTGGTAGCTTGTGAGGGCCCATTTCAACCAATATCCCAAACGTATCTTTGTGGGCTCGATTCTAGTCGAGTGACGGGACACGCATATTGGGCTTGACTATAAGAGGCCAAACCGGGTTAGCGGTGGCAACGCGGGACCAACGGGTTTCATATGCGTGTGTGGACCCGGGCTGGTTGGTAAGTCGTTGTTGCATCGTGTAGATATAAAGCCGTGCACTGTTGATATTATCTGGTAGCCACTTTAGGGGAATGATACACCCCAACCGTGGGACCAGCACGGGTATCTACGTAGGGGAGCCGATCGCTTGGGGAGTAGTGGGTACACCTATGTAGTCAGATAGGGGTACACGAAACTACTAAATTATTAAGTACATTTAGGGGGATCAACCTTTAAGTAGGAATGACTGGTGTGGTGCAGTGTAGTAATTATCCTTGGGTGGGTGGATGCGTCTTTACGGTTATCTTAGTTTATCCTAAGTCTGCCAAGCTGCTTAGTGTAGCCATTCATCCCCAGACGTTACCGTATATCAAGCTTATGTCTTCTCTGGTTACTTTAATGATTGTATTGTTAAAGTTATAGGACTCACTCAGACTTATGTCTGACCCCGTTGTTTTTATCTTTTTTTCCCAACCCTCAGGTTATCAGAGTGGGCCCAGTACGAGTGGGCTTTGATCAGGCTGCCTTATTCTCTTTTGGAGCTTGGACCATAGGTGTAGAGCTCAGCTTACCCTTTCTTTTATGGCTATCAGTTCATGTATTGGGATTATGTACTTTTATTTATCAGGATGGATATTTTGTACTTGACTCTTATTTGGTTTTGTGATGTAACCAAGCATGTTTTACCTTCCGCTGCAATGAAAATGATGTTTTGAAATTTTCAAGTATTACTTATATCTGTCTAGTTATAATTTTTCTGTTCTATATTCACTTAAAATACTCCACCGATGTTATGGCATTCCCTTAGTGAGTGACCATAGCGGGTGTGGGGTGTTACACGGGTCCTAATTCCTTATTCTGTAAAAATTTTACGTTTCGGGCCTTATATATAATATATACGAATTCTATAGCGTTTTTTTCTGAAAATTTAATTTTCTCATAACTTACAATTTATAAACTGGAATCTTAATTTCTGAAACTCTTTGGAAAGATATTTTAAATACGGTCCTAGCGTTTCTTGTTTCGCCCAATTTCCGATTTATATTTTATTTTATATAATTTTTCAAAGTTGGAATTTCAAATCTGAAATTACCGCGCCGTTTTCAGGCTCGGAATGGATTTAATATAAATTTCAAGTTCGCGCTCGAAATAAAATAAGTTTTTCATCGTTATTATTTAAAATAAATAATTTTAAATATATTCATTCATTAAAATTTCTTAAAATAAAATTTTAAAATTAACCCCAAAAAATCAGGGCTGTTACAAAGCCCTAGAGGCACGCAGCCGCCACTCTATTCGGTCATCAATCCCATCCAATGTGCTGCTTTTATAGGAGAATAGAAGGCCTAGGAAAATGCCTAATTTGCCCCTTCATTGCTTGCAGAATAAGTCACAGAAAGACCAAGTCAAAACCGCAGAAAACCCGCTCAGACGTCTGACCAAATTATGTCAGACGTTTGTCCCTGCTCTCGGGTTACCAAAACCCTGACAACAGACGTCTGACCAAATGTTGTCAGACGTCTGTGCTGAAACGCAGCACAAAACCGCTTCTCCTTGCTTTCTTTCTATCGCTCCATCTCCACTATTGCCAAGCACATCAATGTCTCGTCTTCATATGTGATTTCATGTCACAAATCACAACACTCCACCTTGATATGAAATCGCATCAAATCAAACGATCTTCCAACACACAAGTCATCTAGCTCTTTCAACGACACCTTCTCTTAATTAAAACCAACCTCGATTTCCAGACAACGAGATACACCCCCACCTGTTCCGAGTACAGGGACTCAATTGATTTCAGGGCAACAATCACACCCAGTCGATTTGAAAGGACTACGACCACACCTCAATTACAAACACAACCCACCGCCTGCAAAAGATGCATCTACCACCTGAGCTGCACCATGCATAAACCAACGGTCTAAAAATGCTTGCAATTCCACAACGACACTCGTCTACCAGTTGACCTGAGCTCCTACTTCGATCATCCCGGATCCCTCGAACATCATCAACGTGAAGACCCCTGTCGAACACATCAGCAGTGACCAAATTAACCTCTCCACCTTGCTGTGGACTAGGTTCTTCAACCGTCACTCGCCTTCCACATCGACACCCGTCTACCACTTGACCTGAGCTCTTTCCTCGATCGCTCCTGATCCCTTGAGCATCATCAACGTGAAGACCCCTGTCGAAAACATGAACCGAATCACCAAGGTATAGGTAAATCAAACCAATTGCCAACATCTTCGTCTTCTTCCATCTTCCCTCATCCGCATCGGAGGGCTTCTCTTCATCTCCATCAACCTAACCATTGAGGCCTTCAAATCCCCAATCAAAATTAGTCATCACCAACAACGCCATCATATCCGACATAAAAAATTCAATTTTTTCAACAAAAAATCAAATTTTTTTTTTCAAACAAAAATCAATTTTTTCCAATCCAAAATAACTCTAAGCTCTGCGATGATTTAGCTCTGATACCAACTGTTATGAAAAACTGCGCCTTTGCGGAAGCGTCCAGGATCTTATTCACCCAATTACTTAAAGATGATTTCAATGGAAACAAACACAGATATGAAATCACACGCGCAAACACAAAATATTCCACCCAACCACCCTCTTTATTGATTCTCAAAACAAATTTTGTTTACACTCACTGGTTCAACAACCAACAATAAACAAACTACAAGAATCAATAACCTTATTAAGAAAGGGAAAGAATATCTAGATGACTACAACTCTTGTTGGAGAAGGAGAACAATGAAGAACGACGGCTAACCCTTGGATTAACTAGGAGGCACCAATCCTCTCTAGGGCACCAAGCCCTAGAGGCACGCAGCCGCCACTCTATTTGGTCTTCAATCCCATCCTATGTGCTGCTTTTATAGGAGAATAGAAGGCCTAGGAAAATGCCTAATTTGCCCCTTCATTGCTTGCAGAATAAGTCACAGAAAGACCAAGTCAAAACCATAGAAAACCCGCTCAGACGTCTGACCAAATTATGTCAGACGTCTGTCCCTGCTCTCGGGTTACCAAAACCTTGACAACAGACGTCTGACCAAATGTTGTCAGACGTCTGTGCTGAAACGCAGCACAAAACCACTTCTCCTTGCCTTCTTTCTGCCGCTCCATCTCCACTATCACCAAGCACATCAATGTCTCGTCTTCATATGTGATTTCATGTCACAAATCACAACAGATAATTCTTTAAGTATCTTATCAACTTAGTCTATGATAGGACTACTTCTGGAAAATATTATATAGATATGAAATTACATTTGGGAAGATCATTCTTCTGTAATAGGCCATTGTATTTTCATTACTTGGGGTTATTAAAAAATAAGATCGATTTATATAAGTATGTGATTTTGGCGATCTATTTACAACACTCATATTTTCACCAATGAAGAAGTATTTTAGAAGCATTCAACTTGGATAGAGATTTTGTAACTTTATGCCCTCCCCTTACTCCTTTTCTGCTTTTCGCTTCTAATAATGAAAATTGAATAAACTTTTTCTCCGGTTTTTGCTTTTTGTACTTGACTGATCGAAATCTAATTTCAGCTGTTGATAGATTTGCACTCTTCAAGTTTAATATTATAGTTTATCTTTAATAGACTCCAACCGTTTCGAAGATCCGATCGGATTGCCGTTTTGAAGATCCGATCGGCACTGCTGTAGTTTAAAAACTGCGGCACTGCTGCAGTTTTTAAACTGCGGCACTGCTGCTGTATTTAAACTGCGGCACTGCTGCAGCGATCGACACTGCTACAGCTTAAAAACTGCGGCACTGCTGCAGTTTTTAAACTGTGGCACTGCTGCAGCGTTTTAAACTGCGGCACTGCTGCAGGCGTTTTTAAACTGCGGCACTGCTGCAGTTTTTAAACTACGGCAACGACGACAAAAATAAAATAAAATAAGCAGATAACCTTTTTAGGCTTTGTACACTACTTATATTTTTGACTTGTAACATCAATTAAGTGACGATACAAAGATAGATATTCATAGCATGAACATTTTTTTTTTGCAGTCTTATCGGGGTAGCAATGACGTCTCAAATGGTGGTAATATACAAGTCGAGAACCAGTCTAGAAAGTGTAAACTATTGGGTTGGCTAAGAAATGTTGTCGCAGAAGCAACAATTCATCAACTGATCCTACAACTTTAGTGCATCATGTACCATTAGGAGCAGACGCTTGGAAGGTTTGGGTTGATACGGTAGTGGATCCTGCAGCCACTTTATTCAGGCCTACTTCAGATATCTATACTATTAGGCAAGCAGTTGGGACGACTGTTGCTTGGCCTAAGGAGTTTATCTCTTTTGATTAGTACGTATATGTACTTATATTTGATATATGTTATGGATTTAGCTATATTTTTGCTATAAATTAAAAAATGTTGTAACTTTAATTGTTTTCGACTATTATGAATGTGAACGGTTTGTATTGTTTAAAGGAATTTAAATGCCTGTAGTTATTATTAATGAAATATTGTTTTTAATTATAATATTGTAAAATTTATGGTTAATATCAGTGTATTTGCTGCAATTGTTATTATTAGTTGTTACAACTATTACAAACAGTTGTAAATCTCTAGCGCAACTAACAAAAACAGTTGTTGAAATTTTAGCTACAACAGCTACAAGCTGTTGCAATAAAATATTTTACAACAGCTAGAATCTGTTGCGAAAGGATCTTATAACAACAGCTGGAAACTGTTGCAATAAACTTAATTACAACAACCAAAAAGTGTTGTAAAAATATTTTTAACAACAACTTTAATCAGTTGTGAAAATAGCTTTTACAACAACAATGGGCAGTTGTCAATAAGTCTTTCACAACTGTTTAGAGCAGTTGTAAAAGAACATTTTTCAACAGAAAAAAACAGTTGTAAAATGTACCCGCTCTATTACCACTGTGGATATTACGACTGGCGGCCGCAAGTTGTAATAGGTCTATTACAAGAGTTTTTAGCAGTTGTAAAAGGGTATTTCTGTTGTAGTGAGACCGATGGATATGCGAGAACCTCTCTCTTGTATTGGACATATGGGACAAGGAATAAGGTGTCTCCGGCTTCGTTCAGACCCAGAACGGACTTGTAAATGGATGGTATGTCTGACGTTGTATTCCTTTATGCTGTATTGGTTGATCTCTGCTAAATATATATTTGTTTGGTGACGGAGAATTTATTCTCTTGCTTAACACCTTTCTCTGAGACGTACGAGCTTAGAGGTTATGTATTGGTCGAAATCAATGGTATGGTATGGATTGACAATGTTGCATGTTAAGATGCAAATGGTCAAGGCTTTTGTTGAAAAGCAGAGCCTTGTGGTTGATGATCAAAGCACAACTTTATTTAGCATAGCTTTGTGTAGCGATACTTCGCGAGCCTCACACCCCGGTATGAACCAGAAACGGGAGAAGGATCCAAGGAGGACATACGTTTCTTTCTAGCTAGGAGTGGTGCTAGGGTTTTACAAGCCCAGACATTTTTACTTATGTGGATGATGGAATGAGGCGCCTCGGTTATTTGAGTACCTAGTGGCTCTTTACGCCCCATAGGGTGGGGAAACGTATTGTTCATGCGTTAAATCCACTAACATATTTATGGACCGGCCCTCTGGCTCCAAGGGACGATGCGTTCTGTTCCTGAGGCATGGGCTAGAGTGTCTCGAAATTCGGTAAGGACGATCCCCTGCCTTGGTTCATGATGGAAATCCAACTTCCAATACAACCTCATACGGTTTTGATTGTATAACTAGTATGGCGACATAGTATATAGTAGCTATGCCGTCTATGATTGATACATTACGATTGAAATGTTTTTAAAACATATAGACACTAATAATAATATCAAATTCGTTTTATCGTATTAAGCATTTTTGACCATTATAAGGTAAACCTCTATCCTCCGGTTTACGTTGCATTGTGTGATGGGACTTGAGTCTTATAATGGTTTCATTTTTCTAAAAAGCATTGCATTGTTTAACGATTTACTTTATTTCTTGAACTAGCAATCCAATGGGGTAAACCCGTTCCGCGTTAGCGGCGTGGTCCTATGATTAGCCTTATTATTATTAGATAAGTTAAGTAAGATTTCTCATACCAGTCTCATGACTGACTTGTAGTTTGTTTCACTTTGCAAACTCGGGTGCCATCTTTTCCACACGGGCTGTCGAGTGGCTTGTTTTGCAGATATCTATTTATTAGGCCGGATTCTGGATCGAAGCTTAAAGCTGTGGCCAGAGCAATGATAGTCTTCCGCTGCATTGTATTACATTTATTATAAATTAATCTTCCACTGTATTACTATTTATTTGATGTACTCTGATATATTCTGTACTCTGATGTAACATTATTACAATGTTTATAAAAGTCTTCTGTTATTTGTTCTTATGTATTGTATGCCCAAAGTTAGTGTATTCGGCGATTTCCCGCGAGGGGGATTTTCGGATCATTACACATCTATTCTTTACAAAACCATTGTTTAGAAATCCTTTTTTAGAAAACATTTCTTTTATAGAAAAGCACCCCTTCGGCCTAACCGAAGGAGTCGAGGCGAAGGCCTCTTGTGGAGTAGCTATCTTTCAATACCAAAATATTTACAAATATCAGGATCAATAGCGAAACTGAAAGGTAAAAGGCGAAAGCCTTGAATGCTTCATATACCATACTTGTGATATTTCAAGCATCTAGGCTACTCAAAGTTGGTTCCGACCTTGCCGGAAGGAGCTTCCGGTATTGGAAATGACACTAACAGTAAATAAGGATAAAGCTGACTTATTTCCATATAAAATGCTACTTTATACCCACTCCACTATATTTGTCGAATTTTCATTGGTTTATAAAATAAAATACTGTCGTGTACAGTCTTTTTATAGTACTTTTGTACATGTATAATATATATATATGTATGTATGTATGTATACGGAAGTATTAACCAATTTAATCAATATTCACGCATTTCCTAAGCAATTTAATTTTAGAAAATTCATAACAAATAAATACAATTATGAAAAATCGTGAAATCCGAAACACATCTCCAAAATTATATTTCAAACGTCATACCAAAATTTCATATCAATCGGAGAAGTCTAATTATAGGTTTCAGCCTATGAACCTATTCCTTTTCATACATTTTAATTATACACATGAAACCAATTATAAGTAATACAAAACATTCATGTAACATCAAATAAATCATGAATGGCTGAAACTACAATAGGTAGAGAATATTATTCACCTTGTTGATTAGGTTGTGAGATTTATTAATGAAAGTTTCCAAGCTCTAAGATTCCTAGCTTTTTCTTTCTTCTTCTTCTCCTAGCTTTAATGGTCGGTCACTCTTTATTTTTCTTTAGGTTTTTTAGAAGTGAATGTAAATGAAAAAAAGTGAGAGGATATGATATATATATATATATATATATGTATATGTATATGTATATGTATATGTATATGTATGGGGGCCAAAAGTTCCAACTTTTCCCTTGTCATATCTCTCCTTCTGATGCACATTTGATTAGTTTCTAAGGCCAACCTTCTACTTAATTTATTTAAGCACAAATTTCATTCCCCCAATCCACCACATTTTTCCTATTTAATCACCTAATTAATTTTTTTGAATAATGTCTTTCAAAAATCAGGGATGTTACAGTACTCTTAAACAATTAGATTAGAAAGCAGGTGTAAACAATACATGGAGCTCAATAGATGGACTGGTAGGAGATAACAATTTCTTATATTTATGTTAGTGTTTATTACTGCGTATTCCGTTATCGGACACTGTGAAGCCTTAATAGTGTTCTATTTGTTGTTATTAGAGATAGTTTATCAGTTGAATTTGTTTACCATTGTATAAACTCTGATTTTATGTTACATAGTTTTATAAATTAATCATGATTCTATGGTTCATGTGGTTATTATCGTCTAGCACATTTTATATCTGCGATGACTAGTATATTTTATTTAGTGCGTTGTGAGATGTGCAACAAATTCTATGATTATTTGATATTTTTTCTTTCTCTTATCCTCTTATGTCTTTTCTTTTCCTTTATTACTCTTATTTTCCTTTCTTCTGACGATCGTCATGCATCGATTGGGTGCTCTTGCAACGCACTATTATGTTATATGAGCACTGCTGATGTAGGGTGGTCGTTACAACTGAGATGCTCAATATGGTATATGTACTAGTATCAACTTTTAAGGGACAAAAAGACGACTTGTCGCAATAATGGGAATGTTTAAAATTATTATTCTCTCCGTTACAAAAAATTCCTTTTGTATATATTTACACTTCCCGTAATCTGGATATTGACACAAGTATTGTTGAATTATCAATTTGGTCATTATTAAAGATGTAGTCATTTATACCTACTTGTTTCTTCTTCATTTTCATCATCTTCTTTTTAATTTTGTTTTATTTTACTAAATAAATTCAACTTATATAAACAATCTAATCCAAAATTAATTGACGTAAGGACATAATACATCATAAGTATTAAAATCGGTGGTATGATCCATGAAATTTTTGTAATCTTGTTTTTCATCAAAAAATTCAATCTATAAGACCAAAATTAGTTAGTGTTTAATATAACCAAAAAAGCCATAGTGGGTTACACTATAAAAGGGTTACACCACAATAGAACCAACATCAATCTAAGTGCAATATGCACTAGGTTTACTAAACGTCGCTAGATATAGATTTGGTTGCTATAAAATTTTATTTGGATTGAATAAAACTATTGAAAACATACATTCAACTTCAATAAATTAAACGTGATGTGAAATATTCGAGAATCAATTTCATTATATTCTTAAAAACAATATCTTCTTTCAGTAAATTGTATTCTTCAAATATTCTATCTTCGTATTCTCCATGTTTACAGTTAAAAAAAAAAATAAAAAAAAAAAAATAAGAAAGTGGAAAACATAAATCATGCCAAGCTAAATAATTATAAAGATAAATTAGTCAATTATTTTCTTATCTTTTTATTAAGAGCGAGAAAGAAAAAGTTTGATGGTTAAGGAAGAAAACGATGAGTGCGCTAATAGAATAAAAAATGCTAGAAAGATTTTTGTTAATTTCTAAATAAACAAATGAGTTCTCTTGAAATGACAAAAAAATGGTCATTCAAAACTAGGGCTGTCAATGGGTCGTGTCGGATCGAGTCAAGTCGGGTTCGGGTTGATTTATAAACGGATTAGGTCAACCTATTTATTAAACATATCATTTTTTCCCTTTCCTCACCCGATCCGTTTGTAAATGGATTGACCCGACCCGACCCTTGTAAACCGTTTAACTAAACGGGTCGTGTTTGGTCGGGTTTACTCGTTTGACCCATAGGAAAATATTGTCAACTAATATAAATAGCAAAAGAACCAAATCAACAATAGGGAACACTATTATATAATCACCAACAGGCAGCAAACTACAAAATCACCAACATGCAACAAGTTACAAAATCACCAACAACAAACATCACATATAAAGCATGGAATCACCATATCAAAAATCATTCTCCATACATAAGAATATATGAGCATACAACATGCATAAAAGACTAACAGTATGGAAGAGATACAGTTGTTATAAGTAAAATGTAACTAACAACATACAAGAGTAAATTAGTTACATATAACAGCTTTCACAAGAATATATGAGCATACTAATTGCTACACACATAAAAGACTAACACTAACAACATACATAAAAACTAAAAATATGAAAGAGATACAATATATAATCGGGTTTGACGGATCAAAATCGGGTCAATCCTAAATCCACCCATCTATAAACGGGTCAAATTCAAAAATGATCTGCCAACTAAATGATTTGGGTTAACCAACTAATTTCCGTACATGTTTCAGATCGTATAGAAAACTGACACTACTATTCAAAACACGACAATGACGTATCTTAGGACTTTGAAATAGCTCGAAGGATAATATAGTAATTTAATTTGTGGTTTTCTCTAAAATTACATCTCTAACCTTGAGATGGAATTAGACAATTTTTTTCTTTTCTTTTTTCATAGTATTATTTTTGTAAACAAAATTATACATGAGATTGAGACCACAAAGCAAACTACAAATTCGTCCTTCAAATCATTCTCGCATTTTGACTCCATATGCAGCAAAACCGTAATATAAAATTGGCCAAAACCATAAATACTTTAGGATTCACCGACTTAGCAAAAATAGTCGTGGTAGGGTGAAGAAGCAAAATATCAAAGCGGTGGCAAAGTCTTTGCCTTTGCCGCAGATTTCTATCTCAGAAAACCTAACAGAAAATCTTAAATTTTGAATTAGATGATATGTTTCTTTAATTCTTTCTTTCTCATCTCGATTCGTATTTCGGTATATTATTAAAAACGAAGAATTTGGAATAAGAAGTAGATATTAATGGCCCCTTTCGATAGAAGAAACAATAATCACGAAAGACAAAAGGACGAAGACAGCCCCTCGATTCTGGGCATTCTCTTCTATGGATTGGTTGGCGCCACTATTACAACTGTCGCGGTACCCTTCATATTGTCGTATTTTATTTAGTTGGGTGATTCAAGCAAATTTTGATGCTTGTGGATTGTAACTATGGAACCGTTAGGCGTCTGAGGTTTCTTGTTTTACTAACTGTGGCTGAATTTTGCTGAAGGCGTAGCAAGTATGAGTTATGAGCTAAGATGATCGTTTCTTGTGCCCAGCAAAGCAATTTTTCGTGCATTTTAAGAAACTTATTATTAAACTGTTGTGCATTCAAAACAGTTTTATTGGTGGAATGCACTGAAATCTTAGGGTGTTAAAGGTGCAACCCAATTTGTTAATTTCCATAAACTTTGGCACAAGATTGTATTTCAAACTTTGTGCTATTTTCAAAATTTTGAGTACTATTCGGGCAATATGATATTGGTCTGAAATTATGCTTTACTTTTTTGTGAAGAAAAAGAGTCTGAAATATCCCGAGCTAATATGTAAAATGCAAAGTGTATTTAATGGGATTGACAAAGCGAAATATCTGCAATTTATCAAATCCTTATTATACATTATTTATTTATGTTTTTCAATTTTAGTTAGAATAAATCAAGTAGAAACTTGTTATGCGTGAAATTCGAGAGTTAACCCTCTGTACCCAAAACTCTCTGTCCCTCTGTATCCAATCAATAAGAATCCTTGATTTTTACCTTTTTGCAATTAAGTCCAAGATACAACGACGGTTTAATTGCAAAAAAGTGGAATTCAGTGGGTGCTGAATGCTGATTGGTTGAGTATAGAGAGACAGAGAAATTTGGGTACAGGTGATTTTATTTGGTGAAACTCACGAGACGGTCATTTTTAAATTAGGATGTTAATTTGTTTGATTATGACAATGATACATAGGGAGAATAGTTGCTTCTATGCCATTAGATTCTCTACCAGGGTGGAGTTATTTCAACCCATGACGTATATGCCTTAAAACACTAATTTTCTACTTGTAACGTAGAAAGACCAGTTGCAAATACAAGTTTTTTTAATTGAACTTCGTGTTTCACTGATACACACTTGATAACAATGTCATAATATGTTCGGTATTTTCTGATATTAACCAAATTTATTTTTTATGTTGCATATACGTACGTGCAGCTGATCGTACACAGACTATCACTTCATTTGTGGCTAGTAAATCTTCCAATAATGCGTTAGCATCTTATATTGAAATTTGCTGTAGTGTGATGTCCTGCTTTATGTATAGTATAACATAGTTATGGGTCTGATTCTCCTTTTATTTGTTAGGCGCCATGTTTACTTAGAGAATAGAGAACAAACTTGCATTCTTGATATTTATACACAGATGGCATGGACTTTAGTATTCTCTTCTGCTTTGATCTTGATATTAGGTTGCTCGTCTGTATCATATAAAACCTTGAACAACCAGCTATTTTACTGTGATATTTACCAATTTCATGAGAAGTATCGTCGTTGCCAGTATTCTCCATGGTTCATACAGAAACGTACCATACATTTCCATTGAGCTGATGGCTAAAAAAATTCGTATTACTTTGCATTTAATTAGTTTTTTCTTTGTTCTTCTTTAACTTTTGATTGTCCAATCCTTTGGTTGTGCTTACATGCTTTTTTTTGGATGCAATGTAGGCTGTTCGATTGAGAATGAGCATAGATTGGTTCTATAATCAGGTATGTTTTTGCCTTAAGTTTTTGTTGCGTTATTCAGGCATCTAAAATATTTTATTTACTTATTTAATGTTCATGAGTATGCATGAAATTTACATGGTACCAGTACGTCCGACACACAATGCAAGGAAAACACAAACATTGCCAAAGCATGGCATAAAATGCATACCTGATGATTTGCATCATTCAAATTTCATTGATGCCGTCTTTAATACACTGAAGCTTTTGATCTACTATTCAATAACGCTAACCTTTCTTAATATGATCCCTAGTTGTTTTGTTTTGTTTTGTTTTGTTCGGCAAACTTCAGAGTACTATGTCTTCAACATGAACGTTGTCAGTTCCTTCTGTCACCTCTTTCTTAATCCATGTCACTTGTGTGTATCTTCATCATCCTTGGACAAAAGTGTATTTTCTAATAAATGAATTTCCAAATCTCTGTAAAATTCATTTGATTGCTTATAATCGGGTTTCTACGGGTCACCTTATATTGTAAGCTATTGGGAACAATGTTCCATTTTTTATAAGTAATTGGGATCAGCTTTTTTCCCTCCTGAAAACCATATGACGCATAGGAGATGGTGATAGCCATGCTTTTGATTTTTACAGTTTTTTTACTTCTCTGGGTTGGTTGTTTGCCTAAGCTTCTCCTTTGCTTCTCTTGGGCATGTATTCTGTAGTTTGAAACCCAGTCTCTTATATAAAGCTTTTTTCTAAAATGAAGCCAAGTTAAATACCCTTCTGTCATAAATGTCTGTAACCGCTAGTGGTGCAAGGTGCATCTTTTGTTTCTCCATATGCCAGAATAAGCCCTTTTCTTCTGGCCTTTTGTTTTTTGGTTGAGATTAATGGCAGTGAGGTGATGATGGTTGATAAGGATGAAAGAAGACGGTGTTTCCTGTGTTTATAAGTATCCATAGTATTAAACTTGAACAAATACATATTGCCGTTTCTTTTTAGATTCTTAGTTTTAAGATGAGTATTTATCTTTGCTATTATTAGAGATTGCTAAGATCAGCAATATTAATATAAGTTATGGATAGAAGTTCTTCATTCGTTGGAATTATCAAAATAATGCTTAATAGAGTAATAGACTAGCATCAAGTACAAATGCATGATATAGCTGTCGATTGTACCTTGCCACATATTAGTTTCCTGCCATGCATAATTTTCACCCTCATAGCTAAGTTTCTTATTTTCTATAATTTTTTAATTTCTTTTTTAATTTATTTTGGCAGCTTAAAGCACGTTCTAACTCATCGTGGTCAGCTAGTTCAAAACATGGAAGTGCCAAATGGAGTAGGTATAATCGTAGAATGCAGGAGGAATACGAAGATGAAATGGAACGGTTGGTGAGTTCAGTCATAAATCTGTGTAGTCCTTAATTTGTTTTCTGCTTTTAGGATGTGCAGTTTTCTTATCTTATTTTAGCCTCTTCTGTGAAGTTCTTGCTTTCTGAAATCAGTATTGTGTTCATCTGTAACAATGGTTTGCATATTAAATATGCAAGGATTTAGTATGCATTGTTTACTATGTCACTGTTCTTGTTTTGAAACCCAGGTCTGTGTTTTGAACTTAAATATGTTGTCATGAGATTTTCATGAGAGCTTAATTGATTCAGATAGCATAGTTTTTTCTTAGCTGGAGATCTGACATACATATGAACTAAACTGCGTATTTGAGACTATTGTTCATCTTTTTACATCTTGGGTCTATCATTAAAATTTGAATCATTATTTTTGTAACTTAGGATAGTGTGTCTGACAAGTTATTCAAATGGAATTATGGAATATAATTTCCACCTTCAATTCTTCTTTATGTTTTGTTACATTTCAAGGCATTTGCTCAGTTTTCATATTATCACTAGAAGAGCTATAAAAAGTATATGTTTTTCTGATCTGCACACAGCTACTGTTTTCTTCTCCTTACAGTATGCCAGAGTTTTTATGACAATATATTGTCAATATGCTCAGCAAAAAATGCATGGTCTTTTCCAGCATCTAACAATTATTATAAAACTAGCTAAATTTCAACCCCCAAAATGAGATAATTTTGAGTTTCGTCTCTCTTATAATCCGCTGTTGTTTATCGATTTTGTTCCAGAAGATCATTGAATCATTGTATTAGGGAATCAGAGTTACAATTTTAAAATCATTTAAAATATACTGTGTGGTTATATTGGAATCGCCAATAGTGCAGGAGCGCATAAGACGCATGCAAAATGTATTCAATAGAGAAAGAAGCAAGCAGAAAAGGAGCTATGAACCATGGAGAGAGCAGCATGGTCCAAGTGCTTATCAACATTATCCAAGAGATGACTGGTACTGGACCACTGACACGTCACATAAAGATCGAAAGCCTAATTATGGTTCTGCCCCAAAAGCTGGTGGAAACATTTTACTGTCGCATCATTATTCAGTGTTGGGTCTTGATAGGTACTAACGATTATGCATGTTTCTTTTCCATTTTCATTACATTAGTACTGTCTATTAATGTTTTAAAATTGTGCATGGTTGTTTGCAATGAGCAGTCTTGGTTACCTTCAGTATTCTGTAATTAATGGCTGTTTCAATAGTTTCTTGCATGCTCAGGGAGAGGGAAGTAGTTAATGCTTACTAGTTATACATCAATGTTTGTTTCAGCGGATCAATGCAAATTTAAACTATCTAAATCTGTGCCTGAATACATGATTACTGCTGTATCCCTCTCTCGGGATACATGATGGTGCTAGATAAAGAGGGCTGCGTTCCGCATAGATGTAGGCAGTGATCAGCTATTCCTCATTTTTTGGGACACCTGAAATCCCCTTTGATTACAGCAGCATTCCACTTCGAGAACGTTTTTTTTTCGTACATGGTACCTTAAGCCTTTTCCACACTGCATCAATCTGTGGCAGCAGCCTCCCTCCACTATAGAAATTTTTGGAACCTAACTGATATGACCTCGGTAGTCCAATGTGTCTGCTACATAAAAAATCCGAGCAAATAGCTCGCTCGGGTCAAGATGTAGCTCGATAGTCGGCGAAGTGCACCGAGCAAGGAACATCCTGTCAATACAGACACACACACATATGGGCAACGATCAAATATAGCTCAAATCCCTATTGATTTCAACATGTTCCGAATTACACAATATACCTCCCTCTTTTCAATTAAGGAGAGAGAGGGTATACCATTTAACTCGGACCATGTGCTTGAAATCAGGAGAATTTGAGTGTAGCAAAAAGGTGTAGTTGATTATAGCCCTATATAAATATTTAACCATATTACTTTAGAACTCAAATACTCATAATTTGAAATTTGTTTTTTTGAAGGGGAATATTTTTCAAAAATCAAATATTTCCCAAAAATAATTTTTATTCAATGAAGCTTTGTTTTAAGAAAAGGTTATTTGGTTCTTTTTTCTTTCTTTTTTTTTTTTTTTTTTTTTTGGTATTCTTTCTCCCAAGATAGTCAACTTTTGAAGTATGACTCGGTATGTTTAGAAAAGTTCAAATATATACTTGAAAATCAATTTTTTTTTTTTTAAAAGTTGTCAAAAATTCTGAGATGAAAATATATCATGAAAGCTAGAAATATTTAAGGAAAATTGGAAAAAGAGAACATTAAAATTCAAAACCATTAAAGGATTAAAAAAAAAGAAATAAACAAAATTGATTTTTTTTTTTTGGAGAAAACGGGTACCAGCCGATGGTGATGAAACCCAAAACAAGTAATAGTAGTAATTGTAATAAATAATCATGATGCTGATGGTGATGAAGATGACAATAATAATAGGTACCGAAGACTAACACTATGTTTTATTCCCCTATACGTTGGTTCTATCATTTAAAACAAAAACCATTTTCCTCAAATTAACCAAAAGCTCAAGATTTTCGTACATGGATCGTGCATTCATGCGACACCATCTCTTCATATATACTCTAAATTCTCAAGTCTAGTAAATTCTCAAGTCTAGTTTTACCATCTCCTCTTATGTCATTCTTGGTTGACCTCTGCCTCTCTTTGGGCACTCGGTACGACCTGTAATTCCAATGTGCACAGTTGTATCATGAGGTCTTCGTTGGAAACCATCTTAAGTGGCGTTGGATTTACTTCTCTTTAACTAGTCCAAGTTTGTCTTGGATATCATCATTTTAATTCGATCCCGTCTGGTATGTCCACAATTCTACTGCAATATATGCATCTCTGCTATACTTATCTTTCAAATGTTGTCTTTTGTAGGCCAACATTTTGCATCATATAACATCGCAGACCTGATTGTTGTTTTATAAAATTTTCCTTTAAGCTTCTGTGAGATTTTCCTATCATAGAAAATGCCAGATACTAGTCGTCATTTCATCCATCCCGCTCGAATTATAAAACTAACATCTTCATTAATTTCACCATCAAATTACAATATAGATCATAAATGTCGAAAGAGTTCTTTTCTAGGTACAACTTGACCGGCTAGGGTGACCTCTTCGTCATCTAATCTGACATCGCTGAACTCACACTTCATACTCTGTTTTAGTTCTGTTTAGCTTGAAATCCTTTGATTTCAAAGTCTTTTTCCACAACTTAAGCTGTCTATTAACCCGTCTTACTTCCATTAATTAGCACAACATCGTCAACAAAATTTATCATAATAATTTTCATAGATTACACACACAATAATAATAATAATTTTACTTAATAGTTTATGTATTTCATTTAATAAGTTTATGTATTTCACATCAAAGTTTATCATCTATTGCATAACAAAGTTCCCATTTTAACATTGTAATAATAAACATTATTTTTTAATAATATTGTCGTGTGCAGAGCACGAGTTACACACTAGTATTACAATATAGTGAAATAACTCAACATATTATTTTTCACATTCTTTAGTTGAATAAATTCCTAAAAACAAATCAAAAAAAAAAATAGTGAGCTATAATTTTACTAGAAAACTAAAAAAATACCAGATTTAATTATTTTATCATATTTGTGACAAACATTTGGTTTATGTAATGGAATCAATCATGACAATAATTGAATTCAAACATGAAAGCGTCTTTGAAATTCGATTCCATATGGCAAAAATCACTAAAAGTTACATGGAGCTTTCAATTTCAAAACTAATTAATTACCTCTTTATTTTGTAGGATTGTGGGAAATTGGAAAGTATCACTGGGAACATTTCGATTTCCAAATTTGAAGAGATCTCATTCTAATTATTCTTTGTTTGATAATGTTGAATTCATATTTTTCTATTGGTGTATGGTGTTATCGAGTTATCATGAAGAAAAACGTAGGTCTTGCTAATTACAAAGGCCCATGGAATAAGTTAAAAAAAATCCAGTGGGGCGGCGGCCACTACTGGGCCTCGTATAGGTTCCTCCTCCTGCACAAATGTAATATACCTCCATTCCTACAGGCTCTTGCCACGTGTCCTCGAAGAGCACAATGCAAGCAGTGAAAATTTGACTTCGAAAAGTTAACCGTTTGAAAATTAGATTTAATAGGAATGTGGCCTCGGTGCAATGCAGGTGAGAGCTTCGAGGGAGGAGGAGAGGGAAGACAAGGCGGACAGTTTTTGATAGCATCAATGTAGGAGCACCGCAAGGGAGGAGTAGGTGCCACAACCTCATAGATGGTACCGGAAGGAAGGACGGTCTATCGAACCTTAACCAGCATCGGATTGAGGGAATATCTGACCAAGAAGAAGAGGTAGAGTGAAAAGGGGGAGGATGAGAGGGATTGAAGGGGGAGTAAGGCTGCAACAGGGGTGAGGAGGAAAAGGGTAAGAGAGACCCATTATATATATACACTAATATACGTGCATCTAATATCCCGAGATGAACTTGGGATAAAGAGTTTGTAGCACCCCAGAAGAGGAAGAGGGTTTGAGCCTTGACAACTAGAAAGCAGGGATACTTCCCTGAGGTGAAGAACTGTGTATCCCGTACGTATCAGTGCGGGGGTGCGCGGGGATACGGCTGCATACGCATGAGATACGCCACATGGCGTGTCCGTGAATTCAGAGACAGTGATACACAGGGGCGCGTAAATCGGGGCGCGGGAATGACAATTTTTGTGATTTTCATCAACCTTTTTTTTTAAAAAAAGAAGAAGAAGAGGAAAGACATACTCTCAACCTAATTGAGAGTTCATACAACAATAGTGCGTGAAATGTGAGTATATATATGTTTCTTAACTTCAATAATTCGTTGGTGATGGTTAGTAATTTGATTGGTCAGTAATTTGTTTTGGTCAACTAATAATATATATGGTAATGTGTTTTGGTTATACTTATGCATGTTGGATATTTTAGGGGATTTGATTTGATTCAACTGACAATTTCTTTAATTGGTTGCTTGTTTATTTGAGTTATACATGGTAATTTTTTTTTTTTTTTTTTTAGTTGTTAAGACTTAAGGATGATGAACTTTCACTATTTTGTTTAATTGAAATGCATCTTATGTGTGTGTGTATAGGGAAAGTCTGTTTAGACACAAGCAATCTCAACCACAAAATCTCCTCCTGAATTTCACCTCACGCATAAAGACAAACAAATCATACGGTCCAGATTTTGTGTCTATAATTATGTGTTTAATTTTGTGTCCCAATAGCCGCTCCCATATGTATGTGTGTGTGTGTGTGTGTGTGTGTCTATATATATATATATATATATATATATATATATATATATATAGACACACACACCCCCTTTATATATATAGAGAGAGATAGGATCAAGAGCACCCCCAAATAGTGCAGCACCCATTTAGCCTCCTAATTTCCACCACACAATCTCATTTCTCTCTTCCCTCACTAGCTTATTAAACAATAAATGCATGACTATTGTAGAGGGGCAAATGAGGTGCTAGAAAAGAGGGGTGCCCTGGAACCTCCCTCATATATATATATATATATATATATATATATATATATATATATATATATATATATATATAGAGAGAGAGAGAGAGAGAGAGAGGGAGGAGGAGGAGGGTTCCGCTACACCTCTTATATTGCACATGAACTCTCCCCCTTAATCTTCACCACCCATTTCCCCACTCATTCTCTCTCTTCCCACTAAGAAATAATATTGAAATGGGAAGAGAGAGAATAAGTGGGGAAATGGATGGTGAAGATTAAAGGGGTAGAGTTCACATGCAACATAAGAGATGTTGCGGAACCCTCCTTATATATATATATATATATATATATATATATATATATATATATATATATATATATGACGCAGGTTCGAGGGCACCCGTAATAGTGCAGCACCCCAAATGCCCCTCATTCTCCACCAAGCATTTCTCCTTCCACTAATTCTCTCACTTTCTTTAATATAAATCGGTGGTGGATATCAGGGGACATTTGGGGTGCTGCCGATCCCTTGCCTATATATATATATATATATATATATATATATATATATATATGTATGTATGTGTGTGTGTGTGTGTGTGTGTGTGAGAGAGAGAGAGAGAGAGAGAGAGAGAGAGAGATTATATATATATGATTTTTGAGGCATGTTCAATGGCACCTCAAACAGTGGAGCACCTCATTGGCGTCCCTCTTTTCCATCACACATTCTCACTCTCTCTCCTTCCGCTCATCCTCTCACCTTCCACTAACTTAAACTAATATAAATGTGTGGTGGAATTCAGAGGGGCCAAAGTGTGTGTGTGTGTGTGTGTAATATCCTTAATATTTTAATATTTGTCGTATCCCCCAGCACCCGAGTCCTCATATTTTTGAATTTGCCGAATTTTTGTATCCGTGTAACGCGCACCCGCACCCCCATACCAGCACTCATGCTTCCTAGCTTGACAACCTTACTTTAGCTGCTTGTTATTTGTGGCGATATGTAATAGTCTCTTAAATGAGTGAGAATTAAGATCAGTGTCTTTGCGAGAGCCTAGCTTAAGTGGAGGGTCACTCGAGACAGATCGATTGAATTTCCTACCTCTAGTCTTTGAAGTAGGGTTTTATAAATATCCAAATATATTTTCTTTTTATTTAAAAAAATGGGTGGATAGATTGTGTTGCAGATGGTTTGACAGTCACAACACTTATATTTCACGTTGTTTTGTTGGTATGACAAATTGATGGTAAAATTCCATTGACCGATTTTGGAAAAATTGATGGTGGTGAAGTTGCAAATCGGCGGTGAGATTCCGTTGACGGGGTGGTGATATTTTTGAAATTTCAAAAAGACACTGGTATTCACATCCATTGAGTTCTCTTTATTAGTAGTATGTGTGTGGGCACGTGTATGCAAGTGATTTGGCACCTTCATAAAAAAACTGACAATCTCACTTTCAAAGATGATGTCAAATTTGTATGAAATAATTCTAAAGTTTTCATAAGAAAATTTAAAGTTGGTCATTTCATTTTCTGTGTTTTTCAAGATAATATAATGAACTGAATAATAACAAACTGGTCGGTTTTTGCCTGTGGATGGTTGTACTGGTTATAGATAGTGTAAATGGACTTTACCTGGACTTCACTTTTCAGCAGCCAACATATGTTCAGATAATTTTATTTTGTATGGTTATTTTTATAAAACAATTTGTTTACTAGACTTCACTCTTCTATATGTTTGTAGGGCTAGATCAAAACCATATTCAGACGCTGAAATTAAGGTACCGCTCTTTTCTCTCCTTTGTATCTATTTATTTGTAATACTAGTGAAATAGCAGTTATGAACTTCACGTGGAAATGACTTTATCTTGAAACTTCATCATGAATGATGTGCTACAGACAGCTTTCAGAGCCAAGGCAATGGAATATCACCCAGACCAAAATCAGAATAACAAAGGTTTGTATTCTATTCATGATTTTTCAACAGTTTGACCACTTTCAAAAAACATTTAAGATATATAGTCTTGTTTCGAAAGCATATTGCAAACATAGTTGTTTTCTGCCAACGAAAATGCACCATAACAATGACTAATAAGTAGTACACTGGTGCATTCTGAAAGTTCACGAGAAGAGAATAATTAAATATATTTTTCTTGGAAACACTTAAAATGTCATCATGAGAAATTCTGAAGAAGTAAATTGGGAACGTTGCCATTATAGAATGTTGAATAACTGCAAGCGTGGCAACAATAGATCTATGTTTGAACTATGTTTTTAAAGCATCTGCTGTATGTTTCCAAAAGTGGTCAAAATCGGGGAATTTTGTTTCCTTATAGTTTACATCAGCATTCAACCAACAGGGTTGATGCAGTTGGTTGATGGCTCGAGTTGTGAGACCAAAGGTCACGAGTTTGAACTCGAATCTGATAAAGTTCAAACTCGAATCTGATAACTCTGTAACTGCTACTAATGTGCAGAAGACATTCCGTTGAAATTTACTAGCGAAGCTTGTTTCTTTAGATGGTTCAAAGTAAAATAGAAAATAGAAAACAACCAAACATTTGTTGTTCAGTGCATGTGTATACACAGATCTGATCAACATACGAGGCTATTTAATCTTTGATGGTTTTTACAGTGGCCGCGGAGGCAAAATTTAAGGAAGTGATGTCATCATACGAGGCTATAAAATCGGAAAGGAATAGCAGGAAACCATAATTCATCCATACAGGATTCATGAAGCCTGCATTATACAGTTTTGATGAAGATTGCATGAAGTTATTTCAAAATTATCATTTGTATTGCTATAAAATTGTATATTCATTAGCAGGATGAAAGCATTGCTGGTATATGTAGATGATGCCGTGTACATGAGATCCTGCTTTTCACTTATTCATATTTAACTCTGTAAATTGCCTACTGGTGTAAGTTGAGAAAGCTTCTTCGCTTTGTATTCGCAACTAAGTTAAAGTTGGTGCATTTTTCCATTTCTTGACCTATACTGGTTTTTATGCTTGTTTGTGTTTTGATGGGTTAGTTAAATTTTTTTTTTCTCTGTTGAATGCACGCGTTGAATAATGGTTGGATTCTACGTTTTATGAAGTGGATATGTTAGTAAAGGTACAATGTGGGTTGCATATGAAAGATGTACGGACGTCACCAGGGTGAAACACCAAGGGGTTAAAACTAGAGTGCTGCTATATAAACTTCAACGGGGATTAATTTTTTTGCTTTTTACTTAGATGCTACTATTCACACATGTTTACACTTCCGGTCACCTTTCTAAATTTAATACATATATTATTCCTTCATTTAGTTATTCACCACCGTACTTCTTCTAATAAAACACGTACTTCTCTACGATTTCAAACCTTAAACTCTAACAAAAGCAGATATTCTTTGTGCCTAATACAGATGGAATATGAAGATAGAAAAGATGTTAGATTTGCTTGAAGTGTTATTGTTTTCTATTATTTATAGAACATGTTGTTAGGTGTTTTTTTTTTTTTTTAAGGTTAGGGTTTTCCATTGCGTTTTAGGATATTTTTTCCACTTCGTTGAAAATTTCAAGCATGGAGGACATTAAATTTGACGATGTTGTAATAGAGAGTGACAATGTAAGTTTTGACTTGTGGTTTTTATCCGTATAACTTATGTATCTTGTTTTACAAATTTATACATGATTTTTTTTTGTCGTTTGATAGATGGAGTATTTGAATGATGATAAATTGGACAATGTCCTTATTATTTTGGATGATGAACATGATGGTTGTGATAATATGATGCAAGATGCTCGATCAAATAACTCAAAAGAAATAAATGTTGATTTGACAAATCATTTCACAACCGATGAGGCAAATACTCATTTATAAAAATTAAAATTGCTAATGTGGTTATGAAAATGGATTATGTTAATTTTTTCTTGAACTATGAGACTTTAGATATTTGACTCGCATAGTTCATTGATTCGATGGAGTAAAACAACGACAAAAAGTTGAATACGGTTATTGTAATTCTAAAGTAGGATAAATTAGGACTTAGAAGAAAAACCAAGGTTGCAATTGGGGTGTGAAAGGGTTGGATTTTATCGTAGTCATCAGCTAAAGTCAAAACAGATGGAAAACAATGTAAAAAAAAAAAAAAAAAAAAAAAAAAAAAGACCTAGCGTCAGCAGAAAATGCAACTTCCCTTTCAAATTGAATGGCGTGTACGCAAATGAAGACACATGGAAATTAAGCAAGGAAGGAAGCGATCGTTTAGATGAGAGAAATGGTGGCCTCTCCATTTTTATGTTATTAATTTAGACGGTGGTCAGCAGAGAAAATGAAAATATTTGAGGTGTTTTTAGTTTCGGTAGCCGGTAGTGTAAACCGAGGTGTGAATAGTAACACCCTTTATTTATTCGTATTTTATTTCATACGGTCTAGTTTGACATTTTTTTTCTCCAAAAACATGAATTCTATAGTTAATATTTTCTTTCTCTCGCGATATTCCTTTTAAGAAAATATTATCCTTGTGTTTTGTTGTCGCAATGCCATCGATTCCACCATTAGTGCGTTTTTGCTTTGTTGTTGTTATTATTATTATTTTCATTTTGGTTTATGTAATGTTATCAATTGAAAAAAAATATAGACGGTGTAGAATATGGAGATCATCATTACTCCGGTAGATGTTGTGTCGATCGATACATAACTATCAAATGATTTTGGGTAATATGGAACATAGATTCCGATTCATTTCTAATTTCTTTTACACTAAATTGCAGTTTTGTTAGAATGTACATGACATGTAAAGAGATATCACCTAAAAATAGGATAAAACGGAAGAAAGAAAAAAATCTACAAATGCATGGAAAGGAAAATAAGGATGGAATTGTCAAATGCACTAAAAGGATGGATTCAAATGAAATTTATGAATTGACCATGACGACGACGAAATCCATTAGTCTACAGGTCATCATGTATCCTCTTAGACTTTTATGTTGGCTTAATACCCAACCTAGTGTTAAGGGTATGCTCAGGAAAATTAAGTAATTTTCTTATATATTGACTCTTGTTCCAAGGTGTGCGGATTAGGTCATTAGGTGTGCTTTTGACTTTATTTCAGTTGTGTATGCTCTTATATAATTTTCTTTATTTATTCTCTTTTAGTTTTTGAGATGATATGCCGAATAGAATTTTGTTCACACTTTTTTTCTAAGTGTGAACAAAACACTTTCCTCCTATTGGAGGAATCAGGTGGATCACACATGGACCTCCCCTGAATTCCTTCAATAGAAACCGAGTGTTTTGTTCACACTTGCTAAAAAGTGTAAACAAAATCGGGCTCGTTTCAATTGGATTTCTCAATTATACAGGGACAGGGACAGTTGGAGAAAAGGCTGTCATGCGGACAGCAATCATACAATTGGATTTCTCAGTTAGATATTGTTACCATTGTAGGTAATTTTGAAACAACGCTTTGTACGCACACATAAACATTTTGTTAGCATTAAATTTGTACCGTGTCACTTGGTACCAGTCATTTATAGACAGTGGCATGGCCAGTAGGGCTGCACACAATTCTTATCCAATCCGACCCAACCCACCAAACCGACTCAACCCACATTAACCCAACCCAACTCATCCTAGTTCGGATTGGATATGGGTTACAATATGCAACCCATACTACTTACGGGTCGGGTTTGATATTTTGTTCAACTCAACCTTATTTTAACCCAGTCCAACCCTATTATTAAAAAACAAATTTAATATCAATCTATTTAAAATTAGAATAGTATAATCCTAGAATAATTTTTGTATATTCTACAGTAAATATACGAAAAAAACATATTTCATGTCAATTCAAACTAGACAGAATTTGACAAATATATTTTAAAGTGCATTTCAATGTATCTTAAAATGAAACACTAGTTCTACTATGCAGTAGATTAATTTTATGTGATGTGTATTACAATGAATTTTAATAAAATATATCTTTTGATGAATCAGTTATTTTAAATGCGTTATGCTAGCAAAAATTTGATATATTTTGCCGAATATTTTAATACAACTTTAAAAAAAATCCTTTATTCTCATTTTTTTATTATATTCAAGCAACCCAACCCTACTCAACCAGACCCAACCCATACTTCAACCCGACCCAACCCATACTTCAACCCGACCCATATCCAACCTCATATAGGGTCGGATACGGGTTGAGCTTGCTTAAACCCATACCTATGCGGGTCAGATGTAGTATTTGGTCCAACCCGACCCAACCCATACTTTGTGCAGCCCTAATGGCCAGAAAATAATTTTGACGGAGGCATAGTGGCTCAAGCAACTTCAATTCAACACAAGTCCGGATTGGCTAGACATCCAGATCGATCAAGCAAGCTACAGAAATCTGAATCGACCAGGCATTTAGGATCAGCTAAGCAGGCACATGTATTTCTGGATTGGTCAGAGCCCGGGTCGGCCATGCCGAACTGGGCTTAGGTCGAATCAGAATGGCAGTTTCCAATGGCGTGACGTACTCGTTCCACTTGCTCCACCACTCCTATTTTCCCACGCACTTCTACTTCTATTTTTCCGCGTATCTCTCATGCCGGACTGGATCCGTACCCCATCTATAAATAACAACCTGGGACATTTGAAAAGCTTCTTCTATGTCCTCCTATGCAAGTTATTTACTATAAAAGCATTGTACTAGGGATTTCATCATTCCCAACCTCTGTAATTTCAATTTTTAGTAATGAATCAAGAGAAGTTATCGCCTGTGTGTGATTTCATTTCATTTACATTTACTGTTTCTTCTTTTTTATCCTCTTCTATACACTTTTTGGGTGTTTGAACCATTTTTAATGCAAACATTTTGGTGCTTTCACACAGGAATTTGAGTTTTCAACATTTTGGATCTTTTAATCTATTATCGGAATGTCAAGTTTGTGTTATGAATGACACAGACAAACCCAACCAAATGCACCACAATCAGTAGTGATTAATGCAAATAATCAACAGAACAAGAGATAATAATAAAGTAAGAACACACGAATTTTTAACGTGGAAAACCTCTTCGATGTGAGGAGTAAAAACCACGGGACTAGTGACGGGGGTCCTCCCAAACTTCTCTTACTATGAAAATGGAGTAGTACACAAATCCTAATCCAAGTCACAAAGTGGATACACAAATTATCCAATAACAGCTAACAATAACAACATCAAAACAAAAGCGAGAAAAGTGAAAAATATCACTGGGAAAGAAAGCTCAGAAAAGCTGAGAGATCTCGCAATAACACTTCAGCAAAGGGCAATCTCAAAGAAGTAGAAGCAGCCCACAAAGTTTTAGAGAAACTGACAAAGTTTTGATGTTGTAGACTTGTATCTTGTGTGTATATTTGCTACCCAAGAATGAATGAATATATAGCCACCAAAGAGGCACATCGAAGTCTCCATTCAACCACCATATTTAATAAGATGACAATTCCCATAAAAATGCAAATACCAAGCACACCAAAGTGTCAAATAGTCACCTATTCAAATAAAAGCACGAAATACCGTAGCAACACTTATTGCTCCAATTAAATAAGTATGAGTTTTTCCATATAGGAAGGGACCCATTCCCAACAAATCTCCCCCTCCCGACTATGTGGAGGTGGTTGCCATTCCGGCAATTGAACGGCAAGTCTCAAATTTGTCTTTTACCAAAGCTTTCGTCATCATGTCGGAACCATTGTCATCGATATAAATTTTCTCAAACTCAATTAACTTATCATCAAGAACATCACGTATCCAATGATATCTCACATCAATATGCTTCGACTTTGCATGAAAAGTGGAATTCTTAGCAAGATGGATTGCACTTTAATTATCACAATACAACACATACCTCTTTTGTGAAAATCCAAGGTGACGAACAAACTGCTTCATCCACAATAACTTCTTACATGCCTCTGTCGCTGCAATAAACTTCGACTCAGTAGTAGACAAAGCCATACATTTTTGTAGCCTAGATTGCCAAGACACTGCCCCTGCAAAAGTGATCAAATAACCCAAAGTAGATTTTCTCGAGTCAATATCACCAGCCATATCAGAATCTAAATAACTAACAAGACAAAGCTTGTCACTCCCAAAACAAAGCTTCATATCAATAGTACCGTGTAAGTATCTCATAACCCACTTCACAGCATTCCAATGCTCTTTACCTAGATTAGAAATAAATGTACTAACCAAACCTACAGCATGAGCTATATTAGGCCGAGTGCAAACCATTGCATACATCAAACTACCTACGGCGGAAGCATAAGGAACATGCGTCATCTTCTCCTTCTCTTCAGTTGTGGAAGGACGTTGTTGAGAATTCAACTTAAAATGCATAACAAGTGGAGTACTCACAGGCGTTGCTTTCTCCATATTGAACCTTTTAAGCACTCTGTGAATATATGCTTCCTGTGATAGCCATAACTTTCGAGCCTTGCGATCTCAAATAATTCTCATTCCTAAAATGTTCGTCGCCGGACCAAGTTCCTTCATGGAGAATGTCTTGCTCAACTGTTGCCTTAAACAAGCAATCCGATCTACATTTTGCCCTGCAAAAAGCATATCATCAACATAAAGTAGCAAAATGATAAAATCATCATTAGCAAATTTCTTCAAGGAAAAACAATGATCATTATATGCCTTTTTATAGCCTTGCTCCCCCATAAAAGAATCAAATTTGCGATACCATTGCCTTGTAGCTTGTTTTAGACCATACAAACTCTTCTTCAATTTACACACATATTCTTCCTTCCCTTTAACTTTGAAGCCCTCTGCTTGTTCCATATAAATGTCTTCTTCAAGCTCACCATGAAGAAATGCGGTCTTCACATCCAACTGCTCAACTTCTAAATTCAAACTAGCAATAAGACCCAGAACAACTCTGATGGAAGATATCTTGACAACCGGTGCAAATATCTCTTCAAAGTCAATTCCCTTTCTTTGGTTGTATCCTTTTACAACAAGCCTTGCTTTGTACCGAAGCGTCTTTGCATTTTCATCTTGCTTCAGCTTGTAAACCCAACGATTCTTCAAAGCCTTCTTTTCCTTCGGCAGTTTCACTAGATCAGAAGTTTTGTTATCATGCAACGACTTCATCTCTTCTTTCATTGCATCCAACCAAAGTTTCTTATCATCGCTGTCTATATCTTCCTTAAAGCTCTCAGGTTCTCCTCCGTCGGTTAAGAGAATATACTCGGAAGAAGGATACCTAGCGGAAGGACGTCGTTCCTGGTAGATCGCCTTACAAAGGTTGTTTGAGTTTAGGAGAAGCATGATGATCAATTTCAGCATCTTCATTATGGGGATCATCTTCCTCAGATACATGACCTTCATTGTCATTTTCTTGTACTTGTTCAGTTGGAGCTGGTGCAGGAGTTGTAGAAGTTGTAGGAGTCAAAGGAGGAAGATCTAGATCAACCAGATCATAGCCACTATGTGATGCAGCTTCTTGTGGTTTTTGAATATCTTCAATTGTTTGGTCTTCAACAAAGTGTGCATCCTTGCTACGAATCAATTTCTTCTCTATAGGATCATAAAACCTATAGCCAAACTTGTCAATACCATAGCCCACAAAGATGCATTAGTGAGTCTTGGAATCCAGCTTCGATCTTTCATTATTAGGCACATGTACAAATGCCTTACACCCAAAGACACGTAAATGACTATAAGAAACCTCCTTGCCAAGCCAAACCTTATGTGAAACATCACCATTCAAAGAAAAACAAGGTGACAAATTAATCACATGTGTAGCTGTAAATAAAGCTTCACCCCAAAAGTGTTTTGGCAACTTAGCCTCTGAAAGCATGCACCTCATTCTCTCTAACAAAGTCCTATTCATTCTCTCTGCTACACCATTCAGCTGTAGAGTCTTCTTTGGTGTAAACTGATGTCGAATACCTTGAGCCTTACAATATTCATCAAGTGGACCAATGTACTCACCACCGTTGTCAGAACGTAAACACTTTAGCTTTTTACTAGATTGCCTTGGCTTGAAACTGCTTAAAAACATCAAGTACCCGATCTTTCGTTTTTAAAGCATATGTCCACAATTTCTTTGAACAATCATCAATAAAAGTAACAAAGTAAAGTGCACCACTAAAGGTCTTGATTTTTAACAGATCACAAACATCAGAATGAACAAGATCAAGCAAATCTGATTTTCTTGAAGGAGGATGTCTCTTAAAGGAGACCCGATTCTGCTTTCCTGCAAAACAATGAGAACGTTTGTCCAATTTTACACACTTTAAATCAGGTAGTGCATTTTTCTTCATCAAACAACTTAGCCCCTTTTCACTTATATGACCAAGTCTTCTATGCCACAATTTTGCAAGATTGTCATTTGCCATGTTTACAAAATCAGTGGGAATTGAGGCTTGCAGCAAGTACAGGCTTGTGTGCTTCTTCCCACGAGCTAGCACCATGTTTCCTTTAGTAAACTTCCATTGACCACCATGAAAAGTGTTGCAGTAGCCATCATCATCGAGTTTTCCAGTAGAGATCAAGTTTAATCGAATTTCTGGAACATGTCTGACATTTTTAAGCATTAACTTTGCTCCAATGTTGGTCACCAAACATACATCTCCAATGCCCACAACCTGAGCCATACCATCATCACCCATCTTCAACACCCCAAAGTCACCAGGTGTATAAGATGTGAAGAATTCCTTCCGCGATGTCACATGTAGTGATGCTCCACTGTCAATGACCCAAGTCGACTCATATTTAGCAAGGTTCACATAGCTCTCATCATGTACAATGATAAGATCACCGCTAGTTGCAGCAGCAACTCTATCATCATTACTGCAATCTTTTTGGCCTTGCTTCTTATCTTCCATGCCTTTACCACCCTTGTTGTCTCTTTTCCACTTGTAGCAATATTTCTTTATGGACCGGATTTATCACAATAATGGCACTTCATATTTGCGTATCTTCCAGGAGATTTGCTTCTGCTTTTGTCTCTGGAAACTGGACCTTTACTCTTGCTTCTTCCTCTGTTTTCAGCAACATATGCGTCCTTGGATGAAGAAGACACACCATGAGATTTCTTCCTCATCTCCTCATTCAAAATACCAACTTTGGCAATATCCAGAGTAACTTTGCCATGTGGAGCTGAGTTGCAAAGTGTCATTCTGAAAGTGTCCCATGAATCAGGAAGAGTGCCAAGTAACAAAAGTCCCTGAATTTCATCATCAAAATTTATATCCATAGCTGATAATTGCTGAATAATGCCATGAAAATCATTCAGGTGATCAGAAAGAGACTTACTTGAATCATACTTCAAGCCCATCAATTGCTTGATAAGGTACAATTTATTATTTCCGGACTTATTAGCATAAAGAGATTCAAGTTTTTGCCATAGTGATCTAAAATGAACATCATCATTTATATGATTCAAAACATTATCATCAACCCACTGACAAATAAATCCACACACCTGTTCATGTTCAAATTGCCACTGATCATCAGTTTTATTTTCTGGTTTTTCATCACTAAACACAGGTAAATGCCAACTTTTGACATATAACAATTCTCTCATTTTTCTCTTCCAAATATGATAGTTAGCTTCATTCAAACTAATCATTCTACTAGTGTTGATATTACTAGAATCCATCAGGGGATATTACAAATTAACCAACCTCGCTCTGATACTAGTTTATTATGAATGACACAGACAAACCCAGCCAAATGCACCACAATCACCAATGATTAATGCAAATAATCAACAGAACAAGAGATAATAATAAAGTAAGAACACACGAATTTTTAACGTGGAAAACCTCTTCGATGTGAAGAGTAAAAACCACAGGACCAGTGACGGGGGTCCTCCCAAACTTCTCTTACTATGAAAATGGAGTAGTACACAAATCCTAATCCAAGTCACAAAGTGGATACACAAATTATCCAATAATAGCTAGCAATAAAAGCATCAAAACAAAAGCGAGAAAAGTGAAAAATATCACCGGGAAACAAAGCTCAGAAAAGTTGAGAGATCTCGCAATAACACTCCAGCAAAGGGCAATCTCAAAGAAGTAGAAGCAGCCCACAAAGTTTTGGAGAAACTGACAAAGTTTTGATGTTGTAGACTTGTATCTTGTGTGTATATTTTCTACCCAAGAATGGATGAATATATAGCCACCAAAGAGGCACCTTGAAGTCTCCATTCAACCACCATATTTAATAAGATGACAAATACCAAGCACACCAAAAGGTCAAATAGTCACCTATTCAAATAAAAGCACGAAATACCGTAGCAACACTTATTGCTCCAATTAAATAAGTATGAGTTTTTCCACATATGAAGGGACCCATTCCCAACAGTTTGTTGAGAAGATCTCATTCCTTATCGATTTCAGCCAAAATGGTGTCTAAGAGAGCAATTGCCTCCTCTAGACCTTCCAGCAACCATTCCCAAAAAGAACCCACCGAACAACTTTCCAGTTCGGCATCTGGTACGACCATGCCGAAGTGTACCAGAAACGCTCCAGGAGCAACTGTTGCACTCACTACTCGGGTACCGACTTCTGTAGTCATGACATTTGACGACTTCATAGAACTTATGATTAAGTTGAACGAGGCGACTAATGCACTGAACGAATAGATGCGCGATAATATAGCCTTGAGACAAGGCATGAATAGTATAACGATGTAATGAAATGATTTTAGGAGTCAAAGAGCTTCTACCCTATCATGTAATTAGATAGAAGAGTCTTCCTCGTCAAGTAGAAGAAGAGGAGCGGTGTAACGACAACAATGCACTATGTTACAAAACACTTAGGAGATTAGGTTCGGTGATCTTCTAGTTCGACCATGCAGAATCAGATATTGTCACACTGAAAGGTGCTTCACCATGTTGTGATCTTTCCCCATGTGATTGCAATGATCCAAGGACTTCTCGGGCTCCCGTGCTTCCCCATTCACATCCTATGATTTACCGGGACAATATAGGCCAAGGAAGTACCGCTCGGACGACGACTAAGATGACACTGTAGTGGAAGCAAGAAGGGTCGGACGTGATGATAGTTCAAAACCTGAGCTTATCCCCAACACTTCAGAATTAACTTCTATGGTCAGAAAGATTATATAGGATAGCCGGGGATACAGTAATAAAAACTGGGGGATTGATCGCAGTCATATGCCTTTCATTCACAAAATCTAACATGTAGAGTTCCCTCAAAGGTTTAACATGTCGTAAATGAATTACTATTCGGGTAAACCGATCCTGGCCAACACTTAATGAGATACACCTGGTATATGGATTCAGTAATGACCCCAAATGCTATTAAATGTAAAATGTTTCCTATCTATTTGGATGGTGCGACACAGGTTCACCAAGTTGCCTCCGAGATCAAAACCTTCGTTCGATGATATGAGTAGAAAGTTCAAGAACCAGTTTCTCCTTCATGTCGTCAAGTCTAAGAACATCATGACCCTCTCTGCGTGAATCAAACTCACAGGGATTTTCTGAAGGATTATCTTAAACTCTTCAATACTGTTGTCACTGAAGTTAGTAACCCTAACGAGAAACAGTATCAATGGCATTAGTTGATGTAGTCAACCCCGACAACGAGTTTGGAAAGTGGATGACTGGAAAGCCTCCTTCCACTTTGGATCAATTCTATAAGAAGGCCAACCTGTTCTTGCGCATCAAGGAAGCAGAAAGAATCAGAAAGAGAAGGATCAGCGATACGGTGAATGAAGGCATCCAGAGTAATGTTGCAGTAAGACAATCTGGAGAGAATTGAGGAAAAGTTCAGGTTAACATTCAAATCAGAACAAAAAGTTCAGGTTAACGTTCAAAACCAGAACAAGAGAAATGGAAACCAGCATAGAAACGGTAACGAAGGAGGACATAATCAGAAATGGGACAGTAAGAGGCGACTCTGATTCCAGACTTTTGATAATTATACGCCATTAAATGACACTTTGGAGAATGTATGACTGGATATGTGTAATGTGATGCAATACAAGAAACCCACTCCATAGGAATCCACAAAAAGGGAAAACAGATAGGAAAGTTTTTTGTTTCCCATGAAATTTACGAACATGCAAAAAATGAGTGCCATTATCTCTGGGATATTGTCGAAAAGCTGATTAGGGAAGGGAAATTGGATGAGTATCGTGTGTCTCCGCGGGACAAGGGGCTTCAAATCCCAATCATCAAGGTCGGGCAACTGTTGGAGCCGCTGCCCAACCCAAGCAAAAAGGAACCTTTACTGTCGAAATAGCACTCTGAATGGTTTTAATATGAGAACCAAGGAGTAGTACATTAATGCAGTGAAACATGTCGAAGTTGAGGAATGTAACACTGTTGAGGAAGCTGCTCCCATGAAGCAAAAGAGGATGATGATGGATGATGTTGTCTTCAAAAGTAAATATGCATATGTGGTGGAGACCCCAAGTACTAATCCCCTGGTGATTTCAGCCATGATTGGCCCTGTTTTGGAACATAAACTCCTTTATTACTGGGGAGTTCCGTGAATATTTTGTTCAAAAGAGCATACAACCAGATGACGTTGGAGACGATAGACTTGAAACCGTGTAAGGCTAGAATATATGGCTTCAATGGATTTGCAAATGAATCAGTAGGAATGATTTAATTACTGGTAGAACTGGGGAGACCGTAAGAGAGTGTGGATTCTCCCGTTTCTTGTACTAGACATCAACTCTCTATACAATGCCTTTTTAGGCCGAATAGCCCTTGTTGAATTTAGAGCATGCATAACTCCTTGATTCTGGCTCTTGAAGTTTCCGGCCGAGAATTGAGTCGGAATTGTGTGGCAGACCAAGTAGTTGGACAAGAATACTACTTATCTGGGTGGAAAGAAGCCTGTAGTAAGGAAAAGGGAAAAGCTATAGATAATTCCCTTCACATTAAGGGAGCCGCCGCATAGCAAGTAAAGAGTGAATCCTAGTCTAAACAATATAGCCGTTAATTTAAGGATATTGATCTAAGAAAGGACAAGGAGTCAAGATACCAAAGGGCGGCCCCCAATGAGACAACGGTGATCATCCTGATTGATAAGGACGACCCTTCTAAGGTCTTGAAAATTGGATCCCATCTTGAACCTCTATGGACGAGGGAATTGACTAAATTTCTCCACGTAAACCTTGAAATGTTTGCCTAGGCCCATGCTGACATGTGTGGGATATCCCCGACTATCATGATCCACTCATTCAACATTGATCCTAAGTACGTCTCGATGAAGCAAAATAGACGTACGCTCGGCTCCGAAAAGTTGACAATGTTGAAGGAAGAAGTAGAGAAGCTTAAGCACAACAGGTTTATCCAAAATTTGAACATGAGCTTCTTTCATTGTTGCGTACTCCGGATACGATCAGATTTCGATGCATGTGTCTAACCACTTTATAACTGACCTTGGGTTGTGTGATGACCGCCCATAGCCCCTGCACTAAACAGGAGGAACAATGCACTGAAAGGTGTTCCAGGCAGCTATGGACGATCATCAGAGTAGGTAAACAACATCAGAACCTGTCGTAGAACTCACAGCACAAGGATAAAATATAATAGAACATATACAACAGGTAATAGTAGTAAAGCATCATATAGAAAACTTTTCAAACTTTCACAACATTCTGAAAGAATATCCCAACATCATAGGAAATATCAAGTATGTACATAAGGTCTCACTACAACACTCATAGAGCAACTCAAACAGCGGAAGTAGAAATACTAGATGGTAGTAAAAGTAATACGCCGGCCTCCTGCTCGCCTTCGCACAACACCATCATCCTCACTAATCACATGTCACCTACTACCTAGTCTTCCCATCCACAGCCGGATGAACATCCCAAGGTAATAAGAGGAAACATAAAACCTTGAGTCAGACAACAGCCTTAGTGAGCGATAAAACAACTAACAAACTTCAACAATAAAGTATATGAGAATGGACAGATAAACATACTAATCTACCCACAACACCAGAGAAGAACTCAACCCTATCTTCCCTACATCAGACAGTGATAGCCTTTAGAATAAACAATTCAACCATTCATCCATGGAAACCAGGACACCCATTCAATCATGGTCAAGCACTCATAACATCCACATTATATATATCTCACATAAACCATCCTAATTGAATTCAACATCCCTCAAGTACAAGCCCCATAGGCCTAAACCAATATCAGACAAGCACCCAAGGAACATCTCCTTTGACATTGAATGACCTACATGAGACGGTACAAACAGAACAACTAATCATCCATGACTGACTCTGGCTATCACCGCTAATCCTGCTTTGAAACCATCGTTAATCGTATGACGGCCAACCTTGCCATATGTCAAGGGCTAATGGTAAACCCAGTTCTAGCATAAACTCCATACGCCTTTTAACGATACGTATGTATATCCAACCTTGACAACTAGGCCCTTCAACAATACCCAGGGTACTCGACCTACAACCAGTCTTTTAGATGTCTCTAGTATACCTGTAATGACCCATATTCTACACGTCATAGGATCGTAGAATATTTATTTCTTTCCCATATGAAGTCGTATGGTCATGTAACTTTGGGAAACATCTATTAGAGTCATTTCCCATGCTTATGATTTTTGTCGATTTTTAAATGACCATTTTGCCCCTAGTTGGTACTGTTTTGGCCATAACTTTTGATTGGAAAGGAATTTTGACCTGAAACCACTTCCATTTGATTCGTTTGATGGTTTCTCTTTCCGTAGAGTGGTCACATTAGCCAAACGGACTTACCGTTTGGGAGATATGGCTAAAACAAGGTTTGGAGGGTGAAAAACTGCTTAACCGGACCAAATTGGGTGATTAGTGAGTAGGCCCATAACCCATTTCGGGATTAGGGTTATGGGAGGGCTGAAATGAGATGGAGAATCATTCCATTTCAGTTTTCTAGCCTCCACTTATCACCAAGGAACCCTAAAAATGGCCTCCAACCTCTAAATCACCTCCAAATCACCTTTAGGTTAAGGATTTGGCTTTGCAACCCCTAATCAAGAAGGACCTTCACCTAATCAACAAAAGAGCTGCTGTTTGGTATTGAAATTCGCATCAAATCAGTGAATCATTTCAGATCTTAGTTTATTTTGTGGCTAAGGTGAGTGATTTGCTTAGTTTTGCACTAATTATGGCTAATTAGTGTTGATTAGTGTTAATTAGCGAATTTAAACATGATAAAATTCTGGAAAAATATTTATAAAATTCGGAATGATGTTTTAGACCTCTGATATGAATTTGGGTTAATTTGGTTAAGTTTTGATAATCCTATCATTAGTTTCACCTAAATATGCTTAAGGGGAAGTTTGGGATTTTGGGTATGTTTGATCCCTTTTTACCTATCATATTGATGTTTTGATGTTTGTGGTTGATTATGTATGTTGCTATGACTGTATGAAATGCTTTGTGACTGTTTAGAATAGTTGGAATGGTCGAAAACGCCGTCGAGGGGCGTAAACAGCTCGCTGGACAAGGTACAGGGGTTCGGATCGCATAGGGGGTTGAGGGACGATCGGATCGCCCTATGGGATCGTGGGGGCATCCCCACGAGTCGAGTCACCTCCTCCGAACCGAACCGTCTGTGCAAGGCCCACGAAGCGAATCGATGCAGCGTCATGCCAAACTGAAGTACTCCGATCCGGATCACGAATAAGCATTACGACCCGATCCGTCCAAGAAGGGTGAGCACGATCCGTCGACCTGAAGAAGGGCGTCCGATCCGAACCGCTTGAAGAACCACGATCCGATCCGTATGGGGTGTCCCGATCCGAACCGAGAAGGGGAGCACGACCCGAAGCAAAGGAAAGGAGGACCACGATCCGATCCGACGTAGGAGGCGCGACCCGATCCGATGAAGAATGTGAAGGTATATCCGATCCGATTCGATTGTGATGACCAATAACCCGAGATGCAAAGGTAGTCCAAATGGAAGTTAGAGCTCAGAATCCCGGAACCAGTTGGGATCCAATGAGTTCACTTCATGGTTGGGCTTTGCTGCGGGACGTGTGCTAAGGAGTTGTCGATGTTCATAACTTTGATTCACCACTAAAAAGGGATGATGGGCTACTTATCAGTGCAGTAGGGTCATTATGACCTGAGGGGCAAAGTGATGGTAGCAAGACTACGTTATCAGTGCAGTAGGGTCATTATGACCTGAGGGGCAAGGTGATGCGTAGTAAGACTATGAGCCAGCGCAGATGGGGTGAGTAACTCCATGGGGCAAGTGGACATAGCGAGGAATTAGTGGCTACGTTATCAGTGCAGTGAAGCCATTTATTACTTCATGGGGCAAAGTGATCGTAGCAAGGAATGTTGGGTGATCGAAGTGGTGAATATCGTATACTTTACGCACTGAGTGAGAGATGCGAGGATGGATGCTATGCTTGATTGGTTGCCATCATTATGACATGCACACCTCCCCCACCTCCGTATCTTTATATTGATTGATAGGATACCTTAGAGTGTTGTACAGTATGTAGTGCTAACTCTTTGGTTGCAGGTCCAGGTTCAGGTATGTTTTAGTCTACCTGTTATTGTTCACTTTAGATGCTTATCGCTCATACCAGGCTTTATGTCTGACCCAGAGTTTTATGTCTCCTCTTATTACTCTGGGTGCTCACACGAGCAGACTAGAGACAGGTTAGCTGGTGATGTGCGAGTAGCTGATCCGGAGGCGGGCAGGAGGCTTCCACGTATTATACATATATACACATTCTCCCTGTGTCGTTGGTGGTCGCTACTTGGGCATTAGTAGTGTACCTCCTTTATCTTGTTTTGCTTTGAGACAGTTTGAATGTTGTAATAAGCTGTATTCTGAATTTCCGCTGCTATGATGTTTAGTTCTGATTTTCAGCTTATGCACTGTCTCTCCTGTTTTATGTCAAGTATGTTATTATTATATTTTGTTCGATGCACTGTGAGACATTCTACAGGTTCCTTGTATGTTCATTTCCTTCTTCCTTTTTCTCCTTCTGATGACCCGTTCCGTGCCAATTGGACATGTGTACAACGCACTTTTGGAGTAAATGTCGGTTGGTGCGGGGCGGGCCGTCACACTTGGTATCAGAGCTCTAGGTTGCGTAGTTAACCTAGGGAAAGACACCAGGGAGAGATAGTACGTATATGAGAGCGCGTATTTGTGATTACTTTGGTTTTCAAAAGCTATGTATGTATATACTATTAGTAGTATAAGAATGAAGTTGCACTGCACTAGTACCACTATGGGGTCGTTAATCTTTTCCCTTTTACAGATTGACGATGAGCCGACATGTTAGAGGTACCGGTAGAGGGGCCAATAATGGGAATGCCGCTGACATGAGGGCGATGTTTACCAACCTCATGAGAGACATGCTTAGAGAAGTGCAAGGGGCAATTCCCAACCCCGGAGTTGGTGCTGGCCCAGTAGTGCAGGCGCCTAGGGTCGATTTCGCCAAGTTGTGCAAGGATTACACTAATCTTGGTGGGAAGCCGTTCGACGGAACGGAGTCGGCCACAGATGTTCAAGATTGGATGGATAGCTGTGATCGTATCTTTGATGACTTGGGTCTTGAGGATGCGATGAAGAGAAGGCTAGCGTCTCGTCAACTGCAAGGGCGAGCGATGAATTGGTGGAATGCTATCAGAACAGCTACTCCAGAGGACCAGGTTACTTAGGATCAGTTCAAGGCTCGCTTTAGCGAGAAGTTTATTCCAGCTGCCCAGAAGTCAGTGTTGTTCAAGAGGTTCTTGGAACTCAAGCAGAACGGGAGGGAAGTTTCTGATTATATTGCTGAGTTCGACACTTTGTCAAAGTATGGACTGTCTCTTATCGATACTCCTGAGAAGAAGAATGAGAAGTTCATTACTGGTTTAGATGGGTACTTGGGGGAGAGGCTTATTAACCACATCGATGAGACTTTTGAATCGATCGTGGGGAAAGCTTTGAGATCAGAGAGCCTTTACCCTAAGTCATAGACTGAGGCTGCATCTGCAGAAGGGTCAAAGCCGCAAGCAGGCGGTGGAGGCAAGAATAACCCTCAGAATAAGAGGAAGCAGGACCAATCAAAAGGTGGCCAGAAAAAGAGCAAGAAGGATGTTGAGTGCTTCAGCTGTGGGAAGAAAGGCCATTATGCTAAGGAATGTCGGGCCAAGCCAGCGGAAAGGAAGTGCTACAACTGTGGTCAAGTGGGACATCAGAAAGACAAGTGTCCGCAACCTCTTAAGGAGAAGCAGATTGTGAAAGCATATGCTCTTGATGCTATTCCTTCTTCGTCGAATGCCCCAACTGCGGCGGAGAAAGGGAAGAATGTTGTTATTCAAGGTATGCTTTCTATTTATGATGTACCAGTTCGAGTTTTGTTTGACACTGGGGCTTCCCGTTCCTTCATATCTAGTGACCTGGTAGATAGGTTGGGACTGGAACCCGAGATAGTCGATAGGCCATTGGTTGTGACGAACCCGATTGGTGGTTCGACTAGCCTTAGTATGATTTGCAGGAATTTGGTCTTATCGAGTCATGGATGTATGTTTGTATGTGATTGCTTTGTTTTGGGCTTTACTGGGTATGGCATTATATTGGGAGTCGATTGGCTCCAAAGATACGGGGTGGTGGTAGACTGTGAGGGCTTTTTGGTGACAGTGAGGGCGGATGATGGGCGGAGGGTAGTGTTTGGTAGCCTACCTAGTGATGGGGTTATGGCTAGTTTTGTAAATTCCCTCGACATCCCGCAAGATGAGTTGTCAGATGTGCCCGTGGTTGGCCAGTACCCGGACGTCTTCGAGGAGGTGACCGGGCTTCCACCACACCGAGAGATTGAGTTCCGTATTGATTTAGTGAAAGATGCCAGACCTATAGTGATGCCACTTCGTCGTATGGCACCAAGGGAGCAGCGAGAGCTCGGGGTGCAAGTCAGCAATCTTTTGAAGAAGGGATTTATTAGAAGGAGTGTCTCCGAGTGGGGAGCACCAGTTGTGTTTGCCACTAAGGCAGATGGTTCCCTTCGGTTGTGTGTGGACTATCGCGAGTTGAATAAGGTGACGAGGAAAAATAAGTATCCTCTACCGCGGATAGATGATTTGTTTGATCAGCTGGAAGGAGCTAGAGTGTTCTCCCAGTTGGACCTCGCGACAGGATTTCATCAGCTTCGAGTAGCAGATGAGAGTGTTCCGAAAACGACATTTAGGACGCCGTCTGGATTTTATGAGTGGTTGGTTATGCCGTTTGGGTTGACCAATGCACCAGCCTATTTTGTGGATCTTATGAATCGAGTATTCAGAGATCAGTTGAATAAGTTTGTTCTTGTGTTCGTGGATGATATCCTTGTTTATTCAGGGACAGAGGAGGAACACAAGGGGCACTTGAGGATAGTGATGGAGGTGTTGAGGAAACACCAATTGAAAGCGAAATTCTCTAAGTGTCATTTTTGGAGAAGGGAAGTGAGATTCTTGGGTCATGTTGTTTCAGAGAGTGGTATTGCCGTGGACCCTGCGAAGGTGGCTACGGTACAGGATTGGCCTACACCCAAGAATGCAACAGATGTAAGAAGTTTCTTGGGATTAGCTGGATATTATCGTAAGTTTATCCAAGACTTCTCCAAGATTGCAGCACCGTTGACTCAGTTGACTAAGAAGAATCAGTCCTTCGTCTGGGACGGAGTGTGTGAACATGCCTTCAAGAGTCTAAAGGAGAGGTTGACGCGTGCGCCAGTGTTAGTCATTCCTAAAGGGAATGAAGAGATGACGGTATACACGGATGCTTGTGGTACCGGACTGGGTGCAGTATTGATGCAAGGAGGTAGGGTTGTAGCTTATGCTAGTCGACAGCTAAAGCCGCATGAGAAGAAGTACCCTACCCATGATTTGGAGTTGGCAGTGATTGTATTTGCGCTGAAGATGTGGAGACACTATCTCTTGGGAGAAAGATTCGAGTTGTTTACCGATCATAAGTCGTTAAAGTATTTCTTCTCCCAGAAAGATCTGAATCTCCGTCAGCAGAGATGGTTGGAGTTCTTGGCTTCGTATGATTTTGATATCGCATATACGCCTGGGAAAGGTAATGCGGTAGCCGATGCCTTGAGTAGGAGACATGCCAGCTTAGGGGCAATGTTTCTTGAATGGAAGCAACTGGAGTTTATCGCGGGGTTTGATTTCAGACCAAAGTGCGAATTGGATCCAGTTATGCTAGCTAGCTTGACGATCAGACCCACTTTGATAGAGCGGATTGGTTCTAGCCAGAGGGACGATCCTAATCTATTGGAAATCATCTCCAAGCTAGAGATGGGTATCGAAGAGGAGATGAATGTGTATGGGCTTGATCGAGATGGATGGCTTCGGAAGAATGGAAGACTAGTTGTGCCCAACGTGAATGGTTTGAGAGATGAAGTGCTTAGAGAGTGTCATCACTCAAAACTGACTATATATCCCGGTGGTAATAAGATGTATCGAGACATGAGACAGACTTACTACTGGGAAGGGATGAAAAGAGACGTTGGGAAGTTTATATCCAAATGCATGAATTGCCAGCTAGTTAAAGCCGAGCAAAAGAAGCCTAGTGGGTTATTGCAACCATTAGAAATTCCCAAATGGAAATGGGAGCAAGTTTCGATGGATTTCATCGATGGCTTACCAAGGACTAGATCGGGATATGATAGCATTTGGGTAATTGTGGATCGATTGACTAAAAGCGCAAGATTTATACCAGTCAAATCGACCAGAACGATAGCCAAGTTGGCAGAATTGTATATGAAGTGGGTAGTGAGATTTCATGGAGTACCCAAAAGCATTGTGAGTGACCGAGACCCATTGTTCACTAGTGGGTTTTGGAAGAGCTTGCAAGAGGCTCTAGGGTCAAGATTACATCTCAGTTCCGCATATCATCCTCAGACCGACGGTCAGACAGAGAGGGTGAATCGCATATTGGAAGATCTCTTGAGAGCGTGTATATTGGATTTTGGTGGATCATGGGAAGACTATTTGCATCTAGTAGAGTTTGCATATAATAATAGCTACCAATCCAGTATCGGTATGGCTCCATATGAAGCTTTGTACGGAAGACCGTGCAACTCACCATCATGTTGGATAGAGACTGGCGAGAAGTTTGTGCTTGGACCAGATGTGGTGAGAGAAACATCAGATAAGATTAAGGTCATTCAACAACGAATGAAAGCTGCTCAAGATAGACAGAAAAGCTATGCCGATAAGAGGAGAAGAGACTTAAAATTCTCCGTTGGTGACTTGGTGTTCGTCAAGATCTCCCCGTTGAAGAGCGTGATTCGATTTGGCAGGAGAGGCAAGTTAGCACCAAGGTTCGTTGGCCCATTCCCTGTTCTTGAATTAGTCGGGAATTTGGCATATAGAGTTGGCTTACCAGAGAAGATGGCAGGAGTTCACAATGTATTTCATGTTTCCCAATTAAGAAAGTTCGTTCACGACTCAGATGTGACTATTTCACCTGATCAGTTAGAGGACTTCGAAGTAGAACCCGAGGCGGTTGGGGACCGCAAGCCGATTCATATTGTGGGGCACGATACGAAGCAACTTCGAAGGAAGGCGGTGAAGCTAGTCAAGGTTCAGTGGGGCGAGAACGAGAATGATTGTACTTGGGAGACAGAGGAGAGCATTAGGAAGGCTTATCCAGAACTCTTTGCCTGGTAAGATTTACTTCATAATTTAGTTTTTCCGCATGCCAGGATAGACTTGTTTAGCTTGTTTTGCATGTTTGATTATTACTTTATGATTGATAGGCATGCGGGAACCTTTGTGCATGTTTGGATTAGGGAATTTCGGGGGCGAAATTTCTTAAGGGGGGGAGAGTGTAATGACCCGTATTCTACACGTCATAGGATCGTAGAATATTTATTTCTTTCCCATATGAAGTCGTATGGTCATGTAACTTTGGGAAACATCTATTAGAGTCATTTCCCATGCTTATGATTTTTGTCGATTTTTAAATGACCATTTTGCCCCTAGTTGGTACTGTTTTGGCCATAACTTTTGATTGGAAAGGAATTTTGACCTGAAACCACTTCCATTTGATGGTTTCTCTTTCCGTAGAGTGGTCACATTAGCCAAACGGACTTACCGTTTGGGAGATATGGCTAAAACAAGGTTTGGAGGGTGAAAAACTGCTTAACCGAGCCAAATTGGGTGATTAGTGAGTAGGCCCATAACCCATTTCGGAATTAGGGTTATGGGAGGGCTGAAATGAGATGGAGAATCATTCCATTTCAGTTTTCTAGCCTCCACTTATCACCAAGGAACCCTAAAAATGGCCTCCAACCTCTAAATCACCTCCAAATCACCTTTAGGTTAAGGATTTGGCTTAGCAACCCCTAATCAAGAAGGACCTTCACCTAATCAACAAAAGAGCTGCTGTTTGGTATTGAAATTCGCATCAAATCAGAGAATCATTTCAGATCTTAGTTTATTTTGTGGCTAAGGTGAGTGATTTGCTTAGTTTTGCACTAATTATGGCTAATTAGGGTTGATTAGTGTTAATTAGCGAATTTAAACATGATAAAATTCTGGAAAAATATTTATAAAATTCGGAATGATGTTTTAGACCTCTGATATGAATTTGGGTTAATTTGGTTAAGTTTTGATAATCCTATCATTAGTTTCACCTAAATATGCTTAAGGGGAAGTTTGGGATTTTGGGTATGTTTGATCCCTTTTTACCTATCATATTGATGTTTTGATGTTTGTGGTTGATTATGTATGTTGCTATGACTGTATGAAATGCTTTGTGACTGTTTAGAATAGTTGGAATGGTCGAAAACGCCGTCGAGGGGCGTAAACAGCTCGCTGGACAAGGTACAGGGGTTCGGATCGCATAGGGGGTTGAGGGACGATCGGATCGCCCTATGGGATCGTGGGGGCATCCCCACGAGTCGAGTCACCTCCTCCGAACCGAACCGTCTGTGCATGGCCCACGAAGCGAATCGATGCAGCGTCATGCCAAACTGAAGTACTCCGATCCGGATCGCGAATAAGCATTATGACCCGATCCGTCCAAGAAGGGTGAGCACGATCCGTCGACCTGAAGGAGGGCGTCCGATCCGAACCGCTTGAAGAACCACGATCCGATCCGTATGGGGTGTCCCGATCCGAACCGAGAAGGGGAGCACGACCCGAAGCAAAGGAAAGGAGGACCACGATCCGATCCGACGTAGGAGGCGCGACCCGATCCGATGAAGAATGTGAAGGTATATCCGATCCGATTCGATTGTGATGACCAATAACCCGAGATGCAAAGGTAGTCCAAATGGAAGTTAGAGCTCAGAATCCCGGAACCAGTTGGGATCCAATGAGTTCACTTCATGGTTGGGCTTTGCTGCGGGACGTGTGCTAAGGAGTTGTCGATGTTCATAACTTTGATTCACCACTAAAAAGGGATGATGGGCTACTTATCAGTGCAGTAGGGTCATTATGACCTGAGGGGCAAAGTGATGGTAGCAAGACTACGTTATCAGTGCAGTAGGGTCATTATGACCTGAGGGGCAAGGTGATGCGTAGTAAGACTATGAGCCAGCGCAGATGGGGTGAGTAACTCCATGGGGCAAGTGGACATAGCGAGGAATTAGTGGCTACGTTATCAGTGCAGTGAAGCCATTTATGACTTCATGGGGCAAAGTGATCGTAGCAAGGAATGTTGGGTGATCGAAGTGGCGAATATCGTATACTTTACGCACTGAGTGAGAGATGCGAGGATGGATGCTATGCTTGATTGGTTGCCATCATTATGACATGCACACCTCCCCCACCTCCGTATCTTTATATTGATTGATAGGATACCTTAGAGTGTTGTACAGTATGTAGTGCTAACTCTTTGGTTGCAGGTCCAGGTTCAGGTATGTTTTAGTCTACCTGTTATTGTTCACTTTAGATGCTTATCGCTCATACCAGGCTTTATGTCTGACCCAGAGTTTTATGTCTCCTCTTATTACTATGGGTGCTCACACGAGCAGACTAGAGACAGGTTAGCTGGTGATGTGCGAGTAGCTGGTCCGGAGGCGGGCAGGAGGCTTCCACGTATTATACATATATACACATTCTCCCTGTGTCGTTGGTGGTCGCTACTTGGGCATTAGTAGTGTACCTCCTTTATCTTGTTTTGCTTTGAGATAGTTTGAATGTTGTAATAAGCTGTATTTTGAATTTCCGCTGCTACGATGTTTAGTTCTGATTTTCAGCTTATGCACTGTCTCTCCTGTTTTATGTCAAGTATGTTATTATTATATTTTGTTCGATGCGCTGTGAGACATTCTACAGGTTCCTTGTATGTTCATTTCCTTCTTCCTTTTTCTCCTTCTGATGACCCGTTCCGTGCCAATTGGACATGTGTACAACGCACTTTTGGAGTAAATGTCGGTTGGTGCGGGGCGGGCCGTCACAATACCCTTGCTTCGAGCCTACTAGAACTTACGACAACGATGATATCTCGGCATTCACATCTCTAGTCATCCAACCTGATGACTCTTCATAGCTCAAGTAACCATTATCCACCAACACACGACATTTGAGTTGTCGCCTCATTCGCTGTTCTACATAGATCAACGAACGCCTTTCAACACTTTGAACCTTCCTACTTGAATTTACTTCGAAGTCACACCACCACCGAGCCAATTACATCACTGTGCTGCGGCTAGGATTCGAGGGGGAAGCCCCCGATTTTTTTTAAAGCTTTTTCTTCAAATCTGAGTCGTACCCGAAAAATATATTTTTTCAGAAAATGACCCTATGTTCTTGGTGCAACCGACCTTGTTATGCACGACCGACCCGGCCATTATCCGTCCGACCGACCCACCATAGTACGACCGGAACCACCCTTACATCATACGACCGACCCTAAGCTCGACCAGAACCCTGCTCGACCCAACCAGACCGAACCCCTCTACTCTAGCCCATACTCGACCCCTCTTTGCACGATTTTGGCTTACTTAGTCCAACACTTCGTGCTCGACCCAACACCAACCCAGACCGACCAGGATCAAGTTTGACCGACCCAACCCACAACAACCAACCAACCCGGTCGAACTTGTTTCCCAAGACACGATTTGAGATCGACCGACCCAAGCATGGCCGACCCAAAACATGCATTTTCTAATTCAACTCCGATTTAGACCAAAACATCGCCGAAACGATAGATTCGATGAAACCAACTTGTCCAACTCATTAATATGACCACAAACATGAAATGAAATCAATAACAACATGAAAATGACTATTTCATCAAAATCATACAAAAATCATGCCATATGAACATGTGAAATTGTGAATCTAACTTGCATAGACATATGAAATAGCATAAGAATTACCGGTTTAAACATGCTAACTTAGATCCTAGGATGATTGTATGAAAATGGACTTATCATGGTATAGATCTATGATAAAACACTTGAATTTGATGAAAAATCTGATCAAACATTCATATACTTCACTGAATCCATGTGAGAGAGGTAAATCACTCACTGATCCTTCCAAACAAGCAAAAATCAATGCGATAAGATTCCGTACAACAAGCACTTCGAACGAAACCCCTTGATCCGATGAATTCCCACTTCAAATAATGTAGATCTTCCCTCCAATGGTGTAGATCTTCGATTTGCTTCCTTAGATTTTGATTTTTAATGGTGGAAAAGTGTTAGAGGAAGGAGGAATACAAGGCCATCAAATGAGAGAATGGAAAACTAAAACCATTTCCCATATCCCTCACCCCCAATTTATAGCTTCCACCAGCCCACTAATGGGCCTTCCCAAATCAGCCCATTGTGGCTCTCAAAACCTGAACAACCAACTGTGATATCTTAAAACAGCGATTCCTCCCAAACTGCTGAGCCAAAACTTTAATGTAACCACTCTATGGAAAAACAATCGTTATTTCCTTTCCAATGGCATAGGTCTCACCACCTGATTCGACCCGAGTCAAAAGTTATTCCCTGTACAAGACTGACAGGGGAAAAATGGTCACAAACAAAATTGGTAAAAAATTATGGAAATGTCTCACAGTCCCATAAGCAACATATTAAGATATGAGAATGCTCCAACCCTCAGGGAATAAAACAAAAATATTTTACGATCTTCTGATACATAAAATGCGGGCTGTTACATTCTCCCCCTTAAGAATTCCGCCCCTGAAATTCCAAGCAAACACAAGCAACCACAATAATTCCGCGTGCCTATCATCCATGAAAATCCAATTCTATCATCCAAACTAGCAGCCATCAAGCCATGCATCCATAGTCTTATCCTAGCATACAGAATTCTATCAAACAACAACAAGATATAACGATACAACGATGTTACGATATCAAAGGGTCCTACCGATGAAAAGTTTTGGATGAGTCGCCCTCATGCTCTCTTCTGCCTCCCACGTACAATCGTCTCCATCTTCACTACACTGTACCTTGACTAGCTCAACCGTCTTCCTCCTGAGCTGTTTCGTGTCATTCCGCACAACACGAAGCGGCTTACGAGGTTTCACAACTATAGTCTCTACTTCTTGGTCTTCGTACTGCTATGAAGATACCACCACATTCGAGTCATGCACAAACTTTTGTAGAAACGACACATGAAACACATTATGCACACTCGACATCTTCTTGGGTAACTCCAATCTATATGCGAGCTTTACAATTCGCTCGACTATCGGAAATGGTCCAACAAACCTAGGAGCTAACTTTCCTTTACTTCCGAATCGAACCACATGCTTCAACAGCGAAATCTTCACAAAAATCATATCACGAATGTCGAATTCCAAATCTTTTCAATGCTTATCAGCGTAACTCTTTTGATGATCTTGGGCTGCCTTCATTCTTTGCCGAACGATCTCGATACAATTCGAGGTTTCTCTAATCATCTTTGACCCAAGTATCAACTTATCTCTAATTTCTAACCAACAAGCTGGAGAATTGCACGGCCTCCCATACAACGCTACGTATGGTGTAATCCCAATGCTGGATTGGTAGCTATTATTATATGCAAACTCAACTAGATGTAGATGGTCTTCCCATGATCCTCCGAAGTCTAACACACAAGCCCTTAGAATATCTTCCATAACTCGATTAACCCTCTCGGTTTGACCAGCCATTTGGGGATGATAAGCCGTACTCAAGCATAACTCAGTTCCCAAAGCTTCTTGCAAACTTTTCCAAAATCCACTCGTAAATAATGGATCTCGGTCACTCACTATACTCTTTGGGACACCATGGAATCGAACTATCCATTTCACATAAAGCTCAGCCAACTTTGACATCATCCTAGTTGATTTGACAGGTTGCACTTTTGGTCAAACGATCTACGATGACCCAAATCCCTTCATTCCATGCCCTGGTTCTAGGTAGTCCATCGATAAAATCCATCGATATTTGCTCCCACTTCCACATAGGAACTTCCAATGGCTGGAGCAAACCACTCGGCTTCTTCTATTCAACTTTCACCAACTGACATTTCATGCATCTAGAAATGAACTTTCCAATATCTCGCTTCATCCCCTCTCAGTAGTATAATCGTTTCATGTCCTGATACATCTTATTGCCACCGGGATGAATCGTCAACTTCGAGTGATGACACTCATCTCTCAATCCGTCGATATCAGGAACAACTATTCGCCATTGCTTTCGAAGCCAACCTTCTAAATTAACCTCGAACTTTATATCTTCTGGTTCTAGCTTCTCGATAAGCTTGACAAGCTTCACATCTCGTTTTTGGCTCTTGCCAATCCTTTCGATAAGTGTAGGTCTTATCGATAGGCTTGCCAACATTTCAGGTTCCAACTCGCACCTTGGCCTGAAATCAAATCTTGCCAAATACTCGGGGCTCTTCCATTCCGAAAACATCGCTCCTAAAGTTGCTTGTCTTCGACTCAATGCATCTGCCACTGCGTTTCCTAAGTATAGGCTATACCAAAATCATATGATGCCAGAAACTCCAACCATCTTTGCTGCCGAAGATTCAAATCCTTTTGGAAGAAAAGATGCTTCAATGACTTGTGATCTGTAAACATCTCAAATCGAACCCCCAATAGGTAATGTCTCCACATCTTCAGAGAAAACACAATCGCTGCCAACTCCAAATCATGAAGTTGGATAGTTTTTCTCATGCGGCTTTAACTGTCGACTTGCGTAGGCCATAACCTTATCCTTTTGCATTAGCACTACTTCAAGCCCGGTACCACTTGCATCCGTGTTGTAACAACCCGGAATTTCTAAACCAATTTAAATTTTTTATTTAAGCTATTTTAATGTATTTTGAATATTTAAAATGGTTTATTTTAAATAATAACGACTACAAATTTATTTAAATCGAAGTTAGAATGTATAAATTTATTTTAATTATAAAACAAGCCTGAAATGGCGTGATAGTTTGAAAAATTGATTTTTAACTTCAAATGAATGTATAGAATTCAAAATAAATCGGATTTCAGTAAAACAAGAAATATTAGAATCTGTTTAACAATAACTTTCTAACGGATGTAAAAAATTCAGATTTCATAATATAAATTGAAAGTTATGCCCAATTTAAAATTTAAAATAGTCGCTATGGAATTTATATATATTTTAAATATAAATATAACCCTTGAAAATAGCAATTTTGCAAAAGACCTTCATTTTCGATGAAACCACTTTTGTTGGATTCGGAATGTCAAATTATAGCCAGGTTTCAAATTTCATAATTTTTGGAATTAATATATGAGCGCAGTGAATTTAAATGTGTTTGGTAATTTCATTTTGAATTTAATCGACTAGAAAATGGCCATTTTTCAAACGGTCTCCAAATTTGATGAAATTAGCTTTGTTAAGACCCTGTCATCAAAACATAGCTAGATTTATTTTTTTGTAATTTTTTGAAGTCAGTATGTGGCCCCGGTAAATTGATATGTACGTTTAAATTCAATATATATTGATCTGTATTTTAATTTTAACAAAAACTGATGAAGACAGTCAAATTGGCTTACGAAACATATCCCATTGTGTCCGGAATGGAGGTTTTGGCTAGGGGAGACAGTCATTGGGATTCGTTTGGAGTTCATAGTGTTAAACAAGTAATTTACAGATTAAATGAATAAAATATTATATATATAATCGTTTATTTCACCAAACCCTACTCTAAACGTTCGGCCGTCACCACATTCATTGGAGGGCCATAATATCTTCGCCGATTCTCTCCAAAATTCACAAAATCCAATCAATGATTCATCGAGCTTTTTAAGCAAAAATTGAAGAACTTATTTTGCTCTTCGAATCTGTAGCTGTATGATGGATTCTCGTTTGATGAACTGCTCGTACCGGCTCCTTAAAGATCCGTAGTTCAAACGCGATTTCAGGCCAGGCGGGCCCACCGAGGTGACGGTGGCTGAAGGTGGAGGGGGCGCGACTTGTAGGGCTTCGACGTGGGTGGGTTTGATCGGGATCTCGACGAGTGTGGTGGCTACGGTAAGGAGAGAGAAGGCACGAAGGGGGGTTCGGTTTACTGATCGAAGAAGAAGAAGGTGATTAAAAGGGGGGTTTAGAAAATTAATTATTGTTTAATTATTCGTTAATATAATTAAGGCTAAAACCGTCGTATCTTGTTCATAGCAAATCAGAATTCAACGATTTCAGTTGCTTTGAGATTGTATCAGAAAACTCTATAACATGGAACTGACTAGAAGATATTTGGAACAAATTAGAATTTGAGGCGGTTTTAAAATCAAAATAGAACAGCTTAGAAATAAAGAATGGCAGAGTGGAAACCAAAGTGAGAACTCCTTCTCACTAAATTATATTTTATCAAGTTATAATACTCATGTATAAAAATATATAAAATTGCAAGTGTAGATTTTTATTAGTTTTAATTATTATAAATTGTATACGGTGCTTGTTAGCTCATCTCCCTCGTATACATACCATGGACGATTTTATTGACTGTATTGTGTTTTGTTTGTGATGTTGAAATGTTTAACATATTGAAAATAGTGTTAACATTAATGTAGTAGTTGAAATTAAATTATAAATATCTATTTATAATTTAAACAGTGAAAAATTGGTTAAATAGAAAAATAATTCAAACTAATTAGAATGGGTTAAATTTATTAACCAATAATTTATCTAAACAGACTGTTGTTGTTTGAAAACCCTACACGGGTGTTAGGATGATATTTGACATAAACGAATCCCAATATTTAGTTATATATCAATCGACGGATCGACAAACTATGATAAGCATTATTTTAATTATTTAATGCTTATGCAGTAGTAAAATTTCACTCTGGACATGAATTGGCTGTTTAATAATTGTTTATCACTATTTTTGAATACATGTGATGTATGAAATCCATATAAACAAAATTATATGGTAATTGATTGAGTCTGATTCCAATTCAGAAATAACGAATAATTTTAAAATAATATATAGTATAGTTTTGAAATAATATTCTGTAAAGTTTTAAAATAAATGTAACACCCCACCTCCGCCAGGGTGTCTCTTGCAAGCACTCTGACTTTGGAGGGGCGTTTGAATCAGGTAAACATGCATAATGATATATCAAGGCAGAACAAGAACATATGTATATAGGTAAACAGAGTAAATATCATAGATAAAACAGCGGAAGATTTTAAACCATTTCAAAACAAGTCTGTTACATCATAATGTCAATTTTCCCAATAAACCAGTCTAGATAAAACAACATCAACTGAAATACATAAATACTAATCCCCAAAAGAAGTGATAGCCATAGCTAGCTTCATGTCAAACCGTACATGAGCTAAATCCCACAAGCAAGCAGTCAAAAATCCAGCTAAGCTCCAATATTCCCTCCCTGAGAACCGGGGGGGGGGGGGGGGGAACGGAAGAAAAGAGGCGAAAGAAAACAGGTCAGTCAAAAAGACTGAGTGAGCCCTACTACAATCAATGTAAACTGATAAAGTTAACTGGCATGAGAAGCAGGTATGATCATAAGGATAACAACATACTAGCATGATGATTAACTAACAAGGTAGATAAAGGTGTCATCGCATAATCAGGATTAAGGTTTTGCACCACAGGTGTACTAGCAAACTAACATGACTTGAATAAACAAGTATTGATCCCTTGGCCCAAGCTTTGGCCCAATAACATGAAATGACCCTAGTACAAGGTCCAACCAAACGGTCTAGTTGATCGGCTCCCTAAGCCTAACTCGTCACGTGTTGGTGTCAATACGGCCCAAACATGATTGTAGTCAAACTGTGCCGGGTCCACCCTTCGGGTGTATCAAGCCCTAGGGTGTCAACCCCTGGACACCATGAACATGAGTGCACAGTCCCGATCTACTGGTACCCGTGCATGTTTTCTCCGGCTACGGACTATGTGCACGACCAGAGTCCGCCCGGAACTACACCGGCGTACCCTCTGCCGTCGCTTTTGGTCACTTACCTCCAGTCCAGTAATTGTGCCCCCTCCCTAGCCTAGTCCCTAGGGTCATGATGATACTAACTTGGGATTACTGCTGGAGTGGGCCCCCATTGCTAGGATTTTTCTAGTGGGTTAAGTACGGTTTAACCCCCTTGCTAATCATGGATTAACTTGGTTAAGTGTAACGATGAGTTCACGACTTAACCCCGATTAATCTACCGAGCCCAAATTGGTTAAGTACTAAGTGGACCATGACTTAACCCAAATCATGAGGCATTAATTAATTTAATGCGCCTTAACCTCTCACATTAGACTTTGTTGCGGTTACTAGTTAAGCCGGGCGGGTCCGGGTAGCTTTACACCACAACTTGGTCTAACCTCGGGTCCAAGGTACAACATGACCAACTTCTCACATTGGGTCCTATTGTTTGTAGCAACTAGTTAAGCCGGTCGGTTCCGGGTAGGTTTACGCTACGAACTCAACCCAACCTCGAGTTGGCCACACTTATCTTTTCTAAGTGTCATGTCCATCATGTTTCCAAAACATGTTACAAGTTTTCAAGCAATTGGGTAGACCTAACTTAATAGGTAAATTCCCAATGGGTAGACCTAACTTAATAGGTAAATTCCCAAGCTTATGTTTTATGTCTTTTAAGTTTACCCAACCCCAAACGCAATCCCATCGCTTACATATCGCAATAGCGCATAAAGGATAGAAAGAGGGAACTTGGCATAATCATGACATAAAGGTATTGAAGCCACAAGTTCAACATGGTGGCATATGAAATTTTCATGTGTCCATATACTTGCATATTACATATTTTGGCCTCAAAAGCATGCATAAAACCAAGCTTAGCATATTGGTGATACATGGTGATAAATGACATGTAGAAATGGCCATAAGTTCGCATTTAGCCTCACATGCAAGTTATCATAAGAGATATGATAACTTACATGTTGCCAAAATGCAACCTTTGGCATAAAGCTTGAAGCTTTATGTTCATAAACCCAAGATAAGCTTGCATAACATGATAGCATGAACAAAATGTTCAACCCAAACTTGCATGACACATCTTGCATATCATATGACAACTTGCATATCAAACTTGCATAACATAACATGGTGAACTTGCATATCACATCCTAGCATACTTGCATAACATGATAAACTTGCATACTACATCATAGAAAACTTGCATAACATGATAAACTTGCATATTACATCATAGAAAACTTGCATAACATACATTTAACTTTAGAGTTTAAGTATGAAAGTAGAATAGGGCTTACAATGATTATGAAGTCACAAAAATATGACAAAGCCCTTATGAAATCAATTAAACCCAAAATGCAAGCCAAAATGATCAAAAACTCTTCCTTTATGATGCTAATATAAGAACTTGACTCGAATGCAAGCTAATAATGCTCATACAAGTTTGAAAACACTTGTATGCATGGAAAATCACTTAGGAATTTATTTAGGAATTTTATGAAGAGAGTGGAGGCCATCAGAGGGATGATTTTGCCATAGTTTAGTTGTAGGATAGATTAATGATGATTTAGGGCTAGGTTAGGGTCTTATTTATAGATTAGGCAAGTGTTTTAGGCCATAGGATTAAACCCTAGTTGCAATCTTAGCCCTTAAAACCGAATCTGGCCCCCAAGCTCAACACATTCTCAAAATGGTGCACCAGGCTAAACAGCCCGGCTGGACCAAGTCGACAGCCAAGTCGACAGGGCTGTCGACTTGGGTCCAACCAAGTCGACTCCCAAGTCGACAGGGCTGTCGACTTGGGTGTTCTGGCGGGAATTCTCCCGTCTGGCCCAAACTGGCCCAAATTTTCAAATTCAAACTTGAATTTGAAATCTGTTTTTGCTTAGAAATTTTCTGAAAACTTCGTTGGGCCTTATTCGGGTCATACGAACTCCGATTTTCGAAAACTCGGACTCTATTTCGCGTATTTTTCCGAGACGAACGCAATGGCATAGCCCGTTTCCCTTGATTCGGATTTTAGAATTTAATTCTGCCTCGATTTATGTTATAACAGGTTATTGAAAATACGGGTTGTTACAATAAAATTCTGTATAGATTTAAAATAATATTCAGTGAAGAATCAGAATATGATTTTGATGTCCGATTTTGGACAGACACAAAAATATTGAAATATTCATAACTATAATGAATATGAAGCGGAGTTGAGTAGTTAAACGCCACTTTAACCCGAACGGGTTTATCAATCGATTTTATTCATTTTATAATGAATATCGAAAAGAATTGATTTCAAAATCAGATATTTTGAAAATATTATCTTTTTAATATTATAATGATGTAGAATATTCAATTTTGATTTAAAATTGAAAATGAAGTTGAAATCGTTTTAAAATGAATTTATAAATGATTTAAATGGAAATCGATGATATATATTACATATATAATGGCTTGAATAGAACGCATCGCGCAGCGACCGTTCGCGAGTTTCAACCATTAACTTCAAATGGACGCAACGAAGATCCGACCGTCAGATTCTCCTAAAACTAGAAAAGTTGGGTTTATATTGAAAAAACTTTTGAATGAATATAAGAGATTTGAAATCTAATGGTTAGATTTGGAAATATGTCCAAATCAATTTCAAAAAAGGTCGCTATGGATGCAGTTCGGTGGCCGTTATTGGAAACCGACCGTAAGGGCCTTAATAAAATTATTAAAAATATGGGAAAATTGTGTAAAATCATAATAAATGATTTGCAAAAATTTTGGGTGATAAAATCCAAGTTTTGAAAAGATAAAAATATATTTTTGTCCAAATAAACTAGTTATTAACTATATTAATAATCCAATGGTTTTTAAAATAATAAATTGGATATATAAAAGGTTTTAAAACAACCAGAGTTTTCCAGTTCATGAATCGGAATGGATTTTGAATGGAAATAATCTTCGGAATATTTCGGTATTAGATTTCGTGATTATACGGATATTGTTGAGGAATTTGGAAGATATATATATATATATATATATCGTTATTCCCAATACGATATCCGTTAGTTTCAGAATTTGATATTGAATATAAGCCGATATTATTTTCTATTTAGAGCCTTGTATTTAATATCAAATTGGATTTTGGGTTTGTCGTGAATGGTGTCTTAAATAGCACTGTTCTTAAACCCCGTTGAGAAAAGAATAAATCTTTTAATAAAGATTTAGTGAAGTTACCAATTAAGTAATATTTAACTGGAATTGAAATGAAAGTTGATTGTGGGTTTATCGTGAACTGTGTTTTAAAAGACACTTGTTCTTTAACCTAATTAACAGTGAAAATATGATTTGAAATTTATAAATCTTTTTATTAAGATTTAATGGAAAATTTCCAAAGTAAAGTTTTCCAATTTAATATATTAAATTGTAATTGAATGGAATTTGATTTGGTAAGAATCGAGATGAGCTTCTGTGAAGGAAGACCGTTATTATATACGGAGTTAAAAGGATTTGTCGCTATTCCATTTATATTATTAGTCTGATACGGAAATTTATATCTATTATTTATTGATGTGGTTTCTGTGAAGATTCTATATTTAGTAGAAGAAGATTTTGGGTTTGTCGTAAACTGTGTTTTAAATGACATTGGTTTTTAACCCAGTGAAAGAGGGGATTTATTTCCTAGAATTTGAATAATCATTGAGTAATGATTTTTGAGATTAAAACTGAACTAGAGTTTTAAAAAATCTTTAACTAGTTAAAATGAGAATGGGGTAATTAAATTTATCAAATTCATGAAATGATCGCGAACGGAGCACCACCAGTTTTACTCTAGGCGATAGTTAAATCTTTAATTAGATTTGAACGTGAAATTGTAATTAAATTTACCGATAAGGCTGTGGGTGTTAGATATGGAGTACTACCAGTTTTGCTCCATGGGATGAATAGGTTGGGATTGGGATTAATAAATAAGTGATTACTTTGGTATGGCTCGATAATCCTGACTAGTTTGATAAACCTTAATTTGGTTTAGAAGTGGAGAAAAGATAATATAAATCTTTTGAAATTGATATCCAAAGGAAGATTAAAGAATAAATTTAAAAGAGTTTATCTTTGATAAAATTAATGGGAACTTTTCCCCAAAAATGTGAATATTTGAATAAAAGAATATTCTGGATTAGAATTAGGCATAGGATGTGTTTTTTTAGCACTTGATTATTGATTATGAAATATGCAAGTTATTCGGAAAGACCGGGTTTAACCCATTCTGAATAATTGATACGACGACCAAAGTTCGACGATGAAGGAGGTGGTTAAAGATCGGAGATCTTCACATCGTTTGGATGACTACTGATGTCTTTATTGGGCTGTACACCCAAGACAAGGTAATAAGTGGTGATCGTCCAGATGTACTTGGAGATCGACTGGATATGCGAGGGCCTCTCTCCTGTATTGGACATATGAGACGAGGAATAACGTGCCTCTGATTTCGTTCAGACCCCGAACGGACTTGCAAATGAATGTGTGTCTGACATTGGATTTCATTATATGTTGGTTGATTTGTATTAAATATATATCTGTTTGGTGGCAGAGAATTTATTCTCTTGCTTAACACCCTTCTATGAGACGTACGAGCTTAGAGGTTATATATTGATGGACATCAGTTGCATGACGTGAATTGTCAGTGTGGCATGCTGAGATGCAAATGATGAAGGCATTTGTTGAACAGCAGAGTCTTGTGGTTAATGATCAAAGCACAGTTTTAAATAGCATAACTTTGTGTATAGCGTTAATTTGCGAGCCTCACACCCCAGTATGAGTCTAAAACGGGATTAGGGACGCAGGGAGTGCATGATGTTTCCTTCTAGCTAGGAGTGGTGTCTTGGTATGAAGCCCAGACATTTTTACTTATGTGGATGATGGAATGAGGCGCCTTGGATATTGGTCACTACTGGCCAAGTGATAGGACTGAGAAACGTGTGTTCATGAATAATTAATCCACTAAAGTATGTGTGGACCGGCCCTGAAGGAACCAAGGGCTCGCCAGCGTCCGAGCCCTGAGGCATTTGCTAGAGTGTCTCGAATCGGAAGGAACCACCCCTAGCCTTGACTCATGATGGGAATCCAATTTCCAATACGACATTTTTCGATTTTAGTTGTAGAACTAGTATGGTGACATGATATATGGTACCCATGCCGTCTATGATTCATACATTTATATTTGAAGCTGATTTTGACACTATACACTTATAGTAAAATCAAAATGGTTTGTTTTAAACGTACCAAGCATGTTTGGCTATTATAAGGTAAAACTCTATCCTCCGGCTTGCGTTGCATTGTGTGATGGAACCTGAGTCTTATAATAGCTTCGTTTTTCTAAAAAGCGTTGCGTTGTTTTATTTTAAACTGAGATTCATGTAGAGTAAACTCGTTCCGTGTTATACGGCGTGGTCACATGATTTCCCAACTTTTATAGTAAAGATTTAATAACCGTTTTAGTTCTCAAACCAGTCCCATGACTAACTTGGAGTTTATTGTTTCTACCTAAACTTTGTGTGCCCTTATTTTCCACACGAGCAGCTAGTAGTTTTGGTTTTCGCAGATATTTCTTTTCACAGGATCCTGGATTACAACTGGAGTCATATTCGGAAAGCTTTGTATCCATGTATTTCATTCAGTTTTGCAAGTTGATGTATTTTCCGCTGTACCTTTTTATACATTTAAATTTGTGTATTTTAATCTCTGATATTGTATTTCCAATGTGTAATATTTATTTATACTCTGGAATATTCTTGTACTCTGATGTAAATTGTTGTAATAGCAATGAAATGTTCTGTTGTTTACGTCTTGATGCGTCGTGTTCTCAAAGTAATTAGGGCTTTCCCATAAGGGGAATTTTGGGTTGTTTCATCATGGTATCAAAGCTTTGGTTTACAAAGCTCGAGAACATGGCACGTTAGAACCGAACGAAAGAATTCATCAGAGATAGGATTAATAACGTGCTATAAGAATGACTCATTAGAGATAGGGTTAGCAATACCCTAAAATGAGTTTGAAGAGTATTATTTATAAAAATGAATTTAGTTAATTTGAAAATTATGCCTTATTATATGTATTTCAGTATTTTATTTTAAATTGATTTTGGACTATCGGGTATATGAAATTTTGCATATACGCCTAGCTAGCGTATATACGAGGTCACAAATATACTTGATAGATATAGAATCACACTCTAGTCGGCCGGGGATGATTCTAGTGATTGATCGATCATCATCAGCAATTATGTCCTAGTTTCGAAAGTGGGATATCTATATATTTCCAATTGATTGGTGTGAGAACCAAAACTTAGTTAGAATTTATTGTTTGTGTTTTAACACTGAAATATGATTTTTGATTATATAAAAAAATTATATATTTGAAAAGCTAATCAACTAATTGATTGCTGATTGTATTGTGTGATTATTAGTTTGACTAATTAAAAATATTGGAATGATCAAACCAATAAGAGAATGAAAGGGTAAATTTAGCCAAATTGAATCGAATGTTGAACTGAATTGAAAATTGGTTGCAATTGCATACGTATACATGTATATATATGAACATGTCATAGCATGAAAACTAAGAAGAGGAATAAAATCGTATGCCCGACAAATAGGTACATGTTTACTATATTCATTGGGTTTGATGATTTTATGAGCCGATTGGCAAGTTGTTTGGCTTTTTCATCTTCTTTTTGATTGATGAGGGCCCTGTGAAACAAGTTGTGGTTTTACCGATCATCCCGTACAAAGGAGGTTATGGCGATTTTTTTTTGAAAATTTTGGGTGTTAGCCAAATTTTTGAGAAATTAGAAAATTCTTAGAAACTGAAAAGTTGAAGAATGAAAGCCAGAATGAAAGTTGAGTTGGTTAGTTAAACAAATTTCAGCTCCGTTCCTTTTCAAGGACGAAAAGATTTTAAGTGAGTGAGAATGTAACAACCCGGAATTTCTGAACCAATTTTTTTTAGCTATTTTAATGTATTTTGAATATTTAAATTGGTTTATTTTAAATAATAACAACTAAAAATTTATTTAAATTGAAGCTAGAACATATAAAATTAGTTTAGTTATAAAACGAGCCTGAAATGGTACGGTAGTTTGAAAAATTGATTTTTAACATCAAATGAATGTACAGAATTCAAAATAAATCGGATTTCAGTAAATCATGAGATATTAGAATCTGTATAACAATGTCTTTCTCACGAATGTGAAAAATTCAAATTTCTTAATATAATTTGGAAGTTATGCCCAGTTTAAAATTTAAAATAGTCGCTATGGAATTTATATATATTTTAAATACAAATATGGCCCTTGAAAATAGCCATTTTGCAAACGACCTCCGTTTTCACCGAAACCACTTTTGTTGGATCCGGAATGTCAAATTATAATCAGGTTACGAATTTCATAATTTTTGGAATTAATATGTGAGCGCAGTGAATTTAAATGTGTTTGGTAATTTTAGTTTGAATTTAATCGACTAGAAAATGACCATTTTTCAAACGGTCTTCAAATTGGACAAAATTAGTTTTGTTAAGACTGTATCGTCAAAACATAGCTAGATTTATTTTTCTGTAACTTTGGAGTCAGTATGTGACCCTCGGTAAATTAAAATGTACGTTTAAATTCAATATATATTGATTTATATTTTAATTTTAACAAAAAATGATCAAAACAGTCGAATTGGCTTACGAAACATATCTCATTGTGTCCGGAATGGGGATATTTGGGTAGGGGCGACAACTCGTTGGGATTCGTTTGGAGTTCATGGTGTTAAACAAGTAATTTACAGATTAAAAGAATAAAATATCATTTTAATCGTTTATTTCACCGAACCCTATTCTGAACATTCGGCCGCCACCACATTCATTAGAGGGCCAGAATCGCTCCTCCGATTCTCTCCAAAATTCACAAAATCCAATCAACGATTCACCGAGCTTTTAGAGAAAAAATTGAAGAACTTTTTTTGCTCTTCGAATCCATAGCTGTATGATGGATTCTCGTTTGATGAACCGCTCGTACCGGCTCTTCAAAACGCCGCAATTCGAATGCGATTTCAGGCCAGGCGGGCCCACCGAGGTGACGAAGTTTGAAGGTGGAGGAGCGCGACTTGTTGATCTTAAACGTGGGTGGGTTTGATCGGGGTCTCAACGAGTGTGGTGGCTGGGGTGAGGAGAGAGAAGGCACGAAGGGGGGTTCAGTTTACTGATCGAAGAAGAAGAAGGTGATTAAAAGGGGGGGTTAGAAAATTAATTATTATTTAGTTATTCATTAATGTAATTAAGGCTAAAACTATCATATTTTGTTCATACCAAATCAGAATTCAATGATTTCAGTTGCATTGAGATCGTATCAGAAAACTCTACAACATGGAACTGACTAGAAGTGATTTGGACCAAACTAGAATTTGAGGCGGTTTTAAAATCAAAACAGAACAATTTAGAAGTAAAGAATGGCGGAGTGGAAACCAAAGTGAGAACTCCTTCTCACTAAATTATACTTTATCATGTTATAGTATTCATGTATAAAAATATATAAAATTGCCAGTGTAGATTTTTATTAGTTTTAATCATTATAAATTGTATACGGTGCCTGTTAGCTCACCTCCCTTGTCCACAGACCATGGACGATTTTATTGACAGTATTCTGTTTTATTCATGATATCGAAATGTTTAATATATTAAAAATAGTGTTAACATTAATGTAGTAGTTGAAATTAAGTTATAAATATTTATTTATAATTTAAACAAGGAAAAATTGGTTAAATATAAAAATAATTCAAACTAATTAGAATTGGTTAAATTTATTAACCAATAATTTATTTAAACAGACTGTTGTTGTTTGAAAAACCCACACGGGTGTTGGGATGATATTTAACATACACGAATCCCAATATTTAGTTATATGTTAATCTATGGATCGACAAACTATGATAAGCATTCTTTTAATTATTTAATGCTTATACAGTAGTAAAATTTCACTCTGGAGATGAATTAGTTGTTTAATAGTTGTTTACCACTATTTTTGAACACATGTGATGTATGAAATCCATATAAACAAAATTATATGGTAATTGATTGAGTCTGATTCCAATTCAGAAATAACGAATAGTTTTAAAATAATACATAGTATAGTTTTCAAACAATATTCTGTAAAGCTTAAAATAATATTCTGTAAAGTTTTAAAATAATATTCTGTATAGATTTAAAATAATATTCAGTGAAGAATCAGAATATGATTTTGATGTCCGATATTGGATGGACACAAAAATATTGAAATATTCATAACTATAATGAATATGAAGCCGAGTTGAGTAGTTAAATTTTAACCCAAATGGGTTTGTCGATCGATTTTATTCATTTTATAATGAATATCGAAAAGAATTGATTTCAAAATCAGATATTTTGAAAATATTATCATTTTACTATTATAACGATATAAAATATTCAGTTTTGAATTAAAAGTGAAAATGAAGTTTAAATCGTTTTAAAATGAATTTATAAACCATTTATAAAACACGTTTTATATGGAAATCGACAATATATATTATATATATATATATATATAATGGCCTGAATAGAACGCGTCGCCCAACGACCGTTCACGAATTTCGACCATTAACTTAAAATTGACGTAATGGGAGATCCGACCGTCGGATTCTCCTAAAGTCAGAACCTTTGGTTCGTATCGAAAAGAGATTTCCAACGAATATAAGAGATTTTGAATCTAATGGTTAGATTTGGAAATATGTCCAAATCCGTTTCGAAAAAGGTCGTTATAGATGCAGTTCGGTGGCCGTTATTGGAAACCGACTGTAAGGGCCTTAAAAAAATTATTAAAAATATGGGAAAATTATGTAAAATCATAATAAATGATTTGGAAAGATTTTGGGTGATAAAATCCAAGATTTGAAAAGAAAAAAAATATTTTTGTTTAAATGAACTAGCTATTAATCCAATGATTTTTAAAATAATATATTGGATTTATAAGGGGTTTTAAAATAACCAGAGTTTTCCAATTCAAGAATTGGAATGGATTTTGAATGGAAATAATCTTCGGAATATTTCAGTATCGGATTCCGTGATTATACGGATATTGTTGAGGAATTTGGAAAATATCGTTATTCCCAATACGATACCCGTTAGTTTCAAAATTTGATATTGAATATAAGCCGATATTATATCCTATTTAGAGCCTTGTATTTAATATAAAATTGTTTTTTGGGTTTGTCGTGAATAGTGTCTTAAATAACACTATTCTTAAACGCCGTTAAAAAAAGAATAAATCTTTTAATTAAGATTTAGAGAAGTTACCAATTAATTAATATTTAACTGGAATTGAAATGAAAGTTGATTGTGGGTTTATCGTGAACTGTGTTTTAAACGACATTTGTTCTTTAACCCAACTAACAGTGAAAATATAGTTTGGAATTTATAAATCTTTTTATTAAGATTTAATGGAAATTTTCCAAAGTAAAGTTTTCTAATTTAATATATTATATTGGAATTGAATGGAATTCGATTTAGTAATAATCGAGATAAGCTTCTATGAAGGAATACCGTTACTATGCATGGAGTTTAAAAGGCTTTGTTGTTATTCCATTTATATTATTAGTTTGATATAGAAATTTATATAGATTATATATTGATTTCTGTGAAGATTCCATATTTAGTGAAAGATGATTTTGGGTTTGTCGTGAACTGTGTTTTAAATGACATTTGTTCTTTAATCCAGTAAAGAGTGGATTTATTTCCTAGAATTTGAATAATCATTGAGTAATGATTTTTGAGATTAAAACTGAACTAGAGTTTTAAAGAATCTTTAAGTAGATTAAAATGAGAATGGGGAAATTAAATTTATCGAATTCATGAAATGATTGAGAATGGAGTACCATTAGTTTTACTCCAGGCGATAGTTAAATCTTCAATTAGATTTGAACGTGAAATGGCAATTAAATTTACCGATAACACTGTGGGTGTTAGATATGGAGTACTACCAGTTTTTATTCATGGGATGCATAGGTTGGGATTAGGATTAATAAATAAGTGATTACTTCGGTATGGCTCGATAATCCCAACTAGTTTAATAAACCTTAATTTGGTTTAGAATTGGTGAAAAGATTATAAAATCTTTTGAAATTGATATCCAAAGGAAGATTAAATAATAAATTTAAAAGAGTTTATCTTTGATAAAATTAATGGAAACCTTTCCCTAAAAATGTGAATATTTGAATAAAAGAATATTCTGGATTGGAATGAGTGTATTTTTATAGCACTTAATTATTGATTACAAAATACGCAAGTTATTCGGAAAGACCGGGTTTATCCCATTCTGAATAACTGATACGACGACTAAAAATCGACGATGAAGATGGTGATTGAAGACCGGAGATCTTCACATCGTTTGGATGATTACTGATGTCTTGATTGGGCTATACACTCAAGACAAGGTAATAAGTGGTGATCGTCCAGATGTACTTGGAGATCGACTGGATATGCAAGGGCCTCTCTCCTGTATTGGACATATGGGACGAGGAATAAGGTGCCTTTGGTTTCATTCAGACCCAGAATGGACTTGCAAATGGATGTGTGTATGACATTGGATTTCATTATGTGTTGATTAATTTCAATTGAATATATATCTGTTTGGTGCTGGAGAATTTATTCTCTTGCTTAACAACCTTCTCTGAGACGTACGAGCTTAGAGGTTCTATATTGATAGACATCAGTTGCATGACATGAATTTGTCAGTGTGGCATGCTGAGATGCAAATGATCAAGGCTTTTTTTGAAAAGCAGAGTCTTGTGGTTGATGATCAAAGCACGGCTTTAAGTAGCATAGTTTTGTGTATAGCGTTAATTCGCGTGCCTCACACCCCGGTATGAGTCCCCAACGGGATCAGGAACGCAGGGAGTGCATGACGTTTCCTTCTAGCTAGGAGTGTTGTCATGGTATAGAGCCCAGACATTTTTACTTATGTGGATGATTGAAAGAGGCGCCTCAGATATTGGTCGCTACTGGCCAAGTGATAGGTCCTATAGGACCAGGAAATGTGTGTTCAGGAATAATTAATCCACTAAAATTAGTGTGGACCGGCCCTAAAGGAACCAAGGGCGCACCATCGTCCGAGCCCTGAGGCATTTTCTAGAGTGTTCGAATCAGAAGGATCCATCCCTAGCCTTGACTCATGATGGAAATCCAATTTCCAATACGACATTTTTCGATTTTAATTGTAGAACTAGTATGGTGACATGATATATGGTACCCACGCCGTCTATGATTGATACATTTATATTTGAAGCTGATTTTGAAACTATACACTTATAGTAAAATCAAAATGATTTGTTTTAAACGTACCAGGCATGTTTGGCTATTATAAGGTAAAACTCTATCCTCTGGCTTGTGTTGCATTGTGTGATGGTACCTGTGTCTTATAATAGCTTCATTTTTCCAAAAAGCATTGCGTTGTTTTATTTTAAACTGAGATTCATGCGGAGTAAACCTGTTTCGTGTTATACAGCATGGTCCCATGATTTCTCAACTTTTAAAGTAAAGATTTAATAACTGTTTTAGTTCTCACACTGGTCCCATGACTAACTTAGAGTTTATTGTTTCTACCTAAACTCTGGGTGCCCATATTTCCACACGGGCAACTAGTAGTTTTGGTTTTCGTACGTATTTCTTTTCACAAGATCCTGGATTACAACTGGAGTCATATTCAGAAAGCTTTGAATTCGTGTATTTCATTCAGTTGTGCTAGTTGATGTATTTTCCGCTGTACCTCGTATTTATACATTTAAATTTGTGTATTTTAATCTCTGATACTGTATTTCCAATGTGTAATATTTATTCATACTCTGTGATATTCTTGTACTCTGATGTAAATTGTTGTAATAGCAATGAAATGTTCTGTTGGTTGTGTCCTGATGCGTCGTGTTCTCAAAGCAATCCGAGCTTTCCTGTAAGGGGAAGTTTGGGTCGTTTAATGTATACCACCATCTCTTCATTCCCACTTAGAATGGTTAACACAGGTGCACTCGTCAATTTCTCTTTCAGGATCCCGAATGCTTGCTCACACTTTGCATCCCATGTGAACACTTGTTCTTTTTCGCCAATCTTGTTAACGTTGCAGCTACCTAGGATAAATCCTTGATAAACCATCGGTAACAACTAGCCAACCTAAGGAAACTTCTCATATCTGTCGCATTCTTAGGTATATCCCAGTCTTGGATTGCTGCTACTTTAGTGGGGTCAACTGCTATCCTATTTCCAGAAACTACATGGCCTAAGAACCTCACTTCACTCTTTGAGAAGTGACACTTCGAAAACTTAGCTCTTAGCTGATGTTTTCGCGAGATTTCCAACACAACTCTCAAGTGCGTCTTGTGCTCTTCTTTATTCCGAGAGTAAACCAGAATGTCGTCCACGAACACAATCATGAACTTGTTCAACTGATCTCTGGAAACTCTATTCATAAGATCTACGAAATACGCTGGCGCGTTAGTCAACCCGAATGGCATCATCAACCATTCAAAGGAACCGGATGGTGTCCTAAAAGCAGTCTTTAGCACACTATCCTTTGCCACCCTCAACTGGTGAAATCTCGTTGCCAAATCCATTTGAGAAAACACTTTGGCTCGTGAAGCTGATCGAACAAGTCATCAATCCTTGCAACAGATACTTGTTCTTTTTCGTCACCTTATTCAGCTTACAATAGTCCACACACAATTTGTAACGACTCGAGTTTTTCGACTATTTGTATTCGAATATTTAAATATATTTTAAATATTATATTTGAATTATTTATGGATTTTAATGTTGAATTCATTAATTAAACGACGATATAATGTTTAAATTTATATTTGTATTAAAATGAACTCAAAACGACGTGGTAGTTCGTAATATTGAGTTTTGAACTTCAATTGATTATACAGAATCCGTTTTAAGCTAGAATTCTATGAAACAAGAAATGTTGGAATCTAATTGGTTAAGATTTTCTAATGAAAGAAAAAAATCGGAATTTTACCGTATATATTGTAAGATATGTCCAATTCAAATTTTAAAATAGTCGCTATCTAATTTGATTATATATTATATCGTTTATTTATTTTGTTTGAAAGGAATTCCTATATATTTTAATTTCGTTTAATTCGAAAATAATAATTTTGAGTTGTAATCTTATATTGGTTATATTTAAGGTGATTTATTATTTTATTTGAACATATATGACAATAATTTAATTTTATTATTTTATTTAATTATTTTAGATTTAATTTATAATATTTTATCGATATTATATACGTTGTATGAATATTTGTTTTTCAAACAACCTCCGTTTTTTACGAAACGAATTTTATTGGAATAGTGTCACTAGTTATTGCTATATTTCCATTTGGGGTTATTTGGAGTTATTTTTTGGACGATATTTTAACCATGAACCGATGAAATAATTCAGAATTAAAATAAGCTATTTTTGCAAACGGAGTCAGAATTCGACCAAACAAGTTTCATTGAGACCGTATCATCAAGACGTAGCAACACGTCCATTTTCACCGCGTTTGGAGTTCGTATGTGGCGATGCGATTATTAAACGTCTATCATCATATACTATAATTCATGTATTATTAAATTAGAAAAGAAAATTAATAAACAAATCATTTCCATGCCTTGCAACCCAAACTTATCAATTTCTTGTCAGCCAAACAACTTCATTCCCAAGTATACGTGATTATCACGGTATATCCACTATATATACAGTGACTTTCCTTCACAATTCGTCTTGCTAAAACAATTCAATCCATCTTCGTAAGTAAAATTTTAAATTCCCATCCATTCAGTTTTATCCTGAGTCGTCAACGAGAAAAATGTCGGAAATGATGAGATTCGTCTATACCTGGAGTTTGGTGGGTTGCGGTGCAGTGTGGTGGCGGGTGGAGGTGATCTCGGATCCAATTTACAATGTTGAACAACGTTTGGTTTTTGATTTTTCATGGATGACCAGTGGAGAATTAAGCTTGGAGTTCAAAGGATGAAATGGAAAGGAGAGGGAGGCGGATCTGATGGTAGTGGTCGCTGGTGGTCCGGCGGTCGGAGGTGGCGGCTAGAGGAGTTTAAAGGCGCGGTGACATGACCCGAACTTCCCCGTAAAGGAAAGCCTGGATAGAATTGAGAACACGACAAAACATAACTCAAACAGAAGAACATTTCATTGCTTAATACAACAATTTGCATCAGAGTACAAGAATATACAGAGTATGAATAAATAATATACATTCGATAACTATCATAGATTTACAAATTACAATGCAGTGGAAAATAATACAACTGGAAGGAATATACGGATACAAAGCTTTCCGAATATTATTCCAGCTGTAAACCAGGATCCTGTGAATATAAATCTGCAAAACCAAAACTACTAGCTACCCATGTGGAAAATAGGGGCACCCAGAGTTTAGGTTAAAAAAATAAACTCCAGGTCAGTCATGTGACTGGTGTGAGAACTAAAACAGTTATTTAAAACTTTACTTTCAAATCAGGTAGATCAAGGGACCACGCCGTATGACACAGAATGGGTTTCCTCCTTAGAATACCAGTGCATAAAACAAACAGCGCAATGCGTTTTGAAAAAATGAAGCTATTATAAGACCCAGGTCCCATCACACAATGCAACGCAAGCCGAAGGATAGGGTTTTCCCTTATAATAGCCAAACATGCTTGGTACGTTTAAAACAAATCATTTGATACTATTATAAGTGCACAGTGTATAAAACAACTTCAAATATAAATGTATCAATCATAGACGGCATGGGTAACATATATCATGTCGCCATACTAGTTCTACAATTAAAAAAGTCACGTATTGGAAGTTGGATTTCCATCTGTGAACCAAGGCAAGGGATCGCCCTTACCGCTTCGAGACTCTCTAGCCCGAGCCTCAGGCAAGCGTGCAGGCATGCCTTGGATCGTCAGGGCCGGTCCACACGAGGTGGATTAAAATGCCCGAACAATACCTTTCCCCGCCCTATAGGGCATAAACTGGTCATATATCGACCAAACCATCCATCGGCTCCGCAGTGACCGATATAACCGAGGCGCCTCGGTATCCATCATCCACATAAGTAAAACGTCTGGGTTTGCAAAACCTGGACACCACTCCTAGCTAGAAAGAAACGCATGTCCTCCCTGATGTCCTCTCCCGTTTCTGGTTCACACCAGGGTGTGAGGCTCGCGAATAAACGCTATACACAAAGCTATGCTATATTAAAGCCGTGCTTTAATCATCAACCACAAGACTCTGCTTTTCAACAGAAGCCTTGATCATTTTCATCTCAGCATGCCACACAGGCAATTCACGCTATGCAACCGATGTCTATCAATCAGATAGAATGAAATCCAATGTCAGACACACATCCATTTACACGTTCGTTCTGGGTCTGAACGAAACCGGAGACACCTTATTTCTCGTCCCATATGTCCAATACAGGAGAGATGTCCTCGCATATCCGGTCGATCTCAAAGTACGTTTGCACGATCACCACTTATTACCTCGTCTTGGGTGTACAGCCCATTCAAGACATTAGTAATCATCCAAACGATATGAAGACATCCGGTCTTCAACCACCGTCTTCATCGTCGACTCAACGCCGATTCAATTATTCAGAATGGGATAAAAGCAGTCTTTCCAAATAACTCGCGTATATAATAAACAAGTAATATAAAAACACAACATACGCCTCATTCCAATTCTGAATATTCTTTTATTTAAATATTCATATCCTTTGGGAAAGGTTCCCATTAATTTTATCAAAGATAATTTCTTTAAATTTATTCTTTAATCTTCCTTTGGATATCAATTCAAACCAAATTAAGTTTTATCCAAACTAGTCGGGATTAGCGCACCTTACCGAAGTAATCATTTGTTTAATTTCCCAATCCCAACCTATTCATCCCATGGAGCAAAACTGGTAATACTCTATATCTAACACCACAGTGTCAGCGGTAAAATTAATTACCATTTCACGTTTAAATCTACTTAAAGATTTAACTATCACTTGGAGCAAAACAGGTGATACTCCATTCTCGATCATTTCTTGGATTTTATGATTTTAGTTATCAGATTCACATTTCAATCTAATTAAAGATTCATTAAAACTCTACTTCAGTTTTAATTTCCAAAAATCATTACTTAATGATTTTCTTCAAAGTTAAGAAATTAATCTTATCTTTAACTGGGTTAAAGAACTAACGTCATTTAAAACATAGCTCACGATAAACCCAAAATCTCATTCCATTAACAATGGAATCTTTACGGAAAACAGATCAATATAAACTTCCATATCCAACCGATAATACAAATGGTATAACGACAAAGCCTTTTAAATTCCATATATATTAACAGTCTTCCTCTACAGAAGCTCACTTCGATTATTACCAAATCGAATTCCATTCAATTCCAGTTAATATGTTAAATTGGAAAACTTTACTTTGGAAGTTTTCCTTTAAATCTTAACAAAAGATTTATAAGTTCCAAATCACATTTCACTGTAAATCGGGTTAAAGAACGAATGTCCTTAAAAATACAGTTCACTATAAACCTAATTCACATTCCATTTTATTCCAATTATTAAATATAACCGGAAACTCTAACAATCTTAATTAAAAGATTTATTCTCTTCACATGGGGTTCAAGAACAGTGTTACTGAAGACACCATTCACGACAAACCCAAAATCCCATTTGATATTAATTACAAGGCTCTGAATAGAAAATATATCAGCTTATATTCAATATCAAATTCTACAACCAACAAATTTCGTATTGGAAATAACGATATAAATATATCTTTCAAATTTCCATAACAATATCTGTATAATCACGAATTCCAACATCGAAATATTCCGAAGACAATTTCAATTCAAATCCATTTCAATTTATATATTGGAAATCCTGGTTAGTTTTAAAACCATTTCAAATCCAATTTATTTTATTTAAAAATTATTGGATTTCAAATCTAGTTAATAACTAGTTCACTTTGATAAAAATATATTTTTATCTTTTCAAATATGGAATTTTTCATCACAATTCTTTCCAAATCATTTATTATGATTTTACATAAATTAGTGATATTTTTAATAATTTTATCAAGGCCCGTACAGTCGATTTCCATTGACGGTCGTCGAACTGCACTTACAACGACCTTTTCCAAATTTGATTTGGACATAATTTCAAATCCAACCGTTAGATTTCAAATATCTAATATTCGTTGGAAAGCGCTTTTCGATACGAACACAACAGTTCTGGTTTTAGGAGAATCCGACGGTCGGATCTCTCGTAATGTCCATTCGAAGTCAATGGTCAAAATTCGTGAACTGTGTGCGGCGCATTCTATTCAGGCCATTATATATATATATATTATATATTTCATCGATTTCCATTTAAAATGTATTTTATAAATCATTTAAAATTCGTTTTCAAAACAATTTCAACTTCATATTCAATTTTAAATCAAAATTGAATATTCCATATCATTAATATATAAATGATAATATTTTCAAAATATTAGATTTTGAAATCACTTCCTTTTTCGATATTCATTATAAAAATGAATAAATCGATATAGATATCGCTCGCGTCAAAATGGCGCATATTTAATCAACACGGCTTCATATATTTAAATATTTTCGTGTCTATCCAAAATCGGACATCAAAATCATGTTTTGGTCTTTTCTGAATATTATTTTAAAATATTCTTTATTTTCCAAATTGGAATGAGACCCAATCAATTACGATATAATATTATTTATGTAGATTCCATACAACACATGTATATAATAACACCGATAAACAATCAAGCATCATTCAGAGTGCATTACACAACTGCATAAGCATTAAATATAAATAATTAACGCTTACAATAGTCTGTAAACCAGTCGATCGACATACAACTAAACAATTGGGATTAGTGTACGTCAAATATCATCCCAATACCCGTGTGGGGTTTCAATCAACAAACACAGATTTTTATTTGTGCAGTTGGACGATGTGTAAAATTTATCGTCCAAATCAATATCAGTCAAATGGGTGTACATAAACAAATCGTACGATTTGTAAATGAATATTTATTTTCATTTCATTTACTCGTTAAAAATTATATTTTTAACGATAAAATATTTTAATCAACATATGGATATTTTATATAATCCATTTCACATCACAAACAATTTTCACAACACAATCAAACAAACAAGTCATCCAAGGTCTATGGACGATGGGAAACAGTTCATATATGCAGTTATAAAATAAATAACTGTACAGAAATAATTTTAGTGAGAAGTTCTCACCTTGGGTTTCCACTCCGCCATTCTTTAGTTGAACGGATTTATTTCCAGTGCATAGCATTCTTCTTCGTGATTTCCACGTAAGCTATTTCACGCAGTTTATGTTAAAAAATATATTTTTAACAGCGCTATATATATTTAAAAAAATCACATTCTTATCATATCGTTATATGTATAAAAATCACATTTTTATATCACCGCTTCATATATAAAAATCGTATTTTATATCGCTATACATATACTAAAAATAGCATTTTTATTATATCACTACATGTATAAAGATCACATCTTTGTGCTAATGTTATATATATATATATATATATATATATATATATATATATAAAGATCAAATTTTTATTTCGCTTTCATGATAATAAAAATCATATTTTTACTTCAATGTTTACCGTATAAAAATCATGTTTATATACTTCCATTCAAACAATAAAAAACGTATTTTTACTATAATAAAAATCACACCTATTCTATAATTAAAAACCATATCTTTAATTAAATAAAAATTATAACTTTTCCTATAAAATCCATAACTTTGCTAAATAAAAAATCATGTCTTTATATGATTTAAAATCATGTCATTACATAATTAAAAATTGTGTCTTTATATAAAAATTCTCTTTTTAAAACAATGATATTTATATTTTAAAACATTGCCATTTTATTTTAAAACCCTGCTATTTTATAAGCTTAAAATAAGCAATGTTTTATATAAATTAAAAACTGATTTTTACTATGTTGTCATATAAAAACAAAAACTGAACTTTTAAAGCAATTTTTATTTATATAAAAATCTGAAATTCTAAAGCATTTATAGTTATATAAAAAATCTAGAATTCCAATTACCATTTCATTTTTAAAGACCGGTCTTTCTTCACGTTTCAGCTCCAGTATCTTCAAGCCAAAAATCGAACCCATCTTCTTCGTTCTTCTTGCTGCCATCAAGCTACAGTCGGACTGGCGCTGGGTTCGCATGGAGGAGGAGGGCTAGTCGTGGTCAGCGCGCGCTCCCCAAGGTGGCTCACGTGGTTGCGGCGGGTTTTATTGGGAGATAGGGCTTCGGTTTTTAGAAGATGGGGTGACGGTTTAGGGTATTCGACGGCCGCACGACGAGGGGGTGGGATTCTCCGGCGGTTGCACGCCATGAGGTGGGGGGAGGGGGAAATCGTGGGTCGACGAGATATTTGGGGGAGCCGGATTTTTCTAAATTTTGACAGGGGGAATGGTTTGACCGAGGTCTGAAGAGAATAGGGTTATATAATTTTAATTTTTAATTTATTTAATTCTACCAAAAAGTTAGTTGTGTATACGAACTCCAAACGAGACCCAACGACTGCCCCCCTAGCCAACTATCCCCATTTCGAACACAATGGGACATGTTCGGTAAGCCAATTCGACTGTTACGACCAGTTTTCATTTAAACTAAAATACAAATCAATGTATATTGAATTTGAACGCACATTTTAGTTTACTTGGGCCACAAACAGACTTCTAAAATTTCCAGAAAAATAATCTGGCTATGTTTTGACTTTACGGTCCTAACAAAACTAATATTGTCGAATTTGGAGATCGTTTGAAAAACGGTCATTTTCCAGTCGTTTAAATTCAAATTGAAATTACCAAACATGTTTAAATTTACCACGCTAACATATTGATTCCAAAAATTATGAAAATTGGAATCTAGCAATAATTTGACATTCCGAATCCAACAAAAGTGGTCTCGTCGAAAATGGAGGTCGTTTGCAAAATCACCATTTTTAAAGGCTATATTTTCCATAGCGACTATTCTGAATTTTCAACTGGGCATAACTTTTTATTCCCGTTATGAAATCTGGATTTTTCAGATTCGTTGGAAAGATATTTTCAAACAGATTCAAATATTTTTGGTTTCTCTAAAGTCCGGTTTATTTTGAATCCTGTACATTCATTTGAAATTTAAAATTGAATTTTCAAACTACTGCGCCATTTCCACTTCTTTTTACAATTAAAAGAAATATTTATATTCTAACTTCGATTTAAATAAATTTATACGTTCTAATTCTATTAAAAATAATTTTTTCGTTGTTATTATTTAAAATAAATTATTTTAAATATTCAGAATTCATTAAAATTGCTAAAATAAAAATTTAAATTGTTTCTGATTTTCCGGGTTGTTACAATCTCCCTCGCTTAAAATCTTTTCGTCCTCGAAAAAGAACGGAGCTGAAAGTTGTTTAACTAACCAACTTAACTATCAGTTTGGCTTTCATTCTTCAACTTTTCAGTTTCTAAGAATTTTCCAATTCTTCAAATTTTTTGCTAACACCCTAAATTTTTGAATTTTTTTGCCATAACCTCCTTTGTATGGGGAGACATTTAAAACCACAACTAGCCACGCAGGGCGCTCACCATCCAAAAAGAAAAAGAAAAAGCCAATCGGCTCATATAACATTAAAAGAAAAAGAAAATTGCCAAGCGGCCAGCCTTAGGCTCATAAACCTTTTAAAGAAGAAGAAAATTGCCAAGCGGCCAGTCTTAGGCTCATAAATCTTTAAAAGAAAAAGAAAATTGCCAAGCGGCCAACTTTAGGCTCATAAACCTTTAAAAGAAAAAGAAAATTGCCAAGCGGCCAGCCTTAGGCTCATAACCTTTAAAAGAAAAGGAAAATAGTAAACACGTACCTATTTGTCGGGCATAAAATATTATTTCTCTTCTTAGCAATTTATCCATAGCCTGTTCAAAAATGTGTATATATACATGTATGCATTTATGCAATTCCAATCAATTTTCAATTCAGTTCAACATTTGACACCATTTGACACCATTTGGCTAAATTTGCCCTTCATTTCTCTTATTGGTTTTATGATTCCAATATATTTTTATTAATCAGACTAATAATCAAACAACACAACCAACAATCAATTAGTTGGTTAATGTTTCAAATTCATAATTCTTTTTATATATATTCAAAAATCATGTTTTTGAGGCCAATTCACCACAATAACCCTATCTAAGTTTTGGTTCTCACACCAATCAATTGGAAATATATAGGTATCCCACTTTCGAAACTCGAACATAAATACTGATGATGTCATGACAATCATCAGTATCATCTCTAGACGACTAGAGCGTGATTTCATATCTATCCAGTATATTTGAGCTTTGTATACACGTTTCCAAGGCGTAGAAGCAAAATCTCTATATACTCGATTGTCCAAAAATCTATATAAAATAAATATTCAAATACGTATAAAATGATTTAAATTTTCTAAACAAAATTTGTTTTTCATTTTTATTTTAAAAACACTGCTCTTCACACTCGTTCTAGGATATTACTGATCCTATCTCTAACAAGTAATTCTCATTGGATATTGCTAATCCAATCTCTGATGAAATCTTTCGTTCGGTTCTATTGTGCCTTGCTCTCGAACGTTGTAAACCAAAGCTCCGATACCAACTAACACGACCCGAACTTCCCCGCTAAGGGAAGCTCGGATTGAATTGAGAACACGTCAAATCAGAACTCAAACAGAAGAACATTTCATTGCTTAATACAACAATTTACATCAGAGTACGAGTATACAGAGTATGAATGAATAATATACATTCGATAAATATCAGAGATTTACAAATTACAATGCAGCGGAAAATAATACAAAACACAACTAAAAGGAATATACGAATACAGAGCTTTCTGAATATTATTCCAACTGTAAACTAGGATCCTATGAATATAAATCTACAAAACCAAAACCACTAGCTGCCCATGTGGAAAATAGGGGCACCTAGAGTTTAGGTTAAAACAAAAAGCTCCAGGTCAGTCATGTGATTGGTGTGAGAACTAAAACAGTTATTTAAAAATTTACTTTCAAATCAGGTAGCTCAAGGGACCACGCCGTATGACACGGAACATGTTTCCTCCCAAGAATACCAGTGCATAAAAAAACAGCGCAATGCTATTTGAAAAAATGAAGCTATTATAAGACCCAGGTCCCATCACACAATGTAACACAAGCCGGAGGAAAGGGTTTTCCCTTATAATAACCAAACATGCTTGGTACGTTTAAAACAAATCATTTGATACTATTATAAATGCATAGTGTATAAAACAACTTCAAATATAAATGTATCAATCATAGACGGCATGGGTACTATGTATCATGTCGCCATACTAGTTCTACAATTAAAACCGTAAAGTCACGTACTGGGAGTTGGATTTCCATCTGTGAACCAAGGCAAAGGATCGTCCTTACCGCTTCGAGACGCTCTAACCCGAGCCTCAGGCAAGCGCGCAAGCAAGCCTTGGATCGTCAGGGCCGGTCTACATGAGGTGGATTAAAATGCCTGAACAATACCTTTTCCCGCCCTATGGGGCGTAAACTGGTCATATATCGACCAAACCATCTATCGGCACCGCAATGACCGATATAACCGAGGCGCCTCGCTATCCATCATCCACATAAGTGAAACGTCTGGGCTTGCAAATCCCGGACACCATTCCTAGATAGAAAGAAACGCATGTCCTCCCTGATGTCCTCTCCCGTTTCTGGTTCACACCGGGGTGTGAGGCTCGCGAATTAACGCTAAACACAAAGCTATGCTATATTAAAGTCGTGCTTTGATCATCAACCACAAGACTCTGCTTTTTAACAGAAACCTCGATCATTTGCATCTCAGCATGCCACACAGGCAATTCACGCTATGCAACCGATGTCTATCAATCACATAGAATGAAATCCAATGTCAGACACTGTAACACCCCGTGATTCTGTAACACTAAGATTCACAAATCAAGGTAGAATTAAATTTTAAAGTCAAAATCATGGGAAACGAGCTGTGTCATTGCGTTTGTCTCGGAATTCTGCATGAAAACGAGTCTGAGTTTGCGTAAATCGGAGTCCGTATGAGGAAGATATGGCCTCCGAAAGATTCAGCGAAGTTCAAATTTCAAAACAGGTCAGAAAAGCGAATTCAAATTCAAAATCGGACCCAGCTTGGGCTGGGCGGGAATTTTCCCGCACAAGGCACCCAGGTCGACTGGGTAGTCGACCTAGGTCACCCAGGTCTACTGGGTAGTCGACCTGGGGGTCGACCCCCCATGCTTTTTCCAGCTTTTTGAACCTGGTTCGTTTCTCTGTATCTAGACGCCATTCTGACCAGATTCGTTGACTTCTACACTATATAAACAGCCCTAGTCTCCTTCTCTATTCACAATTCTTCTCTACCCTTATTCTGCAAAGATTCTTAGTAAAAATGGCTTCTTCTCCTCCTCTTAATTAAATAATAAATAGAATAATATATATAAAATAAACCAAGACGAGGAGATGCTGCTCAAAGACTTTCAAGAAGAGGTTCAAGTCAAGCTAGGATTTCAAGTGAAGACTCAAACGACTGTTTTTCTACGAATCTAATCTAATTTCTACAAGTCAGTTACTTCTTAGATTTGAACGTTTCTCTTTTCGTGACATGAAATTAAAGGAATAAAAGAGTATGTCAATTCTTTCCATTCGAGTCAGTGCCTATTTCTTTGGACCTAATTAAGAACCGTTATTGTAACACCCCGAATTTCAATTAACACTAATGGTTAGTAATTAAAGTATAAATAATCTCAGATGTGAGAATCAGGGGAAACGGGCTGCGTCATTGCGTTCGTCTCGGAAAAATACGCGAAATAGAGTCCGAGTTTGCGTAAAACGGGTACCGTATGAAAGAGATATGGACGAACGAAGTTAGGCAGAAAAACCCGAAACAGGCCAGAAATGCACTGGCGCACTTGTGAAGTGCGCCAGTACAAAAATACACTGGCGCACTTGGGAAGTGCGCCCATGTCGGGACAGGGAACCTGCACAGTTTCTAGAGAGTTCTGTGGTTGGGTGCACCAGTTTGGGGTTTGGGCTTGGTCTTAGGGCTGGTTTCTGGAAGGTTCCGAAATCTAAGGGTCCTAACCTAATTTAGGGTTAATCTAAGGGCCTAAAACACTCACCTAATCTATAAATACACCCTAAACCTACCCTAATCCATACTAAAAATAGAATTGAGGGCTACATGCCGCCAAATTAAATCTTAGAAGGAGCCTCCACTAATTTATGAAGAGGGTTACAAGCTAATCACTCTCTAATCAACCTCTAATCCATTCTAAGCATCTTAATCTTCTTCATTTGGAGTGCAAATTGGCTAGTTGTGAGTTTCTATCACTCTAATGATCAATTGCTAAACTAAGTAGATGAGATATGATGAGATCATATGGTTTTGTTTGGGGATTAATGGGTTTTAAGTCATATGCCATGATGTTAGTTTGCTAATGTATGTGGGTTATGCAAGTTTTGTGCTTTGTGATCATATGTTAATATGCAAGTTACATGTATGATAATATGCAAGTTGCATGTATGATAATTATGCAAGTTGTATGTTTCTTCATATGCAAGTTTATGAGTTCATATGCAAGTATGTAACATGTTATGCAAGTTCATATGCAAGTTTATGAGTTCATATGCAAGTTATGTAACATGTTATGCAAGTTCATATGCAAGTTATGTGACATATTATGCAAGTTCATATGCAAGTCATGTATTTGTTAATATGTAAGTTTATGTAACATGTTATTCAAGTTAATATGCAAGTTATGTGACATGTTATACAAGATTATATGCAAGTTATGTGACATGTTATACAAGATTATATGCAAGTTATGTGACATGTTATACAAGATTATATGCAAGTTATGTGACATGTTATGCAAGTTCATATGCAAGTTATGTGTTTGTTAATATGCAAGATGGCACCTTTGAAACATGTTCATACATATGCAAGTTGACACCTTTTATATGTGTTATGTCATGGGAACGAAATTTCGTGGGAACGATGGGGTTAATTAAATGCATATGTTAATAAGATTGTGTGAAATTAATATAATTATGCATAACATAAAATAAATGAACATAGTATGGGAATTTGCCTATTAAGTTAGGTGTACCCATACTATGTGTTGGGAATTTGCCTATTAAGTTAGGTGTACCCACACTTTGGAGTTGGGAATTTGCCTATTAAGTTAGGTGTACCCATATTCCTAAAATAAACATGATAATTAACACAAATTATGGGGGTGATTAATTAGGAGTAATTAATCGATTAAGACACGGGGTTGGACCCGTTTGTAGTGTAAGACTGCCCGGAGTTTACCGGCTTAACCAGGCATCTACAAATGACGGTCCAATGTGAGGGGTCTTAATCATAAATTAAATACGTAACAAGGGTAAATGACACGAGGTTGGACCCGTTTGTAGTGTAAGATTGCCCGGAACCTACCGGCTTAACCAGGCATCTACAAATGACGGTCCAATGTGAGGGGTCCTTTACACGGTTACGGTGTTAATCAATTAAGAAACACTTAACCAGATAAGCATGTAGTGGGGCATGGGGGTTAAGTGGGTACCTTGGGTGGTATGTGGAAATTGATAGTGGTTGCCAACAGAAAATATGATAAAATACTTAACCAAGATGAAACCTGTAATTAAACATGATTAAAGGGTTAAGTGGGAAACACTAGTGTGTGGGCCAAGCTTAGGGGGATGGCTTGTGCTGGGGGCCCATTTCAACCAGTAACCCATACGTATCTTAGTGGGCTCGACCCATGTCGAGGACGGGACACGCATACTGGGCTTGACTATAAGAGGCCAAAATGGGTTAGCGGTGGCAACGCATGACCAACGGGTTTCATATACGTGTGTGGACCCGGGCTGGTAAATAAGACGTTGTTGCATCGTGTAGATATAAGCTGTGCACCATTAATTTTATCAGGTTGCCACGTTGGGGAATGGTACACCCCACGGTGTGGCCAGCACGGGTATCTACATTAGGGAGCCGATCGAATGGGGAGTAGTGTGTACACCTAGTGGATTGTAGGGGCCCCGTGGCGTCTACTTAGTCACCTAGGGGTACGCGAGAACTATTAAGTTAATTTTATAAGTCCATGGGTGGGATCAACCTTTAAGTTAGGAATGACTGGTGTGGTGCAGTTTAGTAATTTACCTTTGGAAGGGTAGATGCGTCTTTATCTTTTATCTTAGTTTAGTTGACTGCTTAGTGTAGCCATTCATCCCCATTAGTTACCGTATATCAGTTTATGTCTTCTCTGGTTACTTTAACGATTGTATTGTTAAAGTTATAGGACTCGCTCAGACTTATGTCTGACCCCGTTGTTTTTATCTTTTTTTCCCAACCCTCAGGTCCTACGGTGGATCCTAGCAGTAGTGGAGCTTGATCGGATTGCTGTTCCAGTCTTTAGGAGCTTGGATAGATGTAAAGCTCCAGTTACCCAGTTATCTTTTCTTTTGTAATGGCTATTGTATGAGAGTGGGATTATGTACTTCTTTATTTTGATGGATATTGTACTTGACTTTTATTGTGGTTTTATGATGTAACCAGACATGTTTTACTTCCGCTGTTATGAGATGATGTTTTAAATTTCAAGCACTATTTATATCTGTCTTGTTGTAATTTTTCTGTTCTATATTCACTAAAATACTCCACCGATGCTATGGCATTCCCTTAGTGAGTGATCATAGCGGGAGTGGGGTGTTACACGTGGTATCAGAGCTGAAGGTTACCGGAACAGATAAATTTTCGAGAAAAATACTTTTTTTTTTAAAAAATAGTAAAGGTATTATTTTTGGAAGAAGTATTTTCAAAAACATGTCTTTTAAGAGAAAAGTTTTTGAAAAAGAAAAGCATAATCCCCAATAGCCATATCTTTATCTTTCGGAATCTCCTTTTTGAATCTTTCCTCTTTCGTTTCAGCATGGCTGAAGATCTTAACATCCCGGAGGGCTTAGTTATACCACTATGGTATAGGAGGTTACAAGAGGCTAGGGCCGCGGCTGCGGGTCCAGCCAATGCTACTACACCAGAGGCAACCGCTCCTCCTCCTCAGCCTAGAGTGGATAATTTTGCTAAGATTTGCAAGGAGTTCAAGGCTATAGGAGGAAAACCTTTTCTAGGTTCAGAGACTTTCGTAGAGGCTAGAGATTGGCTTAAGGAAGTGGAAGAGTTGCTAGATATCTTTGAAGTGGAAGAGGGAAAGAAAGTCAAGTTGGCGGCTTGGTTAATGAAGGGAGAGGCCTCATTCTGGTGGGAGGTCACTAATGGAGAACGCCCTGTTGACTCTTGGGCAGATTTCAAGCAAAGGTTTGGGGCTAAGTTTCTCTCAAGGGCGGAAGAGAATCTGTTTATGGAGAAGTTCTTGAATTTGAAGCAAGGGAATCTCACGGTGAAAGAATATGTCAACAAATTCAATCAATTAGCAAGGTTTGGCATAGAGTTGGTGAATACACCGGAGAAGAAGGCTTTGAGGTTCGTTAGAGGCTTGAATGAACCATTGCAAGGAATAGCTATCACTCACATTCCTATGGGGGCCACCTTTGAGAAGCTTGTCTACATGGCACTTATGCATGAGGATGATAAGAGTTCTAAGGCACCAGAGAAGAAGGGGGATCAGAAGAAACCGCAACAACAACAAGGCAAGGGTGGAAAAGGCAATGGTGACAAGGGGAAGAAGAAGAAGAAGTGCTTCAATTGTGGGACCCCAGGCCACCTCAGCAAGGATTGTCGCAAAAAGAAGAAAACCGGTCGCTTTCATTGTGGTGAAGCAGGACATCTTGTGAAGGACTGCCCAAAGAAGGGGCAGAAGACAGGGTCTACCTCAGGAGGTCAGGTGCAAGCTCTTATGGCACCAGCTCAGGCAGGGGGCAAGTTCAGGCTCTCTCAGTTCCACCGATTCAGCAGAGAGGTAGAACTATTTCCGTTGAAAGTCTGGTTTTTCTGTTTGATCATCCAGTTCGTACTTTGTTTGACTCTGGCGCATCGCATTCTTTTATCTCATCATCGTTAGTTGAGTCACTGCACTTAGACACCAGTCTAGTTGATGATCCCTTGGTTGTTTCAAACCCAATTGGGGGCTCCATATATCTGTCTATGATATGTTTGGGTTTGAAGATTTCTAAACTTAGCGTTGAGTTTGGATGTGATGCTTTTGTATTGGGCTTCACGGGCTATGGGTTGATTTTGGGCATGGACTGGTTATCCAGTAATGGTGCCGTTCTTGATTGTGAAAGGAGAGTTGTCAGGCTTATGACCCGCTTGGGTAATACTCTCGAGATCTCTTGTAATCCCATGGAATCTGTTTGGCTAAGTTATCTTGAATCGCTCGATGCTTCGGTCGAGAGTTTGCGTTCTGTCAGAGTGGTCCGGGAATATCCGGATGTGTTCGAAGAGGTGAAGGGTTTGCCTCCGAAGCGGGAGATAGATTTCTGAATTTATTTGGTGGATAATGCCAAACCAGTGCCGTTGCCAGTGCGCCAAATGGCTCCTCGTGAGAGAAGAGAACTTCATAAGCAAGTAGGGGAGTTGCTTGAGAAGGGGTTCATAAGGCGAAGTATATCGGAGTGGGGAGCTCCAGTAGTGTTTGCCACGAAGGTGGATGGGTCCCTCAGACTTTGTGTGGATTATAGAGAACTTAATAAGCTCACGAAGAAGAATAGACACCCATTACCGAGGATAGATGATCTCTTTGATCAGTTGGTTGGCGCCTCAGTGTTTTCGCAGATGGACTTAGCTACAGGGTTTCATCAGTTGAGAGTGGCGGAGGACAGTATAGAGAAGACTGCTTTCCGGACTCCGGATGGTTTTTATGAGTGGCTTGTGATGCCATTTGGGTTGACAAACGCCCCTGCATACTTTGTTGATCTGATGAGTAGAGTGTTCAGAGAGTATCTGAATAAGTTTGTAGTGGTCTTTGTGGATGACATCTTGGTCTTTTCCAAGAGTGAAGAAGAGCATGCCTTACATCTCAGAGAAGTGTTGGAGACTCTTCGAGCACATAGTCTTAAAGCTAAATTCTCTAAATGTTATTTTTGGAGAAGAGAAGTGCGATTCTTAGGGCATGTGGTCTCTAAGGAAGGGATAGCTGTGGATCCCGCAAAGATAGTATCTATCCAGGATTGGAAAGTTCCTAGAAATGCTACCGAAGTAAGAAGTTTCTTGGGGTTGGCAGGATATTATAGGAAGTTCATCAAAGACTTCGCGAAGATATCAGCCCCATTAACCCGCTTGACGAAGAAGAATCTGGTTTTCTCATGGGACGTAGATTGTGATGATGCTTTCCGACGGTTAAAGAGAGCTTTGACCACCGCTCCAGTTTTAGTGCTTCCAGATGGGAGTAAGCCGTTTGTTGTTTATACCGATGCTTGTGGGACAGGATTAGGCGCAGTCTTGATGCAGGAGGGAAGGGTAATAGCCTATGGAGGGAGGCAATTGAGAGTGCATGAGAAGAATTACCCTACCCATGATCTAGAGTTGGCCGCGATTGTTTTCGCACTTAAGTCTTGGCGCCATTATCTTCTTGGTGAGAGATTCGAGTTGTTCACTGACCATAAATCATTGAAGTACTTATTCTCTCAGAAGGATTTAAACTTAAGACAGCAAAGGTGGATGGAGTTCTTAGCATCCTATGATTTCGAGATAGCGTATACCCCTGGCAAGGGTAACGTGGTGGCGGACGCCTTGAGTAGAAAAAGGCTATCTTTGAGTCCATTGTTCGTGGAACGGCGAAGCTTGGAGTTTCTTTCTTTGTTCGACTTCAGACCTTCTGTTGACTTTGTACCTGGTTTGTTAGCATCCTTGGAGGTTAGACCTACTCTTTTGGGACGGATTGGCGAGGCTCGGCGAGACGACCCACAGTTGGTTGAGTTGGTAGAGAAGCTTATAAGGGGGGAGTCGTCCATCCATTTGGGTAGATACACCATAGATGATAGGGGATGGTTGCATAGAGACGGTAGACTTTGTGTACCGCAAGATGAGGGTTTGAAGAAGGCTATTTTGGATGATGCACATCGTTCAAGGATGACTATTCATCCCGGTGGAGACAAAATGTACCAAGACATGAAGAGAGTTTTCTTCTGGGCCGGTATGAAGAAAGATGTGGCCGAGTATGTGGCTAGATGCTTAGTGTGCCAACAAGTTAAAGCGGAGCAAAGGAAACCCGGTGGGTTGCTACACCCATTGGAAGTTCCGCAATGGAAGTGGGATAGTGTCTCGATGGATTTCATCGATGGGTTACCGAGATCGAGGAAGGGCAATACGGGAATTTGGGTTGTGGTAGACAGACTTACCAAGAGTGCCCATTTTATACCCGTGAAGAGTAAGAGGACCGCTCCATGGCTTGCTTCAGTCTATGTTAGAGAGATTGTTAGATTGCATGGCGTACCATCCAACATTGTGAGTGATCGAGATCCTATCTTCACTAGTCAGTTTTGGAGAAGTTTGCAAGAGGCGGTAGGGACTCAGTTGTGTTTGAGCACCGCATATCATCCTCAGACGGACGGTCAGACCGAGAGGGTGAACCGTATCTTAGAAGATCTCTTGAGGCTTTGTATCTTGGATTTTGGAGGTACATGGGAAGAACATCTTCCTTTGGTGGAGTTCGCATACAATAACAGCTTTCAGTCTAGTATTGGCATGGCACCTTTCGAAGCTCTTTATGGAAGGCCTTGTCGATCTCCTACATGTTGGTGGGAATCTACGGATAAGATCTTGCTTGGGCCAGATATGGTTAGAGAGACTTCAGAGAAGATTGATTTGATTCGAAGAAGGATGAAAGCAGCGCAAGATAGACAGAAATCTTATGCGGATCGGAGAAGGACGGATCTTGAGTTTGAGGTTGGGGACATGGTTTTTGTCAAAGTATCTCCGTTGAGAAATGTTGTTCGCTTTGGGTCCGTTGGGAAGTTAGCACCGAGGTTTGTTGGGCCGTTTCCTATTAAGGAAAGGATTGGACGGATGGCATATAGGGTGGAGTTGCCCGACAGACTTAGTGGTGTTCATGATGTATTCCATGTATCACATTTGAGGAAGTGCTTACATGAGACCACAGAGGTGGTAGAGCCGAGCTTGCTTAGAGATGTAGAGGTAGAGCGTGATGCGACGATTCGACGAGCTCCTACTCGCATCCTTGGGTCAGAAACTAGGAAGTTGAGGAACAGAGAAGTTCAGCTAGTTAAAGTGCAATGGGGAGATGACGAAAGCAATGCTACTTGGGAGACGGAAGCGAAGATGCGTTCTTTGTATCCATTTCTTTTTGAGAGTATGTCTTTTAACTTCTCCTTTATTGCTTGTCTAGTACTTATCTTATCTTTAGTATATCCTCTCGCTAGTACCTATGACCTTTAGATAGGGTAAAACCTATGGTTGAAACATGTGTTTGAAACATGTTATGGTTGATGGATGCATGTGGATGCAATTGTTTGCTAGTGGTTGCTCGTGGATTCATATACACACACATTAGGCACTAGATCGGCTCAGTCACTTCATGTTGCATATCGCATAAATGGATGTGGTAGTTAGATTGATGGATGTATCATGGCTGTGTTATCATGTGGATGATGCATTTTTGTGTATGGTTGTGCACGCATATAGAAATTGTATGTGTCAATAGGGTTTCGCATACATATTGGATGCATGGCACTATCATGGTCTGCATTAAGGAGGTCGACTGAATCAGTAGACCGCCTGATTTTGCATTAGTATACGGACATATACACACACTTTCTGCATATGTTCATACATCATTAGAAGTTTCTAAGGATAATGGTTGCTTGTAGTTGATGGTTTAGTAGATGGTTGTTTGGTTGATAGGATACGTTCTTCTTGACTTAGAGATTTCGAGGACGAAATCCTTTAAGTAGGGGAGAATGTAACACCCCGAATTTCAATTAACACTAATGGTTAGTAATTAAAGTATAAATAATCTCAGATGTGAGAACCAGGGGAAACGGGCTGCGTCATTGTGTTCGTCTCGGAAAAATACGCGAAATTGAGTCCGAGTTTGCGTAAAACGGGTACCATATGAAAGAGATATGGACGAACGAAGTTAGGCAGAAAAACCCGAAACATGCCAGAAATGCACTGGCGCACTTGTGAAGTGCGCCAGTACAAAAATACACTGGCGCACTTGGGAAGTGCGCCCATGTCGGGACAGGGAACCTGCACAGTTTCTAGAGAGTTCTGTGGTTGGGTGCACCAGTTTGGGGTTTGGGCTTGGTCTTAGGGCTGGTTTCTGGAAGGTTCCGAAATCTAAGGGTCCTAATCTAATTTAGGGTTAATCTAAGGGCCTAAAACACTCACCTAATCTATAAATACACCCTAAACCTACCCTAATCCATACTAAAAATAGAATTGAGGGCTACATGCCGCCAAATTAAATCTTAGAAGGAGCCTCCACTAATTTATGAAGAGGGTTGCAAGCTAATCACTCTCTAATCAACCTCTAATCCATTCTAAGAATCTTAATCTTCTTCATTTGGAGTGAAAATTGGCTAGTTGTGAGTTTCTATCACTCTAATGATCAATTGCTAAACTAAGTAGATGAGATATGATGAGATCATATGGTTTTGTTTGGGGATTAATGGGTTTTAAGTCATATGACATGATGTTAGTTTGCTAATGTATGTGGGTTATGCAAGTTTTGTGCTTTGTGATCATATGTTAATATGCAAGTTACATGTATGATAATATGCAAGTTACATGTATGATAATTATGCAAGTTGTATGTTTCTTCATATGCAAGTTTATGAGTTCATATGCAAGTATGTAACATGTTATGCAAGTTCATATGCAAGTTTATGAGTTCATATGCAAGTTATGTAACATGTTATGCAAGTTCATATGCAAGTTATGTGACATATTATGCAAGTTCATATGCAAGTCATGTATTTGTTAATATGTAAGTTTATGTAACATGTTATGCAAGTTAATATGCAAGTTATGTGACATGTTATACAAGATTATATGCAAGTTATGTGACATGTTATACAAGATTATATGCAAGTTATGTGACATGTTATACAAGATTATATGCAAGTTATGTGACATGTTATGCAAGTTCATATGCAAGTTATGTGTTTGTTAATATGCAAGATGGCACCTTTGAAACATGTTCATACATATGCAAGTTGACACCTTTTATATGTGTTATGTCATGGGAACGAAATTTCGTGGGAACGATGGGGTTAATTAAATGCATATGTTAATAAGATTGTGTGAAATTAATATAATTATGCATAACATAAAATAAATGAACATAGTATGGGAATTTGCCTATTAAGTTAAGTGTACCCATACTATGTGTTGAGAATTTGCCTATTAAGTTAGGTGTACCCACACTTTGGAGTTGGGAATTTGCCTATTAAGTTAGGTGTACCCATATTCCTAAAATAAACATGATAATTAACACAAATTATGGGGGTGATTAATTAGGAGTAATTAATCGATTAAGACACGGGGTTGGACCCATTTGTAGTGTAAGACTGCCCGAGTTTACCGGCTTAACCAGGCATCTACAAATGACGGTCCAATGTGAGGGGTCTTAATCATAAATTAAATACGTAACAAGGGTAAATGACACGAGGTTGGACCCGTTTGTAGTGTAAGACTGCCCGGAACCTACCGGCTTAACCAGGCATCTACAAATGACGGTCCAATGTGAGGGGTCCTTTACACGGTTACGGTGTTAATCAATTAAGAAACACTTAACCAGATAAGCATGTAGTGGGGCATGGGGGTTAAGTGGGTACCTTGGGTGGTATGTGGAAATTGCTAGTGGTTGCCAACAGAAAATATGATAAAATACTTAACCAAGATGAAACCTGTAATTAAACATGATTAAAGGGTTAAGTGGGAAACACTAGTGTGTGGGCCAAGCTTAGGGGGATGGCTTGTGCTGGGGGCCCATTTCAACCAGTAACCCATACGTATCTTAGTGGGCTCGACCCATGTCGAGGACGGGACACGCATACTGGGCTTGACTATAAGAGGCCAAAATGGGTTAGCGGTGGCAACGCATGACCAACGGGTTTCATATGCGTGTGTGGACCCGGGCTGGTAAATAAGACGTTGTTGCATCGTGTAGATATAAGCCGTGCACCGTTAATTTTATCAGGTTGCCACGTTGGGGAATGGTACACCCCACGGTGGGGCCAGCACGGGTATCTACGTTAGGGTGCCGATCGAATGGGGAGTAGTGTGTACACCTAGTGGATTGTAGGGCCCCGTGGCGTCTACTTAGTCACCTAGGGGTACGCGAGAACTATTAAGTTAATTTTATAAGTCCATGGGTGGGATCAACCTTTAAGTTAGGAATGACTGGTGTGGTGCAGTTTAGTAATTTACCTTTGGAAGGGTAGATGCGTCTTTATCTTTTATCTTAGTTTAGTTGACTGCTTAGTGTAGCCATTCATCCCCATTAGTTACCGTATATCAGTTTATGTCTTCTCTGGTTACTTTAACGATTGTATTGTTAAAGTTATAGGACTCGCTCAGACTTATGTCTGACCCCGTTGTTTTTATCTTTTTTTCCCAACCCTCAAGTCCTACGGTGGATCCTAGCAGTAGTGGAGCTTGATCGGATTGCTGTTCCAGTCTTTAGGAGCTTGGATAGATGTAAAGCTCCAGTTACCCAGTTATCTTTTCTTTTGTAATGGCTATTGTATGAGAGTGGGATTATGTACTTCTTTATTTTGATGGATATTGTACTTGACTTTTATTGTGGTTTTATGATGTAACCAGACATGTTTTACTTCCGCTGTTATGAGATGATGTTTTAAATTTCAAGCACTATTTATATCTGTCTTGTTGTAATTTTTCTGTTCTATATTCACTAAAATACTCCACCGATGCTATGGCATTCCCTTAGTGAGTGATCATAGCGGGAGTGGGGTGTTACAGTTATGATTCAAGGACAAATAAGACTGTGACTATGAAACTATGGACATTAGAACCATATGCCTCTTTGACTATGAACATTGCCTATGACTATGAACATTGCCTATGACTATGAACACTGCCTATGACTGTGACTATGGGAATTATTTCCTTGACTGTGAACACCAGCCTATGCCTTTGATTAGGAAAAACATAAACTATTGCCTATGACATAACATGAACAACTGTGATTAAGCACCTATGATTCATGACTAAGGAAGTGTTGCTTAAGTTTTGTGACTGTGAAATTGGGTCTAAACCTGATTTTCTATTCTGTCTATTCTTTGTTTTCTTTGGTTTTAGACCTTGGGAATTTACCTATTAAGTTAGGTCTACCCATGTTCTTGAACCTACGTTTCCATTCTGTCTATTCTTGGTTTTAGACCTTGGGAATTTACCTATTAAGTTAGGTCTACCCATGTTCTTGAACCTAAGTCGTTATTCAAAACCATTTTATGCCAGTTGTTATGTCTATCCTTTTCATAGCAATCTTTGGTTCATTCCCTATTTGCTACGAATCTAGATTTATCTATAATCTAGATTGAATCACGATTATACGAACGGTGGGAATACGATTTGGGCAAAATATGAAATTTACTAAAAACGTAGTTTTAACTTGGAAATTGGCATAAATTGGGAACATGTATTATGGCATGTTCATAGAGATGAAAATTGGATAAATTTGACATGAATTATAGGATGTGTAATTTGAATCTAGTATTGACGTGTAAATCTAGCATTTACATGAACTGTGAACTAGAATAATAAGTCTAGTTTGACAGGAACTAGAATGTTAAATCAGAATTGGATTAGCTAATTTGGCATAATGAGTGTATTGGCATTAATTTGAAATTGGCCATAATTGCGAGTAATTGTCATGTTTAGAAAAATCATGGTTAGTGATACTTAATTTGGTATAGTTTACATACCAAAAAGCATAAATATGATTTAGAAGGGGAAATGGGCCATAAGAATGAATGTAGACAATTTACATTAAAAAAGTAATTGGGAAATAAGTAAATTAGGATTAATTTACTTATAGAATTTGTCCTAAATGAGGAAATGTTAATTTAGACAAATTAAAGGTTTGTTAACGACATCTCTTTTAATAATAAACCAGAAAGTTCTAGGGTGATAGAGAGGATAGTGTCTAGGCTTGGGTTTGGAAAATACAAGTTTCCTGCTCTCCCTGGCTATCCCTAACTGATCCGACGGACGGGATGTTTACTTTCAAAACCTGATTTGAAAACTAATCAAAACCCTTTGAACTTAGAAAACACGAATATGCTTAACCCGAGGTTAGACTGAGTTGCGATGTAAACCCGTCCGGAACCAACCGGCACATCCAGTATTCGCAACAATATCTGTCTAATGTGAGTGGTCGTGGCTTTAATTTATTTAGTTAAAGCTAGAACAAGAAAGGTAGGGTTAAGTTAACTAAGACACTTAACCAGTTCAACGTGATAACTAAACTGATGGGTGGGGTTAGGTTCAGACTGACACTTAACACAGTTAAGCTAGAATGGGAGGGTTAAGTCCATAGGAACACTTAACCAACTTAACACAGTTAAGCTAGAATGGGAGGGCTAAGTCCATAGAGACACTTAACCAAATTCAAGGTAGCAAGACAAGATTTGTAGGGGTTAAGTAAGGTTTAATACACTTAGCCAAATTAACATGTTAACTAGACCAGAGGTTGGGGTTAAGTAAAATCTAATACACTTAGCCAATTTGATATGTTAGCTAGGCTAGACCGTAGGGTTAAGTAAACTTGAACACTTAACCATCAGGTTGTGATAAAGTAACGGGGTTAAGTCTAAAACATGAAGGGATAATACTTGACCATTAATAATAACATGTTAGTTAAAACAGACGGGCAAGGTTAAGTTAAAAAGGAACACTTAACCAACACAGGGTGAATGGGTAGGGTTAAGTAATAAATACTTAACCAATATAACTTGGTTTGTTGTAGGGTTAAGTCAACATGAGTTACTGACAACACTTAACCAGTTTAACAGGGTAAATGAAGAGGGTTAAGTTGGCTTGAATTGACTAATGACACTTAACCAATCCAAATTGACGGGAAAGAGAACTAAGTAGTAAACCTTAGTTAAGAAAACAACGATTCTGGAAACTAAGTGGTAAATCTTAGTTAGTAAAACTAAGTAGTGATTCTTAGTATAACACGGGAAGGAGCGAATGTCCGTCTGAGTAGAAAGAAGGCTCCAACGAATTGGGTTACAAAGCCCGAGGCTTCGAGGGGACGTGAGGGTACTCTTGGTATCCCTCTGTGAGGCTGCAGATGATCCTCCTGGGCTCACAGAGGTTAAGGTCTGCGTAGAAGAACCAGGGGTATGCCTTGGTTGCAATATATGGCAACCTAAAGACTAGGATGGACCAGCGTGATTCAACGAGAAAACGGTAGCCCTGTGATAGCAACTCGTCTTCTACCATCCATCTTGAGTCAATCGAGATACGTGAAGCGGAAAGGCGGAGAACTCCAAAAGACCATATACTTGCTATCTAGTTATGGATGAGGATGGCCATAGGATAGTGGGGCACCGGGGGCCGGCGTATAGTTCTCATTTTACAAGGTGTGCATTAGTTGAGGGAGGGGTCAAGTGGGACCATAGCCACTGGAATAAAAACAGACCTTAGCATCTGCATCGGCAGATATCTGAAAGCTCCCGACCGAGTTCTGTATTCCTTGATTTGCCCTGTCACAGGACTCGGGTCGCACATTACAGGACATGTGCATCTAGACAAGCGATAACGATTCGCGATACATGCGTGGGGAAGTCTAGGGACATATACCACTCTAGGTAGTGTGTCCTAGACTTGGGGGGGCATCGTTCGACAGGTAGCATAATCCATAGTTGGACTAGGTGGCATAAACCCTGAATCCGAAAAGCATTCAGCAAATAGCGTAAACTCTAGTTGAATCTAGAAAGCACTTGACAGGAAACCCTAGATTAAGATCTAGGTAATAAATAATAAATGGATGCTCGAAGGCAATGGAAAATACAGGGATAGGGATCACGTTATCGTTACTAGTTGGGACACTAGTTAGGTGGTGCAGAGATATAGAAACCAGTATAACAAGGAAATAGCGAAGCGGCGAAAGTATTAGAGCGTATCCAGTTTATCTTATCTTAGCATATCTTGTGATTACCTTGTCTAATCTTGTTGACCCTATCGTCATAGTGTAATCTTGTATTCAGTTAATTCATGTCGTTTTGTTTTTCCATGTTCACATGCTAGAAGTTACTGAACAAACTCAGGCTTTATGTATGACTCTGTTTTTCTTTCGTCTTCTTTTCTTCCGTTCTCCCCCCAGGTAGTAAAGGAGGGAATAGTTTAGCTCAGGTTAAGTTGGACTGCCACTCTTTCCCAGCTTGAAGATTTGTCGAAGTTTGCTTGGATTCTCTTTTCAGATGCTATGGCTGGCTCTTGCTAAAATCGGGGAATATAAATGTTGTTTTTATGCTTCTTTATTTTGTAAGACAGATGATACTCTGATATTGTAAAGAAATCATTGTACAAACTATTTTATCAGTAAAGCAAAGTTTTATTTTCCGCTGCTTAATTTCTGTTTGTCTTGTAATTTATCTGCATCTTTTACCCAAAAATACTCCACAGAACTTAGTGCATTCCCTTTGTGAGTGACACTAACGGATGTGGGGTGTTACAGACACACATCCATTTACAAGTTCGTTCTGGGTCTGAACGAAACCGGAGGCACCTTATTCCTCGTCCCATATGTCCAATACAGGAGAGAGGTCCTCGCATATCCGGTCGATCTCCAAGTACGTCTGGACGATCACCACTTATTACCTCGTCTTGGGGGTACATCCCAATCAAGACATCAGTAATCATCCAAACGATGTGAAGACCTCTGGTCTTCAACCACCGTCTTCATCGTCGACTCATCGCCGATTCAATTATTCAGAATGGGATAAACCCGGTCTTTCCAGATAACTCGTGTATATAATAAACAAGTGCTATAAAACCACAACATACGCGTCATTCCAATTTTGAATATTCTTTTATTTAAATATTCATAACGTTTGGGAAAGGTTCCCATTAATTTTATCAAAGATAAATTCTTAAAATTTATTCTTTAATCTTCCTTTGGATATCAATTCAAACCAAATTAAGTTTTATTCAAACTAGTCGGGATTAATGCAACTTACCGAAGTAATCATTTGTAAAATTTCTCAATTCCAACCTATTCATCCCATGGAGCAAAACTGGTAATACTCCATATCTAACACCATGGTGTCATTGGTAAAATTAATTACCATTTCACGTTCAAATCTAATTAAAGATTTAACTATCGCTTGGAGCAAAACTGGTGATACTCCATTCTCAATCATTTCTCGGATTTGATGATTTTAGTTATCAGATTCACATTTCAATCTAATTAAAGATTCATTAAAACTCTACTTCAGTTTTAATTTCTAAAAATCATTACTTAATGATTTTCTTCAAAGTTAAGAAATTAATCTTATCTTTAACTGGGTTAAAGAACTAATGTCATTTAAAACACAGCTCATGATAAACCCAAAATCTCATTCCATTAACAATGGAATCTTCATGGAAAACAGATCAATATATATAATCGATATAAACTTCCATATCCAACCGATAATATAAATGGATTAACCGCAAAGCCTTTTAAATTACATATATATTAACAGTCTTCCTCTATAGAAGTTCACTTCGATTATTACCAAATCGAATTCCATTCAATTCCAATTTAATACGTTAAATTGGAAAACCTTACTTTGGAAAATCTCCTTTAAATCTTAACAAAAGATTTATAAATTCCAAATCACATTTCACTGTAAATCGGGTTAAAGAACGAAAGTCCTTAAAAACACAGTTTACGATAAACCTAATTCACATTCCATTTTATTCCAATTATTAAATATAATTGGAAACTCTAACAATCTTAATTAAAAGATTTATTCTCTTCACATGGGGTTCAAGAACAGTGTTATTGAAGACATCATTCATGACAAACCCAAAATCCCATTTGATATTAAATACAAGGCTCTGATTAGAAAATATATCGGCTTATATTCAATATCAAATTCTACAACCAACAAATATCGTATTGGAAATAATAATATAAATATATCTTTCAAATTTCAATAACAATATCTGTATAATCACGAAATCCAACATCGAAATATTCCAAATACAATTTCGATTCAAGTCCATTCCAATTTATATATTGGAAATCCTGGTTATTTTTAAACCATTTCAAATCCAATTTATTTTATTTAAAAATTATTGAATTTCAAATCTAGTTAATAACTAGTTCACTTTGATAAAAGTATATTTTTATCTTTTCAAAAATGGAATTTTTCCTCCTAATTCTTTCCAAATCATTTATTATGATTTTACATAAATTATTGATATTTTTAATAATTTTATCAAGGCGCGTACAGTCGATTTCCATTAACGGTCGTTAAACTGCACTTACAGCGACCTTTTCCAAATTTGATTTGGATATAATCCAAATCCAACCATTAGATTTCAAATCTATGATATTCATTGGAAAGCTCTTTTCGATACGAACCCAACGGTTTTGGTTTTAGGAGAATCCGATGGTCAAATCTCTCGTAATGTCCATTCGAAATCAATGGTCGAAATTCGCGAACTGACGCGGCGCGACACGTTCTATTTAGGCCATTAAATATATATAATATATATTATGTATATTTCATCGATTTCTATTTAAAACGTATTTTATAAATCGTTTTAAATTCGTTTTCAAAATGATTTCAACTCCATATTCAATTTTAAATCAAAATTGAATATTCCATATCATTAATATTCAAATGATAAAATTTTCAAAACATTAGATTTTGAAATCACTTCCTTTTTCGATATTCATTATAAAAATGAATAAAATCGATATAAATATCGCTCGCATCAAAATGGCGCATATCTAATCAAAAGGCTTCATATATTTAAATATTTTCGTGTCTATCCAAAATCGGACATCAAAATCATGTTTTGGTCTTTTCTGAATATTATTTTAAAATATTCTTTATTTCCAAATTGGAATGAGACCCAATCAATTACCATATAATATTATTTATATGGATTCCATACAACACATGTATATAATAACACTGATAAACAATCAACCATCATCCAGAGTGCATTACACCACTGCATAAGCATTAAATATAAATAATTAACGCTTACAACAGTCCGTCAACCAATCGCTCGACATACAACTAAATAATTGGGATTAGTGTACGTCAAATATCATCCCAATACACGTGTGGGGTTTCAATCAACAAACAATGATTTTTATTTGTGCAGTTGGGCGATGTGTAAAATTTATCGTCCAAATCAATATCAGTCAAATGGGTGTACATAAACAAATCATCCGATTTGTAAATAAATATTTATTACACCAGAAATGACCTTTGGTAGCATTTAAAAACACTACCAAAACTTTTGGCAGCGTTTTAATAAACGCTACTACAGATCCCGCAACTAAAAGTTTGATTTTTTTGGTTGCGGTCCGATAAACGCTACCATCTGATTAGCATAGTTACGTTTTTCAAACGCTACTAAAGATCTGTACTTGTGTCACTTTTTGCTCTTCTGTAGCGTTTATTTTATGCTACTAAAAACTTTTCATTGCATTTATTTTATGCCACTAAAAATTCATACGGTTCACATAGTTGCGTTTTTCAAACTCTCGGCCATGTAGTTTTTTCTTTTATGTAGCGCTTATTTTGTGCAACTAAAAATTTAAGTGGTACATTACATTTGTTTTTGTAGCGTTTTTAAAACGCTACTAAAAGGTATTGAATGTTTTGTTACATATTTTAAATGCTACTATATACTGTTAATGGCTTATATTATTCCAGCAACTAATTATATAAATCATATTAAAGTCAGCAACAATCGTATAAAAATTTGATTTAAAACAACAATCAATCAATCATACAATCATCATATTTAAGTAACTAAGAACACATTAGTCACATCAGTATTTTCCATAACCATTTTGATAATAGTTATTTGACAAAATCAGCAAGTCCACATACCACAAGAATTCAAAAGGAAATTTACGCAATAAGTACTAACAAATACCATAATACATACAACTAAAGTCATGTCCATTGTTGTTGATGGTCTTCACTCCAGAAAAATTAATTACCTGTAAACAATATTAATTGGTTATTATTAAAACAAACACATAAACAATATTAATAGAACTCGACCATGAATAATTTATTCCACAGCAAAATTCAGATTTGTACATAAACAATATTAACTTTGCGCTCCTTTCATTTCACACAAACTAAGCCTACACTTAATTCTATTCCCGTCTCGGCCTAGACCAACACAAGTAGCAACACAACTCCATACATTACCCTCACCACAACATGACCATCCACCCACATCACAACATGACCAATACAAGTTACTACAGGAATACAACATGACAAATACAAGTCACAACTTAGTTTATAATACTTTTTATCATAGGTTAAAACTGAGGTGCAATTGCAAATAGGCTTTACAACCAAAATTGCGATTTGCAACTAAGTTATAACAGTGACCTGCAAAAGCACAGTTTTGTGCTCCTAGCTATAAGTGCAACTCACTTTTGAGTTAATTAATTTATTAACCTAGTTAACTTAATTAATTTATTATAATAATTAATAATAACAACGTATATTATAATATTATTAGAACTCGGTTAACTTAATTATATTATTATTATTACAAATTAATTAATTTTTATAAACTTAATTAATTATCATCATTATTTATAAAACTTTTTTAAATTAGTTATTATATTATTATTTATAAAATTTTATTAACTTAAACTAAGTTAATTTTATATAACTTGTTTATATTTAACACAACTTAGTTACTTCTATAAAACTGGTTAAACATACATGAAACATGGGTTGCAAAAATAGTGTTCATCGACAAAATTATTTCCAATAGTGAATACAAATGTAAATAGTATGCCAAGAATTGAACTTAATTGATGCAATATTTCTTTTTAGTTATAGCTAATGTAACAAAATGAACAGGAAAAGTTCAAATACATGTACTTTAAATGGAGCAATGACAACTGAGAAGAAGTTCATGAATGATTGCATACTGAGTATATTATGAGTGGTTGTATTGTTTGATTATTTTTTCAAAATGATCCTATTAGTCGCCAGCTCCAACTTTGGTTCCAATCCTATTTCTACTTAATTCAGTTGCTAACACTGAAAACAAATTCTATGCTTGCGTTGTGTATTCAAGAGTAGCATGGAAATATGAAAGAAAACTAAGGGAGAAATTTTGCTTTTTAAAAATTTCACTTATCCAAGTAGACTGATGTTAACATTCATCGTTAACAAATTAAATTCGATGCCATCTTAAAACTATTGTGCTCAAATTTGAACTCGAACACAAATCAAATCGGTCTATCAACCAATAAAACTTTACATCTATCCTAAAAGAGATAGGGAAACTAGAAAATTAATATGGCCATCGGACCCAAATTTTTTTCCCATCCACTTGTCACTTAAGCAACTCAAAACAGAAACTAAAACAAAGCAAACATCCAGAATATATACTAAACAAACTATTCACAGATTATGAGGGTCGTGGTTGGGTTAAAGGAGTTGTATATTTGGTGGTCTGAGTGTTGAAAGTGTTCAGTGGTGGGTTTAATGGAGTCCACTGGCATTAGCAAAAACAAAAAAAAGCACAATGACTCTGAGATGCACAGAAACAAAAAGAGATGCACAGTGATGGTGATGATGATGGCAAATGAAGTTGAAGAAAGAAGAATTGCAAAACAGAACATATGATGACAACATAATTTCTAACAACAGCAGAACAACAGAAAAGCACACTGACTTTATGATGTACAGAAACAAAAAAGGATGCACTGAAAAGTAGAATGAATATGTAATAAAATGTTTGAATTTTAGTACATGTCATTACGCATGAAGTAAAAATGGAGCAGATTTGACAATGAATCGTGGTAGCCTGGGGCAACTGTAATATTTGGCTCTGGCCATAACTCTTTTTTATTCTGTTTACTACAATCTGTAACATTACATCCTGCCTATAACTATTTTTAATGGTACATTGCATCGCCTAAACTGTTCAAGTGGAGCTTATCCATCCATATAAACTAATATATGGTTGGATGAGTATGCTCCTTCAACTATGATATACAGAGCAAAGCCGGTAGTTAACTTGATAAGAGTTGGAATATGTTAGATGCCAGTTTGCAACGCACAGTGTATATTCACTGGTCAATTTTGACACAATATAACATTTATGTATTGTAAAGTCAAATGAACAAGTTAATCAACATGCTGAAAAAAGTAAAGTCAAATGATAGAGAAATTTCCCTTACCAATTTACTAGTAGCCATAGCAGTCTCATTTGAACTTGGAGCAGTTACAAGCATTGGTTTCCAGCCAATGACCCAATCTGCTAAAAAATAATTTGGTGCAGGGTTTGATTCATCTTCTGCAATATTCAAATGAATGAATCAAGGTTTAGTAATTGCATTAATTTATCAACGTAAGGTAGTCCACAAAACAAACTTACCAACATGAACAATTGCAAGTGCCATAGCATTTTTACTTTCCAGTTCCACTACATCCAGATTTATTTCATTTAACCCCTGACACAAAAGATCAAATAACAGCTTATAAGGAACAAGATAAGCTTGGACCAAGTATATAAAAAAAAATTCAGGCTGTTTTGTGGAAGTGTTCATGAGTAAACTTTAGGAAGTATTAATGCCCTTTGGTAAATTATTTATATTTGAAAACCTTTAAAGAACAAAGCATAAATTCAATGCATAAACATAGAGAGATTAGTTACCAGCAAATCAACTTCTTTACTGACAGGAACTTCCACTTTTACTGGTTCAGGAGGTGGCGTTGGTGCTTTAGGTACCCTTTCTCAACTACTTCAGGAGTTTTAGTATATATACTCTATTGCCAACACAACTTTCGGTACTTCTTCATATCCTGTTGTTCAAGCTGTTCTTGTTGCTTCCTTTCAAGTATAAAGTCTACCTTTGGTATTGGAGACATGATTATCGATTTGTTTGTTTCTTTTTTTGGTTGGAATCAGCTGTTGAATTAGTTGATGAATGGTATATAATTTAGCTTGTATATAAAAAACTGATAGAAAACTGGTATAGAGAGTGGAAGAAAATGTACTTATATATATATTATACAAACAAGGTAGTGCATAATATATCCATACGCATGGTAGGGTATTCATACAACAATTGCTTGTTCACTTTGGTTTGCTTCCGATACTCATGTGTCAAGTCATATAACAGAAACATTTTTTGCAATTGTTAGAGGTTAACATATCATAATTATCACTATATAACAATTGTTATAATATATCCAATCTGAAGTGATAGTATGTATAAGACAAAAATGAAATGTATCAATTATTGGAAGTATACATGCAAGCGACCAGTGTGTGTTCCAGTAATATAATTTGCGTGTAATCAATCATGGCTATGCAAATACTAGTTTAATGAATAAAGGATGACATATACTGATAATTCGCTATAATAGGTCCATCAATTCTCGTAATTAAGTCAGTATCACAAGAAAGAGGAAGGAAGTTGAAGTTTTATTTAGCTTGTATTTTTTTTTCAATAAACTGAGTATAACATTTCCTCACCATTCCACATTTACAGCAAGCTACAACAGTAAGTCTAAATGCAAATGTTACAGGCCCTAACCATGGCAAAAATATTTTAGTTAAACAAATGTCACTGAATCGATCAAAGTACTAATCATTACTATATAAATATCACTCAAGGCAGAGAGATTCCAATGCTTTAGTCACCGGTTTCATATCAAAACAAGGCTCTGAAGGAAAAACAAAAACAATCGTTGCAGCAGTAGAAAGACTCACTGCAGCCATATATCTAACAGAAGTTACAGTAACCTAAGGAGGATGTTGAGGGCCCGAACTCAAAGGAACCACCATGTAACTTATCACATGTTCAAACTTCGGTAAACTGGAAGTTGCATCTTTATGAGCTCCAGCAAAGATGAAGCACTGAGAATCACTGAGTGAATACTTAACTTCTTGAAGCAAGATTTCTTATCCACACATAAAATGAGAAAGGCACTCCTAATGTAACATGTAGGGGCATCCTATGATTACAATTAAAGGAGGTTTCTCCATGCTAATGGTAGGTAATATTTCTTTTGTTAGAACGTAAGACCCTGAAGTATTTCCTATACTTCTATTCCAAGATAGATGAACGAAGCCCATAGTTAGATTTTGCGATTCAACTTTAGGAACAACCGAGAAAATCTGTTTAAATTCTTCGCCAAGATTCAGAAGAGCTGGTTCAGCAGGAGCTCCACCACTAACTGAACAAGAACACTCCATATTTTTTTTCTGCCTTTTCAATTGAAATGGATGTTAAACATAGGGAACCTTGGTGCAATTTCTTGCACACACGATTAATATGCTCTTTTCATTTAAGAGTAGGGAACCTCGGTGCTCTAGCTTGTTATAACTACTATAACTCTGTGTTATTTTTTCCCTTTGTACAAAACCCATGATTGATTAATGATTATTTATCTTCCCTTAAACAATGACATATCACACCTAGGGCCAACTCAATCTAAACATAAAAACTTAAGTGTTAAAATATTTTCCATCATTACATCAATTTGTTTATTAATTTTTGAACAATGGTGCTGATATGAAACAATATTTTAATAAGGGAAGCTATGAGACAAGGAATGAAACTGATATCTGATTATAGTGCTTCGCCATTTTTTTATGATGATATCCGACTAAAGTGTTCTCCCTTTTTTTTGGTGTTGTAATCTGATAAGATATTGAACTGGGATACCTACCCAATATTGAATTGGGCATATAAAGATATATAGTGGAACCCATCAGAGCCTTGTGTACCCCATTACACATATTCAATGTGAATGAGCACGTGAAATTTCATTTAGGTCGAAAATTCATTTTATGTTTTGCTAATCAAAAACTAGACATAGACAATGAAATTCATATTGCATACAACCTTTAAAACGTGGATCACTGTTTTGATATCTTAATTGTTGGCACATTCATAAATGCTCTGTATACAATACTTTAACATTTCAACTTAATTTGCGGCTGTATATATAAATTAAGTAAAAGTTCTAAACTAATTAACCAAACAAATCAAACAAAAAATTCCAAAACAGTCAGGCAAATGTGTCAAATCTGCTCCTAAAAGAAACATAAGGAGCACATTTAAAACCAAATGACAGTGCTAACAAAGAAATTTCTTCCTGTACAAAAGATGAAAATATTTTACTTCCAAAGCAACTGAAGTATCACGATTTTACATAGGAAACATTGAAGCAAGAAATGGGCATGAATCAGTTTTAGTGAATATCTTTATAAAAAAAGTCATAATGAATCAGTCTTAGTAAATATCTTTATATACCCAATGTTCATTTAATTCATAAAAAAGTCATAAAATAAAATCACAGAGTTATGTAATCATTTTGCTATCTTAGGCAAAATGATGGGGAAGAGGATGTGCTTGCAATAAGTGTTCAGAGAGCTTGTTTCCACATACTCACTGTACAAGATGAGCTGACTAAACATGTCTATGTTGCCATGCCTATAAAACTTACTATGCTTTAGTGGCTTAATATGTCTATGTGGCTTAAAAGAGTTACTTTTTCCATTGTTGAAATGAAAGATGCCTACTCGGTAATGAACAGCAACTCAAAATTATGGACAACAAGGATAACTGATTTAAAGCTAACTTCATACCTTCATGATGTAGATTATGTGCGTCTTCAACTATGTAAATCTTTATGATAATCAATAACTCAATATCTGCGTACATGAAATAACAAATTTTATGAGATAAATATTTCCAAGATCCGAAAAGGGAAAATACATTGTTTTTTTCTCTCCATAAAAACAGTATTTTGTATAAGAAGAATATATGCAGGTACTTAATATTTGTATTTCAGAGTGTAGGATTCATGTTCGAAGTCTGGCTGCTCGCATATTGATATGAATCCTGATTTGATGACATGATACGGAGTCTAAAAATAAAAAAACGGTGAATAATTTTCATTTAGATGTACAATTAGAGCTCTACTGGATGCATTGTTAACCACTGCCAACAAATATGGAAAGTGTAACGGATTACCACATAGGGAATAATATATATCTCAAAAAAGATTGGTAGCATTTGTCATAGTCATGTATTTCACTATCGTAGTGAGATAAGTTATCTGAATTTATTAAAGCCGGAATGGGATAAAATTTCAAAATCAAAATTAGAATGTCAGGCAGTTAGTTAAGTATGAAACTAAATTCGTTAGACAGCCCATATTGGCCAGTGGTTAAACAGAGAGGAATGTTGAAAGTAAACCAAACTTAAGTTAACACAGGATAGTCAGGTCAGGGGTATGCTAACAGTAGATTTCACCATGCACAAAAATGAAATGGAGCAGCCAGTAATAGGTAATTCCAATAACCATAATTTTTTTCTCATTATATTCTTCTTAAAGTGATAGTTTTAGAGTCCTTATCAAGATTATAATTTCAATAACCTAGCAAAATTCAGGGGGACGTAGCAAAATTGATTCATAGTTCTAATTTTGATCTGTTTTATGATATGTGATGAGGCTGCATTGTAAAACCAACTAGACTATAGCATCGGGGATCAAAGTGAAACTGAAAAAAGTTCTGGATCGATCAGTTTATATGTGCTAAGATGACAGTGCAAACATAATTTTAAAATAGTGTCAGGGTGCAAAGCAAAATCGAACAAAAGTCATACCTCTTTATTGCTCTTTTCTATGATCTTTTCTATGCTCATATGCAAGATCGAACCCAAAACCTACTTCTCTATTGCAATTTTCTCTACTTATACGACAGTTTAAACTCGAATAAACTAGTATTAGGGCACGAAATAAATATGTACTAAATTCATGCTTTGTTTGTGTCAACTTTAAATAGAACTTCTTAAGTCTTAACCAAACTTGCAAAAACAAAATCTGTGAATATATATCTCTACAAGATGATGAAAGACAAGCCTTTAAAAATGCAATAGCTTGATATGTCTATGAAAATGCAATAACTTGATGAGTCCATGAAAATGTAACAGTTTGGTAAGTCAAACAAACTTGCAAAAATCAAGAAGCTCTCAATGCAACAGTTTGGAAATGTACTGGATATTGATGATAAGAAAATAATATAAAATAAAATGGAACATGATATAAAATGGAACGTGATAAAGACATAAGATTGCATGGCAGGTTACAGGCAAATGAAATAAGTAGTGAAATAGTACAATATAAAATGAACTACGTTAAAGCAAACCAAAACTGGTTTCAATTTTATAAAATGAATTAAATACTGGAATTAATAACATGAATAGGAACAACAACTAAACAAACACAATTAGGGGTATAGCCAGAAATTTTGGTTTGTGAGGTCACCATTTTAAACAATATTGGAATAATAGCTTTTTTTATCAAGTATTGTACAGAAACTCATCACAATTGTCAAATAACATGACACTGATTTTATTGAATGCACATACTCTGCCCCTTTATTTTGTTATCCAACAGAAGTAAATTAACTACAAATTTCCACATTTTGGTGACTCAACTTGCCAGAAATTAAGATAGGAAATAAGTTTTCACCAGGCAACTAGATAAATGAGATAGCTTGTTAAAACATTTTATCATACGTATCCTTTTATCTAAATCAGAATGGAAAGAATCCACTAACTAGGAACGGAGCGAGCATAAATTAGGGAAATAATCTGAAGTCAGTATCAATTGCCAAAAATCTATTTCAAATATCAGAAGCCTATTTCAGATCACAAAATCCGATTTTCAAACTATGAATTGCTCGAGTTCAAATGATTTCGAATTCCAAAATTTAATTCTGAATTTTACCATGACATTAAAAGAGCTTACAGAGGAGGTAACGAGTTCACAACAAATACATCATTCAGGTTGAAAAGATAGATCCTACGTACCAATAAGAACCCTAAATAAATTTGCGTAGTTAAAAAACATATCGATTATTACCAATGACGTATCAATTAGAAAACATACCAATAATAACAAATCGGTGGGAGCAGAGCTGTGAAATAAAGGCGACTATTGACGAAGTGAAGGGCCAACGGGGAAGCCGATTCAATGAAGTAGAGATCCAAAGTCGAAGCCGATTCAACGAAGTTGAGGGCAGAAGTTCAGCGACTTTGCTAAAATTGATGAAAGTGGAAGCGAATGTGGTAGGAGGGAAATTTTGGTCGAATTAGGGGAAAACGTAACGTGGGAGGGAAATAGAAAGCACTGGAGGGAATTGAAAGAAATACACGTGACACGCTTATGGAAATGGAAATATTAAAAAAAAATCGGTGAAGGCGGTAGTAGTTGCGGATGCACTATGAACGCAACCAATTATTGCAGCCTTTTATATGTTTTCTTGTAGCATTTCATTTACTCCTTAAAAATTATATTTTTAACGATAAAATATTTTACTCAACATATGGATATTTTATATAATCCATTTCACATCACAAACAATTTGCACAACACAATTAAACAAACAAGTCGTCCAGGGTCTATGGACGACGGAGAGCAGTTCATATATGAAGTTATATAATAAATAAATGTACAGAAACAATTTTAGTGAGAAGTTCTCACCTTGGTTTTCCACTCCGCCATTCTTTAGTTCAACGGTTTTATTTCCAGTGCGTAGCGTTCTTCTTCGTGTTTTCCACGTAATCTGTTTCACGCAGTTTATGTTAAAAATTATATTTTTAATAACACTATATATATTTTAAAAAATCATATTCTTACCATATCGTTATATATATATACACATTTTTATATCGCCACTTCATATATAAAAATCGTATTTTTATATCGCTATACATATACTAAAAATCGCATTTTTATTATATCACTATATATATAAAGATCACATCTTTGTGCTCATGTTATATATATATATATAAAGATCAAATTTTTATTTCACTTTCATGATAATAAAAATCATATTTTTACTTCAGTGTTTACCGTATAAAAATCATGTTTTTATACTTCCATTCAAACAATAAAAATCGTATTTTTACTATAATAAAAATCACACCTTTTCTATAATTAAAAACCATATCTTTAATTGAATAAAAATTATAACTTTTCCTTATAAAAATCATAACTTTGCTAAATAAAAATCATGTCTTTATATGATTAAAAACCATACCTTTATACGATTAAAAATCGTGTCTTTACATAATTAAAAATCGTGTCTTTATATAAAAATTCTCTTTTTAAAATAATGATATTTATATTTTAAAACCTTGCCATTTTATTTTAAAACCCTGCTATTTTATAAGCTTAAAATAAACAATGTTTTATATAAATTAAAAACTGATTTTTACTTTGTTATTATATAAAAACAAAAACCAAACTTTTAAAGCAATTTTTATTTATATAAAAATCTGAAATTGTAAAGAAGTTATATTTATATAAAAATATAGAATTCTAATTACCATTTCATTTTTAAAAACCGATCTTTCTTCCCGTTTCAGCTCTAGGATCTTCAAGCCAAAAATCGAACCCATCTTCTTCGTTCTTCTTACTGCCATCAAGCTATAGTCGGACTGGCGCTGGGTTCGCGCGGAGGAGGAGGGCTGGTCGTGGTCAGCGCGCACTCCCCGAGGTGGCTCATGTGGTTGCGGCGGGTTTTATTGGGAGCTAGGGTTTTGTTTTTTAGAAGGGGGTTGCGGTTTAGGGTTCATCGGCGTAGGGGGAGGGTCTCCGATGGCCGCGCGATGAGGGGGTGGGCATCTCCGGCGGTCGTGGCACCATGAGGGGGGAGGGCAATCGTGGGGCGACGAGATATTTTGGGAGGCGGGTTTTTTCTGAATTTTGACCAGGGGAATGGTTTGATCGAGGTCTGAAGAGAATAGGGTTATATAATTTTAATTTTTAATTTATTTAATTCTACAAAAAAGTTAGTATTGTATATGAATTCCAAACGAGACCCAACGACTGTCCCCCTAGCCAATCACCTAGGGATGGCAAAAATATCCGTATCCGCGGTTATCCGCGGGTAAAATCCGTCATGGGTATGAAACGGATAGTTAAATGGGTATCCATGGGTAAAATAAACGGGTATTTTTAATATCCGTTAATTAATGGGGCGGGTATGGATAGTAAAATATCCATGTCCGCGGGTACCCGTGCCCGCATTGAATGTGATTTATTATTAATAGTCAATACAAAAAATATTGTTGTTGGTTGTTCGGTATTTGTGTGCATGCTTTTACTCAACAGTTTATAACTGGTTGTTGATATTTTGATGGATACTTCTATTGTTGTCTCTTCTTTTTTGGATATTGGTTTAAATATGTATTGGTATTTTGATGTTAGCATTTAAGAATTGATCTAATTTGTTTTTTTACCAAATGTGCTTTTAAATAATTTCAGTAAATAGCTAAAAAATAAATTGAATAAATATAATGGATACCCACGAATACCCGCCATTACCCGCAACCCGTTTAAAACCCGTTTAATGGATACCCGTGCGGGTATGGGGCGGGCACGGGGCAAAAAATCACCCAACGAGGCGGGTGATGGGGTGGTACTACCCGCGCCCGCCCCGCCCCATTGCCATCCCTACAATCACCCCCATTCCGAACACAATGGGACATGTCCGGTAAGCCAATTCAACTGTTATGATCAGTTTTCATTTAAATTAAAATATAAATTAATGTATATTGAATTTGAACGCACATTTTAATTTACCGGGGCCACATACTGACTTCTAAAATTTCCAAAAAATAAATCTGACAATGTTTTCACTATACGGTCCTAACTAAAGTAATTTCGTCGAATTTGGAGACTGTTTGAAAAACAGTCGTTTTCCAGTTGATTAAATTCAAACTGAAAATACCAAACACGTTTAAATTCACCACACTCACATATTGATTTCAAAAATTATGAAAATTGTCATCTAGCAATAATTTGACATTCCGGATCCAAAAAAAGTGGTCTCGTCGAAAACGGAGGTCGTTTGCAAAATCACTATTTTTAAGGGCTATATTTTCTGTGGCGACTATTCTGAATTTTCAACTGGGCATAACTTTTTATTCCCGTTATGAAATCTGGATTTTTCAGATTCGTTGGAAAGATATTTTCAAACTGATTCAAATATTTTTGGTTTCACTAAAATCCGGTTTATTTTGAATCTTGTACATTCATTTGAAATTTTAAATCGAAATTTTAAACTACAGCACCATTTCCACTTTTTTTATAATTAAAATAAATATTTATATTATAACTTCGATTTAAATAAATTTATACGTTCTAATTCTATTAAAAATAAATTTCTAGTCGTTATTATTTAAAATAAATCATTTTAAATATTTAAAATTCATTAAAATTGTTAAAATAAAATTTTTTAATTGGTTCTGATTTACCGGGTTGTTACACGTGGTTTATGTTTTGGAAAGACAATTCAGTTTTGATTTTTTCGAGGGAGACTGGTGGCGAATGGGGTTTGGTTGTCTCAAGGTTGAACAGGCGGTGGAGAGTGGTGGTTCTGATGGTGGAGGCGGGCGGCGAACGGTTATGTGGTGGCGGCGCAGTTCACTAATGAACGAAATTGTCCTGTTTCCGCGTTTTTGCCTCTTGCGGGGTCCATGATGGCCTGTTGGAGGCGAGACCGGTCGGAATTAAAAGGTGGGTTGATGGCGAAGCTGTAGAGGGCAGTGATGGGGAGGCCGGTGGTCTAGATCAACAGTGGCGACGCTTCAAACTTGGGCAGACGTCCGTGTTTTAGAATGGATGGGGCATTGTGGTTTTTGGGTTCAAGAAACAAAAGGGATTGGGTTTTCTCTTCTTTATTTTGCCTGTGCTGATTCATTGCGGATCCGGGTTTTTAAAGGGTAGGCGTGGGTCTTAATTATGGGTTGTCGGGCCTTAGTATTAAAAAAAGGGATATAAAGAAAGAGGCATAATAAATTTTACCTGAACGAAGAATGGGAACATGGAGTTCTATTTGCCTGTACAATCGGGCTGTATCAATTGAGGTGGATCGGATTTTATGATCATTAGGAAGGTAACAACAGTTTTAGTTATTAATTTAAATAATTAATTTATAATTAATTAAACGTTAATTTGTTTAATTAAGAATGTACTTATAAAATTAATAACTTTGTATTGTATTATCAGAATCGAACCAAACGTGATATGCTGGAACCGTATCGACGAGTACGACATGATGGAGCGGTTCTAGTTAAGCAATGGAAGCAATCAGGATTTTTAATAAAATTAAGCAACTGTTTAATTTTATTGAAATGAACTGTTTTAATCGGCGAATAAATCCAAGGTGAGTTAAACTCACTCAGTTATCCCACTTATATTTTATATAAGTTGGGTTTTAATATTTGTGTGTTATGGTTGTTGTTAATTGACTGGTTGACAATTATTTGGTTATTTGTTGAATATTTATATATCATTTAAATTAAACGGTTGCTTAATTTAAATGAAATGAAATCGTTACTTTAACGATTATTTCCAATTGAGGTAACTTACCTTATTGGTTACGTTTATAATAATATAAACGTATTTAATGATTGGATGTTTAAATGGTTGTTGTTAATTAGTTGACCGTTAATTATTTATGATATTTTAGTATATGTCGAATACTGAATATGTGATACAGGAAATTCCCCACTAATATTGATAGTGTTTATCAATATGATTTGTTATGTTTGATTTGATGTAGAATTCACGGGTTGGGTACTTAAGTAACATTGCCTCTTTAAGTACCGTCGACGTATAATAAAAGATTTATGGAATCAATTTTATATCGATTCTGAATTTTTTTCCAAATTTTGTATAAATTAAAATACGATGTTTTAAAATAAACAAATATTTACGTAATTATGTAAATGATTATAAAATGATTTTTATAAAGCAAAATCTTATGTTCTGTAAGCAGATGTGTAGAAATTTGCCTAGCGGTTGATAACTAGGATCGATGGTTTTTAAGAACAATTAAAATGAGATTTATTTTGAATTGATTATTATTTATTTAATAATAATTAGAATAAATGAGATTATTTAAATTAATTATATTATTAATTAATTAAAATTGGAGAGACTGACTGGAATTGATTAACAAGTTAATCATGTTTAAAGTTGAACAAGTCAACTATGTTAATTGAATTGATTATTAAATTAATTTATTAATTTAATGGAGGTGTTTAATAATGAAGTGAACTGTTTTTCATTAATTGTTGAAAATGAATTGATTATTATTTAATAATAATCAAAGTGAATGGAACTAATTACGTTGTTAATTGATTTAAATAGAAGGGCTAAGTGGAAATGAGTATCAAGTAAGCCATGTCTGGTTTGACTAAGTTAATAGATTTAACGGAGTTTGATTATTAAATTAATTATTTTGAGAAGTTGTTAACGATAAAGTAAACTATTTTTATTCTAAAAATGTTGAAATTGATTATTATTTAATAATAATCAAAGTGAAAAGTTAAATTGATGGTGGTTGGTAAAATCATAAAGCCTTGTTTATTTTTAAAAGAAACCTTAAGCAAATTGATATTAATATGAAAATAAGTTAAGTTTAAATTGAAACTTAAAGTGAACACTTATTGGAATTCTACTAAATTGGATTTATAAAAATCCAAGACCCGATAAAGTGTTAAAACCTAAGTTTATTGGCTACTCGAAGATGATTTCAGTTATTGAAATTAATAAAGTTAAACTTTAGATTATTCATGAAATGATTGATAGGTCAGAAGTGGGAAACATGAAATGAAAATCGGAATATAATTCCAGTCTAAGAGAAAAGGTTAAACAAGTTAGGAAGTCGATCTAAAGTTACTTTTCCAAAGAAGAGATGAAATTTATTAAGATGGAACTAAAATATATTTTAAATAAGTTTAAAGGGTTTTAAAATATGGAAATGGGCTAACGGAATTAGAAGTGTATGGGATTTATTTTAAAGAAAAATTGAAAAGTGATTTTCATGAATGTTTACAACATTGTTTTTAAATATAAGAAATGTGGTAAGTAATTTTTTACATGAATGCGATTAGAGAATAAGTGGAATTGGAACTAGAATATGAATATATTTGCGTAAATCAGGGAATTGAGACAAATGTCTAATCAATGGGAAATTAAGCAAGATTGCCAAAAAGAGTTTCAAATGGAATTTCATATAAACAAAGTTATATGATTAGAGTTGTGGAATTGTTTTATATAAATAAAGGAAATTGTGGAACTGAGTTAAACGTTAAATAATGATTAGTAGTTTTATAAATATATGATTAAGGTTTTTTCTAAATATATGATTATGGGTTTTATAAACGTATGATTCAAGATTTTGTAAATGAAATGATGAATAATTTGTAAATGAAATTTGTAATATTTATTTACAAGGGTTGAGTTGAATTATAATTAATTTTATGAAATGATATTTAAATAAAAGTGGAAATGATGAAGCAACCCAAACTTCCACTTTCGGGAAATCCCGGATTGAGTTGAGAACACGACAAATCAAAACACAAACAATAGAACATTTCATTGCTATTACAACAATTTACATCAGAATACAAGAATCTTACAGAGTGTGAATAAATATTACACATTGTAAAATATCAGAGATTAAATTACATTACATAGAATAGGAAAAATAATACATAACACAACTGAAAGAAATACACGGATATAGAGTGTTCCGAATGTAGCTCCAACTATAAACCAGGATCCTGTATAAATAAATCTGCAAAACCAAAACTACTAGCTTCCCGTATGGAAAATAGGGGCACCTAGAGTTTAGGTTAAAACAATAAACTCTAGGTCAGTCATGTGACTGGTGTGAGAACTAAAACACTTATTAATTTGATTTTAAAGTTAAATCAAGGGACCACGCCATATAACACGAAACAGGTTTACCCCCAAGAATACAAGTGCATAAAATAAATAGCGCAACGCTAAATAAAGAACAATTAAGCTATTATAAGACTCAGGTCCCATCACACAATGCAACGCAAGCCGGAGGATAGAGTTTTTACCTTATAATAGCCAAAAATGCTTGGTACGTGAAATTTCATATTTTATTATTACTGTAAGTGTAGAAATCAACTTCAAATATAAATGTAATAATCACATGCGACATAGGTACCCATATATTACGTCGCCATACTAGGTTCTACAATTAAAACCGAAAAGTCACGTATTGGAAGTTGGATTCCATCTATGAACCAAGGCAAGGGATCATCCTTACCGAATTCGAGGCACTCTAGCCCGTCCCTCAGGATACAGCCGCAATTGCACCTAGGAAAATGCATGGACGATCCACCTAAGTGGATTAATAATCCCTGAACAATACGGTTCTCCACTCTATGGGCGTAATGGTCAGTATGTACCCATATCATCCATCGGCCCCGTAGTGACCGATATATCCGAGGTACCTCGCTTTCCAACAACCATATAAGTAAAAATGTCTGGGCTCCATACCATGACACCACTCCTAGCTAAAAAGAAACTCATGTCCTTCCTGCCGTCCTTCAACCCGTTTCTGGTTCATACTGGGGTGTGAAGCTCGCGAATTAATGCTACACAATGCTATGCTATTTAAAGCCGCGCTTTGATCATCAACCACACGACTCTGCTTTTCAACAGAAGCCTTGATCGTTTGCATCTCAGCATGCCACACAGGCAACTCACGCCATGCGACTGATTTCTATCGATATATAACCTCTGAGACCGTACGTCTCAGAGAAGGGTGTTAAGCAAGAGAATAAATTCTCCACCACCAAACAGATATATATTTAATAGAGATCAATCAACACAGAATAAAATCCAATGTCAGACACACATCCATTTACAAGTTCGTTCTGGGTCTGAACGAAACCGCAGGCACCTTATTCCTCGTCCCATATGTGCAATATAGGAGAGAGGTCCTCGCATATCTGGTCGATGTCCAAGTATGTCTAAACGATCACCACTTATTACCTTGTCTTGGGATGCCTCCCAATCAAGAAATCAGTAATCATCCAAACAATGTGAGGATCTTCGGTCTTCAACCACCGTCTTCATCGTCGACTTATCGTCGTATCAATTATTCAGAATGGGATAAACCCGATCTTTTCGAATAACTCGCGTATTTTATAAACAAGTGCTATAAAAACATAACATACGCCTCATTCCAATGCAGAATATTCTTTTATTCAAATATTCACATCATTAGGGAAAGGTTCCCATTAATTTTATCAAAGATAAATTCTTTAAATTTATTCTTTAATCTTCCTTTGGATATCAATTCAAGCCAAATTAAGGTTTATCCTAGTCGGGATTAGCACACCATACCGAAGTAATCATTTGTATTATTTCTCAATCCCAACCTATTCATCCCATGGAGCAAAACCGGTAATACTCCATATCTAACACCACAGTGTTATCGATAAATTTGATTACAATTCCACAATCAAATCTAATTAAAGATTTAACTATCGCCTGGAGTAAAACTGGAGGTACTCCGTTCTCGATCATTTCTCAAATTTGATAATTTAAGTTATCACATTTCCATTTCAACCTAATTAAAGATTCATTAAAACTCCACTTAGTTTTAATCTCCAAAAATCATTATGTAATGATTATTCAAATTTAGGAAATAAATCCTATCTTTAACAAGGTTAAAGAACTAATGTCATTTAAAACACAATTCACGGTAAATCCAAAATCACATTCCATTAATTATGGAATCTTCACAGAAAACAGATCAATATATATAATCGATATAAACTTCCATATCCAACCAATAATATAAACGGAATAACGACAAAGCCTTTTAAATTCCATATATAGTAACAGTCTTCCTCCACAAAAGTTCACTTTGATTATTGCCAAATCGAATTCCATTCCATTCCAATTTATCAAATTGGAAAACTTTACTTTGAAAATTTTCCATTAAATCTTAATAAAAAGATTTATAAATTCCAAATCACATTTCACTGTTAATCGGGTTAAAGAACGAATGTCGTTAAAGACACAGTTCATAATAAACCCAATTCACATTCCATTTTATTCCAATTACTAAATATAATTGGAAACTCTAATAATCTTAATTAAAAGATTTATTCTTTTCCATTGGGTTTTAAGAACAGTGTTACTGAAGACACCGTTCACAACAAACCCAAAATTCAATTCTTTTATTTAATTCCAATTAAATATCAATTAATTGGAAAACTTCACTAAATCTTAATTAAAAAGATTTATCCTTTTCTCAACTGGGTTTAAAAACAGTGTCATTTAAGACACCATTCACGACAAACCCAAAATCATATTTAATATTAAATACAAGGCTCTGATATCGACTTATATTCAATATCAAATTCTGAAACTAACGGATATCGTATTGGGAATAACGATATCTGTATCTTCCAAATTCTCATAACAACATCCGTATAACCACGGAATCGAATATTGAAATATTCTGAAGATTATTCCCATTCCAATCCATTCCAATTTATTCATTGGAAAATTCTAGTTATTTTTAAAACCATTTCAAATCCAATTTATTTATTTAAAAATAAATGGGATTACAATTCTAGTTAATAACTAGCTCATTTCAATAAAAATATACTTTTATCTTTTCAAATATGGAATTTTTCATCCCAATTCTTTCCAAATCATTTATTATGATTTCACACAAATTATTGATATTTTAAAAAAAATTATCAAGGCCCGTACAGTCGGTTTCCAATAACGGCCATCGAACTGCACTTACATCGACCTTTTCCAAATTTTATTTGGACATAATTCAAAATCCAATCGTTAGATTTCAAATCTCTTATATTCGTTGGAAATCTCTTTTCAATAAGAACCCAACGGTTCCGATTTTAGGAGAATCCGACCGTCGGATCTCCCGTAATGTCAATTCAAAGTCAATGGTCGAAATTCGCGAACGGTCGCGATGCAACGCATTCTATCCAGGCCATTTAATATAATATATATATATATATATATATTATATATTTAATCGATCTTCATTTAAAACTTATTTAATAAATTTGTTTATAAATTCATTTCAAAACGATTTCAACTTCATTTCAATTTTCAAATCAAATTTGAATATTCCTTATCATTATAATATTAAAATGATAATATTTTCAAAATACCTGATTTTGATTATACACTGAATATTATTTAAAAATATTCGTTAATTCTGAATTGGAATCAGACTTAAAAAATTACCATATAGTTTCAGTTATATGTATTTCAACATCACATGTATACAACAATAATGATAAACAATCATTAAAAATTCATACAACATCCAGAGAGCATTTAACAACTTTATTAGCATTAAAATCAATGAATAACACTTATACAGTCTGTCAACCCATCGATTGACATACCACTAATTATTGGGATCAGTGTATATCAAATATTATCTCAATACCCGTGTGGAGTTTTCAAACAACAAATGCAGATTATTATTTGTGTAGTTGGGCGATGTGTAAAATATTATCGTCCCAATCAATGTCAGTTAAATGGGTGTACATAAATAAATCGTCCGATTTGTAAATGAATATTTATTTCAACACCTGAATTTTTATTCCGTTCATATATACATTAAAAATGATATTTTTATTGTGCAAATATTTTATTCAACACATGAATATTTTAATTTTCATTTCATACATACAATAAAAATGATATTTTTGTTGTTCAAATATTTTATTCAATTTCACATCACAACACAATACAGTCCATTCAATTCAAACAAACAATCACGGTTTGTACAATAAATGGTGTCGGGTGCTGCTAAGCACCGTCTGCGTCCTAGTATATATTTTACTGTAAAATAAATAGAGTGAGAAGGAGTTCTCACAGTCGGTTTCCACTCTGCCAGTTTTAACAGATGGTTTCAGCACACTTTGGTTTTGAATTCGCCTAAAATTCTGATTTGCTCTGTTTCAGCTCTAGTCAATTCCATTGCGTAGCTCTCGCTGATACTAGCGCAATGGAACTTTTGTCGCCCCAATCCGATCTCGTATGAAAAAGATATATACGTTTATATATTAATTATCTTAATTAAATAATTAATTAACCAATTTCATTAAAAATAATCTGGGCCGCACATTTTTGCTTCTTCCTCGCGATACCAGGAACTGCCAAACCCATTTGTTCCAAAACCCTAGCCGCCTGCGCAAGCCATCAGGAGCAGCGGGTCGACGATCCAAGGATGTCGCATCGTCAGCCTTGGAAGGGGCTACCGTCGTTGAGACCGAGGCGGAGCTCGGTGGGCCCCTCAAGCCAGAAAACGCCTTTGAAGTCGCTGAATTTGGACCCCAATATCTCACTAATTCGACAACGATTATCAATCTTACTCATACCAATATAAAGCTTGGAGAAAACTCTACAAATTTCTCTAAAGAACGGGGGTTCAATTCTTTGTAATTTGGTGGCGATTTGGGGATTTTTTCTTGAGCGATTTAAACCGTTTAGAAGAAAGAGGCGGCGCTTGTTTATCTGAGAATGGATTAGGGGTTTTAGGAGTTAATTTATATATATATGCCATTTTATTTAAATAATATTAAAATATAACATTACTTGTTTTATGCCACGAACTCCAAATCAAACCCAACGACTGTTGCCCCTTGCTAAATACCCCCATTCCGGACACAATGGGATATGTTTCGTAAGCCAATTCGACTATTTCAATTAGTTTTCATTAAAATCAAAATATAAACCAGTATATATTGAATTTAAACCTACATTTTAATTTAGTGGGCCCACATCCTGACTCCAAAAATTCCCGAAAAATAAATCTAGCAATGTTTTGGTGATACGGTCCTAACAAAACTAATTTTATCGAATTGGGAGACTGTTTGAAAAATGGCCTTTTTCTTGTCGATCCAATTCAAATTTAAATTACCTAACATATTTAAATTTATTGCGTTGACATATTAATTCCAAAAATTATGAAAATTGGAATCTAGCAATAATTTAACTTCCGGATCCGACAAAAGTGGTCTCGTCAAAAACAGAGGTCATTTGCAAAATGAATATTTTTAAGGTTGTATACTATATAAAATATATATAAATTCCATAATGACTATTTTAAAATTTCAACTGGACCAGTAAAGCCCAAAACAAAGCAATCACATACAAACATACATCCATGACTCGATAAGACCAAATTCCTGCAAATCATACTAAGGCTAGTCGAACCACCAATCGGGTTCGTCACAACCAATGGTCTATCGACTATCTCGGGTTCCAGTCCCAACCTATCTACCAGGTCACTAGATATGAAGGAACGGGAAGCCCCAGTATCAAACAAAACTCGAACTGGTATATCATAAATAGAAAGCATACCTTGAATAACAACATTCTTTCCTTTCTCCGCCGCAGTTGGGGCATTCGACGAAGAAGGAACAGCATCAATGGCATATGCTTTCACAATCTGCTTCTCCTTAAGAGGTTGCGGACACTTATCTTTATGATGTTCCACTTGACCACAGTTGTAGCACTTCCTTTCCGCTGGCTTGGCCCGACATTCCTTAGCATAATGGCCCTTCTTTCCACAGCTGAAGCACTCAACATCCTTCTTGCTCTTTTTCTGGCCACCTTTTGATTGGTCCTGCTTCCTCTTATTCTGAGAGTTATTCTTGCCTCCACCGCCTACTTGCGGCTTTGGCCCTTCTGCAGATGCAGCCTCAGTCTTTGACTTAGGGTAAAGACTTTCTGATCTCAAAGCCTTCCCCACGATCGATTCAAAAATCTCATCGATGTGGTTGATAAGCCTTTCCCCCAAGTATCCATCCAAACCAGTAATGAACTTCTCATTCTTCTTCTCAGGATTATCAATGAGAGACAGTCCATACTTCGACAAAGTGTCGAACTCAGCAATATAATCAGAAACCGCCCTTCCATTCTGCTTGAGTTCCAAGAACCTCTTGAACAGTACTGACTTCTGGGCAGCTGGAATAAACTTCTCGCTAAAGCGAGCCTTGAACTGATCCCAAGTAACATGGTCCTCTGGAGTAGCTGTTCTAATAGCAGTCCACCAATTCATCGCTCGTCCTTGCAGCTGACGAGACGCTGGCCTTCTCTTCATCGCATCCGCAAGACCCAAGTCATCAAAGATACGGTCACAGCTATCCATCCAGTCCTAAACATCTGTGGCCGACTCCGTTCCGTGGAACGGCTTCCCACCAAGATTAGTGTAATCCTTGCACAACTTGGCGAAATCGACCCTAGGCGCCTGCACTACTGGGCCAACACCAACTCTGGGATTGGGAATTGCCCCTTGCACTTCTCTAAGCATGTCTGTCATGAGGTTAGTAAACATTGCCCTCATGTCAGCGGCATTCGTTAGAAAGATATAATTAAACAGATTCAAATATTTTTTGTTTTACTAAAATCCATTTTATTTTGAATCCTGTACACTCAATTGAAATTTGAAATCGAATTTTCAAACTACCGCACCATTTCAGGCTCGATATATAATTAAAATAAATTTATTCGTTCTAACTTCAATAAAAATAAATTTTAGTCGTTATTATGTAAAATAAATCATTTTAAATATTCAAAATCCATTAAAATTACTAAAATAAATTTTTTAAATTGGTTCTGAAAATCCGGGTTGTTACAAATGATTTGTGAGATTTAAAGCAATATAACCATTTTAAGTGGAAAAAAGGATTATGATGTGTTTTGCTAAGAAATTAAAATCTATTGCGTGTTGGTTGAGTTGCATAACCTTCAAGGTGTCAATCTGATATTGGTTTCGGTCTTCGAGATTGATATTGAGAGATTTATTCACTTACCTGTTTACAATGAGGAGCTAATATAATAGAAGTGAAATGATAATCGAATATTCTTATATTAAATAAGAATAGTGAAGTGTTTTCCAAATATTGGACGATACAAAAGTTTAATTAAAGACGAGTTAATTGAAGAGGCTAATGATACAGAGTATTGAATCGGTGAATTCAATTTATTTTTATGCGTGAACACTTGTTTATTTGATAGTTAAATAACCGACTATCAAATTTGGCCTATACGATTATTGGTACGGAAAGACCAGGATCGAATTTATATTCAGAAACCATTCCGACCAATAAATACGAATACATAGAAAAATGCTAATCGAGATTACGAAATTAAAGACTGTAAATCTTCATTAGCGGAATAACTATTGTTGAATATCTCTAGCTGATCCCTAGAGTTAAGAATGATTTTGTCATGACTGAAATCTACGGATTGCAAGGACTACTCGCTACTGATCTATAGGGTGAATCTAGGATGTGGTAGGAGAGTGCCTTTGGTTCATCTGTTCCTGGATGACTTGTATGGACGAATGTCTGACAGAGTATTTCTTAAGAATCACGTATATTGATTTTTACAAACGTATTTCTGTTAGTGGCAGGGAATGGTCGTTCTCTAGCTTAATGACCAGAGTATTTTTGTGGACGTCAATTAGTGGTTTGATGTATTTGACGATGTGGCATTCAAAGTGAATGGTGACCAGATATTCTAAAAGGTAAACTCTAGCCTCAAGCCTCATCAACCGGGAAATGGTATAAAATCGGGTAGGTCGCATTGCTATGTGGGTCACACCCATCAAAAGGGTATATTCATTACCTGATCTGTAGAAATCAAATGCTTTCGATTGTCCCTTTTTATTTTCGTATGTATGCTATCGGTTCGGTTGGCTGGCCCCCAACCGTAGTAATGATATATTCGGTACTCTTAAGCGAAGTGAGGAGCCGGTAATGTTTAGCCTGGGTTACAAGATGTTCTTGTTGAACCCCAATGTATTCATCTTCGGAGGTACATTGTCGGAAAGGTGGTTGCCCATACCTTGCCATGAAAATCCATTCTCAAATAAGAGCCCTCGGTTTCGATTGTATTCTGTATATATGGAGCGTGAGATGCAAGCGTTCCACTAGATTGATATTTATTTTTATTTAGACACTGTAATAATATCATAGTAATATTGATTTCAAAACTGTTCTAGGTTATCGTAAGGTAAAAACCGTCCGTATTTATGTGTGGATTTGGTCTTACGATTATCCTTTCCTTTCGAAAAGATTTTGACTTTAAAATCAAGTTGTGTGTTTAATCTTAGTGTGTTTTTCTCACTCTGGTTCACCAGACTGACCCGGTGTTTGTAAGCTCGGGTTAAACCGAGCTATACAGATTCAGGTTATCAGTTGTGACGAGGAGACGAGATGGAAGAAATCAGATGTATGATATTATATATTCCGCTATGTGATTGTATATGAGGACAGACTATTATAACCGTCCAGATGTATTGGTGTACTCTGATGATTGTAAGTTTTATTTTAAGCTCTTAATAAAGATTATTTCTATATTACATTTTGTTTTTTGCGATGTGAGACTCTGATCATTGTTGTTTCTTCTTCTTCTTCTTCTTCTATTCTAATATTTCTTTCTTTCTTATCTCACCATCTGACTTCTTTCTATTAATGATCCGGTATTTCCATGCTTGAATAGTCGACAGGTTGTTTTGTGTCAATTTTCGGGGTCAAAAATCTCTTGGGCTGTTACACAATCTTAACGAGCCATCTGCCTTTGTTGCAAACACAACTGGTGCACCCCATTCAGAAACATTTCTTCGAATGAATCCCTTTCCTAGAAGGTCTCGAACTTGCACCTCTAGCTCTCGATGTTCCTTAGGCGCCATCTGCCTAAGAGGCATAACAATTGGTCTAGCACCCTCGACCAAATCGATCCTAAACTCGATCTCACGATGCGGTGGCAACCCGTTGACCTCATCAAAGACGTCCTCATATACTCATTAGCGATCAGCACAGATGACAAGTCTTCCTGTGGAATACCAAGAGAATATATATAGCTCACAAAGACCCTGTCTTCATGCTTACATCTAATCAACACCTTTCGCCCTTCCACATCCCTGACCCTTACCTCTAGCTTCTCTCATTTCACTCTTTCCGCATACCTCTTGAACCAATCCATGCACAAGATGATCCCAAACCCAGCAAAGTTAAGAACAAAGCAATCATACATAAAAGAGTAATCATGACTCAAAAACACTAGACCATGACATAACATGCACAAACTGGATGAACCCCCAATCAGATTAGTCACGATCAATGGTCTATCACAAATCTCGGGTCCCAAACCCGAGGCACACAAGCTCATTTCAAATGAAAGAATGCAATGCTCCGGTATCGAACAACACACGAACTGAAACACCATTAACTGAAAGAGTACCTTGAACACCCTTTCCCTTCTTCTCTGCAGTAGGAGTTCTTGAAGAAGATGGCACGACTTCCAAAGCATATGCCTTCATAACCTGCTTTCCCTTAGCTGATTCTGGACAGTCTTTCTTCTCATGCCCAAGCTTCCCACACTTGAAGCACTTCTTCTCAGCTTTGGGATTCTTGCACTCATTCGAGTAATGACCTTCTGTTGGCAGTTAAAGCAAACCACCTCACTCTTAGGCTTCTTCTGGCCATCCTTTCTTTCTGTTGTTGTTGTTGTTGTTGCTTCCTCTTCTTGTTATTAACACCTTGTTGTGGTTTCTGTACTTCTTTGGTTGCAGTAACAACGTTTTCTTCCTTAGGAAACAGGCTCTCATGGCGAATAGCTTTCTCCGCAATCTTCCCGAATGAATCATCAAGATGATCCACCAACGACCTTCCAATATAGGTATCCAGACCCATAATGAACTTCTCGTTCTTCTGATAAGGTGTATCAATGTATGAACGAGCATATTTGGACAAGGCCTCGAAATCAGAAATGTAATCAAGCATAGGACGACCATTCTGCTTCAATTCCACAAATTTATTGAAGAGAACGAATTTCTGAGCCATGGAAATAAACTTTGCTTCAAACTTAGTTGGAATTGTTCCCATGAAATCTCTTCCACTGGAGTCTCAAGTGCAACTGAATTCCATCATTTCATGGCCCTGCCTTGCAATTGCCTTGATGCCAGCTTTCTCTTTGTTGCACCATCCAAACTCAAGTCTCCAAAGATACGAACACAAGAATCCATCCACCTCTGAACCTCTTAAGCTGGCTCAGATCCTTTGAATGGTTTTCCTCCCAGAGATGTGTAAACCTTGCATAACTTCGCAAAGCCCACAACCCCAGAACTCGCACACCTACACCCAGGGTACTCGATCCACAACCGGTCTTTTAGACCTCTCTAGTGTACCCCTGCTTCGAGCCTGCTAGAACTTATGACAACGATAATCTTTCATCCTTCGCCTCTCTAGTCATCCAGCCGGATGACTCTTCATAGCTCAAGCAACCTTCTCAAGAAACCATTATCCACCAACTCATGACATTTGAGTAGTCACCTCATTCGTTGTTCTACACCGATCAGAGAATGCCTTTCAACACTTTGAACCTTCCTACTTGAATTTACTTCGAAGTCACATCATCACCGAGCCAATTACATCATTGCGCTGCGGCTAGGGTTCGGGGGGCTGCCCCCGATTTTTTTAAAAGCTTTTTCTTCAAATTTAATTTGTACCCAAAAAATATATTTTTTCAGAAAATGACCCTGTGTACTTGGTGCAAGCAACCCCGTTATGCTCGACCGACCCGGCCATTGTCCGACCGACCGACCAACCGTGGTATGACCAGAACCACCCTTACATCACATGATCGACCCTAAGCTCGACTAGAACCCTACTCGACCAGTGCTCTTCTCGACCCAACCAGACCGAACCCCTCTACTCGAGCCTATGCTTGACCCCTCTTTGCATGATTCTGGCCTACTTGGTCCAACACTTCGTGCTCAACCCAACATAAACCCAAACCGACTAGGACCAAGTTTGACCGACCCGACCCATAGCAACCAACCGACTCAGTCTAACTTGTTACCCAAGATAGGATTTGAGACTGACCGACCCAACCATGGCCGACCCAAAACCTGCATTTTCTAATTCAACTCTGATTTCAACCAAAACTTCGCCAAAACGATAGATTCGATGAAACCAACTTGTCCAACTCATCAAATATGACCACAAACATGATATGAAATCAATAACAACATGAGAATGACTATTTCATCAAAATCATACAAAAATCATGCCAAATGAACATGTGAAATTGCGAACCTAACTTGCATGGACATATGAAATAGCATAAGAATTACCGGTTTAAACATGCTAATTTAGATCCTAGAGTGATTCATATGAAAATTGACTTATCATGGTATAGATCTATGATAAAACACTTGAATTTGATGAAAAACATGATCAAACATTCATATACTTCATTGAATCCATGTGAGAGAGGTAAATCACTCCATGATCCTCCCAAACAAGCAAAAGCCAATGCAATAAGATTCCGAACATCAAGCACTTCAAACCAAACCCCTTGATCTGATGAATTCCCACTTCAAATGATGTAGATCTAGCCTCCAATGGTGTAGATCTTCGATTTGCTTCCTTAGATTTTGAGTTTTAATGGTGGAAAGGTGTTCAAGGAATGAGGAATACAAGGCCACCAAATGAGAGAATGAAAACTAAAACCATTTCCCATATCCCTCACCCCTTATTTATAGCTTCCACCAACCCACTAATGGGTATTCCCAAATCAGCCCATTGTGGCTCTAAAATCCTAAACAGTCAACTGTAAAACCTTAAAACAGTGATTCCCCCCAAACTGCTTAGCTAAAACTTTAATGTAACCACTCTACGGAAAGACAATCATCATTTCCTTTCCAATAGCAAAGGTCTCCCTACATGATTTGACCTGAGTCAAAAGTTATGCTCTGTACAAGACTGAAAGGGGCAAAATGGTCACAAACGAAATTGGTAAAAATCATGAACATGTCTCACATCCCCATAAGCAACATATTAAGAGATGAGAATGATCTAACGATCTTTCGATACATAAAAAGCGGGCTGTTGCAAGTTGTATTGCTACATGGTCATGCCGTTTGGGTTGAAGAACGGTGGAGCAACATAACAACGGCTAGTCAATCATGTGTTCCAAAACCATATCGGGAGGCCAATGGTAGTTTGCGTATATGACATTCTAGTAAAGTCGCGACAATCAGCCAATCAAGTTAATGACATGGCGATAATGTTCAGCATTTGCCGCCAAAGTGGGATGAAAGTTAACCCTTTGAAATGATCTTTTGGTGTTGCGTTAGGAAATTTTTTGGGTTTCATTGTCAATTTTCGCGGGATTGAAGTCAAGCATGAGCAGATAGAAGCTATACAGAACATTCAGAAGCCTCAGAAGATCAGAGATGTGCAAAGCCTAAACAGGAAGATGGTGGCTCTAAGCAGACACCGACAAGTGCATTCCTTCCTTTGACTTGATAAAGAAAGGAAAATGAAACTTTTTCTTAGATTCTAGATTGTGTTGAAACATTCCATAATTAATTGAATCGTTTGAAAAGGCATCCTATATTGTCAATGCTAATTGATCATGAGGACATATTCATATATCTGGCGGTATCACTACATGCCATAACTCTGCACTTGCTTAGCAATTTCCTTATTAAGGTTAGAAATAATTCGAAGTTGTTTATTAGAATCAACAAGTATTTTAGGTATAATAGAATTTGTATTTGTTATTAATATACGTCTTTATGTACTTAATTATTAGTCCTTATTTTTTCATTAGTTAACACATATATTTATATAAATATATACATTCATATACATGTGCCGTTAGCTTACGGTTTGTTTAGTCTTATTTCAGGATATAGGTAGATTTGTTTTTTTGTTGAGCAGTTATTGGAGAGCAATTCTGGATGAGGGCTTATTGGATTTCAGTTGTAGAGATTTGCATTATTGTATTTTGTTATATTGTTTTTTATATATATTGTAGAGTGACCATTTAGGAATAGATATACTTCAAATCGGGTGGTGGCCTTGCCGGAACTCGATTTTGAAGTATGATGGGCGATGGCCTTGCTGGAGCTCATCCATATATTTCCTAGTCTTGCGGTCATAGCTTGAGTTGTCTCATATATATGGCTACCTGCCAGGCATGTTGACAACATTTGATTTGTATTTGTTATTATTATATATGTATATGTGTGTGTGTGTGTGTGTGTGTGCGCTCTCTTCTTTTTAGAGGATCACACATTTTTGAATTCAAAAAGGAAGTCGAGTATGAATATTATCAGGATTAAACTCACAAAGGAATTAGGGATGAAAGCAACTGATATCTTCTGCAATTCCCAGGTCATCGTATTTCAAGTCAGGAGGGATTTCCAAACCAAGAGGCATACCTTGCCGTCTATCTTGATCAGGTTGTAGAGTTGTTAGTCGGGTTTGAATATTATCGCATCTCCTATATCCAACTGGAGTACAATAAGAAAGCTGACTCATTCACAAAGGTAGTTAGCTCGGAGGATCTGGTGCAAATGGGGTTGGTCCAAATAGAAACGTTGACTACCCCAAACATAGATTAAATGGAGGTCGATTGCGCATTGGATGTTGAACCCAAGAGGGAATCATGGATGACTCCTATCAAGAACTTCCTCTTACACGGATTCTTGCATGAATAAGAAGCGTGCTTTCCTGCATCAATCATCAAGATATATCACCCAGGGAGACACATTGTATCGAAAAGGTTTCTTGTCCCTCTGATCTGGTGTGTAGCTCACGACGACGTCGGGCGAGTACTACAAGAATGCATGAATGTGAGTGCGGAAATCATACCGGGGGCAAACCTTAGCAAAGATGTGGCTGATTATTCGCGGTGCTGCAACAAATGTCAGAGGTTTGCTAAGATTTCAAGAGCTCCGCCAACTCAACTCGCACAAGTGGTTTAGTCCTTGGCCCTTCGCAGCATGGGAAATAGACATCATCTGTAGCCTTCCAATATCTAAGGATGGAGCAAAGTACGTTATCATGGAAGTCGACTATTTCACAAAATGAGCTGAAGCCAAACCACTAACCATGATGTCAACAAAAAGGGTAATCAATTTCATCGTCAGGAATATCATATGTCGATTTGAACTCCCCAGGACCATCATAAATAATAACCGAACCCAATTCGATAACTTAGAATTCAAAGATTTCTTCCGATGTCATCGCATCGAGAAGAGATATTTGGCTGTAGCTCATCCACAACTAAATGGACAGGTTAAAGCTGTAAAACAATATTGTAAAGTCCATCCCAAAGAATCGATTGGAGAAGGCTAGAGGCAAGTGGATCGATGAGATGCCATTAGCCCTCGAGATATTTCGAACAATCTATAAGTCAGCAACTGGCCACACTCCATTTGCATTGTCCAATAGCTCTGAAGAAGTCATACTAGTAGAGCTCGAAGTCCTTTCTCGTCGAACTGTCTACTATGATCCTTTGACTCACTACACCATATCAGCCAATTTGGCATAGATGGATGCGGACATGTAATACGGGTAAAAGCCGTATCATATTTGATGGTGCTCAGATCCGTATCAAATTACATTTTGCGATCCGCGTCACCCCAAACGCCCTAAATCTGACCGTCCATCAACGAAGCCCCGGATTAGTTATTTTGATATGGCTTTGGGCCAAATTGAATCCCTATCATATTGTGCATCCCATTGGGCACTCCGAATAAAATTTTTGGCCGCTCCCTTTTCCATTTGTTTTACTTTAATGGTGACCGAAAAACCAAATTAGGGTTTTTGGTCACCAAATCGTGCCTCCACCTTGACAAGGACGAACAACCCTGTCCTTCACCAGAAACGCAGCAACCCTACGTCTCCCTAGCCCTCCTTCGACAGCGCAGGTATGTGTTTCAATTGAATTTTGGCATGCATGACTGATAGTAGGGAACAAATTGAAATCTTTGTGTGATAGTTGATTGCTACTTTGTGTTAGTACTTCGTGCATTAGCTGTTTCGATTGAATTGGTTTGTGTAAGTGTGTTAGGGATGGATTTGTGGTTATACCCTAAAATCAGAGAAATCAAATTTGAATCATGTTTTGTGATAATGTAATAAACATCTGAATGTTTGTTAGATTGCGGTATAATTTTTGTTAAAATTGCCATTGGATGTATGGTATAATTTTAGATTGCGGTATACAGTGGCGGAGCTAGGACCAGAATTTGGCGAGGGAACTATCTAAATTGTCGGGGTTTCAAGGGAGGTAGCCTAAAAAAATGGTATTCTGTAGGCAGTCTGCAAATCTGGATATAGACTTAATGTTGGGAAATATACGATATATTTTTCGATACAACATCTCGATGCAAAATACATACTAGCAAAAGTCAAATTTTTTTATGGTGATCTATGCATCATCTATATTCTTTAACAAAAGAATGCACTCATTTATAACCCTATTATCTGATATTAATTTAACAGGTTTGTTGAAAAATTTGGTCGGTGGATTATTACTAGACTTTCTGGTTAATATTTTAATAGGCGATCCACCAGGTGGATGCATTTTAGCTCACGTGTAGGGTCGGGTATCCTCACTTATTAGCTTTATCCAAATGTCAGATGCTGCTGCACTTAACCTTAGTAAAAAGATGCTTTCATTAGCAACTTTTCCCTTACTTTGTAGCAGAGACTTTAGTGTAAGTAATCTTGCACTACACAGTCTGCTTCAAAGAAACTGAAAGTTGCAAGTGAAAGCAGATTTTTCCAAAGGTTAAGTGAAGCGGCATTCGACATTTGAATAAAGCTAATAAGCATGGATTACTGACCCTGCACGTGAGCTAAAATGCATCCACCTGGTGGATCGCCTAGTAAATTCTTAATCATAAAAAGTCGAGTATTGTGTCATCCTACGATGGTGATTCGATATCTTTAGACGTTGGAGCAGGTATATATTATTTTGCACTTATCTCTACGTAGTATCTTACATAAGAATTGAATGGACATGTACTTGTGTGCACATCTTGAATATTCTTTTTGTTTATTTGTTCCTTTTTGTGTGTATAGGAGGATGTTCTATATGCTAAGGTACGAACTACCAGTGTAGCACATGGACTACACTTCAGGTGATTCTTCTTTTGGGTTTGCATTTTTAATGACTATCAATTTTCCACTCCTTTGTAGTATGTACGGTTAATTTCATTTAAACGATATGGTCACATAGCAAAACTAGTTTACAATGTGTATTCATTAATTTTTGAGACATATACTGATCGACTACATAAACACATGGACGACGCTCGATTAGTCGTGATTAGTCGTCGACTAGTCTACTAATCGAGATCAAACCATCGACATGAAGTCTGGACTTGCTTTTTGTATGAATTTAGGCTGTATGGGTAGAAATTAGTCGACTAATCGACTAGTCAATTTGACTAGGTTGTTATTGGGCCAGTGAAGTATTTGTACACAAACACACTGATCGACTACCGTTAAATTACACAAACATACTGATCGACTACCGTCAACTATACATCCAACTCTGATTCCCTCAGCTATATACCCTGCGACATTGATTTTTTGTTACCATTGTTGTTGTCACTTTTTCTACCAGAATTAACATTCAATGGCGGATTCTGAGCATACTCTGCTAAATACAGATCTTGTAAAGAAGAGTCCTTGTAAAGAAGAGTTCTTGTATTTCATATTTTGGACTGATTCTACAGCAGGATAAATCTTTGGAGAACAAAACTCTATTAGTTTCATTTTATATCTGTATTAACATACGGTACTTAGCTATTTATTCATGTTTGCATCTCAGTCACAGTGAGTTACAATGTCGATCTACTGTCCAGCTGTGAAGTATTTGTAACATGTTTCTGTATTTTATAGGCAGTCCTGTTGGAGAGTATGGTGATTTTATGTTGCTGGAACTCAGGCTGCAGGCTATATATCACGATTCAGTTTTGCTGCCAAAGGAAACTTGAACTCCAGGCCACTGACTATCGCGCTCAATCTTCCCGACCGCAACTGGAGTTTTATAAGGCTGTTATCTTTTAACTCATTTTTGTTACTACGTAATGTGATGAAAATCTTTGACAGTTTCCTTTTATTGTATATGTTTGTATGTACATCATGTTATATGAAAAACCTTGTAAAGCTTTAAGTATATATATAAATTGTGTTATTCCTATGTATACTTTGTGGTATGTATGCTCTGTGTTATGAAACATATGCGATACAGTTTCTGTTTTATATATATACACATATATGATATATATATATATATATATATATGGGTATATATATGTGCACACACACATATAATTAGACACGGTCAAAGACCATGTCTTATTAAACTTTAGATACGGCTAAAAGTCGTATGATAATATATTGAGATACGGTTGGTAGCCGTATCTAATAATTAGACACGCCACTTTTTGATACGGCTTTTTACCGTGCCCAACGGCTTTAGATACAGCTAAAAACACAGCCTTATCAGCATATATGGTGTAGTGACTTACAAGGAGCTTCTCTTGGAATCACTCACATGATTGACAAGAAGAGAGAGAAGGTTGAATTGCAAGTTGTATCATATATATATCAGGTCGTCCTATGCTACAACAAAAAGGTTTATCCTAGAACTTTTGAATCCAAGGACCTCATTCTGAGACATGTCTTTTCTGGCACTATAACCATGGATTCGAAATGGGAAGGACCCTACATCATACAAAAGAAACTTGAAAACTGAGCTTCCAAGTTAACGACAAATGATGGCGACCGACTCCTAAGAGCATGGAATGCCAAGTATCTAGGGAATTATTTTACTTAAGCTTTATTTCTATTATCTTTGTAAATATCACTTTCTTCCCAAATTATGTAATTGGGAGTGACTCGCCAACTCCCGTTGTGCTATAAATAAAAACTCCTTCCATGCTCTGTGACTATATAGAATTACATGGCAAAGTGTTGTGATTCAGCTGCCTACGCTAAGACTTAAATGAAGTAAATGACTCCTTCTCTAACAACGTTCCCTTTCTCACATTTCGACAAGCCTACTCAATTCCGTGACTAGCCAGATAAAAGTCAACAAAATTCGAGCATAACTTAGATTCTCAGTAAGATGATCCTCACTTTAAAGACTATAGTGAAGGAACGATGCCCAAATGAATGTGATACAGCCATTTGCATGTCTAACTTTAACTCTCAACGAATTGAGAGAGAGCATAAAACGATGGGGTTACCATGAACGACACGCCATGGCTTGATACCGCCTAACCCACAACTCTAACATGATTAACGATAGGAGAGTATAAACTTCAAGGACCAGATGTGTAACACCCCACCTTCGTTAAGGTCACTCACAAAGGGAATGCCTTAACTTTGATGGAGCATTTTAGTAAACAGAACAGAATGTTACAAGACAGATATAAAAATAGTACTTGAAAAACTTTATAACTTTATTGCAGCGGACATAAATCAGTTTGGTTACAACTTTACCAAAAACTCAAGTACATATATATCAGCCTTGTTCAAAAGCCATCAGAGTACAAAACTTTAAAATCATAATCCCCACAGAACGGAAGCTATACAGAGCCAAGCCATACTTTAAGCACTTCAAGCAGAAGGAATCCGAATCAAGCTAAAGTATTCCCTCCTTGGATAACCTGGGGGGAAACGGAAGAAAAAGGGGCGAAACAACAAGGGTCAGACAAAAAGTCTGGCAAGTCCAGTGATTTTCAGTTATGAACAGATAATAATAACATGACATGAAAATAAAACTGGATGAGAGATAACCGTAACAGATGTAACAGATATAACAGAAGAACAGAATGATTTAAGCTATTGCTTTACACTTTTCTGCACTAATACTAGTATAACAGGATTAGGTGTCACCCTAATGTCTAAACTGAAATAGAAACGGGTACAGAATAATTTCCACAGAAGAGAATGCTAGTAATGGGCCTTTACCACCCGAACAGAAACAGACAGAAACAGAATATTAATAATGGGCCTTTACCACCCGAACAGAAACAGTCAGATTAATCCCTACGGAAACAGAATGTAGAATTAGGTGTACACTAGTAAATGGGCCTTTACCACCCGAACAGACGGTACCACGCAGAAACAGACAGGTGTTACCACCCAACAGAAACAGACGGTACCAACAGAAACAGACAGAACTAAGTGTACCCTAAAACCCTACCCCAAGCGATCGGCTCCCTAATACATAAATACCCTGTGCCAGCCCCACCGAAGGGTGTATCATTCCCTAAAGTGGCAACCTTTGAATGACACAGACCTATTTACAGATGTCACGGTTTCTTACATCCTCAGAGGCAGACTGGGATCCATGCATGCACATGACCCGGTTGGAACGCACCATCAACACCCCTCGCCATTATCAGAATGAACCGCTTATAATTAGTTCAATAAGCGTGCCCGGACCCTACCTACTGTTGGGTCAAAGTTTTGATACTAGAAAGGGTTACTGACTAATATGGGTCCCAAACAACAGATGACACAAGTATTTCCCCTCCTAACCTTCTGTCCCCAGATTAACGGATTTCAGATTAACTTGTTACAGGTTTCAGACATATAGAGTTCAGATTTACTAGTTCACAGATCAGACATTCAAGTTAACAAGTTTTCGGACTAACGGACCAGATGTACTGTTTTAACAGACTTACAGATTGTCTAATTTTGTAATTGGGCCTACAGATTCACGAAACGGGTTTGTTAGATTTACCAGTCCAGTTGGTATAACCCTATCCACCCAACACGTTTTAGACATCATATTTATCTCAGATTTTCATTAATGCTCAGACCTCTCACATTAGACTGACAGTTTGCGGCCACTGGTTATGCCGGTTGGTTCCGGGCAGGTTTCTACCGCAAACTGAGTCTAACCTCGGGTTTTAAGCACGTTATGACTAACTTCTCACATTAGAACCTATTGTTTGCGGCCACTGGAATGTGCCGGGCGGTTCCGGGCAGAATTACACCGCAAACTCATTCTAACCTCGAGTTAGCCATGTTTTATGTTTAACAAATGTGCTCATTCACAGATTTTAACAAATTAACTTCTTTACAAGTTACAGCAGATTATTCGAGGTTCTATTAACAAGTTTTGCTCAATTTTAAATCGAGCCTACAGGATTACATACTTCAAATTTCAGCATTTCAGTTCCAATAGATTACGCCATTCAACAGATTAAACAGATAACAAATCTTGCAGATTAGGCGATTCAACAGATTTAACAAATGAGGCAAAATTAACATAATTAGCAGATTAGGCAAATCAATCTAATTAGCAGTTTAGGCAATATAACCGAACTAGCAGATTAGGCAATATAACAGATCTAGCAGATTAGGCAATATAACAGATCTAGCAGATTAGGCAATATAACAGATCTAGCAGATTAGGCAGTATAACATATCTAGCAGATTAGGCAATATAACAGATCTAGCAGATTAGGCAGTATAACATATCTAGCAGATTAGGCAATATAACGGATCTAGTAGATTAGGCAATATAACAGATTTAATTATTCCTAAAAGTTTCATTGACATATCTTGTCTAATTATAGATTTGGCCTAAGTTTGCATGCCTAAATAGTTGTCATGATTCATAATTATGATTATATACCAAATATAGCCATGCATGTCATATATTCAAATATCTCCCACTTAGGTGTTATTCACATTTAACAGTTATCAAATCTTAATATAGATCTTTACACCTAAGTCATATTCTTTTTTTATCCCAAATCATGAATTTCTATATAAATAATATGCCCAACAATCTAGAACTTTAAATTATAATAGATCTTTAATTCAAAAATATGTGTTATGTCCAATGTCTCAAGTCTCATGTTAATATACAATGGTTCCTCTTCTTCCAATTCACAGAATATGCACAGATCTAAATCTAGTTTACAACCTATGTCCTTTTAGTCACAGATTAGCCATGTCCAATTATGCCATCATTCATTATTTATCCCAAAGTTTAACGTTCGTGCGTTAATCTCTTATGAGATTTGGCGTAGGCTCGGGGTAGCCTGGTTATAGAACAGAAAGAAGAAAGAGATATAGAATAAAATAGATCAGAACAGAACATACGCAATCTCAAATTCAGATTTACAATCATGTCACAATTATAATTAAAGTTTATATCGGAAAATAACTACACTTGCCTTGGTTGGATTCTAAAAGAAAAAGGTGTTGTAGCTGTTCTCTTTTAATCCTAATCAGAATTGGAGGAAGAAGAAGCACAAGTCCTAGCTTAGGTTTCAGCAGAGTAGAGACGCCATTCATTTATTTTTTTAGAGAGGAAGAGAGCAATGGAGGCTAGAGAATTGTATATGAGATTTAGGTTTAGGTTAGGGATGTATATATAGGTGTAGGAAGTTATTTAGGACCATTAGATTAACCCTGAATCATGAGAACCATTCAAATGCAAAATCTGCATTTGAGCGAATCGGCCCACGGGATGACAGCCAAACACCCTGGATTAACCCCTAGTCGACTCAGCGAGGCTCGGGTCGACCTCAAAAATGGGCCGGTTCGGTTTTTCCCCCCTCCCAATTCGCTGTTTTGAACTTTTTTGCATATTTATTTATTTAATTTTTATATATATCTATATATATTTCTCTCATATGCATACAAACTTCAAGGCTTAATAACTTCTTCATAATTAACCATTTTCACACTAAACCACTCTTTGAACTGCGTTCACACTAAGCCACTTTTTAGCCATTCCCTTAAAACAAAAATATGGCGCTGGCGGGGATCGAACTATGTACCTCTTGTATGCAAGTCACATGTTCTAACCAAATGAGCTACTAAATCTTTTGCTTACAAAACTTAGAGCAATGCTATCATTCTTTTCTCATTCCTCTTTTTCAAAATAATTATTCTTTAATTTGTATTTTTAATATTCTCAGAAAATACGGGGTGTTACATTCTCCCCTCCTTAAAGGATTTCGTCCCCGAAATCTTCAAGTTAAGAAGAATGTATCCTAACATCCAACATCCATCTACTCAACCATTCAATCACAGGCATCCATTGTCCTTAAAAGGTTTCTAATGCCGTATGAACATATGCAAAGTGTGTGTATATGTTTCTTATCTAATGCCAAATCAGGCGGTCTACTGATCCAGTTGACCTCCTTAATGCAAATCATGTTAGTGCCATGAATCCAAATATGTATGCAAGAAATCCTATTTGATACACATCATTTCTATATGAGTGCATAACCATTCATCCAAATGCAACATCCATGTGAGGAGTCAATCATTCTGCATCCACAAAAATTGGAAAATGCACACACATCCATATGCAGTATGAGAGTGTTTTTGAGCCGATCTAGTGCCTAGTGTGTGTATATGCATCCACGAGCAACCACTTGCATCCACTTGCAACCATCAAACATAACATGTCTCAAACACATGTTTACACCCATTAGTTTCTACCTAAAGTTCGAAGATTCGATCGATAGGTTACAGTCAAACGATGGAAGCGAGTACAGATAAAATAAAAACTTGGTTCCCATTAGACATTGGTTGAGAGAATAATTCCCCTAAGTATCAACCCCAAAGACCGAGATCAATATCAGATTGACACTCAGAGGATTACCCTCTTTAGACAATGTCAAAACTGGAAATCTTAACCTTATCAAAGATATTCAGATATTTACAGACTACTAGTATAGATCAGATTACCAAATGATTCTTAGAAAACTAAGCATGATAAAACCCAGAATGTATGCATCCTGCTTGATGCCTAACATAGATATCTCTCAAACCCCAACCTATCACCAGCAGATGAGTCGTAACCCCTATGGGGTTTGAGACTATAACCAGATCAGAAACAAGACTAGTATTAAAGTGCAGAGACTCGACTACAGAATCAGAATGCCATAATCGGAAAGAGTTCTAACTCAATAATCAGATAAGGAAACTAAACTCTCTACGGAAATTTTCCTACTTATATCCTATCCACCAACTATGAAAGCATTCGCCTGCCTTCCCGAAGTAGGTCATGTCCTCTGTCCTTGCCCCCGTTTCTTCGGGCAGTCCCTAGTGAAGGGTCCCATCTCACCACAGTTGAAGTGAGTGTCCTTCCTCTTTTGGCAATCCTTGTTCAGGTGAGTCAAGCTTCCATAAGTAAAGCATATTTCTCCTCCTTTATCATCAGACTTTTCTTCCTTCTTTTGTGTTTCCTTTTTGCCTACTTTGTGAACCAAGTCCATATCCATGAGTTTCTCATCCTTGGGTTGTGCTCCTTAGCCAAACTCCCTCATTCTCATCTTTACTATCCGTGTGTAACACGTTGACAAGTCCCTCGAAAGCGGCCTCCATCGCACGGAAAATCCTACAAAGCTCGAAAGAAAATTAGCCGTAGGTAAGACTACTGCGGCTACAGATGGAAGTCGGGCGCTTATTTGCCCTTTGACCGGTGTCGTAGTCTTATCAAGCCTACAGAACCATGCCGCGATGAGGTTACCTCCCAGAAAGCCGGGAGCCCCGGAGAAAGAAGGAAACAAAGATTCAAACAGAGGATCAAAAGATAGATATATGGCTTTTGGGGATTATGTTTTTCAAAAATAAGCTTTACTTTTGAAAATACTTCCTTTTTAAATCCTTTTTGAAAATAGTTTTCAAAACTTTTTATCAAATCTGGTAACCTTCAGCTATGATACCAAGTGTAACACCCCACCTCCGTTAAGGTCACTCACAAAGGGAATGCCTTAACTTTGATGGAGCATTTTAGTAAACAGAACAGAATGTTACAAGACAGATATAAAAATAGTACTTGAAAAACTTTATAACTTTATTGCAGCGGACAGAAATCAGTTTTGTTACAACTTTACCAAAAACTCAAGTACATATATATCAGCCTTGTTCAAAAGCCATAAGAGTACAAAACTTTAAAATCATAATCCCCACAGAACGGAAGCTATACAGAGCCAAGCCATACTTTAAGCACTTCAAGCAGAAGGAATCCGGATCATGCTAAAGTATTCCCTCCTTGGATTACCTGGGGGGAAACAGAAGAAAAAGGGGCGAAACAACAAGGGTCAGACAAAAAGTCTGGCAAGTCCAGTGATTTTCAGTTATGAACAGATAATAATAACATGACATGAAAATAAAACTGGATGAGAGATAACCGTAACAGATATAACAGAAGAACAGAATGATACAAGCTATTGCTTTACACTTTTCTGCACTAATACTAGTATAACAGGATTAGGTGTCACCCTAATGTCTAAACTGAAACAGAAATGGGTACAGAATAATTTCCACAAAAGAGAATGCTAGTAATGGGCCTTTACCACTCGAACAGAAATAGATAGAAACAGAATATTAATAATGGGCCTTTACCACCCGAACAGAAACAGTCAGATTAATCCCTACGGAAACAGAATGTAGAATCAGGTGTACACTAGTAAATGGGCCTTTACCACCCGAACAGACGGTACCACGCAGAAACAGACAGGTGTTACCACCCAACAGAAACAGGCGGTACCAACAGAAACAGACAGAACTAAGTGTACCCTAAAACCCTACCCCAAGCGATCGGCTCCCTAATACATAAATACCATGTGCCAGCCCCACCGAAGGGTGTATCATTCCCTAAAGTGGCAACCTTTGAATGACACAGACCTATTTACAGATGTCATGGCGTCTTACATCCTCAGAGGCAGACCGGGATCCATGCACGCACATGACCCGATTGGAACGCACCATCAACACCCCTCGCCATTATCAGAATGAACCGCTTATAATTAGTTCATTAAGCGTGCCCGGACCCTACCTACTGTTGGGTCAAAGTTTTGATACCAGAAAGGGTTACTGACTAATATGGGTCCCAAACAACAGATGACACAAGTATTTCCCCTCCTAACCTTCTGTCCCCAGATTAACGGATTTCAGATTAACTTGTTACAGGTTTCAGACATACAGAGTTCAGATTTACTAGTTCACAGATCAGACATTTAAGTTAACAAGTTTTCGGACTAACGGATCAGATGTACTGTTTTAACAGACTTACAGATTGTCTAATTTTGTAATTGGGCCTACAGATTCACGAAACGGGTTTGTTAGATTTAGCAGTCCAGTTGGTATAACCCTATCCACCCAACACGTTTTAGACATCATATTTATCTCAGATTTTCATTAATGCTCAGACCTCTCACATTAGACTGACAATTTGCGGCCACTGGTTAGGCCGGTTGGTTCCGGGCAGGTTTCTGCCGCAAACTGAGTCTAACCTCGGGTTTTAAGCACGTTATGACTAACTTCTCACATTAGAACCTATTGTTTACGGCCACTGGAATGTGCCGGGCGGTTCCGGGTAGAATTACGCCGCAAACTCATTCTGACCTCGAGTTAGCCATGTTTTATGTTTAACAAATGTGCTCATTCGAAGATTTTAACAAATTAACTTCTTTACAAGTTACAACAGATTATTCGAGGTTCTATTAACAAGTTTTGCTCAATTTTAAATCGAGCCTACAGGATTACATACTTCAAATTTCATCATTTCAGTTCCAACAGATTACGCCATTCAACAGATTAAACAGATAACAAATCTTGCAGATTAGGCGATTCAATAGATTTAGCAGATGAGGCAAAATTAACATAATTAGCAGATTAGGCAAATCAATCTAATTAGCAGTTTAGGCAATATAACAGAACTAGCAGATTAGACAATATAACAGATCTAGCAGATTAGGCAATATAACAGATCTAGCAGATTAGGCAATATAACAGATCTAGCAGATTAGGCAGTATAACATATCTAGCAGATTAGGCAATATAACAGATCTAGCAGATTAGGCAGTATAACATATCTAGCAGATTAGGCAATATAACGGATCTAGCAGATTAGGCAATATAACAGATTTAATTATTCCTTAAAGTTTCATTGACATATCTTGCCTAATTATAAATTTGGCCTAAGTTTGCATGCCTAAATAATTTTCATGATTCATAATTATGATTATATACCAAATATAGCCATGCATGTCATATATTCAAAGATCTCCCACTTAGGTGTTATTCACATTTAACAGTTATCAAATTTTAATATAGATCTTTACACCTAAGTCATATTCTCTTTTTATCCCAAATCATGAATTTCTTTATAAACAATATGCCCAACAGTCTAGAACTTTAAATTATAACAGATCTTTAATTCAAAAATATGCATTATGTCCAATTTTTCAAGTCCCATGTTAATATACAATGGTTCCTCTTCTTCCAATTCACAGAATATGCACAGATCTAAATCTAGTTTACAACCTATGTCCTTTTAGTCACAGATTAGCCATGTCCAATTATGCCATCATTCATTATTTATCCAAAAGTTTAACGTTCGTGCGTTAATCTCTTATGAGATTTGGCGCAGGCTCGGGGTAGCCTGGCTATAGAACAGAAAGAAGAAAGAGATATAGAATAAAATAGATCAGAACAGAACATACGCAATCTCAAATTCAGATTTACAATCATGTCACAATTATAATTAAAGTTTGTATCGGAAAATAACTGCACTTGCCTTGGTTGGATTCTAAGAGAAAAAGGTGTTGTAGCTGTTCTCTTTTAATCCTAATCAGAATTGGAGGAAGAAGAAGCACAAGTCCTAGCTTAGGTTTCAGCAGAGTAGAGACGCCATTCATTTATTTTTTTAGAGAGGAAGAGAGTAATGGAGGCTAGAGAATTGTATATGAGATTTAGGTTTAGGTTAGGGATGTATATATAGGTGTAGGAAGTTATTTAGGACCATTAGATTAACCCTGAATCATGAGAACCATTCAAATGCAAAATCTGCATTTGAGCGAATCGGCCCACGGGATGACAGCCAAACACCCTGGATTAACCCCTAGTCGACCCAGCGAGGCTCGGGTCGACCTCCAAAATGGGTCGGTTCGGTTTTTCCCCCCTCCCAATTCGCTGTTTTGAACTTTTTTGCATATTTATTTATTTTATTTTTATATATATATCTATATATATTTCTCTCATATGCATACAAACTTCAAGGCTTAATAACTTCTTCATAATTAACCATTTTCACACTAAACCACTCTTTGAACTGCGTTCACACTAAGCCACTTTTTAGCCATTCCCTTAAAACAAAAATATGGCGCTGGCGGGGATCGAACTCTGTACCTCTTGTATGCAAGTCACATGTTCTAATCAAATGAGCTACTAAATCTTTTGCTTACAAAACTTAGAGCAATGCTATCATTCTTTTCTCATTCCTCTTTTTCAAATTAATTATTCTTTAATTTGTATTTTTAATATTCTCAGAAAATACGGGGTGTTACATTCTCCCCTCCTTAAAGGATTTCGTCCCCGAAATCTTCAAGTTAAGAAGAATGTATCCTAACATCCAACATCCATCTATTCAACCATTCAATCACAGGCATCCATTGTCCTTAAAAGGTTTCTAATGCCGTATGAACATATGCAAAGTGTGTGTATATGTTTCTTATCTAATGCCAAATCAGGCGGTCTACTGATCCAGTTGACCTCCTTAATGCGAATCATGTTAGTGCCATGAATCCAAATATGTATGCAAGAAATCCTATTTGATACACATCATTTCTATATGAGTGCATAACCATTCATCCAAATGCAACATCCATGTGAGGAGTCAATCATTCTGCATCCACAAAAATTGAAAAATGCACACACATCCATATGCAGTATGAGAGTGTTTTTGAGCCGATCTAGTGCCTAGTGTGTGTATATGCATCCACGAGCAACCACTAGCAACCACTTGCATCCACTTGCAACCATGATACGGGGTGTTACAAGATGTCTAATGCTGAAACTTTTCCTTCACGGGACTAGGGGCATAAGTGCAGACTTGAAAATTGACTTCGAGTATGCCTTAGACATGGCACGTGACACGAAGTTAATTGGGGGCATATGCATTACCTGTAGTCCAAAACACTTACTCTACAAGAAAACACTGATTTTGAGCCAAATATTTAGAAGCGGAAATTTCCATCGCTAATTTTCGACGTATTTCCATGTGATCTGCAAGGGATATTTTTTTGTTTTTTCAACTTTTTTTTCTATTATTACCGTCGTCTTCTGTCATCCCTCACTTAGCCGTCGCAAATTGCATCGAATTACTGACAGAAAATTTCTGCCGCTATTTTCCGCTCCAAATCTAGGCAGAATACCGATGAATATTTATCGAAGCTATTTTGCAGTAGAATTCCAATAGATTTGCAAGAGATGTTTATATTTTTTTCCTGAGACATACTTTAGTGTTATTTTTTAATAATTATTAACATGTTCAATAATTAATAATTTATTTGTTCCAATTAATGATTTATAAGTAATAATAAATAATAGTTTACGTTCTATAATAAATAACTTATAATCATTGCTTATTTAGAAATAGCAAAATAATTTTTGCTCATAACTAATGTAATTACTAAATTCTTAATTTACTCCTCTATTTTCATCATAAATTTAAATCAGTATTACAGTGTATTTTACGCTAAATCCCAAAATTTTAAATTGTTATTTTATAACTATTCCCCTAAATAATGAAAATATCACTTTATTATAATAATTATTTATTAATTGACAATAAAATTTAATGCTTATGAAATGATATCCAGTATTCAATAATTAATTTTAAATAATTGTATTTAATAATTACAGTTGATAATTATAATTGGTACTTATATTTTATAGTTATAGTTGATAATTATATTTTATATTTCGAAAAATTTGAAAATTTGAAATCATCTTGAATAAATTTGAAATAAATCATAAAGTTTATAAAACCAATTATTGTTTGACATGAGATAACCAAAATTTATATACTTTAAAATATTGAAAAAGTTCATTTAATAGTTTAATTTAAATTGTATAATACTTCATATTCTAATTTTAAAATTTTCTATAAATTCTAACTAAGATAAAGTACATTTTTTTTAAACATTGGCTCAACCGCGAAACTTTTGGCTCAACCCTATTGAACTTTTGACTAAAATAAACGTTTGGCTCCAACCCAATTTTGTCGTAACCCTATATTTAGTTTTTCCCATATCACGATAAAAATATGGCTATAAAGAGTAGCAATTAATGGATTTTCAGAGTTTTGACGAGCTCTTTCTCCATCCAACTACCTCACAACATACTAACGCAATTCTATTTCAAGGTGCAAATACCATGGCATTTCAGATCACCAGCAATCGCCTTCTTCCTAGCTCCAAACTAGTTCCTTTTGTCTCTACGTTGCCTTTTCTTCTTCCTTCCGAAACCCCGATTTGCTAACGCTCAACGTCATTTAGAAAGGTAGGTCCGTAGTTCTTGTGCTTTCTGCATTTTATCATATTCCTATATATAATATTGTTGAATGTCATATCTGGTATTCTTTAATAGCTAACATATTGGTGTTGTTCAAAAAATTTATTGGTATTTGGAGCATTGTTGTTTCTCTTCTTTTATTTTGATAAAATGTTGTTGCAACCAATTACCCTTCTTTAATGCACAATTCTCATAGTCATGTGCTATTTACGTCTTGTGGGCATAGTCTTCTATCATTCAGATTTACTCAAAGTAGTCTCCTCCTGTAGTGGTATTATATCTTTGGCAAAAGATGATGCATATGCTTACCTTGATCTCAGTCAAACAGCCATAGGTGAGGTAAGTAAACAACTTTAATCTTCTATATGATTTCTATTAAATTCACTGATATAACTTTTGTTGATTAGTTGTACATAGTAAATCACTTCCTTAATATACAATAAAAATGATATTGTGGAAAACAGCATCATCATAGTATGTATTTGAGCATCAGTACAATATCTAATCTTTTATGAAGTTTGTTGTGACAATACCCAATGAATAATATGTTATTGAGTTGGTTATTTGAAATTTTTATTTAGGCTTTAGAAATTGCCTATCTGGTTAACTCTCAAGTCATTAGTCATAGAAGATGCTCTACGTGCCTACAGCCAAGTCCTTTTTTTGAAGTCGTCCAGCAACTTTCTAATCCAGGTGCCTCTTTCCTCAATTTTAGTGTCACTGGTGTAATTTCTATATTGTGTATATACTGTTGTCATTGACGTAGCAACAGACTCTAGAATTCTAGTATTCATGCACCATTTTCTAGAATTCTAGTGTCACCATTTTCTTTTATTTTGATAAAATTGTGCATTGATTGGTACTTGTTTTATTATACCCTCGCTTTCGGAAAATAATAACTTTATTCAGAACCAGATAGTTGGCAATCAGTTCTGAAAGGAAAATAGTTTTCCAAACTTCGTTTATGCAGCATGCCCTGTCACATAATGTTAGATTCGTTAAGTAGCAGCTGAACCTTAAACTTAAAATAGTTCTCATACTAGCAGCAACAACAACAACAATAATAGATAACATTTATATCTTGGGCTTTTAAGTTGGTTTATGGTAAATCCAATTTCGATTTAATATAAAAGGTTCAGCTGCAGGATAGTGCTGAAATTACAAACAGTGGTTTTCCCTGAGTTTGATAGGCACAAGTAGCTACTATTGCTGAAACTAGGAATTTAACTGAAATGATTGCTGAAATTAGTAACAGTCTAGTATAGGCTTAGTGATGTTTTGTTTATTTTTATTCAACATCAAATTATAATCATTGCAAATCAGGCTCAGTAATCTTTTGCTTTTATATGATTGTTGAAAGACAGAATAATAATAAGAAGATGGATCAAAGATTGGATCTGCACATTTTTTACCCAAAAAAAGAAGTATTCTTTTTTGGTTTTCTAGCAATTATATGTGCATGCAGTCATAATTCTTAAACTTATAATAGCTGATAGTAGCCTTTTCCCCTAATATGATGTTTGCAGGGTTCATAAATTATATGATGTTTGCACATATAATTGCTAGAACCATGCAAACTTATTATATTGTTTGGAATCTGTTACTACGATTTTACAAATATGATGTATTTTTTTTCATGTGTTCCAAAATATTTTCTTTTGACCAAGAGCTAATGGAATGGACAGTGGCTCCCATTAATATACTAATATTAGCCATTACATTGGATGGATATTTGAGTAAACAGTGATAGATTAATTTCAAACATAACGTTGAATGTTTCTTACTGAAAATATTACTTTTTATGCCTTATATTTAAGATCTCTAAAACACCCTTTTTGTCAATTCACAATGCAATAACACATTGGTAATCCTTATGCATAAGCATATAACACAATGTAGTAACACTATGGTTGGATATTTGAGTGAACAGTGATAGATTCATTACAAACATAACGTTGAATGTTTCTCACTGAAAATATTACTTTTTATACCTTAAATTATGTTAAGATCTCTACAACATCCTTTTTTCAATTCACAGTGCAATAGCACATTGGTAATCCTTATGCATAAGCATATAATACAATGTAGTAACACTATGTTTGTCTTACGTAGGTGCTAAATATTTTTCGTTGACCTGTAAGTTTGCAACTCAAAATGTCTTTCATATAGTAAGAAATTCGTTTTTATTTGATTCAAAAATCACTACTTAAAAACCCAGATAGCTTTACGGTACATGAATCCACCCTGGTTGAACAATTAGTTAATAAGAGATCTTATGAATTATCGGGAGATTTCTTCTGGCATTCGCATGAAGTTTTCTATGGAAGCACAACTACTATGAACCTTAAAAAAAGTGTAAATTGATTTTACTTATCTAAAATTCTTAATGCTGCAAGCCATGAGAGGTTAACAACAATATCATCATGTTTTGTCCTTATGATTCTTTTTACATGTATATGTTGTTACATCATATTACATATGATGTTTGCAGGGGATAGCAGCCATTTCCCCTAATATGATGTTTGAAGGGTTCATATTACATATTTGTAAAATGGTTTTTTGGCAATCATATGTGCATGCATTCATATTTATTAAACTTATACATCATTCTTATACATATATTCTAGCAATTATAGGTTTGCAGGGTTCTACTTCTTACTGGATCCTTTTCCCTTAATCAATTTGGCAAGGTACTATTTTTAACACTTACCAATTACCATGTGTGTTCTTTACTTATTACTAATAGCTATTAATGAGACTTAAGATAGAAGTTAGACTTGTGGCTCAGTAAAATGTGCGTGTTATATTTATAAACACCTCACACACACCTCATGAAATGAAATAAATATATATAAGAGACACCTCATGATGTTTTTCCCCTAAATACACACCTCATGTTATATTTATAAATTCCTTTTTCCCTAAATACATACATCCTGTTATATTTATAGATGCCTTTTCCCCTAAATACATTTAAGCCACTTAAGAGACACCCCATGATGCCTCATACACACACACATACATATATGTAGACATGTGCGTGTTATATTTATCCAAATATAAACTGCTTTTACTACATGGAATGAAATAAATTGAGTGGATCTGATCATTGTAAAATCAGTTTCATATCAGATATTGTACATTATGTGGTGTGCTTCTGAAGTTCACACTTAAAATCATAAACTTAAAACTAAAATGTTGTAGCTTCATAGTTGTATATATCCTCAATTTGATTTATTTATTTATTCTATTTTCAATGCATTGTATTTAGGACTAGATATCAGCATGTTAAAATTTTAGATAATTGACCTCACAAAATTTTAGATGATTCAAAAAACTCCAACCCCTTCAAAGATAATAAAGGTTGCTCAATCATGTTACTGCCAATTGGTTAATGTTTCTAAGACAAATAGAGCTCAAAAATATTTTTCATGGAACTATTACATTTTATGATTTGAATCCCTTTCACATCAACTCTCTTAAATTATTATTCACTCCCAAATTCCAAACTCAATTCATGTGGAACTGAAGAGAAAACTAATCTTTAGGTTTACAAAAAAAATGCGGGAACCTTAAACATCAAAGCCAATATCAAAATATGAGTTATTGCTATAGGAAAGAAAATAAACTCTTCTGCATACGTAAAAATCGTTTGATAACCTATGTATTGCAAAATTTGAACCCTGTTTTGGTGTAAAATTTGGATTTTACAATATACAACTAGAATCTCACATTGAAAGCATTATTAGTAAATATGAAGTTTTCTTTTTGTCTCCACTTCTTGCTTTACTTCTTGAATGTTGTTGGACATAAAATATCAGTGTTTGTGGCTGCTATTTAAATGTAATGTACGGGCTTATATTGAGAATTAGTATGCGTACTATTATTTAAATATTATAATGGTGTAGATTTATACAAGCATTTTGGCATTAGCTAGTTGCAACCACATTTTGGTTATGGCAGTAGGAGCTTTATGTACATATATTTCCTTCGTAGCTGCTAGTCATACCTGAAGTGAAAGCTTACTTAAATGATGTTTGTTTATCCCTTAAAAACCACACACATACTGGGTTATTAATTCTGCGTTAATATTATGGATCGGGCGTCATTAGGATCGGTCATGCAAAATGCTTCTCAATATACTCGGACGGTCTATGAAAGGTAGGGGACAACCACACATTACGAAGGGTCAAATACAACTGGGAGAGTTGCACACGTTAGAACGGTCAGGAGGTCCACTCAAACACAGCCAGGGTTAGTCGCGCGATATAATTTGAACTTACAAAGAAGTCGTGCATGCAAGACCGTTCCAAGAACAGCGCGATACAAAGACTCACACATCATGAAAGGGTCGCCCCACCCGTCCTTGTACCAAAAAGTCTGATTGAACAAAGGAAGGAGAAAAAACGCCCCACCAGTCAGACAAGAGTTCAAAGGTACCAGGGATCGCGCATGCGCTCTATGTTCAGTTACAGATCACAGCCCCAATCGTACGCTTCTCAATCTGTCGTTACTATTCCAATCGGATGTCTTCCTCCAATTAGGGATCGCTCACCTAAAAGCTATTCGCAACTTGGGAAGTCACTCACTCTCACAGAGTCGCTCGCTCTTGTAAAGTCATTTTCTCTAGATAGCTGGGAGCGGTCACTGACAACTGGCTACAACCGGGCAGTGGCATGTTCGTAATAAATGGGACGAGCGACTCAGATGAATTCAAGTTCAAATCTCCACAAGGGCTCAGTTATAAATAAGACGCACCCTCTACCAAGAAGGGGAGAGCTCCAGCCACCACGAAGTGCTACTAAATTCCAACCTTAGCCATTCCTTGCATATTTTTCAGCCATGATCATCATCATCATCCGAAAATCCTTCATCCATCTAGCCATGGCGACTATTAGAATCTGATAAGTGTGAAAGACCCAAGACATCGTCCTTGCCTATCCGACCTTCTTCATCACTGGTCCTGATATTCCCCCACCGAATCTCGTGAATCTAAGCTTAATTTGTATGTAAATTGAGAATATATTGAGTGAGTCAACGAAATTATAAGGAACAAGAGTTGATATGTCTTGTAATCATCATCATGATAATGTAAACTCCATTCACAGTGGATGTAGGCCTAACACAGGGCTGAACCACTCTAAAACCTCGTCTCCGTTTTGTTTTCTTTGCATTTTTACTTTCAATTATTATTGAGTGCGGCTCCACGTATCCTCTAACCATATTGGTGAAGTACATTCATTGTACCTTTGGTGTTTGAACCATTTTTGGTGAAAACATTTGGCGCCCACCGTGGGGCATCGATTCTCATATCCTTCTTTCGCCATTTCCCTCTAACCTTCAAAATCCTGAACTGCCCTCTTTCCTCAAAAGCCATGGCTGGCTCAGAGAAAAATAACAAATCCAGTAAAACTACCACGGCTGTTGGGGATGTTCGCGGTGACGAAACCACGCCGCAAACTTTGAATCGAGAAGTTGAAGAATCCTCCAGGCCATCTGTAACACAAGATGAATTGAATGTGGTTGACCAGTTTGAATGAAAACATTGATGCCACGACCAAAATGATGATGGAAAGGCTTGATGCCTTGATTAATACTCGAGCCAATCTTCCACCACCAAATGCTATGGACAATACTGACGAAAGAGTGGACTCTTCAGCCTTAGACCCTAACCGACCCCACTTCTTAGTGGAAGATAAGGGGGAGGCCGGTGTTGAGGACTCTAAGGTCAGATCTCCGCAGCCTATAGAGAAGCGTGCGGTGCAAAATGCCGCAAGTCCTCCCAAAAGAAATGAAAAGCGTCGGAGCTCGAACCGCGTTCGCACCAACAAAAACTCAGATGCCAGTCCACGGGGCGAGCGAATGATGAGAAATGCATTGCAGATATGATCCAACGGATAATGAAGGAGAAAACAACCTGGGAGGATGAAGAAAAAGAGTGGGAATTTTCGCCCAGTAAAAACCCATTTACAGAATGGATCCATTAAGCTAAATTCCCCAAGAAATTCACACCCCCAACAATAGCGCCTTATGGTGGAAATGGGGATCCGAATATCTTCCTGTTCAAGTATGACCAACACATGAATGGAGCTAGGATGACCGATGAGATAAAGTGCTTATATTTTCTCGTATGCCTAGAAGATGTAGCCTCGCTATCTTTCACCAGGCTCCCACCTAAGTGCACTGATCAATTTGCCAACTTAGCAAGAAGGATTCAAGACCAGTTCCGCCTACAAACTACCAAAGGAAGAGATGTGATGTCACTCAGCGTGATGGAACAGAAGTCTGGAGAAACCATTAAAGCTTTCCTTACACGATTCCATGCCGCTGCGGCAGAAGTCCTAGAACCAAAACCCTGGTATTTGCTGGCAGCCCTAAAAGGTGCTATTGATAAGAAATCAGAGTTTGGAAAATGAATCAAAATGAAGAAACCCAAAACTCTTAAGAAGTTCTGTAAGAAAGCTGAGGAGTATATGAGTGTGGAAGATGATGCTCCGAATGTCCAGAAGGTCACAAAAAACAACACTGTCAAAGAAGGAAAAAGCAACGAGTTCCGAACGGAGCAGAAAAATGACTATGAGCAAAAGAGGGGGAGTGATGAGAAGGACAACAAAGCTTATAAGAAAACGCGACTTTATAAGCTTTCAAAATTGACTCTTTTAAACGAAACTCTAAAGAAAATTTATTCCGCCACTAAGGATTCAGGCATCTTTCCCCAGATGAAGCCTCAGAAGATTACTGAGTAATAAGCAAACTCCGACAAGTCCTGTCGGTTTCATAACCAACCAGGGCACAACACTAATGAATGTCGACACCTAAAGAGTTTAATCGAGGAGCTCATCAGAAAGAATCAACTCCAGCAGTATGTGAAAAATCCCCAAAACCTTCCAACTTCACAAGGGCATGGTAATACCATTAGCCAACCCGACTCAGGAGAGAAAGCTCAAATATCTACGAATTCAAGACCAGTAATCAACATGATATTTGGAGGGTCTTATCCGGCTGGAAGCGGCTGGGCAGACATGGAACAGTATGCTAACGAGTTGAAAGGAGCCTCAAAAGAAGAAAGATGCATGATCCTAAACAATGGGTTACCAATGAAGATGCCTAGAACCTCAGCTAATGATGTGGTGTTCAAAGATAGGGATGCTGACGGATAAGTTACACTAACTATCGATGCCATGGTGATTACAATCGATCTTGGTCCTGCGGTTGTGAAAAGAGTCCTAGTTGATACAGGGGCATCCGTTAATGTGATATTCATCAACACACTCTAGAAGATGAATCTCTCTATAGCAGTAGTGCGGGCCTATCCGAATAAAATCCACGGGTTTAGTGGACAACCCACACAACCCATCGGTACAATAGACCTACTTGTGGAACTGGCATATGGAGAATGCAAGGTCACTATGGTGCAGACCTTTGCCCTGATAGATGATTTTTCGTCCTACAATGCATTCCTTGGAAGACCGTCCCTCGTAGGCTTTAAAACCGCTTTAGCTCCATGGTGCTTACCCATGAAGTTTCCAACTGAAAGGCAATTGGTGTAATTAAAGGTGACCAGATCACTGCAAGGGATTGCTACGGATAGAGCTGCGCGAGGCTAGGAGGAAAGACTTGGGAAAGAATGCGTAGGCTACGCTCCGCATTCACAAACTTCCTTTATAGCAACTAAAGAAGCGTCCCTGCACTGGTGAGCACAGTGGAGCACGAAAGGAAATCGACCCTAGGAAGGATTGTGCAGAGGACGAAAGAGCGACTCCGGCTGAGATTACAATTCCCATAGCTGTTAATCCAAAAGATCCAAGCCGTATGACGAATATTGGATCCCAACTTAGCCCAGAACTAAAAAGTTAGTTGGTTGTCTTCTTGAGGGCCAATTTAGATGTGTTCGCATGGAACCATTCCGACGTGTGTGGCATATATTCAGATATCGCAGTCCATAAACTTAACACTAATCCGCATGTACCTCCTGTTAAGCAAAAAAGGAGGACTCAAGGTCCAGAGAGATCGTGCGCCTTGAAGGAGGAAGTCGATAGGTTCATGAAGAATGATTTCATCAGATAATCTAATTATCCAAAATGGGTTTACAATCCTGTGCTGGTAAAGAAAGAAAACGGTAAATAGCGAGTCTGCGTTGACTATTCAGATCTTAACCAAGCTTGCTCAAAAAACAGTTTCCCTCTTCCCAGAATAGATCAACTGGTTGTCTTTTATGGATGCGTATTCTGGTTACAACCAAATTATGATGTACGGACCGGACGAAGAAGACACAAGTTTCATTTCTGATCTTGGCTTATATTACTACAAGGTGATGCCATTTGGCCTAAAGAACGTCGGGGAAACCTACCAGCGATTGGTAAATACTATGTTTAAAAAATAGATTGGTAGGACAATGGAGGTCTATGTCGACGATATGTTGGTGAAATCAATAAAAGCAGAAGATCACTTGGAAAATCTGGCCTAGATGTTCAATATTCTACGCCAATATGGAATGAAGTTGAATCCTTTAAAGTGCTCTTTCGGGGTCGGTTCATGCAAGTTCTTAGGGTTCATGGTCAACGCCAGGGGCATAGAGGCCAATCCAGCTAAAATATCAGCTTTAAGAGAAATGCGCGCCCCAGGTACCAAGAAAGAGCTTCAGCGTCTGAATGGAAAGATTGCAGCTTTAAATCACTTCATATCCAGGGCAACGGACATATGCCTTCCATTCTTTGATGCCTTTAGGAAAGGAGAGAAAAAGATACAATGGACCTCTGAATGCCAGAAAGCTTTCGAAGAATTAATTCAACACATGGCAACACCTCCAATGTTATCGAAGCCTAACGACGGAGAGGATTTGTTTGTGTATCTGGCCGTCTTTACCCATGCTTTAAGTGCAGCATTAGTGAGGGACGACTCGAAGGTTCAGAGGCCAGTCTACTACATCGGTAAAAGGTTAGCTAGGGCAGAACAGAATTATCCAAGGCTTGAGAAACTTGCCTATTGTTTACTTATTGCCTCAAAGAAGCCCCGACCCTACTTTCAGGCTCACCCTATTAAGATTCTCATGGATCAGCCTCTAAGGCAAGTCTTGTCCCGACCAGAGACTTCCGGGAGACTGCTAAAATGGAATATTGAGCTTAGTCAATATGATATTACGTACCACCCTCGAAAGGCAATCAATGGACAAGCACTTGTTGATTTTATCACAGAATTTACCCACCTAGGAGAAATAAAAGAGGAATCTGATACTGAAACCAACATCCAATGGAAATTATTTGTTGATGGAGCATCAAGTGATTACTGCTCCGGTGCAGGAGTAGTCCTGGAAATCCCTGAAGGGAGATCCATATCTTACGCATTAAGACTAGAATTTCCGTCAGCAAATAATGAAGCTGAATATGAAGCCCTCATTACGGGGATAAGGCTAGAGAGAGAATTATAGTTAAAGACCATTCAAATTTTCAGTGATTCCCAGTTAGTGGTGTGTCAAATCAAAGAAGAATTCCGATCCAAAATGGGTAATCCACCGACTTACCTGGCTAAGGCGTTGGAGCTATTGGTAATTTTTGAACATTACACCATATCCCATATTCCAAGGGAAGAAAATACCAAGGCAGATTCTCTGGCGAAATATGCAAGCACAGGAGATGCGCAACTCATTGGATTGGTTCCAACTGAAGTCCTTTCCAGTCCCAGCATGGGGCAGACCGAGATAGATCTGATCATGGAAACGATCGATGAGACAGACTCATGGATGACGCCAACCAAAGAATATCTCATGGCGGGTGAGTTCCCAGCAGAGATTAAGAGCATAAGGAAAGTCCTACGAAAGGCCGCTATGTATCTCATTCAGGATGGACGGTTGTACAGACGAGGGTTTTCTACGCCCTTGCTTCGCTGTGTCACAAAACGAGAATCGAAAGCAATCATGACAGAACTACATAAAGGTGAATGCGGAGGTCATACTGGAGGTCAAACCTTAGCCAAGAATATTTTGCGTTACAGTTATTTTTGGCCAGATATAAATGATCGTCGCTTTCCAATGAACTAGAAATGCGCGAAATTTTAAAATAAATTCTACAAGCGCACAGATGTGTAGTATGCAGGTCGAACACAGGGAGGTATATTAAAATCAAATTATTTATCTAATCTCTTGGGCGAGTTAGACGAAGTTTGGAGATTTGGTTGAAATAAAAACAAATTGAAATTGCAAAATTAGGAATATCGTTGAATCTAATCAAACGATTAATCACTAATGAAAATAAAATAGCAAAGACAACCTGATCTCTATCAAATCTAATTGAATAGATGGCACAAATTGCTTGGAAAATAAAATGCAAAACACAAATAAAGTGCAGAAAATAAAATTGCAGAAAAAGAAGAACAACAAAAAGTAAAATTAGGATTGTCGTTGAAACTAATCAAACGACTAATCGCTAATAAAAAAATTGTAAAATACAATTGGTGTTCTACCAAAACTAATTGTGAAGACAATACCAATTTCTAAGAAAAAGAAAAATGCTAGAAAATAAAAGAAGAAGAAGAAGAACTTTTATTAATGGAGGTTAAGATAGAAAAATAGGATGGTGGCTATAATGATATTACAAGGGTATTTATAGGAGATAACCAAACCCTAACCCTAATTACAAATGGGCCTAGCTATTTCAAATAAGTTTTAGGCCTTTTGTCATTTGGAACAAGTTCTGGGCCTTTTCTCCTTTTCTCTTGCAAGCCTCCTTTAATTTGAGATGTGCATTGCCTTTTTATCATTCATTTACTTGTCCAACAGCAACTAGATGTGAGATCTTCATATACAATTCTTCAAAATGTAAATATATAGCAATATGATCTCCATTTCTCTACTTTTCTGGTTGCATGCGGGCTGGGTTGAAATATCTGTAAAAGCGACAAAACGATACCCAAGTAATATTTATTTATATACAAAAGATAAGATATAAGAGCATAAAATAAACACATTTCTATGTTAATCAAATACCCCCACACTTATCTTTTACCCGTCCTCGAGTAAAACAAGAAATGAAAAACTAAACTAGATAGGTCACACTTTTGTAGGAAACACAATTGCATTGAGCGTATGCAACAAGCCGTTAAACCTCTAGGTGTCCCTAGTAGGACGAGTGGTGTCTCGTGAGGGTTTTCAGCGGATACTACCAACAAAATCCAAATGCAGTATGATATGGTTCTAATGTAACTACATGAATATAGAGGACTTATGCAAATAAAAACGAAAAATGAAAACACGATTTGTTTCAGGAAAGTAGTACAACAAATTAAGTTAACAATTTCTAATCAGTTAATTGTACTTTAGATACCTCAACTTGTCACAAATTTTCAATATAATTCAAATTTTCAATGTTAAACTCTAGTTTGGCCAGTTGATTCGGTCGATAAAATAGTACAGCCATGAAATAGATTCTTAGTTTGCTTGGCACAGTTTGTAAAGTGGTATTATTATTTCCTTGTGTATGCTATTCAAATCAATAAGGTCAAGAAGTGTTTGGGCATCATCGCTTATTCTCTATCTCTATAAAAATTGAAACTTATGTTTAAATACATACACCTAACTTAAAGACCAAGGTATACCACCCATACACTGCCTTGCGGACTGACGGAGAGTTAGGACAGAGCTTGGCGGATTGTGCAGACCGACGTTGACTTTGTCAACAACATATCGGTAATCCTTAGGTGTCCAATCTCATAAAATGAGATCAAGATATTCCAACGCTGACTTTGTCAACAACATGTCGGATAAAGGTTGGCGGGTTTGCACACCAACGCTCGATATACAAGCAATGTTGGATACCCTTGGATTGCTATTATTATTATTGAAAATATAAAGAGAGATACACGAATTCAGCTTAACACAACTTAGTTTTAAAGATTCGAAAAGCCAATATAAGTATTTTAAGTCCTCCACTTATTTAATCAAAGACTACAATATAGAATAAACTTCATGGCCATCACCTAAGAATCTCCTTATGTACCGGTTACACTATTATCCCTCAAAATTCAACTTTTCATCATATTTCTTATTTGATCTTAGTTGAGAGAGAAAAATACTATCAACTGACTAAAAATTGTAAACTTGTTCTGTTGTATCAATCTGAAATGAGTCATGTTTAAAAAAAATAGCGTGTTACTACAATCTAAAATGCATGATGGTCCTATCTAAAAAAATGAAAAGAAAAAAAATTTAACAAAGAATAAAAAGAATGCAATGCAGACACCCCCCATACTTGGACAAAACAGTGACCACACTGTGGCACGTTTGCTAAATTTGAACGATAAAACCCAGAGATGGATTAAATGCAAAATGATTTGTAAAATAAAATGCAATTTAATTATATGTAACAATGGATCGTATATACAATGATACATGTGTTTGCGATGCATGTGATGCAAAGAATGCCACCAACTTTTTCCCCTAAACTTGGTTCTAGTCTTATGAATCCCATTCCCATTAAGTCTAGGCATGTTTTCTAATAATCAAAGGTTTTTGAAAACCGTCTCATCTTTATACCAAGATTTATAGTCCAATAGATAAATGTCTAGGGTCATCCTAACATGAAGTTGTTCAATCAAGCTAACATTCCAAAAATAATTCATGTGTTCAACGAATTTATCAGTGTAATTATTCAAAATTTTGTGATCATATGTAAACTAGGTTGCAATCGTGAATTTTAAATATTGAGTGTTGTTCAAGACTATGTGATCACATTTCTCGACTTTATCAGTTGACAACATAGTTTCGACACTGACAAATTCTAGTTCATTTGAAACTTCAAATCCGAAATTTTCAAATTTGGGTTGGCATCTTGATTCTATTTCATCCTCATTTGGCAACTCATCCTCATACAGTCCAAAAAATTCATGTTCATTAAAATCCTTCTTCAATTTTAAATTGGAAAATTCAACATTTTTATTCTGTTCAATTTCTAGAATTTCAAGTTTCTCGCAGCCTGAAAGTGGAAGATCAAAATCTGAGTTTAAATATTTTTCCTGAAAAGAATCGAAATCCAAATCATTTGTTGAATTTTTAACAACTTCATTTAGATGGTTATTCTCAATTTCCAAAGTTGTTATCTGAAAATTTTCACTATCAATAAAGAACGGATTATTTTCTGATTCACCGCTTGTTTGAATTTGATTTTTTTTTCTCTCGTTGTTCTTTCAAAGATGTCATTAAATAGAGAAGTTCATCCATCTTTTTATTTAGACTTTCTTCCCTCTCATCAAAATGACATTCTTCAGAATCATTGATTTGAGAGCTCTCATTTTGGATTTCTTGGTTCTCAAAATTATAGTCCACATCAATTTCACAATCAAAATTATTTCCAATGTGGTGGTTGTTTGAATTATCAGAAAAATGACAATGATATTGGAAATCATTTTGATCATAAGAATTATGTTCGTAACCAAAACTGTTAAAATTTCAGTGATTTTGGTTATTTTCAAGATGTTGATATTGGCTATAATTTTGGAAATTTTGGTTTTCAACCCCATATTGATGTTGATCAAAGCTATCTTGGGTTTCAAAGCTATTTTGATGTTGATGTGGCCTATAATAGAAATTATTGAAATTTGAATTGAAGTAGCCATTTCGATCATATCCATGATTTTGAAAATATTGGTCATTTGGAAAATTATTGGCATTGGGCTCATGAAATTTTGGAAAATTTTGCCTCATGAGGTGTAATTCATACTCATACTGTTCAAGAGGACGTCTACTCCAATTATTATCCCACATTTCTCTCAAGGATTTTTTTGAATTAGACATTTGAATGAAGTCAAGGCAAGACAGAAATTATTCTCACTTCAAAATAGTATAAAATACTAAGTTGTGCTCTATTAATTAACTGACTCAATTAGAAGGGGAAGAGGGTCTTATGACCGTTCACGTATAGTATAAATACTAAGGGATACGACCAATGTTTTACGGGTAGTATGCAACCTCTTTTGCTAGAAGTTCAATAAATTGAACTAATTTATATCCGCGGTCAAACTCTTGAGACAGTCAATTTCATAAAATACACTTTAGTCGTTAAACATTTTGAAAATCTTCAGATTTTATTGTTGAAAAATGATGAGAATGATGACTTCGGTGATGAAAATTTCAACCAACCACAACAATCAGAGAATAATAACTGCATAAATCAAAAGAAAATTGTACAAGCAAGCTACTGCACCTGCAGAAATTTTTTTACAAGCAATTTCTATTTTTTTTCTTTGCAGCAGAGAACCTGTAGAGTTCAGAAAATTTTACAGTGGTGTATGGCAGTCCGTCCAGAATAATTTGAGTTGTGTCAATGATTAAAATCTCACTATTTGCAATTTGCTTGACTTTGATTCCCTGTTTGATTGAACATATCCTTTCTTTGTTCCTTTGTCCTTTAGCCTTGACTTGACCTTCTTTTTTTCCTTTTTCCTTTTTTTGGAAAGAAAACAAGTAAAAGAAAAAAAAATAAAAACAAACGAAAAGAAAATTAAACTAACTCGGAATTAAAGAAAAAAACGACTAGTCTAATTAAAGTAAAAAAAACAACTAAACTCAACTAAAAAAACTAAACCAAGCTAAACAAAAACAATTGTAACTTTGAAAGAAAATAATCACTCACTCGAACAATTAAAACTAGCCAAACTTACACTCTACCATGTTAGATTCACTTCACCAGAACATAAATTTAGTCAAACCACATATGGTATTTAAAGAAAATCATAAAATAGATTTCTCAATTCAATTCACGCAAACCAAAATACACTTAAGAGTCCAGGTGCATCAGTCCACTCAAACGGATCTGTTGATGCTAAAGTGTACTCTTTTTCCTAAATGCAAAAGGAATTTATTCTCCCAACTATGGTTCCTCAGCTATGAATTTGCGATCCTCTCTTTTCTATTTCAGGAAACGAATATCACTGGATTCTTTTTTTTTTCAAATTGGTCTATGAGGCCGAGATGATTGGGATTTCAGGAAAACAGATCTGTTGATGCTTTTGAAGGGTGCGGTTGTGAAGATCAAGAAGGTATTTTTTTTGTGTGAGCAGTTGGATATGTGATATGGGATGGTGTAAATTACGATCTAATTTGTGGAGTACGAATTGGCTTGGTGAATGTGAGGTGCAGTGGTGATTTAGGGTCTGATGCTCGTTTGGGTGTGAAGGCTGAAGGATGTTTGAAAGGGACGGATGTTGTACGGTGGCTTTTGTGAATGGTGAGGATGCGTGGTTAGGAGTTTTTGGTTGTGAAGGCGTTCAGGTTGAAAATGTGGTAGAGATCGTGTAAGTGATGGGTGGTGAATGATGGCAGTAGAGAAGATAGAAAAGGAAGTTTGCTTCTTCTTTTTTGAATTTTTGTGAAATTGTAAAAGGGGCAGATCGTAGAAAATTTGGGAAGAAAGTTGAAAGAGGGAAAGAACTAAAGCAAAATTGAAAGTTTTTTTTTATGAATGAGAGAGCAGGAAAGAAATAAATGAAAAAATGGAAAGAGAGATTGTAGGAGGTGAATGAGAAACACAATTGGAAATAAATAAATAAATAAATAAATAAAAGAATGCAACTTTTTTTTTTATGAAAATTTGAACAAGAAGAAAGGGAAAGAAATGAATGGGAAAAAGCAAAACAAAAAAGAAAAAAAAATGAAAAAAGGAAGGAAATAAAAAAAGCAAGGTTTTTTGAGTAGAGAGGAAGAGTAGAAGGAATTGAGGAAAGAACTAAAATATGACAAAAACAAGAAAGAAATCAAAGTAGACAGAGAAGAAATTGCGAAAGTTTTTTTTTCCTTTTCAGAAAGTTGTAGACAAAAGATGGGAACAAATAAAAAGAAAAGAAAAATGTGAAAATCAGCGAGGTGGTAGAAAGATGGAAAGAAATTGAAGAAAAATTATCAAGTTTCTTTTTTTGTATATTTTATTTCTTTTTGAAGAAGGAATTAGATTGGAAGAAATGCAAACAAAAAAGGAAAGAAAGAAAAGGAAAAAAGGAAAACTAAAAGGAAAAGTGGCAAGATTTTTTTTCTTGTCTTAGAGATTATAATATCAATATATGACACACAATCAACTAATCAAGATTTTTATCTACATATATGTACAAGAAAACAATAGGAAAATAAAATGAAATAAAAGAAAAAGTGGCAAGTTTTTTTTATAAAATCAAACAAAAAGAGAAAGAAAAAAAAACTAACACAAATCATAAATTAAATAAATAATAAAATTCAAATTATTGCCTCCCTGGCAATGGCGCCAAAAACTTGATCGTCGCTTTCCTGTGAACTAGAAAAGCGTTAAATTTTAAAATAAATTCTGCAAGCTCACAGATGTGTAGTATGCAGGTCGAACACAGGGAGGTAGATTAAAATCAAATTATTTTTCTAATCTCTTGGGCGAGTTAGACGAAGTTTGGAGATTTGGTTGAAATAAAAACAAATTGAAATTGCAAAATTAGGAATATCGTTGAATCTAATCAAACGATTAATCACTAATGAAAATAAAATAGCAAAGACAACTTGAGCTCAATCAAATCTAATTGAATAGATGGCACAAATTGCTTGGAAAATAAAATGCAAAGCAAAAATAAAATGCAGAAATTAAAATTGCAGAAAAAGAAGAACAACAAAAGGTAAGATTAGGATTGTCGTTGAAACTAATCAAACGACTAATCGCTAATAAAAAAATGTAAAATACAATTGGTGTTCTACCAAAACTAATTGTGAAGACAACACCAATTGCTAAGAAAAAGAAAAATGCTAGAAAATAAAAGAAGAAGAACTTTTATTAATGGAGGTTAAGATAGAAAAATAGGATGGTGGCTACAATGATATTACAAGGGTATTTATAGGAGATAACCAAACCCTAACCCTAATTACAAATGGGCCTAGCTATTTCAAGTAAGTTTTAGGCCTTTTGTCATTTGGAACAAGTTCTAGGCCTTTTCTCCTTTTCTCTTGCAAGCCTCCTTTAATTTGAGATGTGCATGGCCTTTTTATCAATCATTTTCTTGTCCAACAGCAATTTAGATGTGAAATCTTCATCTACAATTCTTCGAAATGTAAATATATAGCAATCTGATCTCCATTTCTCTACTTTTCTGGTTGCATGCGGGTTGGGTTGAAATATCTGTAAAAGTGACAAAACAATACCCAAGTAATATTTATTTATATACCAAAGATAAGATATAAGAGCATAAAATAAACACATTTCTATGTTAATCAATAAACAAAGACTCCGTGACCTACACTAAGAGATGCGACTGATGTCAAGGATTCGCTAAAATCCCAAGGATGCCATCCACGGACATAACTCACATGGTTAGCCCATGGTCGTTCGCTATCTGGGGCATTGATCTTATAGGGGCACTTTACACCGCACGATCTGGTTTCAAATATGCCATTGTCGCCGTTGATTATTTTACAAAATGGGCTGAAGCGGAACCGTTGGCAACCATAACCTCAAAGAAAGTTATTAACTTTGTCTTGAAAAATATCATATGCAGGTTTGGGGTGCCACAAAAGATAATCACAGACATTGGAACCCAATTTGAGAGCGAAGAGTTCTAAAGTTTCCGTGGCAAGTACAAAATCCAGAAAAGCTTTTCAGCAGTTGCCCATCCACAAGCGAATGGGCAAGTAGAAGAAGTAAACAAAATCATTAAGGCAACTGTTAGGAAGCAGTTAGAGAAATCTAAAGGCGGTTGGGCAGACGAGCTTCCACTAGCATTGTGGGCATACCATACCACTCATAAAACTACGACTGGGCGCATCCCTTTTTCCTCAGCTTACGGGTATGATTCCTGTGGAGTTAGAAGTTCCCACTCACATGAGGACTCACTTTAACCAGGAGGAAAATGAAAGGTTACAACTCGAGGCCCTCGACCTAATAGAGAAAAAACGAAAGGAAGCCAAACTTAGAATGGCGGCACATCAAAGGAAAGTAGCCAGACATTTTAATGCAAAAGTTAGACACAGGACTTTCGAGATCGGAGACCTTGTGCTGAAAAAAGTAACGACTGGAACCGGAGTTTTTGGACCAAATTGGGAAGGACCTTGTATTATAAACCAAAAACTTCGGGATGGCACTTTTAAGTCAACCACCACAGATGGGGTCCAAATTCTTCGAGCTTGGAATAGCGACCACATCCGTCGTTATTTTCTTTAATACATTGTACAAATTTGTGAAAAAGAAAAGTTGTAGATATTTGCAAAATTCGCATTTAAAGCTATGTACATAAAAAACTAATGAGTAAGGAACTCCATTTGCATGCACGAATCATGTATTCACAACTTCTGCTAAAACTGATTTCTTTGTGTAGGCAAATGAGCAACAAATGGGCACTAAGCCGGAAAATTCTGCTTTTCATCACAAAAAACACCAGCCCCCTTTTCTGCAAGCATCCAGTAAAACGATTGGTACCCAGCTATACGAAGGCAGAAACAACTCAATATGTCTCACAGATAAAAGATTGCGAAATCCCATGAAAGAGGCACCTTCTCAGGTGTAGGATGCAAATTCTTTAAATCGGGCAAAAATCTGATAAGAAGAGCTAGTGTCCACCTCCCAAGATGAAGCATCAAATCAAAGGCAGCTTAACATGTCCCACAGATTTAGAATTTCTTTTTGCCAATCCCAAAAGAGGCACCTTGTTAGGCGTAGGATAAGAATTCTTTGAATTGTGCAAAAGTCCAATAAGAAGAACTAGTGTCCACCTCCCGGGACGAAGCATAAAGATTAAAAAAAACCTAGGTTGGAAACACCAGTTCTAGTGTCGGATGGATCGGCAAAACATGCTGGAAGGACCAGCGCAAGCAGAAATCCTAGCCGAAAGGGGGTAACAGAAGTCCTAGCCAAAAGGGTGTATCCAATTTAGGTCTTTTTGATAACCAGATCAAACAAGACTAAAATTAGATTGACATTTGAAACCCAAGCCCTCCCATGGGGGCACGTACTCAAAACCAGTCTATGTAGAATTTGGGTCACCAAGCTAGTGAGATGCGAATTTGAGTATATCCTAATCAACAACAACATAAATGTAAGTCCAAAAGATTTGTGCCACCAGATCTGTAAACGTACGAACAAATGAATTCAAAAGAAAAGGGGTGGCATAAGAACAAGACCAACTAATTAAACTAAATTTTAAGAGGCTGACCACTTCCAATTCAATAAAACTAAAGTAAGCTGCTTTAAAACTGAAAAACAAGCCGGTAGCACTAAAGTTACACATCGTAAATATGATACTAACGCGCGATCTTCATGAAATTGTAACACAAAGATACAAATAAAAAAATGCTATTAAACAGGGTGCAGGATCACAATAGAATAAGTATGAGCACTTCCACATATCAACAAAACAAAACATAGAAGCATCATCACAAGTCATCCACCAAAACAACAGTGTGCACAAGTTATAGAGCAGACCAACAGAAGTTAGGATGCGGGGATCGGAACCCTCTTATACAACCGATCTAGAAACATAGTTTGCAAAAGGAACAATCAAAACCAAGAGAGGAAAGCAATAGACCTTTGTTCTTCCTGGGCCTGCCAACTTTCCTCTTACCTGGAGCAAAGCAGGATGGAGCCTCATCAGTATGCTTTGAAGCTACCGACTCAACACCTCCTGGGACCAAAGAAGCAACTATACTATCTCTGGACCTCAGAGCCTGAATCAGCTTCGCTTTCTCGCCCTCTAAACCAGAAATGCGCTTGAGATTGTCCTTATGGAGCTTTTGAAGGTCACAAGCTAGAGAGTTCCAGTCGCTCATTTGCTTCGCAGAATGGTGGTGGATCTAAATTAACCCTAGAGGGGGGTGAATAGGGTTTATCACAGTTTTTTTTCCACTGAATTAAAAATATGACAGGATATTAAAATAATAAACAGACCACAGAATGCAGCAAAAATAAAAGTGCATAAAATAAATCACACATAGAAATACCCAGCTTCGGCAAATCACTGCCTATTGCTGCATTCCTAAGGTTTTTACCGCATACATGGCCATGTACACTCGCGAACCCCTCGCTCCTATTCTAATCCTACGCTCAAAACCCTAGACTGGTCTATATCCACAAGACCAGATTTTCTCTAGATTTACAGACTCTAGTACACTGCTAGCTAAAACCTTAACTGGATTTCCTAGTATTTTACAGACGCTAGAAACTGATACGGTTTACAAATGAATTACAAAACAATACAATAAAAAATTGAACAAATAAGAAAACCCTTGTCCCTTTGAAAAAGGAAAATAGGCTTAGCCTAAGCCAAGTATGCCGGCCCATTTTTTATTATCCATTTGAAAGTCATGCTCCAAAATAATGTCGGTCGTTCCTAAAACCTAGGGTTTCCTGAAATCCCCAAATTAAATCGATTGCTGAAAGAATTCTCGTATGGATTTAGTCTCGAGTTGCTAGCTTCTTCGATTGGATGTTATCTGATTTGAGAAATTTGTGACGATCGAAACACACGTGAAAGATAGTGAATTCTCTTGTATTTTCTCTTCTGATTTCTTTTGAATTTTTTTGTGGTTTCAATCTCGATGTTTGCCAGTGATGAAACAGTATTAATATAGGATTAAAAACCCCTTAAACTTCCCTGATTTCGTATAATTGACTTCGATCTGATTGTCCTGCGTGATTTTGTGGATTTATTGTTGCTTGATTGTCGAATCAGCTTTTATGAAATTTGGGAAATTCTGGAATCTAATTTGTGGCCCCTTGCTTTCCCTTTGCGTAAATTTGTTGCTGTAAAATCTTGAATCATTCCTGGAAAGATTTTTTCCATATATAACTTTGATTTTGATATTGTGGCTCTTTAACTTGCTCCAAGTGTTTATGGAAATCACTAATATATCGTTCTGATTTTAAAAAAAATGATTTTCAATATTGCCAGAAATGTTTGAGTGATTACTTGCCCAACATTATTGCATGATAATTTCTGGACACAATCATGGAATTTTTGTTTACTTGCCAGACTTGAATTTCTGGAAAAATTATCTTCTGCATGCCTTTACCCAAACATTGATTTCTTGCCAAAAAAGATATTGTAATTTCTGGAAATATAATCCTTGATTTTGATGAATTTCTGGAAACCATTTAAAAAGCTTTCTTGCCCCTGATTTACTGATTAAAAAAAACTTGTGCATGAACTTCCTCTGAGTTGAAAGCTGCCATGAGTTTGCATATCTCTTGCTATTAGGCATTGATGTTGTTTATTCACTCCTCGGCCATTCCATGTATTAACAATACTATTTGTACGCTGTTTTGTATGTTTCCATTTGAGAAGTATGCCTTTGTTCATCATTATGTATACACAGATCTTTACATGCCTCCTACATGTTTATTGTTGTTGTGTCACTTCTTTGGCTAGTCTAACCATTTTCTTTGACTTTGTATCCTTACTGTCATGTTGCATGTTTGTGCATCAACACTACATATATTTGTGCACCATCCTGTGCATGCTGTCCATTCATGAGTGTTGCACTTTGTAGCTACTTGTAATGCACCCTGGCTTGACCATTTTAGATACACTTGAACTACACATATATGCTGCTGCACTCATTTATGTTGCCTTGAATGGTTTTGCTGTGTTCATCTCCACCGTATGCTGCTCGGCCATTTGAGTTGAACATGTTTGTGCTGTTACACCATGAATATTGCTGACTTGTCTTGCTTCACTGTTGTGAGTTGATCATTGCATACATGATGTTCTTTATCATTGATCGCTTCTCTGTTTATATGTGTTTGAGGCTGAGTCTCACCTTGTCACATGTACTTGCATTGCTTGATCCATTTGTGTAGATCATCTAAGCCTGTATCATTGTTGTGATGTACTCTAGTCATGCTGCAACACTGACTTGCTTCATGTATAATGGGTTGCTCTTAAATGTTAAATTTCACTGAACTGTTTTGATCCATTTGCATTTTGATTACTTGTACTCGACCACTCTGGGTTGCTAGTACTCGACCAGATTGCCATGTATTGTTGGTTTGAGCTCGACACTGTGTTGAGTTGTGCACTGATTTGAGATGGTCCACGTGGCTACTCCTCAGTTGCACGCTGATTGGCGAGGCAGTGCACACGTGTATATCTATACACGTGTGTATATGCAGCCATCAGACAAGATTTCATGTCCCTGTACTATACATACACAAACTGACTAGACACAGATCGTATCAAGTCGTGAAAAATGATGAGAAGCACACTAGAAATCTGAGGCAAATAAAATTTTAAAAATAAAATTTATATTCACATGTATTTTGAAAATTATTTCTGTTTCATATACTGTGTGTGTTTCTACATATGACAGGTATGAAGATGACTGGACTGACAGTGAAGTGCTGTGAAGACTGAAGACAGAAGTTAACAGTGAAAAATATACAAAAGCATCTGTATATGAGTGTAACTGAATGTACACATAAAATTGTATATATGATTTGTATAGAAAGAGTGACTGTATGAGTGTTGTAGAGATAATTATACTGATATTTGTAATAAACATTTTTTTTTGAAATAAAATATCATTTTAATGTGTTCAAACGAATTTGTCTATCATATTCAGTTTATTTACAAGTACAATGAATGTAGAAAAACGTAGTGTATATGAAAGTGGATATGAAATGAAATGTATATCAGTGATGAATTCAAATAGTGGAGTTATAAATAGTTGTACTGTTGGAATATTTGAAATATAATATTCAATTTAAATAAAATACTGTATGAATATATGAATGTCTGTACAGTTGTATTCTATTTAAATATAAATATTATATTCATGTATGTGATGTATATATAGAATAGTACAGTAACAAACACATTTAAAATAATATTTATTTGGTTGTTATCATCAAACAAAAATCATATAAGTTTGTATACAACTACGCTATATACAACAATCTCCCCATTTTGATGATGACAAACAAATAAAAGATTTTGAATATAATAAATGTGTTTGTACGTGAATTGTGGAACTCCCCCTAAATGTATGCTCCCCCTACAACTAAACTCCCCCTAGCTCTGATATCATATGTGCAAGAATGAACATAATAAATCAAATGATTTTTCAATGATAAGAATATTTATAAAATATTCACCCATGAACCAAAACCTCAACCATTCTCCCTCTTTTGTTATCATCAAAAGGATACAGAATTTAAAATAGCGATGAAAAATGACTAGAAAAATGGTTAAGAGAGTGAATGTTCACTATAAATCCCAATAAATCAAACAAAAATTATAATATTCCAAGAATCGATGGCAAATTTCACATTTTAGAATGATGAACTTATGATGAAATTTATAAAAATGGGGAGAGTTAAAAAAATATGGATTTCAATTATTTTCAAAAACAGAATTTTAAAAAAATGAAGCTAAAAAAACAGTGATAGATTTGGACAATAATTATAAATTCAACTTAAGTGACAAAACCGAATAGTCACAAATCCCAGTAGCTATCAATCAACAAATCATAGTATGTCATAAAATATCAACACATTTCACAAGTTAGATAATGGATTGATAGCTGTTTTTACATACCAAGAAAAATTTCATAAAAAATTATTTATTTCAAATTATTTTCATTTTCTTTTCTTTTTATTTAAGAGTGCACTGACCATGCATAACCGCAGCTCGGATTTTTAAAAGAGATCAGTCGCAACTTAAATTATAAGTTGTCTCTTAACCATGAATGACCAGAGCTTGGATTTTTAAATGAGGTTAGAGACACTTATGAATTAATTATATATTTATCGTTTTTAGCTTCAAAGGAAAAACTCCTCGGTATATAAAACCAATATATTGATAATTGAAAATGGGGTAGGTACAGAAATGGACTGTGAAATAAATTTCTAAATTAATAATATTATGAAATATGCTCTACTGTACCGGGATCGTTGAAAATTTCCAATTATCACTAATTTTGAATATTAATATAACCACAATTCCATCATAAATATTTTCACAATTTATTCAAGATAATTTTAAAAAAATAAACTCTCCTCATAAATATAAACTCATGATGAATGACAAAAGGATGATAGTTGAAGAAGATGTTCGTGAAATAATTGCCATTTCAAAGATATTATAATAACTGTTCAATCATCATGAAAATTCAAAATAGAATCTCCTCTTGTTGTGAAGTAAGTAGTCATAACTCATCACAATTTTAAGATCTGATAATAATTTTGATGAATTATTAATACAGTTTAGTTTGGTTATTGATTTCAATTTCTGAATGAATAATCAATAAATAATTATAAAATTGAAAACAATTACAAGAGGAATATGAAGGGCTACACAGGACAAGAGGGATTAAAAATATATACAAAAAAAAAAAAAAATTAGACCATCTGAACTGATACCACTTGATGTCTCTATTCATGAGGATTTTAAAAAATGACACTGGAGACAGACAAAGATATCGCAGACAACAGAATCTTAATCACAAAGCCTAGGCAGACACAGTTAACAAAACAAATAAATTAATTTCATCTATCAGAGCATGGAATATATTAGATACCAAAACAACCAGTCACCAAAAAATATTTTCAAGAACAATATCTGAGCAGCACAAAAATCATTTTCAAAGCAGACTTGTCAAGGAGATGTTTCGAAGATATTTCAGACAATCAAAGAATGGTCACAAAAGATGATTCATGATTCAAGATCAAAAATACCGTTTATTTGAAATCATTTGAGGAATATAAAAAAGAATACAAGATTCAATGAATCGATCACACCAGATTATTAATTTCAGATTTAAGGTATGTGTGAGATGCAATAAATCAATAATTTCAAATGATTTTAAACAAACAAATATTCAAATAAAATAACCATGAAATAACAGAGAGATTTAAGACCGGATTTTCAAAGAAATTTTCACAAGTATTTCTGACACGTACAAGAGTAATTTCAGATCATTTACATCAAGTATGAGAGATATTCATGATACAAAAAAAATATTTATTTGAAATCACTTGAATCAATGTCAAGATTTGAGAAATAATGAATCAGTCACACAAGATTGACTACTTCAAATTTAAGAGGTGTGTGAGATTCAAAATATCAAGAATTTCAACTGATTTCAAACAAACAAATTTTAACCACATTGATCATGAATAAAGATGAATTTCAAGATGTATCGCTAATTCAAGATAATTCAAAATTTCCACGCCAATCTGAAAAATAATGAAATTACCACGACTGATAAATATTGGTGTGCTGTAATGAGTATATTATTTCAAGCTTTTCTAAAATGAATTAGAAGAAACTCAAAACAGCAAAGGTGTGTAAATTCCATTAAAATTTCAGGTCTTCAAAAATGTAGAATTCAAAATTAACAGCGTTCAAGATATGACAAGAATACATCAACACTGTTATGAATTCAGAAATCAGAAAATAAACTTCAAAACAATTGCAGATATTTACAAGTTTAAATACAAGATCTGGATATGATTAAAACACCAGATTTTTATTCAAGTAAAGCAAATTTCTAGCAAATCAAGAGTTCTGCAACGGGAAGTCAAGGAAGCCCAGAACAGAAAAAGAATAACATGATAGTGACAAATCAAAAAAAAACAAAAATACAAAGGATAGAAAGAGGAATAAAGAAAGAAAATAAAAACAGAGAATATTTACAAAGGTGAGTTTAGAGATCATACCAGAATCCAATGTAAATCAGAATCTCTAACTCAACAAATCCTAGCTGGAGGAACCGTGAATGATACAGAAGTATAAACCAATTTGATTTCAAATTTCTTTTTGCACAGCAGTTCCTCAGCTTCCACCGGTACCTAACAGTTTGTAGAATCGAGTGGTCTAACAAAGGTTGTAAAACCACTCACAGTTTTGTTCACATCTTTTAGTACCCAAATCTGTTTGTATAACAATCCATTAGAATCAACATGAGTACCCTTTGGAACCCAAATTCGTTTAGTTTTTCCAAAAATCATTTTATTTCTTTTTAAGGTCCACCATTGTTCAACCGGATTGTTATTAAAACAATTCTTGTCTCGCTTGTGATTCAAAAACCTTTTGGATTTTTCAGAGTTCCAATTTTCAGAACGAACCTTTCCAAAGCAATTTGAGGGATTTTTAAAATCACACGAATTCCGATTTTCAAAGACATTATTTCTCCCAAAGCAAAGACCACATTTATTTCCAATAGACTTTTGGTTTTGCAACAACATATTCAACGATTTTCCCCATTAGAAAATTTATCCAAAGTTGATTCTAGTCGTTGAATTTTGGATTTAAAATCACCATTTTCTTTTATTAAATCTGAACAACGACTATTAGTGATCTTTCTCTTAGTATCAAATTGTTTCAAGACCAAATTCTCATTTTCAAGCAAAGTAATTTTGGTTTGGTACTCAGAAATCACAAATTTAAAATGAATTTGCTTTTCAAACTCAAGTCTTTCAAATTCTTTGTGTTTTGCAATTTCATTTTCTAAATCTTTCAAAATCAAATTAGTTTTCAATAAACTCTCTTTATCAGCAGTTTCATGTTCGGAATTTTTGGTGGTCTTAAAATGTTCAAATTCCTTTTGCAGAAGATTGTTCGAACTTAATAACTCAATCTCGTTCTTTTTAAGGATCCGAATTTCATTCTCAAGATTTTGAATGTTTTTATTGAGATGAACGAGCTCAGCTTTCAATTTCAAACAGTTTTCACAATCAGAATTTTCTAATTTCTTGACATTTGAAAGTTTTGATTCCAAACAGTTAATTCTGCTGGTCAACTCATGATTCATAGATTTCAAAGATTTATTTTTTAGTTGGAGTTTATCAACTGATTTGGTTAAATCAACAAAAAAATAAACCAGATCTTCATACGAAAAATTTCTCAATTCATCGTCTGTTGAATCTCCATCAACCGATCCATCTGAATTTTCATCTGTAAGGCCAGTTAAGCATCAATCTGAATCTAAGTTGACATATCGAGGTTTTGAGCTGGTGTTGTCAATTTGTCCATACTTCGTATTAAGAGTATTCCAAATTTCCTGCGTAGTCAAACAATAGGAGATAAAATCAAGTTGATTATTACTAAGATGAGAATAGAGAATATGCATAACACAAGCATTAATATTCCTATCTAATATATCATTTCCACTGTAAACAACATCCCAATATTCAACTGATTTCAAATATGGTTTCATTTCTGATTTTCCAATTCAAAAATCTATACCATCAAAAATATTTGGAATGTGACTGGGTTGGCTCTCTATGGACTGACAACTAGGGATCACCATTACTCTAGAGTTAATAGAAAATACCTGCTCTGATACCAATTGTTGGATATATATTAACCCTAAAGGGGGGGTGAATAGGGTTTATCATAGTTTTTTTCACTGAATTAAAATCTGACAGGATATTAAAATAGTAAACAGACCACAGAATGCAGCAAAAAGAAAAGTGCAGAAAATAAATCACACACAGATATACCCAGCTTCGGCAAAACCCTGCCTACTACTGCATTCCTAAGATTTCGACTAGGTAAAAGAACAGATGCCCCATACAAGACCATGTACACTCGCGAACCCCTCGCTCCTATTCTAATCCTACGCTCAAAACCCTAGACTGGTCTATATCTACTAGACCAGATTTTCCCTATATTTACAGACTCTAGTAAACTGCCAGCTAAAACCTTAATTGGATTTCGTAGTATTTTACAGACACTAGAAACTAATATGGTTTACAAATGAATTACAAAACAATACAATAAAAAATTGAACAAATAAGAAAACCCTTGTCCCCTTTGAAATAGGAAAATAGGCTTAGCCCAAGCCAAGTATGCCGGCCCATTTTTTATTATCCATTTGAACGCCATGCTCCAAAATAATGTCGGTCGTTCCTAAAACCTAGGGTTTCCTGAAATCCCCAAAATGAATCGATTGCTGAAAGAATTATCGTATGGACATAGTCTCGAGTTGCTTGCTTCTTCGATTGGATGTTATCTGATTTGAGAAATTTGTGACGATCAAAACACACGTGAAAGATAGTGAGCTCTCTTGTATTTTCTCTTCTGATTTCTTTTGAATTTTTTTGTGGTTTCAATCTCGATGTTTGCCAGTGATGAAACGATGTTAATATAGGATTAAGAATCCCTTAAGCTTCTCTGATTTCGTATAGTTGACTTCGATCTGATTGTCCCACGTGATTTTGTGGATTTATTGTTGCTTGATTGTCGAATCAACTTTTATGAAATTTAGGTAATAATGGAATCTAATTTGTGGCCCCTTGCTTTCCCCTTGCGTAAATTTGTTGCTGTAAAATCTTGAATCATTCCTGGAAAGATTTTTGCCATATATAACTTTGATTTCAATATTGTGGCCTTTAAACTTGCTCCAAGTATTTATGGAAATAACTGAAATATCGTACTGATTTCAAAAAAATAATAATATGATTTTCAATATTGCCAGAAATGTTTGAGTGATTACTTGCCCAACATTATTGCGTGATAATTTCTGGACACAATCATGGAATTTTTGTTCACTTGCCAAACTTGAATTTCTGGAAAAATTATCTTCTACATGCCTTTAACCAAACATTGATTTCTTGCCAAAAAAGATACTGTAATTTCTGGAAATATAATCCATGATTTTGATGAATTTTTGGAAACCATTTAAAAAGCTTTCTTGCCCATGATTTACTGATTAAAAAAAACTTGGCATATCTCTTGCTATTAGGCATTGATGTTGTTTATTCACTCCTCAACCATTCCATATATTTGCACTAGTATTTGTACACTGTTTTGTATATTTCCATTTGAGAAGTATGCCCTTGTTCATCACCATGTATACACAGATCTTTACATGCCTCCTATATGTTTATTGTTGTTGTTCACTTATTTGGCTAGTCTGTCCATTTGCTTTGACTTTGTATCCATACTGTCATGTTGCATGTTTATGCATCAACACTATATATATTTGCGCACCATCCTGTGCATGCTGTCCATTCATGAGTGCTGCACTTTGTAGCTGCTTGTAATGCACCCTGGCTTGACCATTTTAGATACACTTGAACTACACATATATGTTGTTGCACACATTTATGTTGCCTTGAATGGTTTTGCTGTGTTCATCTCCACCATATGCTGCTCGGCCATTTGAGTTGAACATGTTTGTGCTGTTACACCATGAATATTTCTGACTTGTCTTGCTTCATTGTTGTGAGTTGATCATTGCATACATTATGTTCTTTATCATTGATCGGTTTTCTGTTTATATGTGTTTGAGGGTAAGTCTCATCTTGTCACATGTACTTGCATTGCTTGATCCATTTGTGTAGATCATCTAAGCCTATATCATTGCTTTGATGTACTCTAGTCATGTTGCACACTGAATTACTTCGTGTATACTTGGTTGCTCTTAAATGTTAAATTTCACTGAACTATTTTGACCCATTTGCATTTTGATTGCTTGTTCTCGACCACTCTGGGTTGCTAGTACTCGACCAGACTGCCTTGTATATGTTAGTTTGAGCTCGACAATGTGTTGAGTTGTGCACTGAGTTGAAATGGTCCACGTGGCTACTCCTCAGTTGCACGCTGATTGGCGAAGCAGTGCACACGTGTATATCTATACACGTGTGTATATGCAGCCATCAGACAAGATTTCACGTCCCTGTACTATAAATACACAAACTGACTAGACACAGATCAGATCAAGTCATGAAAAATGATGAGAAGCACACCAGAAATCTGAGGGGAATAAAATTTTAAAAATAAAATTTATATTCACATATATTTTGAAAATTATTTCTGTTCCATATACTGTGTGTGTGTGAAGAAGACTGGACTGACAGTGAAATGCTGTGAAGACTGAAGACAGAAGTTGACAGTGAAAAATATACAAAAGCATCTGTATATGAGTGTAACTGGATGTACACATAAAATTGTATATATGATTTGTATAGATAGAGTGACTGTATGAGTGTGGTAGAGAGAATTGTACTGATATTTATAATAAACAAATTTTGTTTGAAATGAAATATCATTTTAATGTGTTCAAACGAATTTGTCTATCATATTCAGTTTATTTACAAGTACAATGAATGTATAAAAATGTAGTGTATATGAAAGTGGATATGAAATGAAATGTATATCAGTGATGAATTCAAATAGTGGAGTTATAAATAGTTGTAATATTTGAATATTTGAAATATAATATTCAATTTAAATAAAATACTGTATGAATATATGAATATCTGTACAGTTGTATTCTATTTAAATATAAATATTATATTCCTGTCTGTGTTGTATATATGGAACAGTACAATAAAAAACACATTTAAAACAATATTTATTTGGTTGTTATCATCAAACAAAAATCATATAATTGTGTATACAGCTACGTTATATACAACAAATGGTCCTTCAGCAAGTCCATTTGCTTTCTAAATTGGTACATAGCAGCCTCGAAGCGGGCCAGCATCTGGGTCTTTGCAGCAATCATGTCGCAAGAAAAAGTCTGATCATCAGACGGAGATATGTCCACATTAGAAGATATTCCCTGTAAGCTCCAGCCTTTAAGACGCTTAGCAAGCTTGGGATTACACGGTCCATTATCATAACGTGGCCTATTCACGATAGTCTGGAGTTCTGAATAAGAAGGACTGAGAGGAGATTCCACAGACGGCTGCCCCATCGATTGAGTGTCAGCTATCTGAACATCTAAATCAAAGAACCTCTCTATCCGACGATGTTCTGGAGATGAACCCATCCAGTAAGATGGATTAGTGAATAATTGTGCAAATAAGGGTTTAAAGGGTCAGCCAAGTGAAGCAATCAAAAGAGAAAATATGAACAATCGACTCCCTCAATCTTGATTGTGTGCAGTAAGAACATTTTGTTCTCAATATGTCAGAATCATTCAAAGTCAACCCAAGTGCAGATCGAGAACGACCTTTTACACTTGAGCAGTCACAGGAATCAAACCAGAAGTATGAATCGTAATAACGATATCAAGACAGCATACCTTAAAGCATTTCAGTGACATGAAACAAATTGTCAACATATGGTCATAGTATCAGAGATTATAACTTGTCCTAAACATTTTAGCAAGCATATTGTGTGTACAAAGTTTAGAATCAGCAGGAGCAGTAAATTAAAGCTCTAAGATGAGTGAAAAAATGAAGTGAAACCACTCCAAAATTTTGACTATTCTCATCGCAAAAGATCAGCGGGAGCATGTGTCATATCTAATGATCAAAGAAGATTTCAGAAAGCAGTTTAAATAAAAAACATAAAAGGACTCATTCATACTAAAAGCATGCATTATCGATTCAGAAGAAGAACAAGCATAGGCAATAATGGAAAACCTGAACCTCACGGGTTAAGAAGTATGAAAATCCTTAATGGGAGAATCCAGTCACAATGGAGATAAGGCAGAAGCTAAGATTTAGAAACTGGAACAGTTGCTATCGATGTGTTTGATATGGTAAAATAAGAATAAAATAAATGAAGGGCAAGAAAACAACAAGGAAGATTAAGGGACATGCATCCAGACATTCCCTGCCACGTCAGCACAGTATTTGATTGCACACGGCCCGTCAAAACCAGCTGTCTTGCCCGCTTCCCCATGATTTGACCGACCGAAATAAGGTGAACGACTTAGATTTCTCACCCACAAGGAAGAACGATTTCAGCTGTTTCTTTTCATAAGAACGGCCTGTAGTCCTGCACGACCGATCCTTGATAAACCTGATTTAGTTTACCAAACTTTGTCGTGATCAGTTATTTCGTAGCCAGTAATTTGCAAAATAAAATTGCAAGCTTCGATGGGCAAATGTTTATCCCTTAAAAACCACACACATATTGGTTTATTAATTCTGCGTTAGTATTATGGATCGGGCGTCACTAGGATCGGTCACGCAAAATGTTTCTCAATATACTCAGATGGTCTATGAAAAAACAGGGACAACCACACATTACGAAGGGTCAAATACAGCTAGGAGAGTTGCACATGTTAGAACAGTCAGGGGGTCCGCTCAAACACAGCCAGGGTTAGTCGCGCGATATAGTTTAAACTTACAAAGAAGTCACGCATGCAAGACCATTCCAAGAACAGCGCGACACAAAGACTCAAACATCATGAAAGGGTCACCCCGCTCGTCCTTGTACCAAAAAGTCTGATTGAACAAAGCAAGGAGAAAAACTGCCCCATCAGTCAGACAAGAGTTCAAAGGTACCTGGGATCGCGCACGCGCTCTATGTCCACTTACAGATCACAGCCCCAATCGTTCGCTCCTCAATCTGTCGTTACTATTCCAATCGGATGTCTTCCTCCAATTAAGGATCGCTCACCTAAAAGCTGTTCACAACTTGGGAAGTCGCTCACTCTCACAGAGTCGCTCGCTCTTGTAAAGCCACTTTATCTGGACAGCTGGGAGCGGTCACTGACAACTGGCTACAATCGGGCGGTGGCATGTTCGTAATAAATGGGATGAGCGACTCGGATGAATTCAAGTTCAAATCTCCATAGGGGCTCACCTATAAATAAGACGCACCCTCCACCAAGAGGGGGAGAGCTCCGGCCACCACGAAGTGCTGCTAAATTCCATCCTTAGTCATTCCTTATACAATTTTCAGCCACGATCATCATCATCATCCGAAAATCCTTCATCCATCTGGCCATGGCGACTATCAGAATCTGATAAGTGTGAAAGACCCAAGACATCCTCCTCCTCCTCCATCGCCTATCCGACCTTCTTCACCACTTATCCTGCCATTCCCCCATCGAATCTCGTGAATCTAAGCGAAATTTGTATGTAAATTAAGAATATATTGAGTGAGTCGACGAATGTATAAGGAACAAGACCTGATATGTCTTGTAATCATCATCATGGTAATGCAAACTCCATTCACAATGGACGTAGGCCTAACACAAGGCTGAACCACTCTAAAACCTCATCTCCATTTTGTTTTCTTTGCATTTTCACTTTAAATTATTGTTGAGTGCGGCTCCACTTATCCCCTAACCATATTGGTGAAGCACATTCATTGTACCGTTGGTGTTTGGACCATTTTTGATGAAAACACTGTTGATGGTCATTCTATATTAGATCCTATTGCACTCTTTGTGATGGTTGTGTAAATCACTCTTTCATGAGGATAATATATTTTATTAAAAACGATTTGGTATATTATATCATGCATTAACTCATCCCTGTGTCAAATACAAACATGACATGTTGTGGCACCAGTTTTGCATTATTTGTTCACTAGTTGGACAAAATTCACAGAAATAAAACCCTAGTTTGCATTAATTGTAGTTAACAAGCTTATATGGTAAGTTACACATATTTTGTGTTCTTCGTGAACGATCAGTACTATTTAGCTGACGAGTAAGTTTTTATGCTATCAATTGTTGCTTCTGAAAAGATGCCCCTTGCTGTGCAAAATATCTTGAAAGTCCTCACGGTGAGTGCTTTGCTTTACTGAATAATTGAAGAATTGGTTGACTAATGCATGTATTGATACACTTTTGATTATTCTAACCAATTGGAGAAGTACTTATCAGGGATTATGCATGCATTTGGCGATCCTGCACAGGTATATTTTAAATTTGTAATATGTTGTGCTCTTTATTTTTTATCTACTTCTTCAATTTGGGTTCAGTTTGTTTTTGTGTAATATATACCTGTATTTTGCACATGTCACCAAATATATACATGTAGTACTGAAAAAGTTCAAAAGAAATAGTGAATTGAGAATGGTTCAGCAATGACATATTTTGAGGATACATTTGCATTGTATTTTTTACATGTCCAAATAATATTATTTTGAGTATCACGCTGCACAAATATCAAGCAACCTGGAGCAATATAAGAAATATCAACAAGTTATGAATTTTGTTTGTACAAATATATAAGAACATATTACATTACTTATGTGCAAGCTTATGTTATTATAGGATATTTATATATGAGTTGACTGTTTGTGTTCGTTTTAGGATTACAAATAATGCGCTCTCAAAGAATTTTTAAGATTATAAGAGTGTTTAGTTGTTGTGTAACTTCCAAATATATTGTAGTTTTATTAGTGTTGCTGTTTTTGTAGTACTCAGTGCAGTTTATTTTGTATATTCTGATGTGTTATTTGCATTCCATTAGTGCAGTTTTTTTATTTCTTATGTAATTATTGGTCTATATGATGCAGTTATTTCTTCATGTTTTTTGTACTTTTTTCTTCATTACGTATCAATAAAAACATAATGGTGCAGTTTTTTTATTTAATTGTGTAATTTTTATTGGTAGATTTTCAAATTAGAATTTTATTGTAGTAACATTTACCGACGGAATAGAAAGGGAATACGAGTGGGTTTTTCATATCTATGTGTGATTGCCGACGGAAATAAAAACAGTTATCACCAATAAGCTTGCTAAAATGTTAGAATTTGCGACGAATTACTGACAGATATCTAAGGTGAATCAAAAGTTGAAATTATCCGTTTCTAATCTCTTGCTGTTTAGTAAGGGATCTCCAACGGATTTTTTTAAAAATATATGTTAAAGAAATATTTATTCATCGGTAAAATGTCAGTAAATTTTTTAAAATTAAATTTAAATATATTGACAAATGACGGTAAAATACCGGAGAACTGACGTTAATTTCCTTCGCAAAATGGTCACTAGAATACCGATGTGAAATTTACCGACCAGTGTTATCCATCACAAATTCGTCGCTAATACATGTTTAGTGACAAATTTGTGACGGATTCGTCCGCTGCAAAATCAGTGTTTTGCTGTAATGTCAATTTAAGCAAAATTGCAAGTACATTGAATGAAAGCGAAGTAAACTTGCAAGAAAAACAAAAACTTTATTCACAACATGAAATGTAGGTTTATACAAAATCAAAGACAAAAAAGCAAGTGCCATACTCGCACAAACACTGATGGTAAAGTGTCGGAGAATTGATGTTAAGTTTGACTTCATATTTTGCAGAATTTTGTTGAGTTTTATATATTGTGCAATGCCATTTATATTGAAACTCAAGCTATTCTTAACAGTATCAGCATAATATTTCTCGATGCCCAATTATTGGCAAAACCTAAAAAGGGTTTTTCTTTTACAAGTATTATTTTAGGATACAATAATTTTTATTGGGGTGTGATCAGTGGTAGCTTATAGCAGAGTACAAAAAATAAAGTTAGAAAAGATTTTTAAAAAAACTTGGTTCTTGAATATTCTATCTAACTTACAATGTGTATTCTTAAATTCACCAGATTTCTAGGTATATTTTCCCCATAAATAGTTGGTTCAATTAATCCATGTTATAAGAAAAATTTATAAACAATACCGATATATTTAAATGGAATGGAATTGCCTCCTCATTTTCCATAGGCATGAAAGATTGTATTAAAATCCTTCGTAAGAAGCCATGCTTTGTCAATATTTTTACTAAACAATGTTTTTCCAAAATTATTTTCAATTACTTTCACTATTTGAAGCATAAACAGAGGTTATTTCTAAAAGAAATCCCCCTTTGTTTTTATTTTTGCAAAAGCAGTGAATATATTGTTGATCCAATATAATATTTTATATGTCCCAAATATTTGGATTCCATAATATCAAAATTCTACCATTTTCCTCCATTTGATTATTATTAATATTATCCCACTTGGAAAATAGCTTAATATTCGAATAAGTAACCTTATCATTATATAATTTATGCTCATAATACCAATGATATCAGGATTATGAGAGCTTATTAAATTAGATAAATATATCAAGACCTCTTACATTCCAAGCAATAAAAGCTATAAAATAAAAGTAATATGTAGAAAAGTGTATAACAAGAATACTCACATGATATCAAAGACTACAGTGAAACATTGTGTCTGTCCTCCCTATCTTTTTCCCTCGGTATATTATCTTTTCTTTTGCATGAAGAATTATTTTTTGCACCTTCCTCTCCTTCAACAGGGACTAGGGTTTTCCCTGTCGTCTCTTTCTTTCTTCATTTGCCTTTTTTCCGATCGCTTTGTATACCTCTGCTATTTTTTCCATCCGCATCCCCATTGCAACAAAACATGAGATATGTATGTGTATATATATATATATATATATATATATATATATATGTAATTAAAGTGCTATATAAAAACAATTGGAGTAAAAAAATATAATAAAATTTAAATATTCCGTTTTTAGCCTTACACTTTTAAGAATGCGAGAATTTAAATTAAAAAAGGCACTTTAGATTAAAAATAATAATAGAAAAAAGGACATTGAAAATTAAAATCCCTTCTTTTTTTCCTTTCCCCTTCAATTCACTCCAACATTTCTAAATTAATTTCGCTCCAACATCGATTCGCTTTAACATCAATCGCTCCAACAATCGCATTAGTCGGTTCTCTTCACCAGCATCCACTTCATTGATTCCTTATCCTTCCGCACAACCGGCAATGTCATTGATTCTCCGTTAATTCATTCCAGCAATAAAACTAGCTAGCAATGATTTCGATTGCAGTAGTTCAATCCATAAGCAGGTTCACTCTAGCGTCAACTATTGTATCGATTCACTCCATCACAACAATCTCATTGACGGAGTTGTTTGGTCGTTTTGATTATGTGTATCCTCTTTATAAATTTTAGACTCGTGTTTCCGTAGTTGCTCCTTCTTATCATTCTTAATACTTTGCTGTTGAAAAAGAGACGGGTGTAGTAATCTACTACTTCTTGACTTTGAGTATATTCAGTGTCTTCGTTAACTTATGTTCTCTTCTTTCCTGAACGACATATATCTATAATTAAAGTGGGAAATAGAGTAATTTTTTATATATTACTAGACATTGCTAATAGACTTACGAAAAAGAATAAGGAACATATTTATGTTTAGGTTAATCTAACATAAACTGTTTGGCTTAACAACTGTCTAATTATAATGATACTGTGTTATCCATAATTATTATATAAGTTAGCCAATTACACTATTTTTGAAAGCAATACCTAACTCCTTTTTTTTTTTTTTTTTTGAAAACGTACTTATTATTTAATTTTTGATGTAATTTATTTATAGCGGACTACATTGAAGCATGGAAATGATAATGCACTCTCAGAAGTTTGTGTATCATTTTCAAAAACAAAATTTGGATCTTTAAAATTTGGACAATATGGTGGTTCCGTAAAGAATCCAATATCAATCGCAAAAAACTTTTGTTGTAAATTATAAAAAAAAACCTATCAGGTATTACATATTTTCATTTTAACATCGATTAGTATGTGTATCCTTGTTCTACTTGAAGGTTACTTATACATAAGACAAAGGAATGAATTGTTTTGATGGTGTAGGTTCGTTTTTTATCTAATTTATTCTTATTATGCAATGCGCCAACATTTTTTGTTATAGTTGTCTTTTTTTCTTTTGGTTATACTGCTTGAACTACACTGATAATTTGAGAAATTTGATACAACTAAAAGAAATGCATGTTAAAGACACTATATTATATCGTTGTCCAGTTACCAAATCAAATTAATATTTTGCTTTGTTATATTCTTCTTATGAGTTTCGTGGGATTTCTAACATTGTTTTGCAGCAAAAAAATTGTAATTTAAATTCCTACTTGCATAACATTCTTGGATCTTTTGATGAACTTATTCCCATTCTTTTCTACGGTTGCTTAGTAAACTAAGGTGAAAAAGTTTTCAGAGATAGTTTTGTATTTCATGTTTAGTAACTGAACTCATGATAATTCACACACCTTATAGGAAAAGTGAGCCCATGCTAACTTTTTTCAACTAATTTTTTTATGTTCCAGGTAATGTCTTGGTTATACTTGATTTGCAAGTTGATGAATTTGTTACTAAGGTTGGAATTTCTGGTGAGGTTATTTTTAACTTACTTAAATGAATTTCATTTAAATAATAATCACCGAAATCTTTATTAATTAAAATAATAATTTACCTCATTATTAACTATTGTAGAAGTAGCTAAATTCTTATTAACTAAAAATAAAAATAAAAATAAAATTCCTTTTTAAAGTCTTCTTAAAATTAAACAACTATTCGTTAAGTTATTTCATTTGGTTCATTAACAACAAACTAACTTAATAATCAATTCCAGTTGAAACGGTCGACTTGATCAACTCAAAACACGATTATTTCTTTAACAAATTCCAATTAATTCCTCCTTTAAATTAATTAATTTAAATAACTTCATTTACTTGTTTCTTAAACCAATTAATCAAATTCTTGACCGTTATTTTAATTTGTGCTCATTTACTTACAAATCTTATTTACATAAGAATTTGCGTTATAAAATAATTATATAATTATTGATAAACTTAAATAATTAGTAATAAACATTTATTTCCTTTATAACTTCAGTTCAAAATAATAGATTTCAAAAATCTATTCTCAGTTATAAAATAATTTTTATAACTTCATTTCTGTCGATTCACCTGACGGTAAATCCATATTCATAAAATGATTGATTTATAGGCCACGTGATGCCAATTACCCAACCAATAATACCCATTGGTTAATATCATAACAAATGTTGAAATACAATTTAAAAAATCAATAAACAAATCAATCATCTAATCAGGTTGGTCATACAGTTCATACAATGGTAATATAAAAATAAACAATAAATTTTGAGGAATCCAGTTGAATCCTTCCAACCTGTTTCTCTCTGCAGCCAAATACGTTATCACAAATAATATTGTTCAATTCAATAACAAACGTCATATTCAACAATAAATAATAACAGTAATTCAAGCATCTATATTTCTATTTAATACGTTTATATTATAAACGTAACCAACAAGGTAAGTTACCTTGTTTGGAAATAATCGTTAAAATAACGATTGGTTCAAATTAAATTTAACCGAACGTTTAATTTAATCAGTTCAGTTCAACACACACACACACACACACACACACACACACACACAGCATCGATCAACCAATTAACAATCATATCATACAAATATTTAAAACCGACTTATATAAAATATAAGTGGGTAAAAACTGAGTGATTAATACTCACTTCGGTTTGATTATTCTGAAACGGTTAGTTAGAGTTAAATTAAACAGTCGTTTAATTTTAACTGCAAATTCCGGTTATCTCCTGCACTGACTCAATCTGTTCCAGCATGTTCTGTTCGTCAACATGAGTCCAACAGATCTTGTTTTGTTCCATGTTGTTAGCATAGGTACAATTTATAAACATTTAAGTTAATTCTAATTTAATTCTAATTAATTATCTAATTAATAATAAAAACTCTAATTTAATTACGTTTAAGACTAATTGGCCAATCCCTTGATTCCCTTCTGCTCCCTGCTATATCGTTCGAGCTCGTATTATATGTTCCTTCCTCAAACGAACCAATTTCAAGCTACTGCATCACAAAGTTATTCACAATTAGATTACATTAATTATATCTTAATTAAATGTTAATTTAATTAATCACTTAACTTTCGTATATAATCAGCCGCAAATCACTTGATTAAGAAAACCCACCAGTTTCCTTTCTGTTTCCATCCAAAGTTCGATCCCGTCTTATAAAACTGAATATGCCAACTTCCACGAATTCTTCAACCCAATACCTCATGTAACGCGGCTTCATTGTTTTATTCCCCTTTGCCATTCGTGCTCTCTTCTTCGATTTACCTACTAAAAAAAAACTTGTCTGCTTCGCTCCATTGAAACCCAACTTCACGCATCAACATACCCCATTCCCCTAAACTTCACCATTCTGCATCAATTTCTGGCCACCCATGTTTACTTCTCTAATCCCACTTCGTGAATACACGTCTTCATTTCAGAATTGCCATGCTGCTACTTCACATTTAAACTTCCATCCCATTCTGCATCAATTCCCACTTCGTTTCTCAAACAACTTCTTCACAAGCCAACGTCCAAATTCACCCAGGCACCATTTTCGTTTCACGCACAATACCCGGCTTGCCCAACTTCTGCAGTCACGTACCACTTCAGCCATGTTGCGCCACCGCTCATTCACTGGCGATCGATCAAGAGATGCCGTCTCCAGCGCCTCAACGTACTCCACACACACCCCAAGCCTTGTGAACTTCGATCACCCCGTTTGCCTTTAAAACGACCGCTGCTGACTTTGAGAACCGCAGAGGCTGCCATGATGCATTAATCATGATCATTTTCGGTCAGGTTGAAGCTCTCGTTTAGCTCGAGTTTTTTTTACATAAGAAATCTCCAATTTTCTCTTTCATTAGAAAAATATGATCAAACAGATTCAAACGTTTTTTATTTCACCGAAATCCGACTTATATCGAATTCTGTATATTCAACTGAAGTTCAAAACGTAATTTACGAACTACTGCGAAGTTCCGAGTTCGTTTTATAATTATATATAAATTAAACATTTAAATTTCGTTATATAAACGAGATATATATTTTAAATCCATATAAAATTCCAAATCAATATTTAAAATAATAAATTATATTAAATATCTGACTACCGAGAATACGAGACATTACATTGCAACATGACACCGATTGGCTGATGAAGAGTTCTATATATCATCTCAAAATAAAACATGACCACAAATAGTAGGTAGAAATTATCCTGAGATAAATCTGCATATACTTTATTAATCGGGCTATTGCTTCTCAGAAATAATCAGTTGAACCCAAAAAGGACCTCTTAATTAGCCTAAGCACATTATTTCATTCAAATCCAACGAGTACTTGCAATGAAAATCGAATGGAAATATTGTGCAAAAACCCAAATATGAACTGTAAATAACCGTCATAACGCATGAATCTATATCCTGCTTCTTAGTAAAACAGACTCTTGAGCTTCTGAAAAATAAGTTTCGTTTACATTCAACAATTGTTGAAAATGTAAATCGGATTATCAAAAGCTCCTTTTCAATTAGTCAACAAAATATTTTTCTAGTGAAACCATATTCGCCATTAAATCAAATAAAAAAAGCCCAACAAATGGATATTTGAGACTTTGTGGCTTACAAGCATAATAATCACTTCGTATGTTAGATGTTGAGACCAAATAGAAGATTCTTACCCCTCGTAAATAGATCAGAATTGCAGATACCGGTGCGTAGAGGATCAGTTAAGATAAAATATAACCGATTTCGCTAAATCACCCTTCCCGATGCCTTGGCCCTTTGAAATTTAAAGAGTATTACTGGATTTGATGATTCGATTTTGAGGACAATCGGTTAGATGTGGATATTTTGGGAGCAAATACTCCGAAGCACCATCCCCCTTCACCACCACTGGTCGATGAATTTAAGGATAGATCAGGAATTTTGACTGGACGAAGAGATTGGTTAGAGGAAAATTGGAACTGACATAAGTCAGTTACGTTGTGTTAAACCAACTCAAACTGTTCAAAACAACAGATTGTTAATTGTTATTGGGTTAAAAATAAATCATCATAGACATAGAAATACGGAATATCTCGTAGTGGAAGTAAAGTTTATACAGTAATACAAAAATTTAATTTATACATATAAGAGTACAAATTGAATACAGATACAACGAAAGACAAAAGATATAAAAATACTTGAATAAATGATGGAAACAAAATATACAAGATAAATAACTGAACTTGAGACGACCCAAACTTCCCCGGTAAGGAAAGCCCGGATTGCTTTGAGAACAAGCCACATCGGAATGCAAACAGAAGAACATTTCATTGTTAATTACAACAATTCCATCAGAATACAAGAATATACAGAGTATGAATCAATATTACACATTCGAGAAATATCAGAGATCGCAATACATTTCATAGCAGCGGAAAATAATACAAAACACAACTAAAAAGAATATACGGATACAGAGCTTTCCGGATATCATTCCAGCTGTAAACCAGGTTCCTGTGAATATAAATCTGCAAAACCAAAACTACTAGCTTCCCATGCGGAAAATAGCGGCACCCGGAGTTTAGGTTAAAACAATAAACTCCAGGTCAGTCATGTGACTGGTGTGAGAACTAAAACAGATATTAATCTTTATTTTAAAGTTAGGTAAACCAAGGGACCACGCCGTATAACACGGAACGGGTTTCCTCCCAAGAATACTAGTGCATAAAACAAACTGCGCAATGCTAAATAAAGAAAAATGAAGATATTATAAGACCCTGGTCCCATCACACAATGCAACGCAAGCCGGAGGATAGAGTTTTTACCTTATAATAGCCAAGAATGCTTGGTACGTGAAATTTCATGTTTTATTATTACTATAAGTGTATAGTGTCAAAAAATTTAATCATAAGTATCAATCATAGACGGCATAAGTGCCCCATACCACTATGTCGCCATATATAGGTATACAATCAAAACCACAATTGTCACGTATTGGAAGCTGGATTTCCATCTGTGAACAGAGGCAAGGGATCGTCCTCTACCGAATTCGAGACGCTCTAGCCCGCCCCTCAGGCAAGCGCACAGGCAAACCTTGGATCGTCAGGGTCGGACCACCGATGTGGATTATTATGCCTGAACACTGCGTTTCCCCACCCTTTGGGGGTGTCAATGAGTCCAATGACTCCATAGGCTCCACATAGTCACCGATATATCCGAGGCGCCTCGCAACAGCAACAACCACACAAGTGAAAATAATATAAATGTCTGGGCTGGTAGGTCACTGACACCACCCTAACTAGAAGGAAATGCATGCCCTCTCTGAGGTCCTCTCCCGTTTCTCGTTCACAACCGGGGTGTGAGACTCGCGAATCAACGCTACATAAAGCTATGCCACACAGGCCGTGCTTTGATCATCAACCACAAGGCTTTGCTTTTCAACAAAAGCCTTGATCATTTGCCACTTAGGCATGCCACACAGGCAATTCACTCCATGTGATTGATATCCATCGATATATGACCTCTAAGCTCGTACGTCTTAGAGAAGGGCGTTAAGCAAGAGAATAAATTCTCCACCGCCAAACAGATATATATTTAATAGAAATCAATCACACAGAATAAAATCCAATGTCAGACAAACAGTCCATTTACAAGTTCGTTCTGGGTCTGAACGAAACCGGAGGCACCTTGTACTCGCATATCCATCGATCTCCAAGTACGTCTGGACGATCACCAACTGATTCCCTCCTCTTGGGTGTACAGCCCAATCAAGATCATCAGTAATCACCCAAATGATGTGAAGACCTCCGGTCTTCGACCACCGTCTTCGTCCTCGACACCACGTCGAATTAGTTATTCAAAATGGGATAAACTCGGTCTTTCTGAATAAATCGCGTATACAATAAACAAATGTTACACGAACACAACATACGCCTCATTCCCATTCAGAATATTCTTTTATTCAAATATTCTTATACTTTGGGAAAGGTTCCCATTAATTTTATCAAACACAAATTCTTTAAATTTATTCTTAAACTCCTTTTGAATATCAATTCAAACTAGTCGGGATTAGCGAACCACACCGAAGTAATCATTTATTTTATTTTCCAATCCCAACCTATTCATCCCATGAAGTAAAACTGGTCATACTTCATATCTAACACCACTGTGTTATCGGTAAATTCAATTACCATTTCACGTTCAAATCTAATTAAAGATTTAACTTACGCTTGGAGTAAAACAGGTGATACTCTATTCCCGATCTTTTCAATCTAATTAAAGATTCATTAAAACTCCACTTAGTTTTAATCTTCCCAAAAATCAGTATTAATGATTGTTTAACTTGGGAAACCATATCATGTCTTTAACTGGGTTAAAGAACCAATATCATTTAAAACACGATTCACTATAAACCCAAAATCACATTCTAATTCAATTCCAATTAAATATCATTTGGTATCCTTCATTAAATATAAATAAAAAGATTTAATCTTTTCCTCAACTGGGCTTAAGAACAGTGTTAATGAAGACACCATTCACGACAAACCCAAATCCCATTTGATATTAAATACAAGGCTCTGAATAGAAAATATATCGGCTTATATTCAATATCAAATTCTACGAGCAAAAAATATAGTATTGGAAATAACGATATAAATATATCTTTCACATTTCCATAACCATATCTGTATAATCACGAAATCCAACAACGAAATATTCCAAAGACAATTTCGATTCAAAGCCATTTCCACTTTATATATTGGAAATTCTGGTTATTTTCAAAACCATTTCAAATCCACTTTATTTATTTTAAAAACAAGTGGGATATTAATTCTAGTTCAAAACTAGTTCATTTCAATAAAAATCTATTTTTATCTTTTCACATATGGAGTTTTTCATCTCTACTCTTCACAAATCATTTCTTATGATTTTACACAAATTATTACTATTTTTAATAATTTTATCAAGGGTCGTACTGTCGATTTCCATCAACGGCCATCGAACTGCACTTACAATGACCTTTTCCAAATTTGATTTGGACATAATTCCAAATCCAACTGTTATATTTCAAATTTCTAGTATTCGTTAGAAATCTCTTTTCGATACGAACCCAACGGTTCCGGTTTTAGGAGAATCCGATGGTCGGATCTCCCGTGATATCCATTCGAAGTCAATGGTCGAAATTTGCGAACAACCGTAGCGCCGCGCGTTCTATTCTGGTCATTATATATATAATATAAATATGTATTATATATTTCATCGATTTCCTTTCAAAACATATTTTACAAATCGTTTTAAATTCGTCTTCAAAACGATTTCAACTTCACATTCAATTTCAAATCAAAATTGAATATTTCATATCATTAATCTATAAATGATAATATTTTCAAAACGTTATATTTTGAAATCACTTCCTTTTCTATAATCAATATAAAAACGAATATAATCGATATAAATATCGTTCGCGTCAAAATGGCGCATATCTAACCAACACGGCTTTATATATTTCAATTACTTCGTTATTCTATTCAACAAATGAATATTTTCTTCAAAACATGAATATTTTTTTTTATTCAACACATGAATATATATTTTATTCAACACATGAATATATTTTTTTATTCAACACATGAATATATATTTTATTCAACACATGAATTTTATTCTATTCAACACATGAATTTTATTCTATTCAACACATGAATTTTTATTCTATTCAACACATGAATTTTCTTTTATAGTATTCCTTATTTTCCAAATTGGAATGACGCCCAATCAATTACCATATAATGATAATTATATGGATTCCATACAACACATGTATATAATAGCATTGATAAATCATCAACCATCATCCAGAGTGCACCACACAACTGCATAAGCATTAAATATAAATAATTAATGCTTACACAGTCTGTCGACCAATCAATCGACATACGGCTAAATAATTGGGATTAGTGTACGCCAAATATCATCCCAACACCCGTGTGGGGTTTCAAATCAACAAACACATATTTTTTTGTGCAGTTGGGCGATGTGTAAAATTTATCGTCCCAATCAATATCAGTCAAATGGGTGTACATAAACAAATCGTTCGATTTGTAAATGAATATTTATTTTACTTCAACACATGAATATATATTTTATTTCAGCACATGAATTTTATTCTATTCAACACATGAATTTTATTATATTCAACACATGAATTTTATTCTATTCCACCTCACAATCAATTTTCACACAAACAAATCAATCCAAACGCAATCAAACAAACAAGTCGTCCATGGTCTGTGGACGACGGGTGTCGGGTGCTGCTAAGCACCGTCTGCATCCTAGTATATATTTCAACTAGAAAATAAAATAAAAGTGAGGAGTTCTCACCAACTAGCTAAACCAATACACCGCGTCTCTTCATATGTAGAAATCTTCATCGTATTCGTCTTTTGTCAATTTCATTGTCCGTTGCCACTACATATATAAAAATCACATTTTTATATTATTGCCATGTATATAAAAATCACATTTTTATACCGCGACTATATAGAAAAAAAATTCTATTTTTATTCTGGTACCGTTCATATAAAAATTATTTTTTTATCACTTCATTTCAATAAATAAAAATGATATTTTTATTTCTACTTCATATACATTTACAATGCTTCTTTCTATACAAAAATTATACTTTTATATTTCTTCTTCTTATATAAAGATCGAATTTTTACGACCTATATAATATAAAAATCGTATTTTTATATTCTCTATCTCATAAAAATCATATCTTTAACCTCTTCATATAATAAAAATCATATTTTTATTATCTTTATAATATAAAAATCATCTTTTTAATACTTCACTAATATAAAAATCATATTTTTATTACTTCACTAATATAAAAATCATATTTTTATTAATAAAAATCAAATCTTTGTCTTTCCTTTTAATGTAAAAATCAAAATTTTATTTTTAAAAATACTTCCATATCGATCTACAAAGATCTGAACATTAAAAACTGATTTTATTTGTTTATACTAATTATTTTAAATAAATAACATAAATAAAAACTTACAGTCGCATTGGAGGGGTGGTTTATCAGTGCATCGACTGGAGGTCGAGCGGGTGTTGGGGGTCGCGGCTCCCTGAGGTGGTGGTGCTGCACGGTGGTGTCACCTGGAGGGGGATGCGTGCGATTCTCAGGAGGGTGGCGCATTGGGGTCTGAGGTGGAGGGGGTCGGCATGGCAGTCGGGTTGGTGGCTAGGGTTTGGGCGGCGGTGCTGATTTGGGTTCTGGGTTTCATCGGAGAAAGGGCTTGGTGTTGGGGGGAATCGGAGGCGGAGGGTTGCTGGGGGAGGAGAGGGCAGTTTGGAGGGGGTGCGATCGTGGCGGCGTAGCCACCGGAGGGGAGGCGGCGCCATTCTTCTTGAATCGGAGGGGGAAATCGACTTTCACAAAGGGGGGCTCGTGAGTTATGAGAGAACAGAAAGGAGGGAGGGATTTTTTTATAAATTTTTATATTTAATTTAATATTATTAATTTTCTATAAGAGTTGACTTTTCATTCGAGTCTCAAATCGAGCCCAATGACTGTCGTTCCTAGCTAATTACCCCCATTTAGAATACAATGGGATATGTTTCATCAGCTGATTCGGCCGTTTCGATCAGTTTTCGTTTAAATTAAAATATAAATCTATATATTCAATTTTAAACGTACATTTCAATTTACCGGGGCCACATACGGACTGTAAAAATTCCATAAAAATTATTTCTAACTTCGTATTGACGATACGGTCCTAACAAAACTAATTTCGTCAAATTCTGAAACTGTTTGAAAAATGGCCATTTTCTGGTCAATCAAAATTGACTGAAACTTTTAAAACACGTTCAACTTCGCCACGCTCACATATTGATTCATAAAATTACGAATTTTTAAACTTAGCAATAACTAGACATCACAGATCCAACAAAAGTGGTTTCGTCGAAAACAGAGGTCGTTTGCAAAATTTCCATTTTTAAGGGCTCAAAATTCCATAGCGACTATTCAGAATATTCAACTGGGCATAACTTTTTATCCCCGCTATGAAATTTCAATTTTTCGGATTCGTTGGAAAGATATTTTCAAATAGATTCTAATATTTTTGGTTTCGCTAAAATCCGGTTTATTTTGAATCCTGTACATTCATTTGAACTTTGAAATCGAAATTTCAAACTACCGCGCCATTTTCAATTCCTTCTATAAATATAAATAAATATTTATATTCTAACGATGATCTATATAATATATACGTTCGAATTCTATTCAAACTAAATTTCTCGTTGTCATTATTTAAAATAATTCATTTTAAATATTCAAAATTCATCAAAATTGCCAAAATAAAATTTTTAAATTGGCTCAGATTTCCGGGTTATTACAATCTCCCCCACTTAAAACTTTTCATCCCTGAAAAGGAACGAAGCTAAAAGTTGTTTAACTAATCAACTCAACTTTCATTGTTTTCATTACGGCTTAAGTTCTTCAACTTTTCAGTTTCTAAGAATTTTCAAATTTTTCAAAAATTTGGCTAACACCCTAAATTTTCGAAAAATTTCGCCATAGCCTCCCCTGCACCGGGAGCTTCAGGATATTTGAAATAGCCTCCCATGGCCCTCACCAATCCAAAAAGAAAAAGAAATAGCCAAGCGGCTCATAAAATCATCAAAACCCAAGAAATACAATAAACATGTAACTATTTGTCGGGCAAACAATTTTATTCCTCTTCTCAAGCCTCCTTGCTATGACCTATTCAATGTAAGTACATATATATGCATGCAAATGTGACTGATTTTCAATCAAGTTCAATATTTGATCAGTTTGGTTAAAGGTTAAACATTTAATTAGACAAACAATAATCAAACAACACAACCAGCAATCAATTAGTTGATTAGCTTTTCAAATTCATAACTTTGACAAATAATTCAAAAATCAGATTTTTGCCAAATCAAAACAATAAGCCCTATCTAGTTTTGGTTCTCACACCAGTCTATTGGAAATATATAAATATCACACCTTCGAAACTCGAGCACAAATACTGATGATGTCGCGACATCACCAGAATTATTCCCAAGCGACTACAGTGCGATTCTATATCTATCCAGTATATTAAAACTTCAAATACACGCAGATCAGACGTATACGCAAAAGCTTTATATATTGGATTGTCCAAATCAATACAAATAAATATTCAAATACGAATAATTGAATTTTAAATAAATTTTCAAAATAAAACATGTTTTCACTTTTATTTTAAAAACATCACTCTTCACACTCGTTCTAGGATACTACTGATCCCATCTATAACGAGTCATTCCCATTGGATATTACTAATCCAATCTCTGATGAATTCTTTCGTATGGTTCTAATGTGTCTTGTTCTCGAGCTTTGTAAACCAAAGATCTGATACCAAATGGGACGACCCGAACTTCCCTGGTAAGGAAAGCCCAGATTGCTTTGATGACAAGCCACATCGGGACGCAAACAGAAGAACATTTCATTGTTAATTACAACAATTCCTTCAGAATACAAGAATATACACAGTATGAATCAATATTACACATTCGAGAAATATCAGAGATTACAATACATTTCATAGCAGCGGAAAATAATACAAAACACAATAGAAAAGAATATACGGATACAAAGCTTTTCGAATATCATTCCAGCTGTAAACCAGGTTCCTGTGAATATAAATCTGCAAAACCAAAACTACTAGCTTCCCGTGCGGAAAATAGGGGCACCCAGAGTTTAGGTTAAAACAATAAACTCCAGGTCAGTCATGTGACTGGTGTGAGAACTAAAACAGTTATTAATCTTTATTTTAAAGTTAGGTAAATCAAGGGACCACGCCGTATAACACCGAACGGGTTTCCTTCGAAAAATAGCAGTGCAAAAAACAAACTGCGCAATGCTAAATAAAGAAAAATGAAGCTATTATAAGACTCAGGTCCCTTCACACAATGCAACGCAAGCCGGAGGATAGGGTTTTTACCTTATAATAGCCAATAATGCTTGGTATGTGAAATTTCATATTTTATTATTAGTATAAGTGTATAGTGTCAAAACAATTTCAATCATAAGTATCAATCATAGATGGCATAAGTGCCCCATACCACTATGTCGCCATATATAGGTATACAATCAAAACCGCAATTGTCACGTATTTGTAGCTGGATTTCCATCTGTGAACCGAAGCAAGGGATCGTCCTCTACCGAATTCGAGACGCTCTAGCCCGCCCCTCAGGCAAGCGCGCAGGCAAGCCTTGGATCGTCAGTATAATAGCCCGGAAATCCGAGCCAATTTAAAATTTTTATTTTGGCAATTTTAGCGAATTTTGAATATTTAAAATGAATTATTTTAAATGATAATGTCGAGAAATTTAAAATGAATAGGAATAGAACGTATATATTTATATAGATCGTCGTTTGAATATGAATATTTATTTTAAATTATAAAAGGAATTGAAAGTGGCGCGGAATTTTGAAAATTCGATTTCAAAATTCAAATGAATGTACAGGATACAAAATGAACCGGATTTTAGTGAAACCAAAAACATTTGAACCTATTTGAGAATATCTTTCCAACGAATCCGAAAAATTGAAATTTCATAGCGGGGATAAAAAGTTATGACCAGTTGAAATTTGAGAATAGTCGCTATGGAATTTTGGCCCTTAGAATGGAAATTTTGCAAATGACCTCGATTTTCGGCGAAACCACTTTTGTTTGATCCGGGATGTAGAATTATCGCTAGATTTCAGAATTCATAATTTTCTGAATCAATACGTGAGCGTGGCAAAGGAAAACGCGTTTTACCAGTTTCAGTTGATTTTAATCGACTGGAAAATGGTCATTTTTCAAACGGTCTTCAAATTTGACGAAATTAGTTTTGTTACGACCGTATCTCAATAAAAGCTAGAAAATATTTTTCGGGAAATTTCAGAGTCCGTGTGTGGCCCCGGAAAATTGAAATGTGCGTTCAAATTCAATATATAGAGTTATATTTTGATTTTGACGGAAACTGATCATAATTGTCAAACTGGCTTACGATACATATCCCATTGTGTTCGGAATGGGGGTAATTAGCTATGGGCGACAGTCGTTAGGTTCGAAAAGGGGTTTGAATGAAAAGTCAACCCTTATAAAAAAATATTAAATTATTAATATAAAAATATATAAACACTCCCTCCTCTCTCTCTCTCACCCCTCTGATCTAAATCGAAGAAAAAAAACCCCGCAGAGCACGAAATCGACGCCCCCTTTCGATCGACGCTCCCCATTGGCCCCACCCTCCGCCGCCACCAGGCCGCGATGTGCCCTCCACCTTCCTCCGACCTTCTTCTCTCTCCTCCCCTCTTCTAAGAAGACCCGTAGCCCCAGCAGCCCTACACCGCCACGCCCGGGCCTGCGCCGCCCCCTACCACCACCGAACACCTACCCCGACCCTCCGCCGACCTGCTGAGACCCCACCGTCGCCTCCTTGCACCTCCGGCGCCTCCTCAGCCAATCACCCACCAACGTGAGGGCCCCCCACGAAGAAAATAAGGTAAAAGACTTTAAATTTAATTTCAATTTTTACTGTAAAATTCACATAGGATTAATTTTCAATTTTATGCGATTATAATATAATAAGGTGGTAAAGCTTTGATTTTTAATGACGGTAAAGATTTCATTTTTAATAATAAAATGATAATATTTTTAAAATAGAAAAGGTGCGATTTTTAATTATAAATACTATATAAAAATATGATTTTTATATTATAGAAAGAATAAAAATATGATTTTTATATTACAGAAAGAATAAAAGTATTATTTTTATATTGGTAGAGTATTAAAAATATGATTTTTATATAATAGAGAGTATAAAAATGTGATTTTTAATAATCAACTACGTGAACCAGATTGCGATGGAACTGTCGAGAACCACGGCGAAGATTTTCTACAAAAGAAGAGTCGCGGCATTTGGTTTAGCTTGTAGGTGAGAACTCCTCACTTTTATTTTAATTTCTAGTTTGAAATATATAATAGGATGCAGAAGGTGCTTAGCAGCACCCGACACCCGTCGTCCACAGATTATGGATGACTTGTATGTGTAATTGTTTGTGTTGTGAAATTTGACTGCAGATTGTGTTGAAATAAAATATATATATATAATATATATTCGTGTGTTGAAATAAAACATATATTCATGTGTTGAAATAAAACATATATTCATGTGTTGAAATAAAACATATATTCATGTGTTGAAATATAATATATATTCATGTGTTGAAATAAAATATATATTCATGTGTTGAAATAAAATATTCATGTGTTGAAAAAAAAAATTCATGTGTTGAAATAAAATATATATTCATGTGTTGAATAGAATAAAAATATATTTTCATGTGTTGAATATTCATGTGTTGAATAAAAATATGAATTCATGCGTTGAAATAAAATATATATTCTTGTGTTGAAATAAAATATATATTCATGTGTTGAAAATAAAATATATAGTCATGTGTTGAAATAAAATATATATTAATGTGTTGAAATAAAACATATATTAATGTGTTGAAATAAAATATATATTCGTATGTTGAAATAAAAGAAATATTCATTTACAAATCAAACGATTTGTTTATGTACACCGATTTGACTGATATTGATCGGGACGATAAATTTTACACATCGCCGAACTGCACAAATAAAATCTGTGTTTGATTGTTTGAAACCCCACACGGGTATTGGGATGATATTTGACGTACACTAATCCCGATTGTTTAGTTGTATGTCAATCGATGGGTTGACAGACTGTGTAAGCGTTAATTATTTATATTTAGTGCTTATGCAGTTGTGTGGTGCACTCTAGATGATGGTTGATGATTTATCGTTGCTGTTATATGCATGTGTTGTAGGGAATCCATATAATTAACGTTATATGGTAATTGATTGGGCCTCATTCCAATTTGGGAGAATAAGGAATATTATAAAAGAAAATTCAAGTGTTGAATAGAATAAAAATATATTTTCATGTGTTGAATATTCATGTGTTGAACAAAAATATGAATTCATGTGATGAATAAAAATATATATTCATGTATTGAATAGAATATATATTCATGTGTTGAATAGAATAAAATTCATGTGTTGAATAGAATAAATATTCATGTGTTGAATAGAAAGAAAATTCATGTGTTGAATAGAATAAAAATTCATTTGTTGAATAGAATAACGAAGTTATTGAAATATATAAAGCCGTGTTAGTTAGATATGCGCCATTTTGACGCAAACGATATTTAAATCGATTATATTCATTTTTATAATGATTATAGAAAAGGAAGTGATTTCAAAATATAACGTTTTGAAAATATTATCATTTGTATATCGATGATGTGGAATATTCAAATTTGATTCGAAATTGAATATGAAGTTGAAATCGTTTCGAAAACGAATTTAAAACGATTTATAAAATACGTTTTAAAAGGAAATCGATGAAATATATATAATATAAATATTATATATATTAAATGCCTAAATAGAACGCGTCGCGCTGCGGCAGTTCGCAAATTTGGACCATTGACTTCGAACGGATATTACGGGAGATCCGACCGTCGGATTCTCCTAAAACCAGAACCGCTGGGTTCGTATCGAAAAGAGCTTTCTAACGAATATTAGAGATTTGAAATCTAAAAGTTGGATTTGGAATTATGTCCAAATCAAATTTGGAAGAGGTCGTTGTAAGAGCAGTTCGATGGCCGTTGATGGAATTCGACTGTACGTGCCTTGATAAAATTATTAAAAATAGTAATAATTTGAGTAAAATCATAAGAAATGATTTGTGAAGAATTTAGATGAAAAATTACAAATTTGAAAAGATAAAAATAGATTTTTATCGAAATGAACTAGTTTTGAACTAGAATGATAATTTATTTATTTTTAAATAAATAAATTGGATTTGAAAGGGTTTTAAAAGTAACCAGAAGTTTCAATAATTGAATTGGAATGGAATGTGATTTTGGGTTTATAGTGAACCGTGTTTTAAATGACATTGGTTCTTTAACCCAGTTAAAGACAGGATATTGATTTTTGGGAAGTTTAAAACTAAGTGGAGTTTTAATGAATCTTTAATTAGATTGAAGTGATCGAGAATGGGGTATCACCAGTTTTCCTCCAGGCGATAGTTAAATATTTAATTAGATTTGAACATGAAATGGTAATTGAATTTACCGACAACACCGTGGTGTTAGATATGAAGTATGACCAGTTTTACTTCATGGGATGAATAGGTTGGGATTGGGAAATAAAATAAATGATTACTTCGGTGTGGTTCGCTAATCCTGACTAGTTTGAATTGATATTCAAAGAAGATTAAAGAATAAATTTAAAGGATTTATCTTTGATAAAATTAATGGGAACCTTTCCGAAGGTGTAAGAATATTTTAATAAAAGAATATTCTGAATTGGAATGAGGCGTATGTTGTGTTTTTGTAACACTTGTTTATTATACACGCGATTTGTTCAGAAAGACCGGGTTTATCCCATTCTGAATAATTGATTCGACGTGGTGTCAAGGATGAAGACGGTGATCGAAGACTGGAGGTCTTCACATCGTTTGGGTGATTTCTGATGATCTTGATTGGGCTATACACCCAAGAGGAGAGAATCAGTTGGTGATCGTCCAGACGTACTTGGAGATCGATGGATATGCAAGGTACAAGGTGCCTCCGGTTTCATTCAGACCCAGAACGAACTTGTATGGACTGTGTGTCTGACATTGGATTTTGCTCTGTGTTGAGCGATCTCTATTAAATATACATCTGCTTGGTGAAGGGAATTCATTCCCTTACTTCACTCTTCTCTAAGACATACGGGATCAGAGGTTGTATATCGATAGACATCAGTCGCATGGTGTGAATTGCCTGTGTGGCATGCCTAAGTGGCAATTGATCAAGGCTTTTGTTGAAAAGCAAAGTCTTGTGGTTGATGATCAAATCACCGCCTGTGTGGCATAGCTTTGTGTAACGTGAATTCGCGAGCCTCACACCCCGGTTGTGAACCAGAAACGGGAGAGGACCTCAGGGAGGGCATGCGTTTCCTTCTAGCTAGGGTGGTTTCAGTGACCTACCAGCCCTGACATTTATATTATTTTCAATTGTGTGGTTGTTGCTGTTGCGAGGCGCCTCAGATATGTCGGTGACTGTGTGGAGCCGATGGAGTCATTTGGCTCATTTACGCCCCAAAGGACGAGGGAACGTAGTGTTCAGGCATAATAATACACATCGGTGGACCGGCCCTGACGATCCAAGAGGCCGTTGCAGCTGTTCCTAAGAGGCGGGCTAGAGGCTCTCGAATCGATTGAGGACGATCCCTTGCCTCGGTTCACAGATGGAAATCTAGCTTCCAATACGTGATAATTGCGGTTTTGATTGTATACCTATATATGGCGACATAGTGGTATGGGGCACTTATGCCGTCTATGATTGATACTTATGATTGAAATTGTTTTGACATTATACACTTATAGTAGTAATAAAAGATGAAATTTCACATACCAAGCATTCTTAGCTATTATAAGGTAAAAACCATATCCTCCGGCTTGCGTTGCATTGTGTGATGGGACCTGGGTCTTATAATAGCTTCATTGTTCTTTATTTAGCATTGCACTGTTGTTTTATGCACTGGCATTCTTGAGAGAAAACCCGTTCTGTGTTATACGGCGTGGTCCCTTGATTTACCTAACTTTAAAATAAAGATTGATAATTGTTTTAGTTCTCACACCAGTCACATGACTGACCTGGAGTTTATTGTTTTAATCTAAACTCTGGGTGCCCTTATTTTCCGCAAGGGCAGCTAGTAGTTTTGGTTTTGCAGATTTATATTCACAGGATCCTGATTTACAGCTGAAGCGGTATTCGGAAAGCTCTGTATCCGTGTATCTGTTTTCAGTTGTGCTTTGTATTGTTTTTCCGCTGCAATGTATTTAAATGCAATTTAATCTCTGATATTTCATGTGTAATATTTATTCATACTCTGTAATATTCTTATATTCTGATGGAATTGTTGTAATAAGCAATGAAATGTTCTTCTGTTTGCATTCCGGTTTGTCGTATTCTCAAAACAATCAGGGGTTTCGAACGGTCTTGGTCGGTTTAGCGATCGATTTGGATCGAGCGAAATTACCGATCGTAACATTTGGTATCAGAGCTTTCGTTTACAGAGCTCGGAGAACAAGATACGTTAGAACCAAACGAAAGAATTCAACATAAATTGGATTAGTAATATCAAATAAGAATGACTCGTTAGAGATGGGATCAGTAGTATCCTAGAACGAGTGTGAAGAGTATATTTTTAAATTGAAAACAATTTTTGTTTTGAAAATTTAAATTGAATTATTCGTATTTGAATAATTTATTTGTATTGATTTGGACAATCAAGTATATATTTTGCATATACGTCTGATCCACATGTATTCGAAGTTTTAATATACTGGATAGATATAGAGTCACACTCTAGTCGTCTGGAGATGATTCTGATGATCATAGCTACATCATCAGAATTAGTGTTCGAGTTTCGAAAGTGTGATATTTATATATTTCCAATTGACTGGTGTGAGAACCAAAACTAGATAGGGCTTATTGTTGTGATTTGGCATCAAAAAACTGATTTTTTGGATATGTATTAAAGTTATGTGTTTGAAAAGCTAATCAACTAATTGATTGATGATTGTGTTGTCTGATTATTGTTTGATTAAGTAAATGTTAAACCTTTAGCCAAATTGTATCAAATAGTGGATTGTATTGAAAATTAGTCGCATTTGCATGCATATACATGTACTTACATTGAACATGTCATAGCAAGGAGGCTAGAGACGAGAAATAAAATTGTTTGCCCGACAAATGGGTACATGTTTATTGTATTTCTTGGGTTTTTGATGATTTTTGAGCCAATTGGCTAGCCGCTTGGTTGTTTCTTTTTCTTTTTGGATTGATGAGGGCCATGGGAGGCTATTTGAAATATCCCGAAGTCCCCGGTGCAAGGGAGGTTATAGCGAAATTTTTCGAAAATTTATGGTGTTAGCCAAATTTTTGAAAAATTAGAAAAGTTCTTAGAAACTGAAAAGTTGAAAAACTTAGGTCGTAAAGAAAAAAATGAAAGTGGAGTTGGTTTGTTAAACAACTTTCAGCTTCGTTCCTTTTCGGGGACGAAAAAGTTTTAAGTGCGGGAGATTGTAATAGCCCGGAAATCCGAGCCAATTTAAAAAATTTATTTTGGCAATTTTAGCGAATTTTAAATATTTAAAATGAATTGTTTTAAATAATAACGACTAGAAATTTGAATGAATAGGAATAGAACGTATATATTTATATAGATCGTCGTTTGAATATGAATATTTATTTTAAATTATAAAAGGAATTGAAAGTGGTACGGTAGCTTGAAAATTCGATTTCGAAATTCAAATAAATATACAGGATTCAAAATGAACCAAATTTTAGCGAAACAAAAATATTTTAATTTATTTGAGAATATCTTTCCAACGAATCCGAAAAATTGAAATTTTATAGTGGGGATAAAAAGTTATGCCCAGTTGAAATTTCAGAATAATCGCTATGGAATCTTGGCCCTTAAAAATGGAAATTTTGCAAATGACCTCGGTTTTCGGCAAAACCACTTTTGTTAGATCCGGGATGTAGAATTATCGCTAGATTCCAAAATTCATAATTTTCTGAATCAATATGTGTGCGTGGCAAAGGAAAACGCGTTTGACCAGTTTTAGTTAATTTTAATCGACTGGAAAATGGCCATTTTTCAAACGGTCTTCAAATTTGACGAAATTAGTTTTGTTAGGAACGTATCGGCAATACAAAGCTAAAAAAAAATTGGGAATTTTCAGAGTCCGTGTGTGGCCCCGGAAAATTGAAATGTGCGTTCAAATTCAATATATAGAGTTATATTTTGATTTTGACGGAAACTGATCATAATGGTCAAACTGGCTTACGATACATATCCCGTTGTGTTCAGAATAGGGGTAGTTAGCTATGGACGACAGTCGTTAGGTACGAAAAGGGGTTTGAATGAAAAGTCAACTCTTATAAAAATAATAATAATAAATTATTAATATAAAAATATATAAACACTCCCTCCTCTCTCTCTTACCCCTCAGATCTAAATCGAAGAAGAAAAAAACCCCGCAGAGCACGAAATCGATGCCCCCATTCGATCAACGCTCCCCCCTGGCCCAACCCTCCGCCGCCACCAGGCCGCTATGCGCCCTTCACCTTCCTCCGACCTTCTTCTCTCTCCTCCCCTCTTCTAAGAAAACCCATAGCCCCAACAGCCCTACACCACCACGCCCGGGCCTACGCCGCCCCCACCACCATCGGACACCTACCCCGACACTCCGCCGACCTGCTGAGACCCCACCGCCGCCTCCTTGCACCTCCGACGCCTCCTCAGCCAATCACCCACCACCGTGTGGGCCCTTTGCGAAGAAAAGAAGGTAAAAGACTTTAAATTTAATTTCAGTTTTTACTGTAAAATTCACATAGGATTAATTTCCAATTTTATGCGATTATAATATAATTTAAGGTGGTAAAGCTTTGATTTTTAATGACGGTAAAGATTTCATTTTTAAGAATAAAATTATAAGATTTTTAAAATAGAAAAGGTGCGATTTTTAATTATAAACACTATATAAAAATATGATTTTTATATTATAGAAAAAATAAAAATATGATTTTTATATTATAGAAAGAATAAAAATATGATTTTTATATTGGTAGAGTATTAAAAATATGATTTTTATATAATAGAGAGTATAAAAATGTGATTTTTAATAATCAACTACGTGAAACAGATTGCGATGGAACTGTCGAGAACCACGGCGAAGATTTTCTACATATGAAGAGTCACGACGTTTGGTTTAGCTTCTAGGTGAGAACTCCTCACTTTAATTTTAATTTCTAGTTTGAAATATATACTAGGATGCAGATGGTGCTTAGCAGCACCCGACACCCGTCGTCCACATACCACGGATGACTTGTATGTGTGATTGTTTGTGTTGTGAAATTTGACTGCAGATTGTGTTGAAATAAAATATATATTCATGTGTTGAAATAAAACATATATTCATGTGTTGAAATAAAATATATATTCATGTGTTGAAATAAAATATATATTCATGTGATGAAATAAAATATATATTCATGTGTTGAAATAAAATATATATTCATGTGTTGAAATAAAATATATATTCATGTGTTGAAATAAAATATATATTCATGTGTTGAATAGAATAAAAATATATTTTCATGTGTTGAATAAACATATATATTCATGTGTTGAAATAAAATATATATTCATGTGTTGAAATAAAATATATATTCATGTGTTGAAATAAAATATATATTCATGTGTTGAATAGAATAAAAATATATTTTCATGTGTTGAATAAAAATATGAATTCATGTGTTGAAATAAAATATATATTCATGTGTTGAAATAAAATATATATTCATGTGTTGAAATAAAATATATATTCATGTGTTGAAATAAAACATATATTCTTGTGTTGAAACAAAATATATATTCATATGTTGAAATAAAAGAAATATCCATTTACATATCGAACGATTTGTTTATGTACACCGATTTGACTGATATTGATTGGAACAATAAATTTTACACATCGCCCAATGGCACAAATAAATTCTGTGTTTGATTGTTTGAAACCCCAATGGGTATTGAGATGATATTTGACGTACACTAATCCCAATTTTTTAGTTGTATGTCAATCGATGGGTTGACAGATTGTGTAAGCGTTAATTATTTATATTTAATGCTCATACAGTTGTGTGGTACACTATGGATGATGGTTGATGATTTATCGTTGTTGTTATATGCATGTGTTGTAGGGAATCCATATAATTAACGTTATATGGTAATTGATTGGGCCTCATTCCAATTTTGGGAGAATAAGGAATATTATAAAAGAAAATTCATGTGTTGAATAGAATAAAAATATATTTTCATGTGTTGAATAAAAATATGAATTCATGTGTTGAATAAAAATATATATTCATGTGTTGAATAAAATATATATTCATGTGTTGAATAGAATAAAATTCATGTGTTGAATAGAATAAATATTCATGTGTTGTATAGAAAGAAAATTCATGCGTTGAATAGAATAAAAATTCATTTGTTGAATAGAATAACAAAGTTATTGAAATATATAAAGCCATGTTAGTTAGATATGTGCCATTTTGACGCGATCGATATTTATATCAATTATATTCGTTTTTATAATGATTATAGAAAAGGAAGTGATTTCAAAATATAACGTTTTGAAAATATTATCATTTGTATATCGATGATGTGGAATATTCAATTTTGATTCGAAATTGAATATGAAGTTGAAATCGTTTCGAAAACGAATTTAAAACGATTTATAAAATACGTTTTAAAAGGAAATCGGCGAAATATATATAATGTAAATATTATATATTAAATGGCCTAAATAGAACACGTCGCGCTGCGGCAATTTGCGAATTTTGACCATTGACTTCGAACGGATATTACGGGAGATCCGACCATCGGATTCTCCAAAAACCGGAACCGTTGGGTTTGTATCGAAAAGAGCTTTCTAACGAATATTAGAGATTTGAAATCTAATGGTTGGATTTAGAATTATGTCCAAATCAAATTTGAAAAAGGTCGCTGTAAGTGCAGTTCGATGACCGTTGATGGAATTCGATTGTACGGGCCTTGATAAAATTATTAAAAATAGTAATATTTTGTGTAAAATCATAAGAAATAATTTGTGAAGAATTGAGATGAAAAATTCCAAATTTGAAAAGATAAAAATAGTTTTTATCGAAATGAACTAGTTTTGAACTAGAATAATAATTTATTTATTTTTAAATAAATGAATTGGATTTGAAAGTGTTTTAAAAGTAACCAGAAGTTTTAATAATTGAATTGAAATGGAATGTGATTTTGGGTTTATAGTGAACTGTATTTTAAATGACATTGGTTTTTTAACCCAGTTAAAGACAGGATATTGATTTTTGGGAAGATTAAAACTAAGTGGAGTTTTAATGAATCTTTAACTAGATTGAAGTGATCGAGAATGGGGTATCACCAGTTTTGCTCCAGGCGATAGTTAAATCTTTAATTAGATTTGAACGTGAAATGGTAATTGAATTTACCGATAACACCATGGTGTTAAGTATGACAAGGTTTACTTCATGAGATGAATAGGTTGGGATTGGGAAATAAAATAAATGATTACTTCGGTGTAGTTCGCTAATCCCGACTAGTTTGAATTGATATTCAAAAGAAGATTAAAGAATAAATTCAAAGGATTTATCTTTGATAAAATTAATGGGAACCTTTCCCAAGGTGTAAGAATATTTGAATAAAAGAATATTCTGAATAGGAATGAGGTGTATGTTTTGTTTGTGTAACACTTGTTTATTATATACGCGAGTTATTCAGAAAGACCGGGTTTATTCAGGAAAATCGGTTCAAGGAAGAACATCTCGTGTTTTTTAGTCTGAAGGATGCGCACTTTATTTCTTCTCGGGAAGGACACAACATTTATAGTTTCGGCTGAAGGAAAAAATTTAGGTGAGAAATTCAAGCACCTTCTTCGTTCTCCATCTTCAATGCTGCCGACCAAAAAAATAAAGAACGCAAATCGCCCCCAATTCTCAAATCGTTAATCTTCAATCAAGAATACAATGCCTAAAACATCAATTCGATCTGCTGTCGTGTGTTTCTATTGAATCAAACTTGTGATCGGTGCAAATTTGTTCGATCTGTCTCCAATAGTGTATTTTCTGTCAAGCCAAACGAGTTTTTCATTCTTGTTGTGATTTGCGATTTTCAGAGTCAAAAATTATGTTGCTGTGATTTATTTCAACTGATTTTGGTTTCTGCCCAGGATAATGATATATGAAACTATCATTCCTGCGTGTGCTATGAATTCTGCTCCATTATATGTGTAGTTTTATTTGATGCACTTGTATTTTATGCTGATTTGCTTTTTTTGTTAGTTTCAGGCTGTTTGTTGAATTTGCTTAAGTGTGATGCTAAATGTATATAACATTCATTTTAACAGTTAATTATTTGTATCATTTGTGAATATTTTGAAATCTACATGTATGCTAAATAATTTTGGCCATCTAAGTACACAACAATATGATTTTGACAGTACAAACATTGAACATCAAGTTTTTGTATTATGTTAGTTTCAATTTGCATTTTAGTATATTGAAAGTAATGTGAATAAATACACTTTTGTTTGAGTCTAATATGCTATGTGTGTAGCATTTTTTGTTTTGTTAATAATAATTGTACACCTTTGTTTTGCAGTGATGATATTACCTCTGGTGAATCAACAAGCTTGCTAGTTATTTTTTGAGTATAATGATAATTTATATTCCACCTATCTTAGCATGGATTTTTCTTTATTTGAAGTTAAGTATGAAATTTGTAAATGTTGGTCGCATCAAGGTATGATTATCATCTTAAATATGGTTTTTAAATTTTATTGTCATTTGTATTCAAATATGTTTAACAATAATTTTATGTTTATATTATCATTTAGTTTTACAGTGGTTTATTTCTTTTAGTCTGATGATTGTATAATTATTGTTGCATAATGGTAGTTGTATATTTGTCTATCATTCTATAACTATTCATCTTGCTTTTGTCTACATCTTCCAAATCCTGAATGTTATGTGTCTCTATCATTGCACATTAATCGAAATAATTAACATATTCAACTATATTTTTTTTTCCTGTTATGTTTGTTTATCTTTTTTTCCCAATGTTATATTTGTCTATTATTCTATAGCTAATCATCTTGCTTTTTCCTATCCTCAATCAAACACCGAATGCTATTTTTCTCTATCATTTATCATTACAACATAATACATTAAGTGAACAAAGTAACATATTCAAATGTAAGTATATCATGCTATGTTTGTGTATCATTTTTTCCAATGCTATGTATGTCTATCATTACTCGAATGCTATATTAAAGTGAACTAACATTATAGAATATGATAGATGAATATAGCATTTTGTTTTTCAAAGTGAACTAGCATGTATATAATATGATGAATGATATCTGAATATAGCATTGCTTTTTTAAAGTGGTAAATGATAGTTGAATTTAGCATTGTATTTTTTAAAGTGAAATAACATATGTACAGTATGCTAAATGATAATTGATTATAGCATTGCATTTTTAAAGTGAGCTACCACGTATAAAATACAATAAATTATAGTTGAATTTATCATTTGTATTTTTGAAGTGAATTAGCATGTGTAGAGTTTGCAAAATATTGTTTGATAGTATTCATTAGTAAAATGAACTAACATGAATAGAGTATAATAAATGATAGTTGAATTTAGCATTGTATTTTTTTAAAAGGAACTAGAACGTCTAAATATGCTAAATGATAGTTGAATATAGCATGGTATTTTTAAAGTAAATAATGTACAGAACATAATAAATGATAGTTGATTTTAACATCGTATTTTTAAAGTGAACTAGCATGTATATAACATGCTAAATGATAGCTGAATATAGCATTATATTTTTAAAGTGAACTAGCACATATAAGATATGAAAAATGATACACAAATATAGTAGTGTGCTTCCTAAAGAGAACTAGCATGTATAGATATGATAAATGATAGTTGAATTTAGCATTGTATTATTGAAAGTGACCTAGCATGTGTATAATATTCTAAATGATAGTTAAATATATCATTGTATTTTTAAACTTTTATAAAATATATTGCATAGATAGTTGAATTTAACATTTTTTTATGTTGTTATAAAGTAGACGATGCAGTCAATGTCGAAAGATAAATCTTTTAGAAAATGGTAGATTGATTTAGCATTGAGCAACGTGTTATCTACTGTAGAAATCTATAGTTTATAGCAATAAAACAATGCCATATTGGATTAGCATTAAATTTAGACTAACATAACACATATGCTAAAAAAACATTAGCATTATAATTTTTAGAAATTGTTAAAGTGCTAGACTGAATTAGCAGTAGACAAAATCTCTTTTTGTAAGAAATTGTTAAAGTGACAGGTAGAAATACAATAGCAGATTGACATTTGACTGAAATGCTAAGTACAAATAGCATTTGAGTGAAATGCTAAATACAATAGAAGATTGACATCGTCTACTTGAACGACGGCGGCTAGGTTTGGAACGAACGACGATGAATTCAAAGGTTGATCAGTCGGATGACATCTAGGGCATGAGGTTGACGACAGAAGTGGAGTGGAGGTTAAGGCGAAGACAGCGGCTTAGAGAGGCCGCGGTGGCGGTGGCTTGGAGAGGCGGCGACGGCTTGGAAGGCGATAGTTCTTGGGGGTGCGATGTTGATAATCGAGGACGACGACGGATATTGATAATCAAGGGCGGAAAAAATAAACGAAGAAGGTGGCGACTGTCCTTCCGCCTAATTTCTTAAAGTTGCGTCCTAATTTTAAAAGTTTATTATACGTTTGTCCTTTAAACTAATTTGCTCCTTGTTTATTATATACGCGAGTTATTCAGAAAGACCGGGTTTATCTCATTCTGAAAAACTGATTCGACGTAGTGTCGAGGATGAAGACGGTGGTCGAAGACCGGAGGTCTTCACATCGTTTGGGTGATTACTGATGATCTTGATTGGGCTGTACACCTAAAAGGAGAGAATTAGTTGGTGATCGTCCAGACGTACTTGGAGATCGATGGATATGCGAGGTACAAGGTGCCTCCAGTTTCGTTCAGACCCAGAACGAACTTGTATGGACTGCGTGTCTGACATTGGATTTTGCTCTATGTTGATCGATCTCTATTAAATATACATCTGTCTGGTGAAGGGGAATTCATTCCCTTACTTCACCCTTCTCTGAGACGTACGGGATCAGAGGTTGTATATCGATAGACATCAGTCGCATGGTGTAAATTTCCTGTGTGGCATGCCTAAGTGGCAATTGATCAAGGATTTTGCTGAAAAGCAAAGTCTTGTGGTTGATGATCAAAGCACCGCCTGTGTGGCAGAGCTTTGTGTAACGTGAATTCGCGAGCCTCACACCCCGGTTGTGAACCAGAAACGGGAGAGGACCTCAGGGAGGGCATGCGTTTCCTTTTAGCTAGGGTGGTGTCAGTGACCTACTAGCCCTGACATTTATATTATTTTCACCTGTGTGGTTGTTGCTGTTGCGAGGCGCCTCAGATATATCGGTGACTTTGTGGAGCCGATGGAGTCATTTGGCTCATTTACGCCCCAAAGGGTAGGGAAACTTAGTGTTCAGGCATAATAATCCACATCGGTGGACCAACCCTGACGATCCAAGAGACAATTGCGGTTGTTCCTGAGGGGCGGGTTAGAGGCTCTCGAATCGGTTGAGGACGATCCCTTGCCTCGGTTCACAGATGGAAATCCAGCTTCCAATACGTGACAATTGCGATTCTGATTGTATACCTATATATGGTGACATAGTGGTATAGGGCACTTATGCCATCTATGATTGATACTTATGATTGAAATTGTTTTGACACTATACACATATAGTAATAATAAAAGATGAAATTTCACGTACCAAGCATTCTTGGCTATTATAAGGTAAAAACCCTATCCTCCGGCTTGCGTTGCATTGTGTGATGGGACCTGGGTCTTATAATAGCTTCATTGTTCTTTATTTAGCATTGTGATGTTGTTTTATGCACTGGTATTCTTGGGAGGAAACCCGTTCCATGTTATACGGCGTGGTCCCTTGATTTACCTTACTTTAAAATAAAGATTGATAACTGTTTTAATTCTCACACTAGTCACATGACTGACCTGCAGTTTATTGTTTTAATCTGAACTCTGGGTGACCTTATTTTCCGCACGGGCAGCTAGTAGTTTTGGTTTTGCAGATTTATATTCACAGGATCCTGATTTATAGCTGAAGCGGTATTCGGAAAGCTCCGTATCCGTGTATCTATTTTCAGTTGTGCTTTGTATTGTTTTTCCGCTGCGATGTATTTAAATGTAATTTAAATCTCTAATATTTTACGTGTAATATTTATTCATACTCTGTAATATTTTTGTATTCTGATGGAATTGTTGTAATAAGCAATGAAATATTCTTCTGTTTGCGTTCCGGTTTGTCGCGTTCTCAAAACAATCAGGGGTTTCGAACGGTCTTGGTCGGTTTAGCGATCGATTCGGACCGAGCGAAATTCCCGATCGTTACAGTCAGGGCCGGTCCACTGATGTGGATTATTATGCCTGAACACTGCGTTTTCCCACCCTTTGGGGTGTCAATGAGTCCAATGACTCCATCGGCTCCACATAGTCACCGATATATCTGAGGCGCCTCGCAACAGCAACAACCACACAGGTGAAAATAATATAAATGTCATGGCTGGTAGGTCACTGACACCACCCTAGCTAGAAGGAAACGCATGCCCTCCCCGAGGTCCTCTCCCGTTTCTGGTTCACAACCGGGGTGTGAGGCTCGCGAATCAACGCTACACAAAGCTATGCCACACAGGCCGTGCTTTGATCATCAACCACAAGGCTTTGCTTTTCAACAAAAGCCTTGATCATTTGCCACTTAGGCGTGCCACACAGGCAATTCACTCCATGCGATTGATATCCATCGATATATAACCTCTAAGCTTGTACGTCTCAGAGAAGGGCGTTAAGCAAGAGAATAAATTCTCCGTCGCCAAACAGATATATATTTAATAGAAATCAATCACACAGAATAAAATCCAATGTCAGACACACAGTCCATTTACAAGTTCATTCTGGTTCTGAACGAAACCGGTGGCACCTTGTACCTCGCATATCCATCAATCTCCAAGTACGTCTGGACGACCACCAACTGATTCCCTCCTCTTGGGTGTACAACCCAATCAAGATCATCAGTAATCACCCAAACGATGTGAAGACCTCCGGTCTTCGACCATCGTCTTCATCCTCGACACAACGTCGAATCAGTTATTCAGAATGGGATAAACTCGGTCTTTCTGAATAACTCGCGTATATAATAAACAAGTGTTACACGAACACAACATACGCCTCATTCCTATTCAGAATATTCTTTTATTCAAATATTCTTACACTTTGGGAAAGGTTCCCATTAATTTTATCAAACATAAATTCTTTAAATTTATTCTTTTATCTTCTTTTGAATATCAATTCAAACTAGTCGGGATTAGCGAACCACACCGAAGTAATCATTTATTTTATTTTCCAATCCCAACCAATTCATCCCATGAAGTAAAACTGGTCATACTTCATATCTAACACCACTGTGTTATTGGTAAATTCAATTACCATTTCACGTTCAAATCTAATTAAAGATTTAACTATCGCCTGGAGTAAAACAGGTGATACTTCATTCTCGATCATTTCCATCTAATTAAAGATTCATTAAAACTCCACTTAGTTTTAATCTTCCCAAAAATCAATATTAATGATTGTTTAACTTGGGAAACTATATCCTGTCTTTAACTGGGTTAAAAAACCAATGTCATTTAAAACACGGTTCACTATAAACCCAAAATCACATTCTAATTCAATTCCAGTTAAATATCATTTAATTGGTATCCTTCATTAAGTCTAAATAAAAAGATTTAATCTTTTCCTCAACTGGGTTTAAGAACAGTGTTAATGAAGACACCATTCACGACAAACCCAAATCCCATTTGATATTAAATATAAGGCTCTGAATAGAAAATATATCGGCTTATATTCAATATCAAATTCTACGACCAACAAATATCGTATTGGAAATAACGATATAAATATATCTTTCAAATTTACATAACCATATCTGTATAATCACGAAATCCAACATCGAAGTATTCCAAAGACAATTTCGATTCAAATCCATTTGCACTTTATATATTGGAAATTCTGGTTATTTTCAAAACCATTTCAAATCCACTTTATTTATTTTAAAAACAAATGGGATTATAATTCTAGTTCAAAACTAGTTCATTTCAATAAAAATCTATTTTTATCTTTTCAAATATGGAGTTTTTAATCTCAATTCTTCACAAATCATTTCTTATGATTTTACACAAATTATTACTATTTTTAATAATTTTATCAAGGCTCGTTCAGTCGATTTCCATCAACGGCCATCGAACTGCACTTACAACGACCTTTTCCAAATTTGATTTGGACATAATTCAAAATCCAACCGTTAGATTTCAAATCTCTAGTATTCGTTAGAAAACACTTTTGGATACGAACCCAACGGTTCCGGTTTTAGGAGAATTCGACGGTCGGATCTCCTGTGATATCCATACGAAGTCAATGGTCGACATTCGCGAACTGCCGTAGCGCGGCACGTTCTATTCTGGCCATTATATATATATATATATATATAATATAAATATATATTACATATTTCGTCGATTTCCTTTCAAAACGTAATTTATAAATCGTTTTAAATTCATCTTCAAAAGATTTCAACTTCACATTCAATTTCAAATCAAAATTGAATATTCCATATCATTAATCTATAAATGATAATATTTTCAAAACGTTATATTTTGAAATTACTTCCTTTTCTATAATCAATGTAAAAATGAATATAATCGATATAAATATCGTTCGCATCAAAATGGCGCATATCTAACTAACACGGCTTTATAAATTTCAATAACTTCGTTATTCTATTCAACAAATGAATATTTTCTTCAACACATGAATATATATTTTTATTCAACACATGAATATATATTTTATTCAACACATGAATATATATTTTCATTCAACACATGAATATATATTTTATTCAACACATGAATTTTATTCTATTGAACACATGAATTTTATTCTATTCAACACATGAATTTTTATCCTATTCAACACATGAATTTTCTTTTATAATATTCCTTATTCTCCAAATTGGAATGAGGCCCAATCAATTATCATATAATGATAATTAAATGGATTACATACAACACATGTATATAATAGCAACGATAAATCATCTACCATCATCTAGAGTGCACCACATAACTGCATAAGCATTAAATATAAATAATTAATGCTTACACAGTCTGTCGACCAATCGATCGACATACAGCTAAATAATTGGGATTAGTGTACGCCAAATATCATCCCAACACTCATGTGGGGTTTCAAATCAACAAACACATATTTTTATTTGTGCAGTTGGGCGATGTGTAAAATTTATCGTCCCAATCAATATCAGTCAAATGGGTGTACATAAACAAATCGTTCGATTTGTAAATGAATATTTATTTTACTTCAACACATGAATATATATTTTATTTCAACACATGAATTTTATATTATTCAACACATGAATTTTATTCTATTCAACACATGAATTTTATTCTATTCCACCTCACAATCAATTTTCACACAAACAAATCAATCCAAACGCAATCAAACAAACAAGTCGTCCATGGTCTGTGGACGACGGGTGTCGGGTGCTGCTAAGCATCGTCTGCATCCTAGTATATATTTCAACTAGAAAATAAAATAAAAGTGAGGAGTTCTCACCGACTAGCTAAACCAATACACCGCGTCTCTTCATATGTAGAAATCTTCGTCGTGCTCGCCTTTTGTCAATTTCATTGTCCGTAGCCACTACATATATAAAAATCACATTTTTATATTGTTGCCATGTATATAAAAATCACATTTTTATACCGCTACTATATAGAAAAAAATTCTATTTTTATTCTGGTACCGTTCATATAAAAATTATATTTTTATCACTTCATTTCAATAAATAAAAATCATATTTTTATTTCTACTTCATATACATTTACAACACTTCTTTCTATATAAAAATTATATTTTTATATTTCTACTTCTTATATAAAGATCGAATTTTTACTGCCTATATAATATAAAAATCGTATTTTTTATTCTTTATCTCATAAAAATCATATCTTTAACCTCTTCATATAATAAAAATCATATTTTTATTATCTTTATAATATAGAAATCATCTTTTTAATACTTCACTAATATAAAAATCATATTTTTATTACTTCACTAATATAAAAATCATCTTTTTAATACTTCACTAATATAAAAATCATATTTTTATTACTTCACTAATATTAAAATCATATTTTTATTAATAAAAATCAAATCTCTGTCTTGCCTTTTAATGTAAAAATTGAAATTTTATTTTCAAAAATACTTCCATATCGATCTACAAAGATCTGAACATTAAAAGTTGATTTTATTTGGTTTATACTAATTATTTTAAATAAATAACATAAATAAAAACTTACAGTCGCATTGGAGGGGGGGTTTGTCAGTGCATCGACTGGAGGTCGAGCGGGTGTTGGTGGTCGCGGCTCCCTTAGGTGGTGGTGTTGCGCGGTGGTGTCACCTGGAAGGGGGTGTGCGTGCGATTCTCAAGAGGGTGGCGCATTGGGTCAGAGGTGGTGAGGGTGGGCACGGCAGTCGGGTTGTTGGCTAGGGTTTAGGCGGCGGTGCTGATTTGGGTTCGGGGTTTCATCAGAGAAAGGGCTTAGTGTTGGGGGGAATCGGAGGCGGAGGGTTGCTTGGGGAGGAGAGGGCGGTTTGGAGGGAGGTGCGATCGTGGCGGCGTAGTCGCCGGAGGGGAGGCGGCGCCATTCTTCTTGAATCGGAGGAGGAAATCGATTTTCAGAAAAAGGGGGGGCTCGTGAGTTATGAGAGAACAGAAAGGAGGGAAGGGTTTTTTTATAAATTTTTATATTTAATTTAATATTATTAATTTTCTATAAGAGTTGACTTTTCATTCGAATCTCAAATCGAGCTCAACGGCTGTCGTCCCTGGCTAATTACCCCTATTCCGAACACAATGGGATATGTTTCATCAGCTGATTCGGCCGTTTTGATCAGTTTTCGTTTAAATTAAAATATAAATCTATATATTCAATTTTAAACGTACATTTCAATTTACCGGGGCCACGTACGGACTCTAAAAATTCCATAAAAATTATTTTTAACTTCGTGTTGACGATACGGCCCTAACAAAATTAATTTCGTCAAATTCTAAAACCGTTTGAAAAATAGCCATTTTCTGATTGATCAAAATTGACTGAAATTGTTAAAACACGTTTAACTTCGCCATGCTCACATATTGATTCAGAAAATTACGAATTTTGAAACCTAGCAATAACTTGACATCACGAATACAAAAAAAGTGGTTTCGTTGAAAACAGAGGTCGTTTGCAAAATTTCCATTTTTAAGGGCTTAAAATTCCATAGCGACTATTCTGAATTTTCAATTGGGCATAACTTTTTATCCCCGCTATGAAATTTCAATTTTTCTGATTCGTTGGAAAGATATTTTCATATAGATTCTAATATTTTTGGTTTCGCTAAAATCCGGTTTATTTTGAATCCTGTACATTCATTTGAACTTCGAAATCGAAATTTCAAACTACCGCGTCATTTTCGATTCCTTTTATAAATAAAAATAAATATTTATATTCTAATGACGGTCTATATAAATATATACGTTCGAATTCTATTCAAACTAAATTTCTCGTCGTCATTATTTAAAATAATTCATTTTAAATATTCAAAATTCATCAAAATTGCCAGAATAAATTTTTTAAATTGGCTCAGATTTCCGGGTTATTACAGAACTTCAGGGAAACTCAAGCTCCAATAGGTGAATCTCCATAGCTGAAATGCTCGATCCCGCTGCACCAACGAACAATGAATAAAAGAACAAAGTTCTTACTAGTCATTTGGTATTAGAGCTTTGGTTTAATATAACCTTTAGTTTATGGGGTTGAAACACTCATTAGATATAGGGTAGCAATACCCTTGAATGAGTGAAATTATTTCAGAATCATTATTGAGAGAACGTATTTTGAAAATAAAAATAGTTTCAAATGATTTTAAATTATTTTTAAAGGATTTTATTATATAAATTTTGTTTTGAAAATCTTTTAGCCTTATTTTTAATTCCATTTCTTTGAATTCGTCTTTAGTTAGATTTGTATTAGATTAGGATTTCTAAAATCTAAGTCTCGGTTTGAGTTGGCTGAATTATCGACTCGAAACGGTTGAAAAGGCAGGTCATTACTATATATATATATATATATATATATATATATATATATATATATATATATATATATATATATATAGCGTTCCGGTACATCTCTTATATTGCACCTGAACTCTTCCCCTTAATCTCCACTCATTCTCTCTCTTCTCACTAAGAAATAATATTGAAATGGAAATAAAGAAAATGAGTGGGGAAGATTAAGGGGGAGAGTTCACGTGCAATATAAAAGGTGTAGCGGAACGCTCCTCATATATATATATATATAGTATATATATATATATATATATATATATATATATATATATATATATATATATATATATATGAGAAACTCTATGTGGACACAAAATTGAACCTCAACCACTCGATTCACCCATGAATACCATTACATCACATATGGCTTCGTTCAATTAAATACAATAAAATTAATTTTAATTCATACTGGTTGAGATGGTATATATGGGAAACTCTATGTGGACACAAAATTGAACCTCAACCACTCGATCCTCCCATGAATACCATTACATCACATATGGCTTCGTTCAATTAAATACAATAAAATTAATTTTAATTCATACTGGTTGAGATGGTGGAACTAAGGCAAGCGAGATGCAAGGATGGTTGAAATGTGAGCTAGGACATACATAAGGTTATGATCTCGAAATAAAATATCCGGTCCTTGCGCTTTGTATAGATGGTGATTTTTCCAGTGTTACAAAGTCGAGTAACCTTACAAACGGTGGTTGCGCACTTGGAGGGTAGGAAGATGATAAATGGTAATTAAGTGCGCAATAACGAGCAAGACTAATCAAGAACGAGCATGACTAATCAAGATTGCTTACATGCAATCATGAGCATGACTAATCAAGATTGCCTACTTCCAAGTATGAGTACTTAGAATCGAACTTGAGCAATTATACTCTGGTGAGAGTATTAATTCTTCTATCAAGCCTTGGCGAGGACGAAGGAAGCTTGTACATGAAAACGATATAGATCACTACGGAGTTTCTATAAACAACAACGACCAAATTGCAAACAAGTTCAAGAGTTGAACTTTCATTTACGCTCTCCGAGTTCCTCCCCGAGTTAAAACCACTTTTTGTGCCTTGGTAGAGGGTGAGGATTGTGCTCAACTGACTTAATCTCATCACCTAAAGGATGAACTTTAATGATTGGGCAACGAGTGTTTTGAAGATTGGAGGACATCTCAGTGAGAAATGATCTTTTGGTCCACAAGTCAAGTGACTTTAAGCTCATACGCTACAACATATTTGTAACACACCACAAAGGGAAATGATCTCTTATGTAATCGGTTCATATGAGCTGATGTATAATCTTCAACTGACGTTGGCCCTCATTCTCGCAATCCTTTAAATATGGGAAGCAAACACATAGGATTAGGATGTTCTTTCGTTAGACAACTCGGTACGTGCACCCAACGTTCTAAAGAAATTTTCAAAAGAAGAGACGATCGCTTATAAAAGGAGTACTTGCATGTATTTGTTATCCATATCAAAGTTCGTTGTTTATTCCAATACACTTCCATTGGAACCTCGTGCTTGCTGCAGGACAAATAAACTCATATTATAGGCATGACCAAGCCAAGCTAACGAGTAACAAGCTGCAAAAACAAATGAATTGGAACAAGCATAATGTCTGAGATATACTCCCGTTTGTTAAGTACTCTCACATACCGAACAATCTAAAATAGATCAGCAAACAAAAAGCAATTAACACTGTTATTTAAAAAAAAAAACTGCTACCCATGAAGCAATCCAAACTATCACTTAACTTTCATTTACTAAATATCGTAAACATGCATAAGTTATGACAGTTTAGCCAAGCTTATCCAGGAGCAAAAAAGGATGCAAATTCATCTCACCATATTATTATGCACAAGTAAATACCAAATAAACATTCAAGGTACAACATAAAAATGTACTTAAATTAATTGCACTAACATAACAATACATAATAACATACCATCTCTTAACAACAAAATAGAAGAAAACAAAAGACAAGGAGATAGAATATCACAATATATATATATATATATATATATATATATATATATATATATATATATATATATATATATATATATATATAGCAGCCCATCCAGTAAATAGTCCCCTGGTCCAAAAAATAAAATGAAAAATCATTAGGAACATCTACTAAAGTATTGCTTCTAATCAGCATTCCTGACATGACATTTCTTCTAATCAGCACAGATTTATTTTAATATAGGCTTAAATAGTTACTTAAATTTATAAATTAATTTCCTTCTAATTCAAATGAGTCACTCACATATCAGACTTTATACCCTCTTTTTGCATCCCTTTTGTTACTTCAGAGAGCTACACCTTCTGTAAAAGGTACTTAAATTTATAAAGTTGCCGAGAAAACACAATTGAAAACTATTAGGAAAAAACAGGAATAATTAAATTTACATGACATTACTGCAAAGAGTAAAACTACTTGGGTAGGTCAAAATGACAATGCAGATCTTTGGAAAAAAAAAAAAAAAAGGTGTGTAACCGCTAACATGCGGGCGCATTGCAATTCAGGCTGCTACTCCATATTTTGAACACTACTACTAAAGGTAGCAAGTATTATACCAAAATTTTGACGTCTCAGTTAAATTATATCAAAATTCTCACTTCATCGTGCCTCTTTCTTCTTTTTATGTAACTAGAATTCACATACAATCATAGTTTAAACCCTAATGTTTGGTTAAAATACTTCTTCACTAATGAAACATGTCACAAAATGCAGACTTTAAGCATGAACAGTAAGCATATCAAAAAGAAAAAAGAAAAAGAGAAGTATAAACATCACTAACCGATCAAGATTCTTGCTGAACATCCAACTTCTCACTTCCTGTACCTTCTGTACTTCTACTCTGTGTGCTATCTGTTGTATAACTTTCATTTTCACCAGTACAGTCACTAAAATAAACAGGAGAATTGCTATATATAGGTGGGCCTCGACAAGCAACCATCATCCCTGGACCCCACGGACTAACAAATGGACTAAATGGCCCAAGGCCGTAACCTCCATTATAATAAGGAGGGAGTGGTGGTGGATAATACACAAATCTAGGATTAGGTGGTGGGTAATTGGGATAAAATGCATAACCTCTTCCTTCATTTAATTTGCTGTATGAATAGTGGTTATGGTAACTGCTATCTTTGGGAACCGCTACTTTTACTTCTACAGCTTTACTGTTTAACTCGTGATACTTCTTCCTTAATACGGCATCAACTGCATCCGATGAATCGAAAGTAATGAAACCAAATCCTCTGGGTCTATGGGTTGTATTGTCATACATGATAACAACATCGGTTGTTTTACCAAACCCTTCAAAATAGCTTTTGAATTCATCCTCTGTGATGCTAGAAGAAAGCCCACCAACAAAAATCTTTTTTGACCTTGTAGGATTCTCAGTATAAAAGAAACTACTGACATTGTTGTAGTTTGGTCTGTTATTTACATAATGGTGCTGAGGGGATTGATGATTTGCACGGTTCTCACCTTTAGGTCTTGCAATTTTCACATCTACCTGTGTATGAACATTACGGTAATAGTTGAGGTATGTAACTAGGCAAACGACATGATAAGGGCTCTGTTTGCAGATAAGAAACCTGAGACATTCCAATAATACTAAAATATGCACCAAGATGAAGGTGCATATTAGTATCAGTAATTTAAAAAAAGTTAAAAAAAGAACGACCTGTTTACATTACTAAACAGATGTTTAGTTTACAAATACTGGATCGTATATCACAGAAATTGTACAGCTACATTTGAGCTAAAGACTCCAACATTTATGTTTTACTAGCAGTAGTAACTATGAAACAGACTTTACAAAGTAACACGGTGATTTATCACCACAAAGCTGGTAAAAACTAAATGAAATCCTCTCAAAACTTGTGTGCAGTTGAATGTATGTAGAGTTAAATCTATCCTGTTTGGGTTGGACAATCAAAGCGGAGACACATGAAAACAAGTTGCCTATGTGTGTGATCCATGCAATATGGTTTGAATTGGATAATGAAATTAAAGCTAAACAAGAAGCTACCAATGCTGCTGTTTTTTTTAATACCCTTGTAAATTTGATGCTGTCAGGAAATTTATACCACAGTGCCCAGGATAACTAACAGTTGTGATGTTGTATTACATTAAAGTCAGAAATGATACCTATCTAGTGCAAAATGATTATTCTGCTAACATGATCCATAGTTTGCAATGTGCATTTCACATGTCACTATCAACACCATGAACTGGCCATGAAAAAAAAATATTTGTTTAAGAACAATAGCACTATATTCATTCTTTAAAATGCACTGATGCATCATTACAATTTCTAAAACCAGTGTTGGACGTCTACAAAACAACTGTGCTAGCTAACTACATTTGCTAGCACTCTGGCTTCAGTTCATTTACATCAAGCAGTTTGTCAGATTAAACTTTTTAACATCGAGCATTCACAGTGACATTTAGATTTACATTGCCAAACATTTATACAAGTAACTAAACTTAATCGTGTAATTTAGTGTTATCCACAAAATAATTCCAAAACATACTGATTTGTACTCAAAGACACTCGTAAATCGTAAGTACCCAATAACACAATAAATTCACCAAAAAAAGGAAACAAAAAAGATTTCTAAAACAGAAATAAAACAACCCAATCCAGACTGATATACCAAAGCTACCACCAAAAGCAACGTCAAAAAACATGAAAAGAACCTTACATTGCGTTCGCCAATTTTATGAACAGGCTCATCCAAAGCCTTCTTAGCGGAATTCGGATCCGAGAACTCAACAAACCCGAAGCCTCTAACATTCCCCGAAACTCTATCCTTAACCAGAACTAAATCCTTAACCTCCCCGAATTTTCCAAAATACCCCTTGATTTCTTCCTCATTGAAGCTATCGTTTATTCCGCCTACGAACAGTTTCGTCATTTCTGTGCACAGACTGTCAATCGCGTTTGATGAGCAAGACTCCATGTAGACACTTGGATTTTTTTGGAAAAAAGGAAAACGAAGTTTGTGGTTGTTTAGAACTGAAATTAGGGTTAGGGTTTAGAAGCGACGGGGGGCAAAATGGTTTATAAGAACATTTTCATATCAGGTAGACCGAGTCTAAAGGACGGTGGGATAGCTGTTACTGCGTTTTAGAGAAAAACAAACAGCAGCGAGTCCTTATGCGAAAACGCAGTACAAAATTTAAGTTTAAATAGAGTAGACTTAAAAAAAAAAAAGCACATAGAATTCATTTAATTTGCTATCGCTATCATCCGTGTAATAGCTCATTTATATGGTTTAAGAAACTGGATGACTCCACGAACAACAAAATCGATGCATAATTTAAATTTAGTTAAAATTAGACCTAGATCACTATAATTTTCTTATCAGGTGGACCGAGTCCAATGGACGGTAGGATAATTGTTACTGCGGTTTAGGGAAAAACAAACAGCAGCGAGTACATATGCGAAAGTTCGAAAAAAAATTTAAGTTAAAACCGAGTAGACTTTTTTTTTTAAAAAAAAGCACATATAATACATTTAATTTGCTATCGTTATCATCCACGTAATAGCTCATTTCTATGGTTTAAGAAAACGGACGATTCCACTGGCAACAAAATAACAAAATTGATGCATAATTTAAATTTAGTGAAAATTAGACCTACATCTCTATAATTAAAATTAATCCACGCCAACTCCTCGGGCTCTGAAATATAGATTTCCAATCTCTAATTTTTTCCGATTATTCTTTTTCCACAAATACCCTCGTTCAAATTAGCGTTTGTGCTAATTGTTCATGGCGTCATGATTGTTAGGAAAATTACGCCTTTGCGGAAGCGACCAGGATCTTATTCATCAAAATATTTAAAGATGATTTTTATGAAAAACAACACAGATACGAAATCACACGCGCAAACAAGATATTCCACCCACCCACACTCTTTATTGATTGAACAATACAAATTTTGTTTACATATAATGTATCTAAAAAAAAAAACCAAAATTACAAGAATTAAAAACCTTATTGAGATAGAGAAAGAAATCTAGATGACTACAACCTTTGTTGGAGAAGGAGAATAATGAAGAACAGCGACAACTTTTGGATTAACTATTTCAGTCTCAGTCTCATGCTCTTAATCCAATCCTAGATGTTGCTAATATAGGAGAATAGAAGGCATAGAAAAATATCCAATTTACCCTTTAGAAATATATCTAGAATAAAATTATTCATTTCTTTCCTTCTATGATACAATCAATCAATCAATTAACCAATCAATCAATCAGTCAACCAATCAATCAAATCAATTAGTCAATTAATTAATTAACCAATCAATCAAATCAACCAGTTAATCAAATCAATCTTTATTAACATATGTGATTTTATGTCACAAATCACAACACTCCACCTTAACATGAAAACACATTACATCAAACGAACTTCCAACACACAAGTCATCTAGCTCTTTCAACGATGTCTACTCTCAATTGAACCATTACAAAAACAACCCACAGCATGCCAAAAAAATGCTTCTTCTCCCCGAGATGCACCACGCAATACTAATGATCTAAAAGTGCTTGTAATACCACACGAATCTCCACTTTGTGGTTTTTCCGCATCGACGCCCGTCTACCACTTGATCTGAGCCCCTTCCTTGATCACTCTAAATCTCTCGAGCATCATCAACATGAAGACCCCTGTCTGTACCATCAGCAATGACCAAATTAACATCTCTACCTTACTGTGGATTAGGTTCTTTAACCGTCACTCGTCTTCCACAGTTGACCACAGAACCAGCCAATCTATACAGGTTTTCCTCCTCCAAGACACCTCTCATCACAACAAGACCACCCTTGTTCACTCTCAAAACTCCACCTTAAGTATTGTAAGTACAACCACGGCGATCCAACCGACTGAGAGAAATGAGGTTATGCGAACTCGCGGGTACATGTCTAACTCTAGAGATTTCTCTCAACATGCCATCATGCATACGAAACCGGATGGATCCAATACTACAAACTGATAGCTTTACTCCATTGGTTGTTCTAATCACATCAACATTCTTCTCATAAGAATAAAAATACTTCACATTATTACGAATGTGAAAACTGGCTCTCGAATCCATCTTCCAAAGATAACTTCGCTAAACATGGCATCACAAGAAACATCACTAAATGGACCTGCAGAAAGACATGTCTGTGCCTCATCACTACTGCTATCACCATCCGCAACCTTCTTCTTATCCCTCTGATAGGCATGGCAATCTTTGCGTATATGACCTTGCTTATTACAATAGTAACAAGTGATGACACCTTTACCATTAGCCCCTTTCTTCTTCCTCCTTGTATCTTTCCCCGAGTCATTTGCTACCATAGCCTCACCTCGAACTTATTTCAAACCCGACCCTTTTCTCCTTATTCATTCAAAAGGCTACTTCGTATCGTTTCCAAAGAGTTGGCTCCACTAGCATTGGAGTTACTCAATGAAACAACCAAAGTTTTCCAACTTTTTGAAAGAGACTCATCAGCAAAAGAGCCTGCAACTCATCATCAAAATTGATCTTCAGATTTGCCAATTGCTTGATCACATCTTGAAATTCATTCTGATGCCCTGCAATAGACTTCTCCTCATCCAATCTCAGCTGAACAAGCTTTCGAACTAGAAAAGTCTTACTTGTAGCACTCCTCGACTCATACAAAGATACCAACTTATCCCACAATTCCTACGCGGGTTCACAACTAGCCACATGATGGAATACCGAATCATCAAGGTATTGCCGAATCAAGGCAATCACCTTCTTATCCATCTTCTTCCACGTTCCCTCATCCACACCCGAGGGCTTCATCCCATCTCCATCAATCGAATCATGAAGATCATTGAGGTAAAGCACATCCTCCATCTTAGGCTTCCAGATCCCCCAATTTCTTCTGTCAAAAATAGTCACCTTTGGAAATGCCATCATATCTGACATCAAAAAATGATTTTTTTTTTTTCAATCTGAAATCACTCTAAGCTTTGCGATGACCTTGCTCCGATACCAATTGTTTGGGAAATCGCACCTTTGCGGAAGCGATTAAAATCTTATTCACCCAAATACCTAAAGATGATTTCTATGAATAACAACATAGATATGAAATCACATGCGCAAACAAGATATTCCACCCAACCACCCTCTTTATTGATTCAACACTACAAATTTTGTTTACATACAATGGATCTACAACAAAAAATAAACAAAGTTACAAGAATCAATAACATTATTGAGATAGGGAAAGAAATCTAGATGACTACAACTTTTTTTGGAGAGGGAGAAAAATGAAGAACAACGACAACCTTTGGATTAACTATTCGGTCTTAGTCTCATGCTCTTAATCCAATCCTAGATGCTGCTAATATAGGAGAATAGAAGGCCTAGGAAAATATCCAATCTACCCTTCAGAAATATATCCAGAATAAAATTATTCATTTCTTTCCTTCTATGTTACAACTAATCAATCAATCAAATCAATTAGTCAATTATTAATCAATTAATTAATCAGATCAATCTTTATTATCATATGTGATTTTATGTCACAAATCACAACACTTCACCTTAATATGAAACCACATCACATCAAACGAACTTCCAACACACAAGTCTCTAGCTCTTTCAACGACGCCTACTCTCAGTTAAACCATTACAAACACAACCCACCGCGTGCCAAAAAAATGCATCTTCACCTCGAGATGCACCACGCAATACTAATGGTCTAAAAATGCTTGTAATACCACAAGGATCTTCACCGTGTGGATTTTCCGCATCGACACCTGTCCACCACTTGATTTGAGCCCCTCCTTGATCACTCTGGATCCCTCGAGTATCATCAACACGAAGACTCCTGTCTATACCATCAGCAATGACCAAATTAACCTCTCTACCTTACTATGGACTAGGTTCTTCAACCGTCACTCGCCTTCCACAGTTGACCATAGAACCAACCAATCTATACAGGTTTCCCTCCTCCAAGACACCACTCATCACAACACAACCACCCTTGTTCACTCTCAAAACTCCACCTTGAGTATCATAAGTGCAACCACGGTGACTGACCGAGAGAAATGAGGTTATGCGAACTTGCGGGTAAATGTCTAACTCCAGAGACTTCTCTCACCATGCCATCATGCATACGAAACCGGATAGATCCAATGCCACAAACTGGTAGCTTTACTCCATTGGTTGTTTTAATCACATCAACATTCTTCTCATAAGAAGAAAAATACTTCACATTCTTACAAATGTGAAAATTGGCTCTCGAATCTGTCTTCCGAGGATTAACTTCGCTAAACATGACATTACAAGAAACATCATTAAATGGACCTGCAGCAAGGCCTGCCTGTGCCTCATCACTACTACTATCACCATCCGCAACCTTCTTCTTATCCTTCTGATAGGCATGGCAATCTTTGCGTATGTGACCTTGCTTAATAGTAATAAGTGATGGCACCTTTACCATTAGCCTCTTTCTTCTTCCTCCTTGTATCTTTCCCCGAGTCCTTTGCTACCATAGCCTCACCTCGAACTGATTTCAAACCCGACCCTTTTCTCCTTAGTTCTTCATTCAAAAGGCTGCTTCGTACTGTTTCCAAAGAGATAGCTCCACTAGCATTGGAGCTACTCAATGAAACAACCATAGTTTCCCAACTTTCTGAAAGGAACTCATCACCAAAAGAGCTTGCAACTCATCATCAAAATTGACCTTCAGATTTGCCAATTGATTGATCGCATCTTGAGATTCATTCAGGTGCCCAGCAACAGACTTCTCCTCAACCAATCTCAGCTGAACAAGCTTTCGAACAAGAAAAGCCTTAATTGTTGCACTCCTAGAGTCATACAAAGATACCAACTTATCCCACAAATCCTTTGCAGATTCACAACTAGCCACATGATGGAATACCGAATCATCAAGGTATTGTCGAATCAAGGCTCACCTTCTTTTCTATCTTCTTCCATGTTCCCTCATCCACACCCGAGGGCTTCTTCCTATCTCCATAAATCAGATCATGAAGATCATTGAGGTAAAGCACATCCTCCATCTTAGGCTTTCAGATCCCCGAATTTCTTTCGTCAAAAATAGTCATCTTTGGAAATGCCATCATATCTGACATCAAAAAATGATTTTTTTTCAATTCGAAATCACTCTAAGCTTTGCGATGACCTCGCTCCGATACCAATTGTTAGGGAAATTGTGCCTTTGCGGAAGCAATCATGATCTTATTCACCTAAATACTTAAAGATGATTTCTATGAAAAACAACACAGATATGAAATCACATGCGTAAACAAGATATTCCACCCAGCCACCCTCTTTACTGATTCAACAATACAAATTTTGTTTACATACAATGGATCTACAAAAAAAATAAACAAAATTACAAGAATCAATAACCTTATTGAGACAGGGAAAGAAATTTAGATGACTACAACTTTTGTTGGAGAGGGAGAGCAATGAAGAACAGCGACAACCTTTGGATTAACCATTTCGGTCTCAGTCCCATGCTTTTAATCCAATCCTAGATGCTGCTAATATAAAAGAATACAAGGCCTTGGCAAATATCCAATTTTCCCCTCAGAAATATATCCAGAATAAAATTATTCATTTCTTTCCTTATATGATACAATCAATCAATCAATTAACCAATTAATCAAATCAATTAATTAGTCAATCAATCAAATCAACCAATTAATATTAATCAAGTCAGTCTTCATTAACATATGTGATTTCATGTCACAAATCACAACATTGATTGACAATTTTGTCGAAATTTGTTCGGTCTTTGCTACGCGACTTTATCTGAGATTTAACTTTATTTTTGTCAATTGTCTTAATGGATGTTTCTTCTTCCAAGTACTTTTATTTCTCGTTTTTTTTTGTAGTTGATTTCTGATGATGGAAATTATTGATCAGGTTTTTTTAGGTATTGATCCATTGATGGGATTTCATATGGATTTTGATGTGTAAGTTATTGTAGTTGTTTTGCATACTTTGTTGATATTTTTTGCAGGTTTATGATGTATTCGTCATTTGAGTTAACTTCTGGAAAAAAAAAAGTTGTAAATTAGCTGATATGTGTGCAATTTTTGCTAAATATTATTGATTTTTCAACAATAAATTATAGAACATATTATGTGTACACTTTTAGCCGATTATTACTGATATATGTGCAATTTTGCTGATTTTTCATCAATAATATTTAGAAGATATTATGTATGCACTTGTAGCTGATTATGTTGTGCAACTTTTGCTGATTATTGCTGATTTTTCAGCAATAATTTTTAGAATATATTATGTATGCACTTTTAGCTGATTATTTGGTTATTTTTGCTGATCATTATTCATATGTGTGCACTTTTAGCTCATTATTGTTCCACAATTATTTAGTGAGAATTATTTACATGGAGTGGTTTTTATTGCTGATATGTCTGCAGTTTTGTCATATTATTGCTGATTGTGTTCTACGTTTAACAAAGTTCCTGCTGATGTTGGTGTACTGGCGTTGTTGAAGTTTGGGCACAATAACTTTTCTTTACGTCTTCATTTTGATGGTTTTGTTGCTACGTTAAGAAATGTTGTTTGTGGAAAATGGAATGATTTAAGTCCATTGTCATTTGAATTATATCATTTTAGAGTTGGTTTAAGAATGAATGTTCAAACTAATTCTGATCTTCAGTCTATTATATTGTTAACTATACATAATCATGAGGATTACTTGGTCATTTTTGTTGAGATCGTTCTTACTAGTTCTTCATTTAACAATGTAAGGTCAGATAATGTTTCTTGTAACATTCAATTCAGGCAAATTATTGAGAAATGATTTGAATTAACCGGTTTTTATTGGTCAGCAATTTTAAGGACGTGTTACTGAATTTAGACTTAATGTGATGATATATAGTATGAAGATTGGATACAAGCTTGATTTTGTTAAGAATGATAAGGAAATAGTTACAACTGTTTGTTCTAGAAAAAAATGTTGTTTCAGGATTCATGCTTCGCTTAAGTTTAATTTTACTGGCTATATTGTCATAAAGAGATTTCAACATACTTGTGGCTTTGGATTTCATGATGTAATCAATCCTCATGTATCTAGTAAATTGTTTAAATTGTTGGTTTATTACCATATTCAAGTTAATCCATTAATGAAGACCAATGACATTATTAACCTGTTTCAAACTAAGTATAATGTCATTTTGAAGTATTATTTTGCTTATAGTGGGAAGAGTTTGACATTAGAAGATTTATATGGAAGCAATATGATGTCTTATCACCATTTGCAGTCCTTTTGTGATGTTGTTTTCGCAACTAATCCTGACAAAGTTGTTTTGGAGTGTAATGATACTACACGTCAATTTGAGAGGGTTTTTATTGGATTTGAAGCTTATGCACATGGATTTTAATATTGTCGGCCGTTAATATTTGTTGATGCTACTTTTATGAAAAGAAGAGCTCAAGGTTGTTTGATGGATGCCATTGGTAAAAATGGAAATGAAGGTATGGTGTTTACACGGTTTAAATTGTTTTTAGCATCAATATCTGCAATAATTCTGCTTTCTTACTGTAATATATGCAACAATTATATGTTATGACAGATGTTTGTATATTCTTCTTGCCATTATATATGTTTACTGCAACAATAATGAACTTGTTTTACTATAACTTTGCATAGCAGTTCAAACCCATTATTTGCTTATTTTTTTCAATAATTGCTCTTTTTCTGCACTTTTTTAGGATTTATGCATATTTTTTTGCAATTTTTTCCTAACTAGTGTTTTTTAATAGTTAATTATATGTTTGCTTCTTTTGTTAGGTTTTTTCCCCTGTAGCAATTGCTATTGTGCCTGGTGAAGATGAAGACAATTAGATTTGGTATTGTGAACAACTTAAAAACTTTCTTAAAGATGATGGCAAAGGTTTTGTTTTCATTTCCGATCGTTATTCTGGTATTCTTGTTGCTATTCCAAAAGTGCTTCCAAATTCAGTTCATGATTCTTGTTTTTATCACTTGAACAACAATTTAAAGGTTGCTCTAAAATTTGAATTTTCCAATTCATAGAAGAAGAGGTTATTAGATATGTTTGCACATGCCGCTTATGCTTCCAATTTTATTGATTTTAATGTTGCATTGAAGAATTTTAAAGATGCAGGTGGATCTACTATGACAAATCTTTTGAGTGGAAATCCTTTTGAGAAGTATGCTAATGTTTTTTTCTCTGCTTGTCGTTATGGTGAAATGTCATCTAATTGTTCAGAGAGTTTTAATAAATGGTTTTGAAAGAAAGACATTTATCAATCACTGCTTATTTGGATAAAATTAGAGTGAAGTTAATGAAACTTATATCTGATCGTCGTGAAGCTGCTACTAGTTGGAATAACGCTTTATGTCTCGTGAATGAAAATCGGTTAAGAAATCTTCATTTGAAAGAAGTTCCTTAGGTTTGTTATCAAATCAAGCGAATAGGTGTTTGAAGTTCATTCTTCAGTCCGTCAATCTATTGATTTATGTAGTCGAGTTTGTTCTTGTAACATGTGGAAAATAAATAGTTTTCCTTACACTCATGCTATTAGATGTAATTTGAGATATGACAAGTTGAATGTGTATGACTACTTTGAAGATTATTAATTTCAAAGTTGATTATTTTTTATTACCTTATTTTCATCTAATAAATCATGTCATAAACTTTATGGGTGAAGAGTTTCTGTTGAAGATGCAATTATAGCTCCTCCGAAAGGTAGAAGAATGTCTAGTGATCCATCATCTTCTAAGAGGATAAAATCTGTTGGTGAAATTATGAAGACCATTATATGTGGTTTGTGCAAGAAGTTGGGTGATAACAAAAGAACTTGTTCATCAAAACACAATTATCTATGTGTTTTTGTTTTTCATTTTATTGTTTTTGGATGAAATTTAATTTAGTGTTTACTGTTCGTAATGAATTAATTTTTTTACTCTAGGCCTAATATGTTATGCTGTTATTGGTAAATATTGATGTTTTATCTGCAATTATTATGTTTAATGTCGTTTATTTCTTCAAAAATTTCTGAGAAAATTGTGTTATGATATTGAGAAGTTGGTTCATTAATTTTCCTGCAAATAAGTATCATACAACCCTGTGTTTGTGCAAATGTTTTGTTGTATAGGATTTATGTTTTGTTATGCAGATATTTCCGTAATCATTCTCTTTTGTTGCAGTGATATCTACAAATTTTATTAGAAAGGAGCAACACGTCCATCTTCAATTAAATGAAACTTTTGTAGATATTTCCGCAATTATTACGTTTTGCTATAGTGATGTTTGCAAATTTAATTAAAAAAGAGCAACACGTTCAATGCAAAAAGTTCTTAAATAACAAATATTTCAGCAATTATTTGTATTAGTTGCAGTGATGTCCACAAAAAAATTCTAATAAAACTGTATACAGTATAATTCCACATTTCATTTTAATTGCTACTATTGCTGTAACTCTACATATTAATTGTAGACATTTCTGTATATATTATGTTAAATCAAAGGAACTTAATTCAATACATAGGATGCCCAAGATAAAAAAATTGATAACTATTTTTGTCATTGTTTTACCATATTAATGCTGTCTACAAACTACATAAGCGTATCCTAATATTTCCAACAACGTACGTTAGTCAAAATATTTACATACAATACATATTGTCAATTTTAAACACCACATTATTCCTTAGTTTAATTAGTTAAGTTTGCATCTGATAGCAGGTATTTTTGAGTTAGGTTTTTGTAACACCCCATGTCCGTTAAGGTCACTCACAAAGGGAATTCCTTAACTTTGATGGAGCATTTTAGTAAACAGAACAGAATATTACAAGACAGATATAAAAATAGTACTTGAAAAACTTTATAACTTTATTGCAGCGGACAGAAATCAGTTTGGTTACAGCTTTACCAAAAACTCACGTACATATATATCAGCCTTGTTCAAAAGCCATCAGAGTACAAAACTTTAAAATCATAATCCCTACAGAACGGAAGCTATACAGAGCCAAGCCATACTTTAAGCACTTCAAGCAGAAGGAATCCGGATCAAGCTAAAGTATTCCCTCCTTGGATAACCTGGGGGGAAACGGAAGAAAAAGGGGCGAAAACAAGCAAGGTCAGACATAAAGTCTGGCAAGTCCAGTGATTTTCAGTTATGAACAGATAATAATAACATGACATGAAAATAAAACTGGATGAGAGATAACCGTAACAGGTGTAGCGGATATAACAGAAGAACAAAATGATATAAACTATTACTTTACACTTCTCTGCACTAATACTAGTATAACAGAATTAGGTGTCACCCTAATGTCTAAACTGGAACAGAAACGGGTACAGAATAATTTCCACAGAAGAGAGTGCTAGTAATGAGCCTTTACCACCCGAACAGAAACAGACAGAAGCAGAAACAGATTAATCCCTACGGAAACAGAATGTAGAATTAGGTGTACACTAGTAATGGGCCTTTACCACCCCAACAGATGGTACCACGCAGAAACAGACAGGTGTTACCACCCAACAGAAACAGACGGTACCAACAGAAATAGACAGAACTAAGTGTACCCTAAAACCCTTCCCCAAGCGATCGACTCCCTAATACATAAATACCCTGTGTCGGCCCCACAGTAGGGTGTATCACTCCCTAAAGTGACAACCAATTGGCGCAGACCTATTCACAGATGTCACGGCGTCTTACATCCTCAGAGGCAGACCGGGATCCATGCACGCACATGACCCGGTTGGAACGCACCATCAACACCCCTCGCCATTATCAGAATGAACCGCTTATAATTAGTTCAGTAAGCGTGCCCGGACCCTACCTACTGTTGGGTCAAAGTTTTGATACCAGAAAGGGTTACTGACTAATTTGGGTCCCAAACAACAGATGACACAAGTAATTCCCCTCCTAACCTTGTGTCCCCAGACTAACAGATTTCAGATTAACTTGTTTACAAGTTTCAGACATACATAATTCAGATCAACTAGTTCACAGATCAGATAAGTTTTCAGACTAACGGATCAGATATACGGATTTAACATATTTACAGATTTGTCTAACTTTGCAATTGGGCCTACAGATTCACGGAACAGATTAATTAAATTCATCAGTCTAGTGGGTTTAATCCTATCCTCCCAACACGTTTTAGACATCATATTTATCTCATATTTTCATTAATTAAATATTAATGCCCAGACCTCTCACATTAGACTGACAGTTTGCGGCTACTGGTTAGGCCGGTTGGTTCCGGGCAGATTTCTACCGTAAACTGAGTCTAACCTCGGGTTTCAAGCACGTTATGACTAACTTCTCACATTAGAACCTATTGTTTGCGGCCACTGGATGTGCCGGGCGGTTCCGGGCAGAATTACGCCGCAAACTCATTCTAACCTCGAGTCAGCCATGTTTATCTTTGCGGCCAATTAATTAATAATTTACCATTTATGCCCACGCCTAATATACATGTCAATTATTCATAGCTAATTCAGATTATGTTAATAACAGACTGAATATATCAACTTAACAGATATAGCAGATAACAGATTTTCGCAGATTAGGCGACTTAACGGATTCAGCAGATTAAGTAATTTAGCAGATTTGGCATTTTCAGCAGACTTAGCAGATGACAGATTTGGCAGATGAACAGATCTAGCAGGCTTGGCAGTAGAGCAGAACTAGCAGATTAAGCAATATAACAGAACTAGCAGATTAGGCAATATAACGAAACTAGCAGATTAGGCAAATATAGCAGAACTAGCAAATTAGGCAAATATAACAGATTTAATCATTCCTTAAAGTTTCACAAACATATCTTGCCTAATTATAAATTTGGCCTAAGTTTTCATGCCTAAATAGTTGTCATGATTCACACTTTGATCATATACCCCACGTTTGCATTGAATTTACACAGATTATGGTCATAATTTACATGCCCCAATTTAGTTCAACTTGCCTAGTACAAAAGATTCACATATAAATTATACCAAATATAGCCATTGATTTCAATCCATGTCATATATTCAAAAATCTCCTACTTAGGTGTTATTCACATTTGATAGTTATCAAATCATAATATAGATCTTCACACCTAAGTCATATTCTCTTTCAAATCATGAATTGTTATACAAACAATATGCCCAACAATCTAGTTATAACAGATCGTAATTCAAAATATGCGTTATGTCCAATGTCTCAAGTCACATGTAATCATATAATGGTTCCTCTTCTTCCAATTCACAGAATATGCATAGACCTAAGTCCAGTTTACAACATGTGTCCTTTTAGTTACAGATTAGCCATGTCCAATTATGCCATATTCATTATTTGTCCCAAACATTTTAGCGTTCGTGCGTTAATCTCTTTATGGGATTTGGCGCAGGCTCGGGGTAGCCTGGCTATAGAATAGAAAGAAGAAAGAGATACAGAATAAGACAGATCTAAACAGAATAGAACAGACATAACCTCAGATTCAGATTTACAATTCATGTCATAATTATAATTAAAGTTGATATCGGAAAATAACCGCACTTTCCTTGATTGGATTAAAGAAGAAGAAGAGTTGCAGTTGTTCTCTTTTAATTCTATTCAGTTTGGAAGAAGACGCTTTAGTCCTAGTTCCAGTTCAGATTTCAGCAGAGCACCGACACCATTATTTTATTTAATTAGAAAAGAGACAGAGTAAAGGCAGAATGAAATGGTGTAGAGAGAATGAGGCTAGAGGGCTGTTTATATAGGATTAGGCGGACGAACCTAGACAGAAGACGTGACCAAATACATCAGAACGAACCAGGTTCAAAACTCGGTTTTCGGGAGCAGATCGACCCCCAGGTCGACTACCCAGTCGACCTTGTCAGGGGGGTCGACTACCCAGTCGACTCCCCAGTCGACCTGGTCGGGGGGAGGGGGGTCGACTACCCAGTCGACCTGGGTCATGAGCGGGAAATTTCCCGCCCAGCCCGCTTCTGGGTTTGAATTTGAATTTTGAATTTGAATTTCGAGCTGTTTTCGATTCTAAAAATTCCTGAAACTTTGGAGGGTCATATCTCCGTCATACGGACTCCGATTCTTGCAAACTCGGACTCGTTTCGAAGCAGAATTCCGAGACGAACGCAATGGCGCAACCTGTTTCCCTTGGTTCTTATTTTAAAAGTTAATTATCTTCTGATTTGTTACTTATACGTTCATAGAAAATACGGGGTGTTACAGTTTTCATTTTTTACAGTCCACCTGCATGGCTTGCAGTTGAGGATTTGAAATCCTAGCTCAGCCCTTTGTAGATAGGTAAACTCGGAAGTGAATGTTGGATCATCATTGCCAATTTGTATGTTTTCACTTCTTTTTTGCATAATGTTCATCACGAACATTCCGCAGTCCACCCTGCAATAATTGCAAAATATTGTCAAGTTGTTTGAATAATTGTTGTTGACATGAATTTTTTTCTTCAATTTTTTTTTTTGCTATGTACTTACATGTCTGAGCGTTGCAGTGGGCTATCAGCAAATTCAACTAGATTAGGTGGTTGATGATTATCCTGTACTAAAAAAATTCAGGATTGTCATGACATAAATCTTGTATACAAGCAAAAAAAAAAAGTTAGATGAGATATGTTAAAGAATATACTTTTGGTTCTTCTATTTTTTTGCAGTTTACATACCAATCTTTTTACTTCTTTTTGGTGTAGACCTTCATGTCGTGGTTTTATTGAGTCGTAGTGTATCCACTTTCTATATTTTTTTGAAAATTCTAGCAATATGAAACGAGATTTTTGATGGATTGGGATTTTCGGTGCAATACTCAAAGCCTTTTACCACAAGATCATCTCACTACAACAAAAATATCATTCCATAACATTAAAAAAGTGTTTTCAATGTATTTTAACAATATTTATCATAATGTTGTTGTATCCAGGTTGTGATAGATGGGGTCCCTTTTACAGCATTCACTTAAATGTTGTACCAAACGTTGTAGAAAAGTTTATTACAACAAATTATAAATACCGTGAAAGCACCAAAAAATAAATGAAAAACTATCTACCATGTTTTTTAAATGTTATGAGATAGCCATTACGACATATTTTAAATATTTTAACACGCTTTTTTACAATAATATTTATATGTTGTATATATGTTTTTTCAATGATTTCCATGTATTGTAACTTAATTTCAACAACTTTGTTGGTCCATTGTAAAAGCATCATTCACATCTTTTTAGTACATGTTGTATACTATTTTTTTTCAACATTTTTTAATTATAATATTTTATGCTTTTATCATATTTAATCAACATTGTAAATACAAACTAGACAACATTGTTTAAATGTTAACCAAACTTCATTGGCATCGGTTAATTAACGTTGCAGAACAAAGTTTGTACAACTATTTAAAATCGTTAATTTTACCATTTCAACCACAAATGATAATCATTATAAATAATTTTTTACCACATTGTTTTATCCTAACTAAAATTACACTTAACTCGCCCGAAAAACGTTGCGTATAGACATTTCAATGCATTTCAATATTGAGCGTGTCAATATTGTCATCAATTATGACATGCCTGAATCTGCAGATTCCTACTAGTATAGAGTAAGTTCAACATTATTTTCACATGGTTCTATCTGTTTTTATGTTGTGCTGAGTTTTATCATCTGAAAAGTAATAATAACAGGTTGGATGTGCTGGTCACTTCAGAACCAAAGGATTGGCTATCACCTTTATTGCTTCTGCCTCCGACTTTGATGTTCTTAACTCCGTATATTTTTATTTAAGTTTGTTGAAGAAAATGGAATGTAATAAATGCTAGAGAATACATTGTAGAATAAACATTTAATGCTGAAAGAATATTAGAATATGCTTAGAGAATATGTTGGAGAATAAAGAATATGCCAAAGAATATGCTAAAGAATAATATTGGTTTCTGTCATTTATTTAGTATATAAATAGAAGCTATGTAATAGAAAGATGTAGATTCAAATTCATTAAAAATGTAGCCCCTTAATTTATATTCATATTCTCTTCTTCTCATCTCTTTCTTATTTATTTTTTGTTCTTCGTCGATTGGTTTTATGTTTCGATTAGTTATTTCAACATGGTATCAGAGCGGGTTGCTGTCGCAGATCTGCCATTTTCTTCTTCTTTTTACTTCAACCGTTTCTTCTCCATTACTTTTGAGATCTGTTATTTGTTGGGGGTGATTGTAGTAGACGAGCGTTGTTGGCAATTTTGAGATCTGTTATTTGTTGTTGCTTAAAAAATGGTTTGTTGTTAGGAAAGTTTGAATGGTAAAATTGATGGTGAAAGAAATTATTTTGTGAAGATGAACGTGGAGAGACATTGTAGTCTAGTTGATGGAAGTTGTGTTGTCTCGGTTTTGGTGCATTGGTTGGGGATCGTAGTAGATTGAAGTTTGTGTTGTATGGTGTTGTATGTGTTGAAGTTTGTGTCTGAATGTAGTTGTTGTTTTCTATGAGTCAGGAAGATGTTTGTTCCTGGTGATGAATTGTAGATGTTTTTTGATGAAGTATGGGGTTTATGTTGAGGCATTTTGGAGGAAGCCGTTTTGGCTTGTTCGTAGATGTTGAACTAAGGAAGAATTTGATTTGGGTATGGTGGTAAAGTATGGCTCTGACGTGTGAACTATGGAAGAGAGGAGAGGTTGTAGCAGAGGCTTGTAATGAAGATGATTAAGCTGTTAGAAAGTAACATTAGTTTGAAGTTGTTTGTTTGATATCTGTATCATTTACCCTGTTTATTAGGAGGGCAATTGACGTTGATTGAAGGTGGTAGATGGTATTGTAAGGTATGTTTGGAGGATGCAAACATATGATGAATCATCCCTATTGATTTGGTTTTTTTTTTCATCTGATATGTTTGGGGGATGCAAACATATGCAGACCCATCCCATTTTAGTTTGTTTTGTTTTCTTTGTATGTTTGGGGGATGCAAACATACAAACACATTCGGTACTAGTTTGTCATTTGGCCGCTCAGATCTTTTGCTTACCGATCGTATTGAAGAAAGTAGTGTTGTTATGGAGTTTCAAATTGAAGATTTGGTGCTTGGTGTTACTCTCTAACAGTATTAAAATGGTTTCTCGATCTTGCTACTCTTCAGTTTACAACTTCTATTTGGCAAACTCACGATTTTTCACATCGTAAGTTTGAGTGGGGATATTAAAGATAATGGAATGTAATAAATGTAAAATATAGAAGATAATGGAATATAATAAACGTCAGAGAATATGTTGAAGAATAAACATTTAATGTTGAAGGAATATTAGAATATGATTAGAGAATATGTTGGAGAATAAATAATATGCCAAAGAATATGCCAGAGAATATGCTAAAGAATAATATTGGTTTTTGTCAGCACTAAACAAGAATAGATTATCTCAACCCAATTCCTTGATTAAAGAGACACTCTATTTGGGGATCTCTGGCTGAATGCCATGATCTCATAGCGAGAACAAAATGAATATTTATCAAATAGGTTCCAACAAAGCTACAATCCATCACACCATGTTAATGAGCTCAGACTGTGCCCCCGCCCACTAACAAATGTTGTAAATATCCAAAATCAAAATAAGGTAGATTCCAAAGTAATCTCAATACCAATAAGGCCAACAAATCCTCTCGATTACCAATCTAAATACAAAGCCAAAAACTAAAGCCAATTAACAACACAAAAGGCTAATCCAAATCTCTATAAATGCAAAAAAATCTCTCTCCTTCCACTTAACTCAATCAAAATCATTACAAACTTCACCCACCCCCTACAAAAGATATATCTTCGACATGAGATGCACCACAAAAAAACAAATGGTCTGAAAAAAGTTTATAATACCACAAAGACCCCTATCTTATTTTTGTAGATTTTCCAACCCAACAACCATCTATCACTTGACCTGATCTCCTTTCCTGATCATCTTAGATCCCTCAAGCATCATTAACATGATGACCCCTGTCTGAAATATGATCAATAGTTCTCAAATCCAATAGTCCCTTCAATACACTAAACTTCTTATCATGTAAAAGTTCAAAGATTGGAACACTCTTCTCTCTCAATATAATCTCCTCCACTAAAGAACACATCCAAATTATCTTTTAGAAAAATAATCAACTCCCTTTGTATTCTCATTCCAAGTTGTGATCCGATACTTAACATTCGGGTCGGATCCTTTGGGTCTACTGAGATAGTTATCGTCATCTTCATGGGAGCTGCCCTGTTATTCCCTGCACTGTTTTTTCGAGGACCATAGCTTTTCGAGAGAGACTGTTCTCTCCAGTTAGGGGTTTCCCTTTAGTTGTTATAAGGTGGGTTCTTGAATGCGGAGGGGACCCTACACATCCTTCTTCTTTTCCTTTCTCTTGGCTTCTCACAATTCAGTTATATAGCATTCTCGAGCAGCGTTTTGATCCCCTTTTACTACTCCAACAACATTCTCGGTTGGGAACTTCATCATGAGGCACCATAGTGCTAGGGCGCGCGATCTTGAAATCCATCAACGCTGGTCTGTTGAGAAATGCGTTATATGCCGATACCTCATCAAAGATGACAAAAGTCTAGATTGGTACCATTTTCCTTTCTCCCTCTTCGAGCTCGACAGGAAGATAAATTGTTCCGATAGGTCGTTGTGGCTCTCCAGAGAAACCTTGGATTGGCTTAACAAGATGAGACATCAGTCATTGACAACTTTATTTGGTTGAACGTTCTTCTGAATAGAATATTCGTGGATTCTCCACAGTCAACGAGTAACCTACTTATTATAGCTGGCCCAATGTCGATTGTTACTACCAACGGATCGAGCGTCGGAGCTTCAATCCCTTATGTATCTCTAGCCCTGAAAACTATCATCGTTGAATGTTTCTTTGTTGCTTTGCTGATGTTGTATCTTCCAACAAAAGGCAAGTTTCATCCTTCGGATCATACTTCAGGCACTCGAGTACCTCTTCGTTTCTCCCTAACTCTTTTGTGCAGGGCGGGCCACCTGAAATAGTATGGATAACCAATTTTCATTATTCTGACCACATTCCAATTGTTGGGTCCTACTTGGTTTGCGGGGATAGCTTACCCCTGAGTAGTTGGAGAAGGATGGACTACCTGAGGTTTCTTAACATACAGCTGTAACTTATTATCCCTAATAATTTCTTCTACCAAATTCTTCAAGTGTTTGCACTCATTGGTGTTATGTCCCGGCTGATTATGAAAGCGGCTAAATCTAACGGAATTCCTTTGATTCTCAGTCATCTTCAAAGGAGGTGGCTTTGGATACCGTTCCTGTTTGCTGGTGTCAAAGAAGACATTCTCAGGTGTGTCATTCAGAAGCATGAAATCTTTAGGTTTGTAGTATCGAAGGGTTTTTCATCCTTTTTACCTTTACCTTTTTCATCGTTGGCTCTTTTTTGACCTCCTCCCCATTTTCCTTCTTCTTGGGTGGACCAGGAAATATTGGAACTTCAATTCATTACTTGCCCGAGCACCGTTCATATGACAGTCGTACTTAGATAAGAACAAGTTAGCATCCGTTGTTCCACTATGTGCCGACATCATTGGCCGGACGAATTTCTTAGGATAGTCAGCTTTCAGTATCTTGCTAGTGGAAGGAGTCTTGCTGGGAGAAATACCCCAGTCCTCCTCTTCCTCTTTCCTAGAAAAACTTTCCTTCATAATATGTTTGATCATTTTATGAGATATACTCTTCGTTATCGTTCAGCTTCACGGGGCAGACGCTAACTGCCTTTCCCGGTGTATGGTTAGGCAGACGAACTCTGTTAGTAGGTTGGGATCCCGATCCTCCGACTCGCGGAGGTGCCGCTCCGGTGGTGCTTAAGATTTTCTAGGAAGAGGGTCTCATAGGATTTTTCTACTTATTCTCATCAACATCAATTCCTTCATTATCAACATTGGCATCATTGCCAGGATTATCATTTGAAATTGATATCCTATCAAGATCACTTCCATCATCAGCCTATTGTTCAAGGTTATCTCCCATACTCATGTTCCTGGGAATAACACCAGCACTCCTTCCTGCATTGGTTCAGGCAACATTAGCATCATGCAATCTGGGAGAACTCTTCGGATCTCCCTTCCTCCGGTTTGAATTTGAAGAATGCGCTTGCTCCTTTAAATCAATTTCGAATGTATCAGTCCTTGGGTTTGGCCTGGTATTCAAAAGAGCATCCAATTTTTCCATTAACATTTAGTTCGTGGCCTCCAACCTCTGGTTTATTCCTTCTACTACACTGTCAAGTTCTCCCAGTTAACAACTTCTCTGAGAGTTTGAGTTGCTCTAGGGTTATCAACTATGGGGGAAACTTGAGTATTACTAACCACGTTTCCAAAGGTTTCGCCTGCTCTAGATTTGCTTTTACTTGCTTTCTTCCTATGAGGAGCCATGATATTTACCAAACTTGCGGTTTTTAATGCAAACTTCTCCGTGGATCTACCTTGTAGACCTTGATATCTATAGTAGAAGCGTAGATCTAGACCTTAGATTCATTTCCCAGTGAAAGCACCAAATGTTAACTGCAAAAATGGCGGTAACACCTAATTAATTCTGAAAGCACCACCCCGTGATGGGCAAACAGAATAAAGCAATGAAAGTAGATTAAAACAAGAAAGAAACATAAAGCAAGTAAAGAAGAATTTTTTTATGGTGGTTCAACTAGGGATCAAGTCTACATCCACTTTGAACAATATTGTAATATTCCTTGCCATGCCAAGTACAATATAGTATATATGATCACAAAGATCCCTAAAGTAGAGAATAACAAACAATCACTAGTACTAATAGTTATCGAAGAATCATGATAACCAACCTAGATGACTTAGAGTAGCTATCTCTGGAGAAGAGGATTTGCTGTTGGAGGAGAATAATGGTTGTTGAAGGTGGAGATATGACTTAACAGAGCTTTGGTAGAGTAAGGAGGTCCCCTCTTGATGTTGGAACTTGTATATATTTATAGGCGTTTAGGAGGGAGTTGGGCCAAGCCCAGTTGTAAAAAGTCTTAAAATAGCCTACCGTCCCATAATAGAAAATATCGTAGCAAAATATGTTAACTTGATGGGTCGGTGCTGACCCATCATGTTAACTTGTTTTGCGCATCTGGCTTTGTGTGGTGACTCTTGTATCTTGTTTAACTCATGCATATAGTTCAGTATTAACTGGACTTGGTTTGGTGCCGTAACGAGATTTACTTCTTGTCGTTTCGACGTTTTGCCTTGATCTATTGAGTGATGTGCCTAGATGGGTTGAGTTGACCTAAAATTGCATGAATAGCCTTCTGGAAATGTTATGAAGGCTGGAGCAAGTCTAGTGAGCTTCAAGGTAATGCTCATAGGTCACTGCCGACCTACGATAGGTCTGTACTAACCCATATACATAGTCTTTTTGGCATTGAGACTTTCACAGAAGCTTTTGCCTCGTTCTTCTAGTCTTTTTAGTGAGCTTTTATTTGGCTCCAATATCATATGTCTTTGATCTCCTCAATGATCCTGTGTGAATATTTGTAGGGGTTATATCTGGGTTAACGGTTAATTACAATAATTGCAGACAAATATTGTAGTAATTTTAAAAGTCTAATCATATATGCTGAGAAGTTAGCAACTATTGCATTTAATCATTTCCATGTCTTAAAAAATTGTTTAAATACAGTAACTATTGTAGTTATTTCACTAATTTATACACATAATTACAGAGAAATAAGCAATTATAACCACGTGTTGTGATTTTTTTTCTATATAATCATCTCTATGCCTAAATTTTGCTAAAATAAAATATAAAATATTGAAGTTATTTCAGCAAATTTATCATAAACTTGCTGAGATTTAAGAAATTATGCCTATTTGTTGTGGTTTTTTTGTATAATTTTCTGCATGCCTAAAAATTGCTAAAAATAGTATATATTGCACTTATTTCTGCAATTTTATTATAAACTTCCTGGGAAATAGGTAATTATGCTTATTTGTGGTGGTTTTTCGTTTATTCGTCTCTGTAATGTCCCGCATTTTCAGCGATATAATAATTTATTAATTTAATTATATAAATAGTGATTTAGAGAATTAAATGGTTGTTTAATTAAACAATATTGAATATTTAATTAATTTAAATAATAGAATAATATATTAATTCTAAAATAATCAGAATTAGTTGAAATGGCAATATTGTGTGAATTGGGCAATTCAAAATATATAATTCAGTTTATAATTGAATTACGATAACGAATATATGTAATTGACGATGGTTGAACATATAAATTATATTATAATTATAATCGAGCCCGTAATGGCACGATAGTTCGTAATTTGATGATTCGAACTTTAAACGAATACACAGAATCCGTTTTAAGTCGGATTTTTGTGAAACAAGAAACGTTCGGAGCTGGTGAAGTATATTTTTCTAATGGAAGAGAAAATTCGAGATTTCATTGTGTCGATTTTGAGTTATGTCCAAATCAAAATTTCAAAAAGTCGCTATGGAATTCCTTTATAATTTATAACAATTTATTTATATTATAAATGAATTTTCAATATAAATTGAATATCTATATAATTGGGAATTTTGAAATATCGAGAATTGGTGTTGTATGATATTCTATTGTGAATATATATGATAATATTTATTTATAAATATTAAATTTAATTATTTTTAAATATATTTATATTTAAATAGGGGTTATTTAGAGCTTTAAAAATAGCCAGTTTTGTAAACGACCTTTGTTTTTTATGAAACTAATTTTGTTGGATCCACAATATTAAATTATTGCTATATTTCAATTTTCGTGATTTTTGGGTTCAGTATGTGGTCGTACGGGATTTTAATGTGAAAAACATTTAGTATTTGGACGATTAAAAATACATTGTGTGAGAAAACGGAGTCGAAATGCGACTAAACCAGTTTTGTTGGGTCCAGAATGACGAATTGTAGCTGCATGTCCAGTTTCATGATTTTTGGGTACCGTATGTGATTATTGGAATTTAAAAAAAAACTAACACATATAGTGATTCAATAAAAAGTAATATAATAATCAAATATTAAATTATATAATCATCCTATATATAACCCTCTACCCTTTGCAAACCCTCGTTCACTTCCTTTGACAGTCAACAACATTAAGCCGCCAGTTATTTTTCCTTAAACCAAGATCGACGGCTTTTAAAATCAATATCAAATTGAAGAAAAATAATTAAATTTCCAAACAAGCATACTTCGATTTAGCATGAGATGCTCTTTAAGCTAATGCGTATTTTGGGTAGTTCGGATCTGTTCTTGTCGCTGCGATTTTTGAACAGCAAGGGTATCGATGCTTAGGGTTCGGATTTGTAACACTCCGTATTTTCTATGAACATAAAGTAACAAAACAAAGTATACTTAATTTTTAAGAGAAGAATTAAGGGAAACCAGTTGCGGCATTGCGTTCATCTCGGAATTCTGCTTGAGATAGAGTCCGAGTTAGCGTAAATCGGACTCCGTATGAAGAAGTTTTGGCACTTAGAAGTTTCAGGAATTTAAAATAAAAACCAGCCCGAATTCAAATTTAAAGTTTAGAAATTCAAATCACACACTCGGGTTGGGCGGGAAAATTCCCGCCCAAGACCCAGGTCGACCAGGGGGTCAACCTGGGTAGAACAGGTCGACCATGGGGTCGACCTTCCCCCTATTTCCAGATCCATGGACAAATTCGTTTTTTTGTATTTAGACGCCCGTTCTGACCAGATTCGTTGCTTCTAAGCTATTTAAACACCCCCAAACCCCACTTTCTCTCCACACAATTTCATTACGCCTATACTCTATCCTAATTCATATTAATATAAATCAATGGCATCGTTACTTTGTTGAAACCTAAGCTAGAACAAGTACTCCTTCTTCTTCCAATCTGAATAGGATTAAAAGAGAACAACTACTAACTTTTTCTTTTAGAACCCAACCAAGGTGAGTACAGTTATTTTCAGATATGAAATTTAATTATGATCTTGACATGGTTATAAATCTGAATTGGAGATTATGCATATTCTTGTTTATCAGATCTGTTTTCCTGTGTAGATCTATTTTATTCCTGTTTATCAAATCTGTTTTTTCCGTAAATCTATCTTATTCCTGTTTATTAGATCTATTTTTCTGTGTAGATCTATCTTATTAATATTATTGTAACTATTCTATATCTCTTGCTTCCTTCTGTTCTATAGCCAGGCTACTCTGAGCCTGAGCCAAATCTCATAAGAGATTGACGCACGAACGCTAAATTTGGGGAAAATAATGAATGATGCATAATTGGGCATAACTGATTTGTGACAGATTTAAGAAAAGGGTATATGTTGTAAATTAAGATTTAGATCTAGGCATACCATATATGACAGTTTTTGATTTGGAAGAAGGAGAATTATTGTAAGACAACATATGACATGTAATTTGGGGACATAATGCATGTTATAATTCAAGATCTGATTTGAGGACATAATACATGTTGTAATTTAAGATCTAGATTTGGGGCGTATTTTATATGATGATCTTTGACTTGGAAGAAAAGGATATGTGACTTAGGCCTGAAAAACCTATATTATAATAGGGATAATTATAAAAGTGAATACGCCTAATTTTGACTTTTGGATATTTGACATACGCGGTAATCAACGGCTATAATTTGACATGATTTAATATTGTGCATCATGATTTGGAGTTTTTAGAGAATATTCTGTACGATGCAAATTTAACTAAAATTTGGGACGTATGTTATATTGTGAATTATGACCATAATTTGGGCATGTAAAATTAGGCTTAATTTTATGATTAGGTGAGGTATGTCAAGGGAATTTTAAAGGAGGATTAAATTTGTTAAATTGCCTAATCCGCTGAATCTGTTGAAACCGAATATGGTAATTTGGGGTATGAAAATCTATAGGCTCGATCTAAAATTGAGCAAAACATGTTTATAGAACTTTGGATAATCTGATGTAACTTGTAAAGAAGTTAATTTTTTGAATTGGCAAATTTTGTCTGATATTGGCATAATCTGTGAATGAATACTTTAGCTAAAAATAAGAATGCTGAGACACGAGGTTAGACTCTATTTGAGGTAGAAGCCTGCCCGGACCCAACCGGCTTAACCAGCAACTGCAAACTGTCGGTCTAATGTGAGAGGTCATAGGCATAAAGATGCTTAGACACGAGGTTAGGTCTGGCTTGTGGCAGAAGTCTGCCCAGAACCGCCCGGCACATCCAGCGGCCACAAGCTACCGACCTAATGTGAGAGGTCTGTGCATTTATATTTAATTAATACAAATCCAAGATAAATGTGATACCTAAAATGTGTTGGGTGGATAGGGTTAAAACAACTGGACTGATGAATCTAATAAACCCGTTTCGTAAGTCTGTAGGCCCAATACAAGGTTAGGTGAAACAATATGTAAGTCTGTTAATTTGTGTATCTGATCCGTTAGTCTGAAAACTTGTTAACCTGTATGTCTGATCTGAGAACTAGTTAATCTGGACTTTGTACAGCTAAAATCTATAAGCAAGTTAATCTGAAATCTGTTAGTCTGGGGACACAAGGTTAGAAGGGGTAATTACTTGTGTCATCTGTTGTTTGGAACCCATATTAGTCAGTAACCCTTTCTGGTATCAAAATTATGACCCAACACTAGGTAGGGGTCCAGGGCACGCTTACTGAACTAATTGTAAGAGGATCGCTCTAATAATGGCGTGGGGTGTTGATGGCGCATTCCAACCGGGACATGTGCGTGCATGGATCCGGTCTGCTCTTAGGATGTAAGACACCGTGACATCTGTAAATAGGTCTGTGTCTATATGTTGCCACTTTAGGGAGTGATACACCCTTCCGTGGGGCCGACACAGGGTATTTATGTATTAGGGAGCCGATCGCTTGGGGTAGAATTTAGGGTACACTTAGTTCTATCTGTTTCTGTTGGGGTACCATCTATCTCTGTTGGGGTGGTAACACCTGTCTGTTTCTATATGGTACCATCTGTTGGGGTGGTAAAGACCCATTACTAGTGTACACCTAATTCTAGTATTCTGTTTCTGTAGGGGTTATTCTGTTTCTGTGTCTGTTCGGGTAGTAAAGGCCCATTACTAGTATTCTGTTTCTGTACCGTCTGGGTGGTAAAGGCCCATTACTATCATAGTGTTTCTGAAGAGATCGTTCTGTTTTCTGTTAGACATTAGGACAACACCTAATTTTGTTATACTATTACTAGTGTAGAGAAGTGAAAACCAGATAAGAAGCTTAGTTTAGCCTATATCATTCTGTCTCTTCTATTAACCTGCTACTCTTGTTATGGTTATCTCTCATCCAGTTTTATTTACATGTCATGATACTGTTATCTGTTTTTATGTTGAAAGTCACCGGACGCACCAGACTTATGTCTGACCTAGTTTGTTTGCCTCTTTTCTTCCATTCCCCCCAGGTTCTCAGGGTGGAAACATAGGAGCTTGATTCAGGTTCCAACTGCTTGAAGTGCTAGAAGTGCTTGAAATATTGCTTGGCTTTGATTCTACCTATTTATGGCATTCTCTGTTGGGGATTATGACTTTAAAATTATGCATTCTGAAGGATTTTGTATAAGACTGATATTTGTGTACTTGGGTTTTGGTATTGTGATGTAACCAAAATTATTTCTGTTTCTGCTGTAATAAAGTTATAAATTTTTCAAGTACTACTTTACATATCTGTCTTATAAATTTCTGTTATATTTACTTATAACGTTCCACTGAAATTAAGGCATTCCCTTTGTGAGTGACCTTAACTGAAGTGGGGTGTTACACTTGGTATCAGAGCTGAAGGTTACCAGATTTGATAAAAAGTTATTGAAAACTATTTTCAAAAAAGTTTGAAAGAGGAAGTATTTTCAAAAGTAAAGTTCATTTTGAAAAACATAATCCCCAAGAGCCATATATCTTTCTTTCGATTCTCCGTTTTGAATCTCTTCCTTTTTCTTTTCAGCATGTCTGGGTTACCCGGGATACCCGAGGGAATACCGATACCAACCTGGTTCAAAAGTTATCTGGAGGCTAGGGCCACCGCCACAAGCCCAGCAGACATCCCTCCTCCCCCAGCTGCAGCTGCTCCTCCTCCTTCCCCTCCTCGTGTTGATACTTTTTCAAAGATATGCAAAGCTTTCGAGCAATGGGCAGAAAACCTTTTCACGGATCAAAGACGTTTGTTGAAGCTCGAAATTGGCTTAAGGAGGTGGAAGATTTATTTGGTATCTTCGAGATAGAAGATGGAAGGAAGGTCCGGTTGGCTGCTTGGTTAATGAAGGACGAAGCCTCATTTTGGTGGGAGGTCATGAATGGAGAGCGTCCAATGGAGACATGGATGGATTTCAGACGTAGGTTCGAGATGAAATTTCTCTCACGAGAAGAAGAGAATTTATACATGGAAAGGTTCTAAGCGTTGAAGCAAGGGAATTCATCGGTGAAGGAGTACGTCAACAAGTTCAATCAGTTGGCGAGATTCGGCTTAGACTTGGTGAACACACCTGAGAAGAAGGCTCAGAGATTCGTTAAAGGTTTGAATGAGCCGCTACATGGGTTGGCTATGACCCACATTCCTATGGGGGCTACCTTTGAGAAATTGGTTGACATGGCGTTAATGCATGAAGAGGAAGGCAAAAGTGAGAAGAAAGAAGAAAAGCTCGATGGAACACAGAACAAGAAAGAGTGGCCCAAAAAGGAAACACAAAAGAAGAATGAAAAGTCTGAAGATAAGAAGGAGAAAAAGTGCTTTGCTTGTGGAAGCTTGACTCATCTGAATAAGAATTGTAGAAAGAGTAAGGGCGCTTGCTTCAACTGTGGAGAAATGGGACACTTCACTAGGAACTTCCCGAAGAAACGTGGGCAAGGGCAGAGGGCAGGACCTACTTCTGGAGGGCAGGCGAATGCTCACGTGACTGGTAGATAGGGTAGAGATAGGAAAATTTCTGTAGAAGGTTTAATTTCCTTATCTGATTATTGAGATAAAACTCTTTTTGATTCTGGCATTTTGATTCTGTAATTGAGACTCTGAACTTTAATACTAGTATTGTTTCTGATCCCGCTATGGTCTCAAACCCCATAAGTGTTACGACTCATCTGTTTGTGATAAGTTGGGGTTTGAAGGTATCTGTGTTAGGCGTTAAGTTGACCATGACGCATACATTCTGGTTTTGTGGGATATGGTGGGGTTTTATCATGCTTAGTTTTCTAAGAATCATTCGATAATCTAATATTTACCAGTAGTCTGTAAGTATTTGAATATTTCTGATAAGGTTAGGTTTTTTTTACTCAAAGCGTGAAGAAGATTTCCAGTTTGACATTGTTTAATGGGAGTAGTTCTCTGAGTGTCAATCTGATGTTGGTTTTGGTCTTCGGGGTTGGTACTTAGGGATTTATTCTCTTAACCGATGTCTAATGGGGACAAAACATATATACTTGCTTCTATCACTCGGCTGTATCCTATCGATCGATTCTTCGACCTTTATGTAGAAACTAATGGGTGTAAACATGTGTTTGTGACATGTTATGTTTGATGGCTGCAAGTGGATGCAAGTGGCTGCTAGTGGTTGCTCGTGGATGCATATACACACACTAGGCACTAGATCGGCTCAAAAACACTCTCATACTGCATATGGATGTGTGTGCATTTTTCAATTTTTGTGGATGCAAAATGATTGACTCATCACATGGATGTTGCATTTGGATGAATGGTTATGCACTCATATAGAAATGATGTGTATCAAATAGGATTTATTGCATACATAAGTGGACTCATGGCACTAACATAATTCGCATTAAGGAGGTCAACTGAATCAGTAAACCGCCTGATCTTTGCATTAGATAAGAGGCATATACACACACTTTTGCATATGTTCATACAACATTAGAAGTTTACTAAGGACAATGGATGCTTGTGGATGATGGTTGAGTAGATGGGTGATTGGATGAGAGGACACATTCTTCTTAACTTGAAGATTTCGGGGACGAAATCCTTTAAGGAGGGGAGAATGTAACGCCCCGTATTTTCTGTGAACATAAAGTAACAAAACAAAGTATACTTAATTTTTAAAAGAAGAATTAAGGGAAAGGGTTGCGCCATTGCGTTTGTCTCCGAATTCTGCTTGAGATAGAGTCCGAGTTTGCGTAAATCAGACTCCGTATGAAGAAGTTATGGCTCTTAGAAGTTTCAGGATTTTAAAATAAAAACCAGCCCGAATTCAAATTTAAATCTTCGAAATTCAAATCACACACCCGGGCAGGGCAGGAAAATTCCCGCCCAGGACCCAGGTCGACCAGGGGTCGACCTGGGTAGAACAGGTCGACCATGGGGTCGACCTCCCCCCTATTTCCAGATCCGTGGACATATTCGTTTTTCTGTATTTAGACGCCTGTTCTGACCATATTCGTTGCTCCTAAGCTATTTAAACACCTCCAAACCTCACTTTCTCTCCACACAATTTCATTACGCCTATACTCTGTCCTAATTCATACTAATATAAATCAATGGCGTCGTTACTCTGCTGAAACCTAAGCTAGAACAAGTACTCCTTCTTCTTCCAATCTAAATAGGATTAAAAGAGAACAACTACAACCTTTTTCTTTTAGAACCCAACCAAGGTGAGTACAGTTATTTTCAGATATGAAATTTAATTTTGATCTTGACATGGTTATAAATCTGAATTGGAGATTATGCATATTCTTGTTTATCAGATCTGTTTTTCTGTGTAGATCTATTTTATTCCTGTTTATCAGATCTGTTTTTCTGTGTAAATCTATCTTATTCATGTTTATAAGATCTGTTTTTCTATGTAGATCTATCTTATTAATATTGTTGTAACTATTATGTATCTCTTCCTTCCTTCTGTTCTATAGCCAGGCTACCACGAGCCTGTGCCAAATCTCATAAGAGATTGACGCACGAACGCTAAATTTGGGGAAAATAATGAATGATGCATAATTGGACATAACTGATTTGTGACTGATTTAAGAAAAGGGTACATGTTGTAAATTAATATTTAGATCTAGGTATACTATATATGACGGTTTATGATTTGGAAGAAGGAGAATTATTGTATGACAACATATGACTTGTAATTTGTGGACATAATGCATGTTATAATTCAAGATCTGATTTTGATGACATAATACATGTTGTAATTTAAGATCTAGATTTGGGGTGTATTTTATATGACGATCTTTGACTTGGAAGAAAAGGATATGTGACTTAGGCCTGAAAAACCTATATTATAATAGGGATAATTATAAATGTGAATACGCCTAATTTGGACTTTTGGATGTTTGACATACGCGATAATGAACGACTATAATTTGGCATAATTTAATATTGTGCATCATGATTTGGAGTTTTTAGAGAATATTCTGTACGATGCAAATTTAACTAAAATTTGGGACGTATGTTATATTGTGAATTATGACCATAATTTGGGCATGTAAAATCAGGCTTAATTTTATGATTAGGCGAGGTATGTCAAGGGAATTTTAAGGGAGGATTAAATCTATTAAATTGCCTAATCTGCTGAATCTGTTGAAACTGAATATGGTAATTTAGGGTATGAAAATCTGTAGGCTCGATATAAAATTGAGCAAAACATTTTAATAGAACTTTGGATAATCTATTTTAACTTGTAAAGAATTTAATTTGTTGAATTGGCAAAATTTGTCTGATATTGGCATAATCTATGAATGAATACTTTAGCTAAAAATAAGAATGCTAAGACACGAGGTTAGACTCTGTTTGCGGTAGAAGCCTGCCCGGACCCAACCGGCTTAACCAGCAACCGCAAACTGTCGGTCTAATGTGAGAGGTCATAGGCATAAAGATGCTTAGACACGAGGTTAGGTCTTGCTTGTGGCAGAAGTCTGCCCGGAACCGCCCGGCACATCCAGCGGCCACAAGCTACCGACCTAATGTGAGAGGTCTGTGCATTTATATTTAATTAATGCAAATCCAAGATAAATGTGATACCTAAAACGTGTTGGGTGGATAGGGTTAAAACAACTGGACTGATGAACCTAATAAACCCGTTTCATAAGTCTGTAGGCCCAATACAAGGTTAGGTGAAACAATCTGTAAGTCTGTTAATCTGTATATCTGATCCGTTAGTCTGAATACTTGTTAACCTGTATGTCTGATCTGAGAACTAGTTAATCTGGACTTTGTACATCTGAAATCTATAAGCAAGTTAATCTGAAATCTGTTAGTCTGGGGACACAAGGTTAGGATGGGTAATTACTTGTGTCATCTGTTGTTTGGGACCCATATTAGTTAGTAACCCTTTCTAGTATCAAAATTATGACCCAACACTAGGTAGGGTTCAAGGGCACACTTATCGAACTAACTGTAAGAGGTTCACTCTGATAATGGCGAGGGGTGTTGATGGCGCATTCCAACCGGGTCATGTGCGTGCATGGATCCGGTCTGCTCTGAGGATGTAAGACACCGTGACATCTGTAAATAGGTCTGTGTCTATAAGTTGCCACTTTAGGGAGTGATACACCCTTCTGTGGGGCTAACACGGTATTTATGTATTTGGGAGCCGATCGCTTGGGGTAGAATTTAAGGTACACTAAGTTCTGCCTGTTTCTGTTGGGGTACCGTCTGTTTCTGTTGGGGTGGTAACACCTGTCTGTTTCTGTGTGGTACCGTCTGTTGGGGTGGTAAAGGCCCATTACTAGTGTACACCTAATTCTAATATTCTGTTTCCATAGGGGTTATTCTGTTTCTGTCTCTATTCAGGTAGTAAAGGCCCATTACTAGCATTTTGTTTCTGTACCGTCTGGGTGGTAAAGGCCCATTACTAGCATAGTGTTTCTGAAGAGGTCGTTCTATTTTCTGTTAGACATTAGGACAACACCTAATTCTGTTATACTAGTATTAGTGCGGAGAAGTGAAAACCAAGTAAGAAGCTTAGTTTAGCATATATCATTCCGTCTCTTCTGTTAACCTGTTACTCCTGTTATGGTTATCTCTCATCTAGTTTTATTTACATGTCATGATACTGTTATCTGTTTATATGATGAAAGTCACTAGACTCACCAGACTTATGTACGACCTAGTTTGTTTCGCCTATTTTCTTCCGTTCCCCCTAGTTTCTCTGGGTGGAAACATAGGAGCTTGATTCAGCTTCCAACCGCTTGAAGTGCTTGAAATATTGCTTGGCTTTGATTCTACCTATTTATGGCATTCTCTGTTGGGGATTATGGCTTTAAAATTATGCATTCTGAAGGATTTTGTATAAGACCGATATTTTTGTACTTAGGTTTTGGTATTGTGATGTAACAAAACTTATTTCTATTTCTGTTGTAATAAAGTTATAAATTTTTCAAGTACTATTTTACATATCTGTCTTGTAAATTTTTGTTCGTTTACTTATAACGTTCCACCGAAATTAAGGCATTCCCTCTGTGAGTGACCTTAACTAAAGTGGGGTGTTACAGTATTCGTGGATTTGTGAGGTATTAGTTCAAGATTTAGATGGTGGTTTTGTCATTGTGGTAGGGATTGGAGTTTGTATGCAAATTTCTGGTGGAATTAGTGTTGGAGATTATCGTGAGATCCTGTAGCACCGCGCGAAGGAGCCGACGACGCAATTCAATTGAGGACACCGAGTTCTGCATCTTGGGGTTCAGGAGATCGAGAAATGGAAGAGAAGTTCAAGGACGTTTTTAGTTCTTGAAATCATTGAGTGATGAAGAGTATGGGATTGGAGAGGACATGCGAAATGGTTGTTTGTAAATAGGAGGAGCAGCGTTTTTGGGGTGCCATGAAGAAGAAAGGGAGTACTTAAATGGGTCGGTCTGATTAACATTTGGTTCGGGTTCACGAAGTAAGCCCAAGTTTAAATTTAATTAAATTTATTTTAATTAAAATAGTATAAGAACCAGTAACTTTAATATCTTGAACATGCTTTATTAGAATTTCGAACGGTCAGATCCGTTAGGATCGTATGGATGGTGGCTACACCATGGAACTGACCGGAAGTGAATTGGAGCTCGTTTGGATTTATGGTGGAATTAAATGCCTGAATCAAATCAATGACTGATAATCGTTTTTTAACGATCACCGTCTAATGTGAGTAAGACTCAGTAACTCTGATTAAATTATATTTTTATAAATATAATCTAATACTGATAAATGATGATTTATTTTTTTGTGTTGGTTGGTTGAAATTGCTGAATGATTGGTTAAAATTGCGAATAACGATATATACACATATCATTAAATAACATTTATTCTATTTATCAAATAGTACATATTGAACTGAAATGGTTGTGAATTATATTGTGTAACATCTGTGGATGTACGGAAACAGGTCGGGGAGATCCAACTAGATTCCTCAACATTTATTTTACTGTTTTTCATATATTGTGATATATGATGTGATTTATAATCTGTTGTTAATTATGTCTGTTTGATCATTGTTATTTGGTACTTTTAAATACCAAAGGAAATACTGGAGTGTGAAAAGGGAAATTTCAAACTATAATTTGAAATAAAATATTTATATAAAATCAAAGGACTTTATATAAAAAGGAAATTTTCAAAGTGTATATTGAAATAAAAATATTTGTATAAAATCAAAATATTTTATAAAAAGAAATGTATGAAGTGAATATGGGATTTTATAATTTTATAAAATCAAAGGGACTTTTTAAAAGGAGATATTTGAAAATTAAATAAAAGACTTTTGTATGAAGTTAACAACAGTTATATGGAAGTTTGAAAGACCGATTTGGTTAAAATACTAAATGAAAGTAATAAGAAGTAAATAAAGAACTTTATGGAGTAAATATAATATTTAGGAAATCAAATAGAATTGAAAGGAAATATTTCGGAAATCAAATTGAATTATAAAAGAAATTATTTGGGGAAATAAATAGAATTATAAAAGAGAATTGAGAAGATATAAAAGAACAACGAGGAGATGGTTTCAAAGTAGATTTTAAATTGAAATCTGTTTTAACAGATAAATTGAGCAAATAAATTTATAAATGATGTTTATAAATTAAAAAGAATATTTACCTTTTGATAAATGGAATATATAAGTCTGAACTTCTATAGAGAAGTAGAGATCGGTTTTTAACACCGATATTTTAAATAGAATGTGAACTCAGCATTTATAAAGGGAATTTTAAATGAGATTTAAGTGTTAGAAATTAAAAGAAGGTTTCATATAAATAAATATATAAATATAAGTTGGAATTGGGATACTGTTTTAAAAATACGAAATCAAACTAAAGGGATTGTATAAAAGGGATATTATTCACATTCAACGTGAAAAATGGAATTAAGTGCCTTGCCAAAAAAAATAAAATGGAATTAAGTAAAGATTTTAGAAATAAAGGCATTTGTAAAGGAAATTGGGTTTTTGAAATAGAAGTTAAACAGAGATGGGATTTCAAATGGTTAGAAATAAATAACTGGTTGAATAAGGAAAACAAGTGTTGTGATTTATAAACAATGTTTATAAATGAACTAAAATATAATTATCAGTGGATAATTGAGATTTCAAATTCAACGGTTAAATATAATGGGAAATTTGGAGTTGTTTTGAAAAGGGAATGATGAAATCCATTTCGATACTCGAAATGTAAAAAGGGATTAAATAAAATCTGTAAAGATTTGTAGTTAGAATTCAACTAAGCCAATGTTTTAAAAATGATTTATTTGAAGAAATTATATATTGAATAAATCAGGATTTTACAAGGAAATTAGTATTCGGTTGGAAACCAATATTTGATTATCAAATATAAGTTATTGAGAGAGATTATCGAAGTTAAGTTATTCGAGAGAGATTATCGAATATAAGTTATTCGAAGAAGAGAGTTAATCGAATATAAGCTATCCGAAAGGAAGAGTTATCGAATATAGTTTATTCGAAAGAGAGATTATCGAATATAGTTATTCGAAGAGAGATAATCGAATATAGTTATTCGAAAGGGGAGTTATCAAATAGAGATTATTCGAGAGAGAATTGTAAGTTGAAATTCGATTATATCGAGTTAGGGAAAGTACCAATTACTTTCCATTTTAAAACCAAGATTTATTTATTCATTAATAAATTAGTTATTTGTTTATTTATCCAAAATTAATAAGGAAGAGTTATATTATTTAAATTCCTATTTAAATTCAATGATTTTTGTAACTGTCTCGGAATTCGACGAAACTGGCGCTATCGAAGTCAGAACGATGAATTATAGTAGGATTCCAATTTGCGTTACAATTGGACTTACCGTTTGATCGTACGAGAGAAAATGTATATATGTTTTTAACTATTTTAAACTGCTATTGTGTATTATATGTTGTCCTTCCGCTGTGAGATTCTGTTATTGTTTTCTCTTCTTTCTTCTTTTCCCAATAACTGCCTGTATTATGATTTGTTCAGGTCGACATGTGTGGTTTATTGTCGATTTGAACAATAAAAAAAATACAGGTCCTTACATTTGGTATCAGAGCATTTAAGTTATTTTATTTCGGAAGTATGGGATTATAACACCATCGTTATAATCAAATGATTTTGGTAAAAGAAGTGGATTTGTAAATAGAATATGAGTTATGTAAGGAAGTTGGTTAAAAGATTTAAAAGGGTGAACTTTGTCTATTTCGAGATTAGAAATGTTGTTCAGTTAAGGTCTGAGAGGTAATTATACCCCAACTTGATTGACTTTGTTTTTAACTAAGGGATGAGTAAGGTTCGATAGTGAAGGTTGGTTAAGTGAATTTAGTTAATGAGTGTAATGGTTTGAATTGGCTTAGTGATGTTTTATTTAAACATCTGTTTAAATAATATGAAGGAGTTTTGGAAATTTTCCAAATAAGAATCAGAAATGTTTTCTAATATAGAAATTAAGGAATGAAGCAAATACGGAAATGTGTCCAATGATCAATAAAGTATATTTTCTAAATCTAGAAATAAGAATTTACGAATATATAGAAATGGGTAAATGGATAAATTAATGATAATTTAATCTAATGATATAAATGTGGAATGATGATTGATCGATAGATTTTCCATCTGGGAATAATATCGTTGTTTGCACAGATGTTTTTCTTGGATAGTTAAATCACCGATTATCGAAGTTCTTGACCATTTTTCCGTCGTCAATACGGAGAGACTGGGTTTAGATTCATTATCTGAAAGCCACTATGTATGGACGTTAGCGTTGTGATCAAATATTATGAAAATAATTGAAGATGGAGTTATGCAAGGGCTATCCAATTTACAGAATAGTGCCTTCGGTTTGTCCAGTCTCAGGACAACGTGGTTGGACGAATGTCTGACAAAGTATATCTACGGGATCGTGTAAGTTGATCTCTTCAAACGTACTTACGTTTGGTGGTGGAGGAATTCGTTTCTCTTAGCTTATTACCCATGGTATTTTTAGGGAAATCAATTTGTGATTTGGCGGGTATAACGATGTGGCATTCAAAGTGAATGGTGGTCAGGTATTCCAAAAGATACGTTATGACCTCAAGCCTCATCAACCGGGAAATGACAAAAATCAGGCAGGCAGCATGGCTATGTGGGTCACTCCCATTAGGGTGTATATCACCTATCTAGAGAAAATCCATTTTGATGTGGTCCCTTTTCGGGAAACGGTGGGTAGCTCCCAACCGTTGGTGATATACATTCGATACACTCAAGCGAAATGAGTGGTCGGTCATGTGTGGGTCGGGTTGCAAGTCGTTCTTGTTGAACCCAGTGTATTAGCCTCTAGAGATACACTATCGGCAGGTGGTCCCATACCTTGTCATAGTCGGAATCCAATCTCCAATAAGTCCAGCGGTTTTGTTTGTATACTATATATGTGGAACGTGAGATGCAAGCGTTCTGCTAGATTGTTATTTACTTGTGATTAGACATTATTATAATATCAGAGAAGTATTGATTTCCAAAACTGATTTGGTTTATCGTAAGCTAAAAACCATCCGTGTTTATGTGTGGATCGGTCTTACGATTATCATTTCTTTTGAAAAGGATTTTGAAAAGTTAAACCAAATGATTAGAGTTTACTCACACCAGTCCCATGACTGACCCAGAGTTTATTTTATTTTATTTTCCCTAAACTCTTGGGTGCCCAAATTTGTATGGGCAGTCAAGTAGTTCAGGTCTTTATAGATATACTTAGAGGAGCTTGAAGCAGGAGTCTTCAGGTTATATAGCTATTGTTATTTCCGTTGTGTGTAAGTGTTGTACTCTGAAAGGGTTATTGTATATATATATATATATATATATATATATATACTGTTAGACTGCAAAATTATGTTATATATTTTATTTATTCGTTCCGCTGTGAGTTTGTATAAATCTGATTCTGTTCTATGGTGATCTTCTTCTTCTTATATTCTAATTTTTTTATCTTATTTATTCCTACCCTCTAACTTCTTTCTATTAATGATCAGGTATTTCTGATGTTCGATTAGTCAACATGGCAGTTGTGTGTTGATTTTCGGAGTCGAAAATCCCAGTTCTTTACAGTGGTATCAAAGCTGAAGGTTAAGTGATTACCTTGGCTATGTGGCATAACTCAGTAGAGATAGGGTTAGTAATACCCTAGATTGAGTTTGAGTGTATATCTACGAGTAAACGTATTTGTAGATTTTATAAAAAAAATGTTTTATATTGTGGAGATTTATTTGTTGAGTTATTTATAAGTTCTGGTCGATCAGTTTGATCCACTGTATCGATAGGAGTTTCTAAACGCTTGAATACGATAAACCGACACAGTATGTTTTGAAAAAGGGTAAATGAAATAATTTTACCCAAATTATATTTTGATATAAACAAAATATTAATATTTAAAGTACTATAGTATATGGGATGTGTTGGTTGTTATATAAATCAAATAAAGCTTAAAGTTGAGTTGGTTATGTATATATAACCAAATAAAATTCATGTAAGTGTTATGAAATGAATTAAATCAGAATTGGAATTAAAATTCCTAAAAATTGGAAAAGTATTTATAAATGGGTTTGGATTAAATATATGAGAGTTTTAAGATCCTGGGAGATTTTAAAATTGTTTTACAAGCATCGTGAATGATATTTTGAAAAAGATTCCAAAATGGAAATGTTTAAATATGTGTTTTGAAAAGTGGTATAGTATTGAACTCACTTCGATCGCTGGGAAATAACTCTGATGATGCTGGCCACATCATCAGTGTTCATTTTCGAGTTGTAAGTGACAGAATACTACCAAAGAAATTGTTTTAAATTGTTTGAGGAAATCAAGTTGGTTGAAATCCAAAAAGGAATATTTGAATTTTGTGAAAAGAAAAGTTATTTAAAACTTCCAGGAAAAGATTGTTTGAATAAAAACAAAATTTAAAGTAATTTGGGAAAGCAAATTAAAATTGAAATTAAAGCTAACTAAGTGGAAATTGAATTGAAATAGAGTAATCGAGTAAGATTGGAATTTTGTATATAATTGGACTCGGTTGAGTAAATGGCTTGATTTTTCGAATAAAAATCAGAATTGTGAATTCGAGATGAAGATAACTGATTAGAGGAATTAGTTAATGGAATGTGGGAATGAAACTTAACTTGGTTAAGTATATGGGATTGACGAGTTAAGAAAATGGAACTTGAGTTGAAATGGGACGAGGTTTGGATATAAGCGAATAATTGTGTTGAGATTTGATTAATTCAAATTGATTGGAAATCGATTGGTATAGATGGATATATAATCAGCAGGTATTGAGTAGAAGCAAGTACAAGGATATAATGATATGCTCGACAAAAGGTACATATTTAAATTTCCATATGAGGTTTTATGCGCTGAATCGACAAGCCGCTTGGCTTTTTGATTTTCTTTTTGAAAAGAAAGGGCCTAGAGAGGTGAGTTGGGGTTTGAACTATTGACCGGTACAAAGGAGGTGCTGGCGAAATTTTCCGGAAATTTAGAGTGTTAGAAAATTTTCAGAATTTTTGAAAATTTTCATTAATCGAAATGAATTAATATTTTAATTGGAATAAATTGGTTCAGTTGAAACTAAAATTAAAAGTAAACAAATAAATAATTTTTAACTCAGTTAATAGGGTTTGTTTTCTACCTTAGTAATTTCAAGGACGAAATTATTTTAAGGGGGGAAGAATGTAATGTCCCGCATTTTCAGCGATATAATAATTTATTAATTTAATTAAATAAATAGTGATTTAGAGAATTAAATGGTTGTTTAATTAAATAATATTTAATTGATTTAAATAATTTAAATAATAGAATAATATATTTAATTCTGAAATAATCAGAATTAGCTGAAATGGCAATATTGTGTGAATTGGACAATTCAAAATATATAATTCAGTTCAGAATTGAATTACGATAACGAATATATTTAATTGACGATGGTTGAACATATAAATTATATTATAATTATAATCGATCCCGTAATGGCGTGACAGTTCGTAATTTGGCGATTCGAACTTTAAACGAATATACAGAATCCGTTTTATGTCGGATTTCTGTGAAACAAGAAACGTTCGGAGCTAGTGAAGTATATTTTTATAATGGAAGAGAAAAATTGAGATTTCATTGTGTAGATTTTGAGTTATGTCCAAATCAAAATTTTGAAAAGTCGCTATGAAATTCCTTTATAATTTATAACGATTTGTTTATATTAAAAATGAATTTTCAATATAAATTGAATATCAATATAACTGGGAATTTTCAAATATCGAAAATTGGAGCTGTATGATATTCTATTGTGAATATATACGATAATATTTATTTATAAATATTAAATTTAATTATTTTTGAATATATTTATATTTAAATAGGGGTTATTTAGAGCTTTAAAAATAGCTAGTTTTGCAAACAACCTCCGTTTTCGACGAAACTAATTTTGTTGGATCCGCAATATTAATTTATTATTAGATTTCAATTTTTGTAATTTTTGGGGTCAGTATGTGGCCGTACGGGATTTTAATGTGAAAAACAGTCAATATTTTGACGGTTAAAAATACGCTGTGTGAGCAAATGGAGTCGGAATTCGACGAAACCAGTTTCGTTGGGTCCGTAATGTCGAATTGTAGCTGCATGTCCAATTTCGTGATTTTTGGGTACCATATGTGATTGTAGGAATTTTTAAACAACAAACACATACAGCGATTCAATAAAAAGTAACATAATAATCGAGTATTAAATTATATAATCATCCTATATATAACCCTCTACTGTTTGCAAACCCTCGTTCACTTCCTTTGACAGTCAACAACATTAAGCCACCAGTTATTTTTCCTCAAACCAAGATCAACGGCTTTTAAAATCAGTATCAAATTGAAGAAAAATCATTAAATTTCCAAACAAACATGCTTAGATTTAGTGTGAGATGCTCTTTAAGCTGATATGTATTTTGGGTAGTTCGGATCTGTTCTTGTCGCTGCAATTTTGAACAGCAAGGGTATCGTTGCTTAGGGTTCGGATTCGTGGAGTTGTGAGGTATTAGTTCAAGGTTTAGATGGTGGTTTTGTGTTTGTGGTAAGGATTGGAGTTTGTATGCAAATTTCTAGTGGAATTAGTGTTGGAGATTGTTGCAAGATCCTGTAGCACCACGCGAAGGAGCCGACGACGCAGTTCAATTGAGGACACCGAGTTCTACATCTTGGGGTCCAGGAGATCGAGAAATGGAAGAGAAGTTCAAGGATGTTTTTAGTTCTTGAAGTCGTTGAGTGATGAAGAGTATGGGATTGGAGAGGATATGAGAAATGGTTGTTTGTAAATAGAAGGAGCAGCATTTTTGAGGTGCCGTAAGGAAGAAAGGGAGTACTTAAATGGGTCGGTCTGATTAACATTTGGGCCAGGTTCATGAAGTAAGCCCAAGTTTAAATTTAATTAAATTTATTTTAATTAAAATAGTATAAGAACTTGTAACTTTAATATCTTGAACATGCTTTATCAAAATTTCGAACGGTCAAATCTGTTAGGATCGTATGGACAGTGGCTACACCATTGAACTGACCGGGAGTGAATTGGAGCTTGTTTGGATTTATGGTGGAATTAAACGCCTGAATCAAATCAACGATCGATAATCGTTATTTAACGATCACCGTCCAATGTGAGTAAAACTCACTAACTCTGATTAAATTATATTTTTATAAATATAATCTAATACTGATAAATGATGATTTATTTTTGTATGTTGGTTGGTTGATTGAAATTGTTGAATGATTGGTTAAAATTGCAGATAATATATACACATATCGTTAAACAAACATTTATTCTGTTTATCAGAATAGTACATATTGAATTGAAATGGTTGTGAATTATATTGTGTAACATCTGTGGATGTAGGGAAACAGGTCGGAGGGATCCAACTGGATTCCTCAACATTTATTTTACTGTTTATCATATATTATAATATATGATGTGATTTATAATATGTTGTTGATTATGTGTGTTTGATCATTGTTATTTGGTACTTTTAAATACCAAAGGAAATACTGGAGTGTGAAAAGGAAAATTTCAAACTATAATATGAAATAAAATATTTATATAAAATCAAAGGACTTTATATAAAAAGGAAAATTTCAATGTGTATATTGAAATAAAAATATTCATATAAAACCAAAGTATTTTATAAAAAGAAATGTATGAAGTGAATATGGGATTTTGGAATTTTATAAAATCAAAGGGACTTATTAAAAGGAGATATTTGAAAATTAAATAAAAGACTTCTGTATGAAGTTAACAACGTTATATGGAAGTTTGAAAGATCGATTTGGTTAAAATACTAAATGAAAGTAATAAGAAGTAAATAAAGAACGTTATGGAGTAAATATAATATTTAGGAAAACAAATAGAATCGAAAGGAAATATATCGAAAATCAAATTGAATTATAAAAGAAATTATTTGGGGAAATAAATAGAATTATAAAAGAGAATTGAGAAGATATAAAAGAACAACGAGGGGATGGTTTCAAAGTAGATTTTAAATAGAAATCTGTTTTAATAGATAAATTGAGCAAATAAATTTATAAACGATGTTTATAAATTAAAAAGAATATTTATCTTTTGATAAATGGAATACATAAGTCTGAACTTCTATAGAGAAGTAGAGATCGGTTTTTAACACCGATATTTTAAATAGAATGTGAACTCAGCATTTATAATGGGAATTTTAAATGAGATTTAAGTGTTAGAAATTAAAAGAAGGTTTCGTATAAATACATCTATAAATAGAAGTTGGAATTGGGGTATTGTTTTAAAATACGAAATCAAACTAAAGGGATTGTATAAAAGGGATATTATTCACATTCAACATGAAAAATGGAATTAAGTAAAAATATTAGAAATAAAGACATTTGTAAAGGAAATTGGGTTTTTAAAATTGAAGTTAAACAGAGATGGGATTTCAAATGGTTAGAAATAAATAACTAGTTTAATAAGGAAAATAAGTGTTGTGATTTATAAACAATGTTTATAAATGAATTAAAATATAATTATCTGTTGATAATTGAGATTTCAAATTCAACGGTAAATAAAATGGGAAATTTGGAGTTGTTTTGAAAAGGGAATGATGAAATCAATTTCGATACTCGAAATGTAAAAAGGGATTAAATAAAATTCGTAAAGATTTGTAGTTAGAACTCAACTAAGCTAATATTTTAAAAATGATTTATTTGAAGAAATTATATATTGAATAAATCAGGATTTTACAAGGAAATTAATATTCGGTTGGAAACCGATATTTGATTATCAAATAAAAGTTATTTGAGAGAGATTATCGAATATAAGTTATTCAAGAGAGATTATCGAGTATAAGTTATTCGAAGAAGAGAGTTAACCGAATATAAGCTATCCGAAAGGAAGAGTTATCGAATATAGTTTATTCGAAAGTGAGATTATCAAATATAGTTATTCGAAGAGGGATAATCGAATATAGTTATTCGAAAGGGGGGTTATCGAATAGAGATTATTCGAGAGAGAATTGTAAGTTGAAATTTGATTATATAGAATTAGGGAAAGTACCAATTACTTTCCTTTTTAAAACCAAGATTTATTTATTCATTAATAAATTAGTTATTTGTTTATTTATCCAAAATTAATAAGGAAGAGTTATATTTAAGTTATTTTATTTCGGAAGTTTGGGATTATAACACCATCGTTGTAATCAAATGATTTTGGTAAAAGAAGTGGATTCGTAAATAGAACCTGAGTTACATAAGGAAGTTGGTTAAAAGATTTAAAAAGGTGAACTTTGTCTATTTCGAGGTTAGAAATGTTGTTCAGTTAAGGTCTGAGAGTTAATTATACCCCAACATGATTGACTTCGTTTTTAACTAAGGGATGGGTAAGGTTCTATAGTGAAGGTTGGGTAAGTGAATATATATATATATATATATATATATATATATAATGAGTGTAAGGATTTAAATTGGCTTAGTGATGTTTTATTTAAACATCTATTTAAATCAAATGGAGTTTTGGAAATGTTTTCTAAATAAGAATCAGAAATATTTTCTAATATAGAAAATAAGGAATAGAGCAAATACGGAAATGTGTCCAATGATCAATAAAGTATATTTTCTAAATCTAGAAATAAGAATTTACAAATATATAGAAATGGGTTAATGGATAAATTAATGATAATTTAATCTAAAGAGATAAATGTGGAATGATGATTGATCGATAGATTTTCCATCTGGAAATAATATCATTGTTTGCACACATGTTTTTCTTGGATAGTTAAATCACTGACTATCGAAGTTTTTGACCATTTTTCCGTCGTCAATACGGAGAGACCGGGATCAGATTCATTATCTGAAAACCACTCTGTATGGACGTTAGCGTTGCGATCAAATATGATGAAAATAATTGAAGATGGAGTTATGCAAAGGCTATCCTGTTTACAAAATAGTGCCTTCGGTTTGTCCAGTCTCAGGACAACATGAATGGACGAATGTCTGACAAAGTATATCTAACGGATTGCGTAAGTTGATCTCTTCAAACGTACTTATATTTGGTGGCAGAGGAATTCGTTTCTCTTAGCTTATTACCCGTGGTATTTTTGCGGAAATCAATTTGTGATTTGGCGGGTATGCCGATGTGGCATTCAAAGTGAATGGTGGTTAGGTGTTCCAAAAGATACGTTATGACCTCAAGCCTCATCAACCGGGAAATGACAAAAATCGGGTAGGCAGCATGGCTATGTGGGTCGCTCCAATTAGGGTGTATATCACCTATCTAGAGAAAATCCATTTCATTCTTTTATCTATTTTCGATGCTGTCCCTTTTCGGGAAACGGTGGGTAGCTCCCAACCGTTGGTGATATACATTCGATACACTTAGGCGAAATGAGTGGACGGTCATGTGTGGGCCGGGTTGCAAGACGTTCTTGTTGAACCCAGTGTATTCGCCTCTAGAGATACACTATCGGTAGGTGATCCCATACCTTGTCATAGCCGGAATCCAATCTCCAATAAGTCCAGCGGTTTTGTTTGTATACTATATATGTGGAACGTGAGATGCAAGCGTTCTGCTAGATTGTTATTTACTTGTGATTAGACATTATTATAACATCAGAGAAGTATTGATTTCCAAAACTGTTTTCGGTTATCGTAAGCTAAAAACCATTCGTGTTTATGTGTGGATCGGTCTTACGATTATCATTTCTTTTGAAAAGGATTTTGAAAAGTTAAACCAAATGATTTGAGCTTGCTCACAACAGTCCCATGACTGACCCAGAGTTTATTTTGTTTTGTTTTCCTTGAACTCTCGGGTACCCAAATTTGTATGGACAGTCAAGTAGTTCAGGTCTTTACAGATATACTTGGAGGAGCTTGAAGCAGGAGGCTTCAGGATTATATAGCTATTGTTATTTCCGCTGTGTGTAAGTGTTGTACTCTGAAAGGGTTATTGTATATATATATTGAAACACCCCACCTCCGTTAGGGTCACTCTCAAAGGGAATGCCCTAACTTTGGTGGAGGTTTATAAGTATAAGTCACAGATATACAAGACAGATATAAGAACACATATTTGTAAACAGCGGAAAAACAACAACTTTTATTTCATAAAAGCAAATACGTGCTACAACAACATCACCATAATTGTCTTACATCTTTTCCAAAAACATAACACTTTCATAATCTGTCTTGATTACATTATTTAAAGAAGCATAAATAAAACATAGATAAACTGCAAAGGCCCCCATAGAGTTTGTCCAAAGCCATTGTTTCAAACGAAAAGGTCCAAGCAATACATTTCTCTTCTTCAAGCTGGATGTTAAGGCTGGTCAAGCTGCAGTGTTCCCTCCCTGTGGACCTGGGGGGGGGGGGAACGGAAGAAAAGAAGACGAAAGAAAAGTAGAGTCAGACATAAAGCCTGAGTAAGTCTAGTACTATTCTGTCTATGAATAAAGAACTGGGTATGATAAGTATAAACAAAAAGTGGGAAAGCACCATAACTTGGTTAAGTTGTCTAGGGTCGAATATACTATCGTACCCCATGTTAATCTCTGAACCCATATAAACTAGTTTCCAACTGGCACCCCATAATCAGGGTGATGTGATCCATTCAATGATGATCGGCTCCTACTCGCATAGTTACATGTGTCTTACGGCCCCCGATGTTGTAGTTACCTATGCTGGTCCCACCATGGGGTGTATCAAGTCCCATGGCGGCGGCCCGACACAACCTTAGAATGCACAGGTATGCTACTGGTGCCCAGTGCTTTATTTTTCTGCGCCGGAGTGTGTGCACGCCCGCACCCCGTTAGAACCTACACTGCTACACCACTGCCGTCGTTTTGACCTCTTACAATCAGCCCAGTAATCGTGCCCCACCCTACCTAGTTTCAGGGTATCCTGATACACCTTCTAGGGTTACTGCTGAAAAGGGTCCCCCGTTACTAGGTTTTCTATCTCTAGCCAACATGCTAAGTTGGTTAAGTGTTTTCTAACCTAACCCCCACCAGTCCGTTTAGTTTAGCATGTTCCATTTTGATTAAGTCTTTAGTTCACTTAATCCTAACAATCCTGACTCAGCCTTAATTGTCTTATTAAAGCCTTGATCTCTCACATTAGACAGGTATTGCTGTGGCTGCCTGTTGCCGGTTGGTTCCGGGCAGTCTTACGCCACAACTCAGTCTAACCTCGGGTCCTTATTGGGCTCCATGTTTAACCTCCCATATTGGATAGGTATTGTTGTGACTACTGGACAGCCGGGCGGTTCCGGGCAGGTTTACATCACAACTCAATCCAACCTCGGGTTAAACACATCGTATGTTCTACATTTACATATTTTGTCTTTCTTCTTTATTTTCTTATATGTAAATATTTGCGGCCCATTATTAAGTTAATGGTGTAAAGGTTACACCAATCATGGGCCCAACCCATACTTGAATTTGGGCCCTTCTATTTTATATTTTCATTCATTAGTAATTTTAACCCAACGTTATTTTCCCCCGTTTAACTCGTCCGTTTATTATATATGTTGGGCTTAGGCTTTTAAGCCCAACTTAGCCATGCGAAAAGGGGAGGCTTAAAGCGTGATTACATACACGGAAAGGGGAATGTGAGCGCATGAACTTGCAATATGACGTTGAAAATACAAAATAGAAACTGGTGTACTTGCATAGTAGTGACATATACTTTGGTCATAAAGCATAAGTGACATGAATCAAACCATGTAAACTTGTAGTTAAGTTAAGAATATCACTATCGACACATAGGCTTAACTACAACATAAACCTATATTTTTATTCAGGCATAATGTCAAACATAAGCAAATCATGTTCATAAGACTACTACATGCTTACAAAGGTGTCTACTTTTGTGACTAATACAAAAGTATAGTTAAATTTGTTCACATAACCATGGCATAAATATTTCTAACATGAAATCATGATTTTTACTTTAGTCATGCAAACTTGCAAAAAGGGATTTTGAATCTAACCTAGCTATGTACCACATATGTCATCATATAATTCTTGTAAACAATATAGACTTAACATGGATTTCAATTATGCCAAATCTCAATCATAGCCTAGTAATATTCATAAGTTTGCAAATAGGTTTTCTAGTACAAAAGCATGTCTTAATACATAAATCATGGTGCCAAAATTTCAACATAGTTTCATATGAACTTATAACAACCAAACTTGTTCCAATTACGTACAAAATGATTTATGCACAAAAATATACATCATGATGGCATAGTAGCAAAACCCCAAACTTGCATGAATTTCAATTAATCGACTACATACATGTAGCTTCAACACGGATTACATAATTTGTGAATATTCCAAACGTATACTTGCATAAAACTACCGCATGTAGTTTTTCATAATTAAATAACATAATTCGAGAATATCCAAACGTATACAATATTCCAAATCGATAAGAATCATAGTAACGCACAAATTATGAATTATTTATCACCACAATCAAGTATACAAACCAACACAGTTATTTGTTCATACCAAAGTAATACTCTACTTACAATGGTGAGGCGAATTCTCAAATTTAGGGATTTGAAGATGCGGTTTGATTTGATTGAGTTGCTTTATGCCTTAGAATTTGCCTCCTAATCCTCTCTCCAATTGGTGGCTACCCCTAGTCGTTCCTCAGCAACATGGCGGCTTTGTTCTTATTTTTGAATGAATAGATTAGGGTTGAGTCTAGGGTCATTTTTATAGGGGTAATGAACTGATTAGGGCCATTGATGTTGCTTGGATTGATCGTAGCCATTCATCCTAAGGAGAGACCAATTAGAGCTTGCCACCTAGCCCTAATGACAAAGCAGACTACAGAAAATCGACCAACATAAAATAGGCCAGCCAGGTTGGACTGGGTTGGACTGGGTTCGACCTGGCTCTGGACCAGGTCAACATGCCTGTCGACAGCCCTGTCGACCTGGTTAGGCCAGGTCGACAGCCCAGTCGACCTGGGTGAGTTAGGCGGGTGTTTTTCCGCCCTGGCCCATTGGGCCCGATTTTGGAATTTTAAACTGTTTTATTCTATTTGAATTTTAAACTTAATTCAGAAACTTCCGAAGGCCATATCTTCTTCATACGGACTCCGTTTTTCGAAAACTCGGACTCTATTTCGCGTATTTTTCCGAGACGAACGCAATGGCGTATCCCGTTTCCCTTAGTTCTTTGATTAAAATTAATTATACTTTAATTTATGAATTTCACAGTTATAGAATTCGCGGGGTGTTACATTCTCCCCCACTTAAAAGGATTTCGTCCCCGAAATCTTCAAGTTAGGAGGAATGTATATCCTAACATCCAATCATCCATCTACTCATCCATCAAACACGAGCATCCATTGTCCTTAAAAGACTTCTAATGCTTCATGATCATATGCGAAGTGTGTGTGTACATGTACTTATCTAATGCAAAATCAGGCGGTCTACTGATTCAGTTGACCTCCTTAATGCGAATTATGCAAGTGCCATGAATCCATTATGTATGCAAATTTTTTTCCTATTCATGATTCTACATGAGTGCACAATCATTCAATACAAATGCAGCATCCACATGACAACACATTAAAGTTCAACCACATACGAATGCAAACATATATGCATATGCAATATGAAGTGACTGAGCCGATCTAAAACCTAGATTGTGTGTGTATATGCAACCACGAGCAACCACTAGCAATCACTTGCAACCACTTGCAACCATCATTCATAACATGTTTCAACTACATGTTTCCATCCAAATGGTTTCTACCTAAAAGATAAGGTCGAGGAAATATACCTAAAAAGATAGATAAAAGCGCAACTTAAGGAAAAGGAAAGATCAAGGATGTACCCTCGAACAGAAAAGGGTAGGCTGTACGGATTCTAGCTTCAGTTTCCCAAGTCGCGTCTTCCTCGGCGTCGCTCCACTGAACTTTGACGAGCTTGACTTCGCGGTTGCGTAGCTTCCTCACTTCCGTTCCTAATATGCGGGTTGGAACTTTTCTTATGGTTGCTTCGCGTTCCACTTCGGCCTCTTCGAGGATATTTGGCTCTACCACTTCAGCAGACTCATGTAGACATTTTCGGAGATGTGAAACGTGAAAAACGTTGTGGACTCCGGCCAACTTCTCGGGTAGCTCTAATCTATAGGCCATTTTCCCAATTTTCTCGATGATAGGGAATGGCCCTACGAACCTTGGTGCTAGCTTTCCTGTGGTTCCAAAACGAACAACGTTTCTTAGTGGTGATACCTTGAGAAAAACTCTGTCTCCAACCTCAAATTCAAGGTCGGTCCTTCTCTTGTCGGCATAGGACTTTTGTCTGTCTTGGGCCGTCTTCATCCTTCTTCGTATTAAGTCTACTTTCTCTGAAGTCTCTCGGATCATATCTGGTCCAAGTATGAGCTTATCAGTAGACTCCCACCAACAAGTGGGCGATCGGCACGGTCTTCCATATAAAGCTTCGAAGGGCGCCATTCCGATGGTTGCTTGATAACTGTTGTTGTAGGCAAATTCCACCAAAGGAAGGTGGTCTTCCCATGTCCCTCCGAAGTCAAGGACGCATAGCCTTAAAAGGTCTTCCAAAACTCTGTTCACTCTCTCTGTTTGGCCGTCGGTTTGGGGATGATAGGCTGTGCTCAAGCATAACTGCGTTCCTACTGCTTCTTGCAGACTCCGCCAAAACTCACTAGTGAAGATGGGGTCTCGGTCACTAACAATGCTAGATGGTATTCCATGGAGTCGAACGATTTCCTTAAGGTAAAGTGATGCTAGGGATGAGGCAATTCTTTTACTTTTGACAGGTAAAAAGTGGGCGCTTTTAGTAAGCCTATCCACTATTACCCAAATGCTAGTGTTGCCTCTCCTAGACCTAGGCAGCCCATCGATGAAGTCCATTGAGATGCTATCCCACTTCCACTGCGGGACCTCCAGAGGATGTAGCAGTCCGCCAGGCTTTTTCTGTTCCGCCTTAACCTGTTGGCACACCATACACTTAGAAACGAACTCTGCCACGTCCTTTTTCATGCCGTTCCAGAAGAAAGTCCTTTTTATATCTTTGTACATTTTATCTCCGCCTGGATGTATCGTCATCTTGGAGTGATGTGCTTCCTCGAGAACCTTCTTTATTAAATCTTTTGTCTGTGGGACGCATAGTCTTCCGTCTCGCCTTAGCAAACCCTTATCGTCGATGGAATATCTGTTGAGGTGACTTGAAGTCTCACCCCTAATTAGCCTATCAATTGTTTCCACAAGCTGAGGGTCTTCGCGTTGTGCTGTCCCTACTGAATCCACTAAAGTTGGGCGCACTTCGAGAGATGCTAGCAAGCCTGGTACGAAATCGGAGGAAGGCCTAAAGTCGAAGCTGGCTATAAACTCTAGGCTTTGTCTTTCAACAAACAACGGGCTTAGGGTCAATTTCTTTCGGCTCAACGCGTCTGCCACTACGTTGCCTTTGCCCGGAGTGTAGGAGATTTCGAAATCGTACGAGGCAAGAAACTCCATCCATCTTTTTTGCCTCAAGTTAAGATCCTTCTGCGAGAAAAGATATTTCAACGATTTATGGTCAGTGTAAAGTTCGAACTTCTCACCTAGGAGATAGTGTCGCCAAGACTTGAGTGCAAAGACGATGGCGGCTAACTCAAGATCGTGGGTTGGGTAGTTCTTTTCGTGCACCTTCAACTGCCTCCCGCCATAAGCTACTACCCTTCCTTCTTGCATTAAGACGGCGCCTAACCCTGTCCCACATGCATCCGTATAAACAGTGAACATCTTGCTCCCATCTGGCAGCGTCAAAACTGGGGCTGTTGTGAGAGCCCTTTTCAGTCGTTGGAAAGCAAACTCGCAGTCCAAATCCCAATTGAACACTAGATTCTTCTTAGTCAACTTCGTGAGTGGAGCAGAGATTTTCGCAAAATCCCTTATGAATTTTCGATAGAAACCCGCTAGTCCTAGAAAGCTTCGGACCTCAGTTGCATTCCTTGGTGTCTTCCAATCCTGTACCGCCACTACCTTAGCTGGGTCCACTGCTAACCCTTGTTTGGATACTATGTGCCCAAGGAACCTCACCTCTTCTCTCCAAAAGTGGCATTTGGAGAATTTGGCTTTTAGTTGATGGACTCACAAAGTTTCCATAATTGTCCTTAAGTGTTGAGCATGTTCCTCTTCACTCTTTGAGAAGATAAGGATATCATCTACGAAGACCACTACGAATTTGTTGAGGAAATCTCTAAATACCCTACTCATTAGGTCCACGAAGTAAGCAGGTGCATTTGTCAAGCCGAAAGGCATGACAAGCCATTCAAAGAAGCCGTCTGGGGTTCTGAACGCCGTTTTATCGATGCTATCTTCAGCCACCCTTAGCTGATGAAAACCGGTTGCTAAATCGAGTTGGGAGAAAACAGACGCTCCTACAAGCTGGTCAAACAAATCGTCAATTCTAGGGAGAGGGTGCCTATTCTTTTTCGTTAGCTTGTTGAGCTCCCTATAGTCAACACATAGACGGAGTGAACCATCCGCCTTTGTAGCGAACACCACTGGAGCGCCCCATTCTGAAATGCTCCTCCTAATGAACCCCTTCTCTAGAAGCTCTTTAATATGTTTACTGAGCTCTTTCCTTTCTCGTGGAGCCATGTGTCTAACGGGCAACGCAACGGGCTTTGCATTATCTACAAGATATATGCGGAAGTCTATTTCCCGCTTCGGAGGCAAGCCCTTCACCTCTTCGAAGACACCCGGATATTCCCGGACCACTCTAACTGATTGCAAATTTTCAACAGAGGCATCTAGCGATTCAAGATAACTAAGCATAACCGCATACGAGGGATTACAAGAAATTTCCAAAGTATTACCGAGCTGGGTTAGGAGCCTAACAACCCTTTTCTCACAATCAAGGATGGCCCCATTACTGGATAGCCAATCCATACCCAAAATCAAACCATAACCCGAAAAGCCCAAAACAAAGGCACTACATTGAAATTCTACACTTAGAATAGAAATTTTCAATCCCAAACAGATCATAGACAAATGAGCTGGGCCCCCAATTGGGTTTGAAACAATTAAGGGGTCCTCTACCATACTAGTTTTTAGGTGCAGAGATTCTACTAAAGCAGACGAGATAAAGGAGTGTGATGCGCCAGAATCAAATAAAGTGCGAACGGGGTGATCATAAAGATAAACTACACTTTCTACAGAAGTATTTATACCTCGCTGTTGCAGAGGTGGCGCTTCCAGCACATGAACCTGTGCCCCTGGGGTGGATCCAGCCCTCTGCCTCTGTCCTCTTTTCTTTGGGCAGTCCTTAGCCCTGTGGCCTGTCTCACCGCAAGAAAAGCACCCACCATTCTCCTTGGCCTTCTTTTTCCGGCAGTCCTTAACTAAGTGCCCCGCTTTGCCACAGAAATTGCACTTCCTCTTCTCTTTGTTGCCTTTCCCGCCCTTCTTAAAGTCTGTCTTCTCAGGCTGCAAACCTTCTTTCTTCCCTTGAGAGCTTTCTGCCTTTGTCTCCTTCTTGCCCTTATCCTCTTCATTCAGCAATGCCATTTGCACCAATCTTTCATACGTGGCTCCCATGGGTATATGGGTCATGGCCAAACTGTGTAATGGCTCATTCAACCCTTTGACGAAACGGAGAGCCTTCTTGTGCGGGGTGTTGACTAGGTCAAGCCCAAACCTAGCCAGCTCATCGAACTGATTCACATATTCTCTGACTGTCTTGTCCCCTTGTATAAGAAATAAGAATTTTTCCAACTGCAAACTTCTTTCCGCATCTGAGAGAAATTTAGTCTCAAACCTTGCCCTAAAGTCCTCCCATGTCTCCACTGGTCTTTCAGCATTAGTGACTTCCCACCAGTAGGAAGCCTCGCCCTTCAATAGCCACACTGCCAATTGTACTTTTTGTCTATCCTCTACCTCAAAGATGATGAATAGGTCCTCAGTTTCTTTCAGCCAGTTTCTGGCTGCCACGAAGGACTCAGTTCCATGGAAATCCCTTCCTCCCATGGCTTTAAAATCTTTACATATCTTAGCAACGTGTTTCCCCGAGGAGAAGGTGGAGGAAAAGGTGCCGCTGCAGCTGGATGATTTCCGGCAGCTGGGGGAGGAGGAATGGTAGGACCTGGCTGAGTGGCTCTTGCTTCTAAGAACCGTCTAAACCAACCAGGTATTGGCACCCCTTCCGGCAAGTTAAGATCTTCGGACATGCTGAAACAAAAAGGATAGATTCAAAACGAAGGATAAGAGATAGTACCTATGGCTTTGGGGAGTGGACTTTGCCTTTTTAAAATAAAAACAATATTTTTCTTTTAAAAATGCTTCTTTAAATTTCCTTTTTGAAAATAATTTTTCAAAACTTTTTATCTTATCTGGTAAACCTGTGCTCTGATACCAAGTGAAACACCCCACCTCCGTTAGGGTCACTCTCAAAGGGAATGCCCTAACTTTGGTGGAGGTTTATAAGTATAAGTCACAGATATACAAGACAGATATAAGAACACATATTTGTAAACAGCGGAAAAACAACAACTTTTATTTCATAAAAGCAAATACGTGCTACAACAACATCACCATAATTGTCTTACATCTTTTCCAAAAACATAACACTTTCATAATCTGTCTTGATTACATTATTTAAAGAAGCATAAATAAAACATAGATAAACTGCAAAGGCCCCCATAGAGTTTGTCCAAAGCCATAGTTTCAAACGAAAAGGTCCAAGCAACACATTTCTCTTCTTCAAGCTGGATGTTAAGGCTGGTCAAGCTGCAGTGTTCCCTCCCTGTGGACCGGGGGGGGGGGGGAACGGAAGAAAAGAAGACGAAAGAAAAGTAGAGTCAGACATAAAGCCTGAGTAAGTCTAGTACTATTCTGTCTATGAATAAAGAACTGGGTATGATAAGTATAAACAAGAAGTGGGAAAGCACTATAACTTGGTTAAGTTGTCTAGGGTCGAATATACTATCGTACCCCATGTTAATCTTTGAACCCATATAAACTAGTTTCCAACTGGCACCCCATAATCAGGGTGATGTGATCCATTCAATGATGATCAGCTCCTACTCGCATAGTTACATGTGTCTTACGGCCCCCGATGTTGTAGTTACCTATGCTGGTCCCACCATGGGGTGTATCAAGTCCCATGGCGGCGGCCCGACACAACCTTAGAATGCACAGGTATGCTACTGGTGCCCAGTGCTTTATTTTTCTGCGCCGGAGTGTGTGCACGCCCGCACCCCGTTAGAACCTACACTGCTACACCACCGCCGTCGTTTTGACCTCTTACAATCAGCCCAGTAATCGTGCCCCACCCTACCTAGTTTCAGGGTATCCTGATACACCTTCTAGGGTTACTGCTGAAAAGGGTCCCCCGTTACTAGGTTTTCTATCTCTAGCCAACATGCTAAGTTGGTTAAGTGTTTTCTAACCTAACCCCCACCAGTCCGTTTAGTTTAGCATGTTCCATTTTGATTAAGTCTTTAGTTCACTTAATCCTAACAATCCTGACTCAGCCTTAATTGTCTTATTAAAGCCTTGACCTCTCACATTAGACAGGTATTGTTGTGGCTGCCTGTTGCCGGTTGGTTCCGGGCAGTCTTACGCCACAACTCAGTCTAACCTCGGGTCCTTATTGGGCTCCATGTTTAACCTCCCACATTGGATAGGTATTGTTGTGACTACTGGACAGCCGGGCGGTTCCGGGAAGGTTTACATCACAACTCAATCCAACCTCGGGTTAAACACATCGTATGTTCTACATTTACATATTTTGTCTTTCTTCTTTATTTTCTTATATGTAAATATTTGCGGCCCATTATTAAGTTAATGGTGTAAAGGTTACACCAATCATGGGCCCAACCCATACTTGAATTTGGGCCCTTCTATTTTATATTTTCATTCATTAGTAATTTTAACCCAACGTTATTTTCCCCCGTTTAACTCGTCCGTTTATTATATATGTTGGGCTTAGGTTTTTAAGCCCAACTTAGCCATGCGAAAAGGGGAGGCTTAAAGCGTGATTACATACACGGAAAGGGGAATGTGAGCGCATGAACTTGCAATATGACGTTGGAAATACAAAATAGAAACTGGTGTACTTGCATAGTAGTGACATATACTTTGGTCATAAAGCATAAGTGACATGAATCAAACCATGTAAACTTGTAGTTAAGTTAAGAATATCACTATCGACACATAGGCTTAACTACAACATAAACCTATATTTTTATTCAGGCATAATGTCAAACATAAGCAAATCATGTTCATAAGACTACTACATGCTTACAAAGGTGTCTACTTTTGTGACTAATACAAAAGTATAGTTAAATTTGTTCACATAACCATGGCATAAATATTTCTAACATGAAATCATGATTTTTACTTTAGTCATGCAAACTTGCAAAAAGGGATTTTGAATCTAACCTAGCTATGTACCACATATGTCATCATATAATTCTTGTAAACAATATAGACTTAACATGGATTTCAATTATGCCAAATCTCAATCATAGCCTAGTAATATTCATAAGTTTGCAAATAGGTTTTCTAGTACAAAAGCATGTCTTAATACATAAATCATGGTGCCAAAATTTCAACATAGTTTCATATGAACTTATAACAACCAAACTTGTTCCAATTACGTACAAAATGATTTATGCACAAAAATATACATCATGATGGCATAGTAGCAAAACCCCAAACTTGCATGAATTTCAATTAATCGACTACATACATGTAGCTTCAACATGGATTACATAATTTGCGAATATTCCAAACGTATACTTGCATAAAACTACCGCATGTAGTTTTTCATAATTGAATAACATAATTCGAGAATATCCAAACGTATACAATATTCCAAATCGATAAGAATCATAGTAACGCACAAATTATGAATTATTTATCACCACAATCAAGTATACAAACCAACACAGTTATTTGTTCATACCAAAGTAATACTCTACTTACAATGGTGAGGCGAATTCTCAAATTTAGGGATTTGAAGATGCGGTTTGATTTGATTGAGTTGCTTTATGCCTTAGAATTTGCCTCCTAATCCTCTCTCCAATTGGTGGCTACCCCTAGTCGTTCCTCAGCAACATGGCGGCTTTGTTCTTATTTTTGAATGAATAGATTAGGGTTGAGTCTAGGGTCATTTTTATAGGGGTAATGAACTGATTAGGGCCATTGATGTTGCTTGGATTGATCGTAGCCATTCATCCTAAGGAGAGACCAATTAGAGCTTGCCACCTAGCCCTAATGACAAAGCAGACTACAGAAAATCGACCAACATAAAATAGGCCAGCCAGGTTGGACTGGGTTCGACCTGGCTCTGGACCAGGTCGACATGCCTGTCGACAGCCCTGTCGACAGCCCTGTCGACCTGGTTAGGCCAGGTCGACAGCCCAGTCGACCTGGGTGCGTTAGGCGGGTGTTTTTCCGTCCTGGCCCATTGGGCCCGATTTTGGAATTTTAAACTGTTTTATTCTATTTGAATTTTAAACTTAATTCAGAAACTTCCGAAGGCCATATCTTCTTCATACGGACTCCGTTTTTCGAAAACTCGGACTCTTTTTCGCGTATTTTTCCGAGACGAACGCAATGGCGTATCCCGTTTCCCTTAGTTCTTTGATTAAAATTAATTATACTTTAATTTATGAATTTCACAGTTATAGAATTCGCGGGGTGTTACATATATACACTGTTAGACTGCAAAGTTATGTTATATATTATATTTATTCGTTCCGCTGTGAGATTCGTATTACTTTGATTCTGTTTTGTGGTGATCTTCTTCTTCTTCTATTCTAATTTTTCTATCTTATCTATTCTCACCCTCTAACTTCTTTCTATTAATGATCAGGTATTTCCGATGTTCGAATAGTCAACATGGAAGTTGTGTGTTGATTTTCGGAGTCGAAAATCCAAGTTCGTTACAGTCTCCATGCCTATAAAAATTGCTAATAAGTTGTATATATTGCAGTTATTTCAGCAATTTTTTCATAAACTTGTTGAGATTTAAGCAACTTTGCCTATTTATGGTGTATTTTTGTATAATCTTCTCCATGCCTAAAAATGGTTAAAATAACACTACATGTTGCACTTATTTCAGTAATTTTATTATAAACTTGCTGAGAAATAAGCAATTACTTTTATTTGTTGTGGTTTTTTGTATAATCATTTGCATGCCTAAAAATGGTTAAAATAACACTATATATTGCCGTTATTTCAGCAGTTTTATTATAAATTTGTTGAGAATTAAGAAATTATGCTTATTTATGGTGCATTTTCCATTTAATCGTCTATATGCCTAAAATTTGCTAAAAAAAAGTAGATACTGTAGTTATTTCAGCAGTGTTATCATGTACTTTCTTAGAATTAAGCAACTATGCCTATTTATTTCTTTTTTCCATATAATTGTCTCCATGCCTAAAAATAGCTAAAAACAGTAACTATTGTAGTTATTTCTGCAATTTGGTCAAATACATGCTGAGAAATAAGTAACTATGCCCATTTATGGTTATTTTTTATGTATAACCATTTGCATGTTTAAAAATTACTAAAACAGTATATATTGCAGGCATTTCATCAATTTGTCAAATACTTGCTGAGAAATAAGAAACTATGCCTATTGTGGTGTTTTTTCCTTATAATCATTTGCATACTTAAAAATTACTAAAAACGGTATATATTTTATTTATTTCAGCAATTTTGTCAAATACTTGTTGAGAATTATTGTGTTCTTTTCCATATAATTGTCTCTTTCCCTAAAAATGGCTAAAACATTTTATATTGTCGTTATTTCAGCAATTTTGTCAAATACTTGCTGTGAAATAAGTAACTCTGCGTATTTGTTGCTATTTCTTCAATATAATCGTCTCTATTCCTAAAAATCGCCCAAAATAGTAACTATTGCAGTTATTTCATCAATTTTATTATATACTTGCTACGAAATAGACAACTATACCTATTTGTTGTCCTTTTTTCCGCATAATAGTTTGCATAGGCTAAAATTTTGTAAAGTAAATTACGATGAATTCTAAAATACATCGATTAGTGATATGCATAGATTATCAATGGAGGAAGATGAAACAAAAATTTCAAAATTATACCTTTTTTCTTCCAATTTCAAGTAATTTTATATTGAAAATGATGATGTTGCAGCGGTTTTCTTAAGAACGAGTTTGAAAATATCGTAAATCGGCTTCCGATTTGTTTATTTTGCTTGATCGTGTAATAAGGAGAATGATTTGATGATGAAAATAGTGGTGTTTTCATGCGTCGAGGGTTTTGAGACGACACAAAGGGCAAAGCTATAATTCTCGGTGTCGCGTTTAAAACTAGGGACCTAATTTTTATTTGCTTAACGGAAGGAGTTTTTTTCTATCATGAAAATTAATAAGAATGTCAGCCTGACGTACGCTTAAATTTAAATGGAGTGCACTTAATAAGAACATAGAATTCATTTAATTTGTTGCAGTTATTAGGACTGCTAATGGATACCCGGAAAATTCAAAATGTGTCCTCATCTGCATCCGAAAAGCAGATAAATATTTGATATCCGGAAGAATGCATGCAGATATAGACACACCCGCATTCGAAAATTATTCATCTGCTTTTTACCATGATTGTATTTTAAATTATATGTATTTTGGCATAATGAAATATGCTAATTTATTATTTCATTAATTTGAAAGTCTATACTATACATATTAAATGCATACTAATTGGTCGAAATTATTTATTTTCATCATACTCATTTATTTTTGCACTTTAATAATCATTTAGATTGAAAATGTATGATATTAAATTAAAAAAAATCATTTATGTTCCTTCATTTATCGAGCGATGGCGGAGCGAATAATTATCCGATATCCGAAAATAATTTCGGATTCGGATGCGGATATGATACTATAATTATCCGAAAGGATATGTTGATAGTCCTACTTGTTATCATCCACTGTCCCCTCGCTCCTCCCCTCCAAGCAGCAGGCAAGTCCATGGGCTGAAAGTTTGGTGTGAAATTTAAGTTTAAATCTTTAATGGTAGTTGCAATGCATTTAAAGTCACACTTTTTTGATGTGAACGTAGACTACTTAAATGTCCTTATATATGTTATAAATCTATATGTTACAAAAATATATGATCTGACAAAATAAATTTTCATTTACGAATTCAAGGTGACAATCTAAAACATTATTAGGACATACTACAGCTTAAAAATAAGATTTTACAAATAAACTTTATGTAAAAATTCAAAGGACCCATCTATAAATATTAACTAGTTTTAGTATCACTTAAAAGTTGGATCTAACAAGTACTATGCATATACAAATTCAATTTTCATTAATTAATAATACAAATGAAAGATTAACACTTAATAATATAAGATAATACAACATTACAATTAATAAAAACATGATTTTAACACCAAAACATAATTGTAAATCATTTTGTTTTGAATGGGTTAAACATGTAAAATTTGTAAAAAGTAACCCGAGCATGCTATAATGCTCGTGAAGTCGACTTAAAAAACACACACAACTTATTTAATTTTCTACCATTATCATCCAGTGAAATAGCTCGTTTCTATGATTTAAGAAAAATACTACCTGTCCAATTAAAGCGCTAAATGGTTCTATAGCGGTGGAGATGCAAAAAGGTGTGGATGGGATGAAGCGTGGGGGGGGGGGGGGGGGTATAGCTGGGATATAGCAGAGGCGCAAAAAGGTTCTTTAGATGTAAACCAAGTATTTGAAAATTAATTAATCATCTTTCTCACATTATATGTATACAAGGAAATAATATTAATTAATCTTATATAACAAAATCATGGAATGTCACAGTTATGCATGCTAAATTTGTTGAGTGTAATTGATTGTTATCATATATTAGACACTTATGGCTTACATTTAGCCTTGTACGCTAATAATACTGAATTTTTTAAAAGAGAATGTAACACCCCTCTCGAAAAGCTAACACAAAGATCTTTTAGCATAGTGGTTAGTGCGTGGTGTTGCTTTTCGAGAGGTCGGGGGTTCGAATCCCGTGGGTGTCACATTTGGTATAGAGCCTATACCCAGCCGGAATTGTGTATGTAATACTGCGGATGTCGGTCAGTGTGGTACTGATGCGGGTTCATGCCCAATGCCTGGATGGTGAGTAATATGAGCCAACGAGGACGTTGGGCTCTTTAAGGAGGGTAGTCTGTAACACCCCTCTCGAAAAGCTAACACAAAGATCATTTAGCACAGTGGTTAGTACGTGGTGTTGCTTTCCGGGATGTCGGGGGTTCGAATCCCGTGGGTGTCACAGAAACTAGTCAAATCAAGCTCAATATATTAATATTGCTAAAGTGGACGATAAAAACCCTTAATTTAGTGGATGTGAAAGAAATAGCAGGGCTAAAAGCAGATCTACTGTTTATCAACACTAAATTGAAATAGGGTAGCAGTTGAAGAGCGCTATGGGGTACAACAGGGATATTGTGGGGCTTTAGCAGGCCTTTAACTGCATAGAATTCAACGGACAATTCCATAGTCCAAAAAATTAAAATATGTTGTTAACATCCAGATTCAGGTTTTTTTTTATTCCTTTTGTTTTCTCTAAAGTAAAACATCTTGGAATTAAGGTTAGGGGTTTTAAAGAGGCGGGTGCAAAATAGTTTGAAAGAAAATTTTGTTTGATGTCAGGGAAGGAGTGAGTTGAATGGAATGCGCGACAACGTATTTCTACGGATTAAGTAAAAGGCCCGGTGAAGCAATTTCATTGACTGCAAATTTGATGCACAATTTAAAACTTTAAATGAAGTGGACATAAAAAGCGCACATAATTCATTAACTGTGCCGCCATTATCATCAAATTTTTATTATCATTATTCTTTGTCATTTTCCTATAAAGTAATACAACCGCATAACAGTGAGGAACCGATCGATAGGTTGCATAGCTTAAAAAAAAAAAAGGAAAAAAACTACTTTTTTTATTAATCTTAGTTGAACATTAAAAAAATTGTGATAGTGTTTATTTAAAATTAGAAAGATCTAAGAATATAAAAATAGAGAGAATTAGATTCAAGAGTTTGAAGAAGACATGTTATAGAAATGTTCATGTTTTTTGGGCTTCGGAAAAGTTGATTTTGGCCAAGTAACAGTGAGCAAACATCCCTTACGGTCGGTTTGATCAATCAAATAATATTGTAGTAGAAATGAGATATTAACAGTAGATCTGAAGTAGATTTGAAATATAATGGATATTTTAAAGAAATTTAGGCATTAGAACTTGAGCTATCAAAAATATCGGAGAAAATAATTTTGAGAAAGTAGGAGCATTTTTTTGACTTCACAAAAATTTATTTTGACCAGGTGATAGTAAGCAAACCACCTCAACGGTCGGTTTCCATAGAAGTACAGCTAACTATCTGGATTGAGGTGAATGGACTGTTTGATATTCTGTCCCCACGATTTAAAAGGAAAGCACTAGCACAATTGCACTAACCCCAAACCTATTTGTAGTAGAGATAAAATGTATATAGGATTCATTTTTTTTGCAGTAGAGGTAAAGGTATACGTAGATTTCCCGCAGTGACTATATGGACGGTGAGATAATGTGTTCCTAAGGTTTCAAAAGAAAGAAGTGGAGCAATTCCATGAGTGACTAATTTATTAAAATAGTTTAAACGTTTAAAAATTTAAATGTAGTAAACAAAAGATCATATAAAATTGGTTTACCATGTCACTACCACCATTCTTGTTTCCCCTTTAAAGTAAAGGCATCTTAAAATAGTTACTACTTGAGATTAATGGACATTGGAATAACATGCTCATATGGTTTAAAAGGAAAGAAGTAGATCATTTTCACAGGCTCCTAACCCGTTAGCATAATTTAAAATTTAAACGCGTTAAAGTTAAAATGCATAAAGAATCTATCCTATATTATAATTACTGAGTTCGATTTCAAGAGCTCGCAGCCATTCTAGAGTATCTAAAGCTCAACAGTCATGCTGTTTAGTAATAATTTCTTTTTTACGAAATATGTGAATTTTCACATTCCTTTTCGTGCTCAGTTTTCCCTTTCATCCTCTCATCAAAAACCCCAAAATATTCGCATCTCCCAAAATTTAGAGCACACAAGGACTCTGCTATTTTTCGTGAACGTTAAACTGAAGGGTTGAGCTTCTGCTTTCTTCTGTCATTCTATGGCGCGTCTCCCTTTCAATTAAGTTTAAGAAAACGCAAGGAGGTCAAATCTATTTTACCTGCTAATGACGTCTCTTCCTTTAACTTGCTTTTCCATTCACCAAAAGTACAATCTTTGCCTTCTCAACATGCTTTACTATTTTATTCCAGATCTGATCCTCATTCGTCGATCCCTTACTCAAACTTTCTCTTGCAAGCAAATTTGCGCCATCATCGACGGTAATTTTGTCCCTGCAAATGTTTTGCTCTAATATTTTGTATTACTTTAACCTTCTGTTTTGATTTTGATTTTTGCACATGTTCTTAATATTGGCCAGATGAATCAATATCTCCATTTTTCTATGTCATTCACTCTCCAATAATTATTTATTTACATTTCCACATCTAAAAACTGCCTTTTTTTTTTTGGTCGAGCTTTTCAATTTGTAAACTATTTATTCCTACATAACAGTTTTAAATTAAACTATACTATAGATATCGTGTATTGCATGCATTACACCATTTGAAATGTACTATCTTTTATTTAAGTTAATTCAGCAATATATCATGTATATCATCATGTAAGTATGTATTCATTTTTTGTATATTCTTATCCATTGGTTTAGCTACTGGAATTATCAACTGACGGTCAGAGTAATTTAATTTGAGCAGGTGTAAAGACTTTGCAGTTCTTTCATTTACTTGATTGTTATTTTTTGGTATCATCTGTAATGAGTTCATTAAGTTCAAAATGGAGTAAAAATACAGAATGAAAGCATGTTTAACTGTCAAAAAGGATGCCAAGAGTTTGTTCTACTGACAGAACTACACAAAGTTGCCATGTTGGAATGCAAATAGTTTGTCCTGACCTTACCCTGCGTTTTGATTTGGAATGTTATAGGTTATCAGAATATTTAATCAGCAATTAATAACACCCGGTGGCTAACTAAAGATCACGATGTACCTAAGGTGCAACAGTATATGAGCACACAACCCACTACACATTTCACATTTGTACAGTATCAAGAGGAAAAAAGCCTTCCTATATTACGACAATATCAGGTATTCTTCTCCACTGTAGATTTCCATGTCTGACACAATTTTTTTAAATTTAGAAAATTGGTACTTTATATTAATAATATGTATACTATTTTACATCCTTAGATGTTCAAAAGATTGATAATTAAAATACATGTTTTATATACAGCAATCCATTGATTACCATTTACCGATTCTCGCTGCTTTTTTGAAATTTAACAATCTACATACACTTTTAAGCCTAAAACTATAACATACAAGTGTAAAATTTAAATGCCTATCTCTGGTTTTCTAATATGCTATTGTTGTTAAAATTTCTATTAGCTTCAGCACATAATCACTTACTTAGCCCATTATATTGCACAGAAGATTAGACTTCAGCAATGCTAATTTGCTATCAACTAGGTGCAACCATGGTAAAATTGTAATATTAATTCAAAGAAACAACATTTAACATTCAGCTAACTGTATTTTTATGCTCTACACACAATACATGTCATATTTGAACTGACAAAGCAAACTTAAATTTAAAATACAATTTAAAGATGACTTCTATTCATCTTTATTAAGTATTTTTTGTATCACTGACTACTGTTCCTGGAAGCTTTGCTTTATTTGCTATGTAAAAAGTGATAGTTGTCCTCACTTCTATCATAGAAAAATAGGTTCTGCATGTAGCATTCAAATATAATTTTCTCTAAATCATCTTCAATGCTAGATTGGAGTAATTTCCCTATATGTTGGTACTGCAACAAATTTCTTACTTTGCTGCAAATATTAAAAGATTTTGTTAATAAGATGACTATTTTCGATTCTTTAGCTCTTAGCCTGCAACATTTATTTTTAAAATGAAACGTTTTGATGAAGCCGAACTTAAACGGTTCAGTTCGCCCTCATTCCGTTTTCTCCCTAACAACCCTAAATTTTATTACAGCCAAATATCTTGCCGACCCGCAATATTGATAGTATTTAATGGCTTGCTCGGATGCTGACGAACCAGCTAACTTTGATGAATTAGATGACAGGTAAATTCACTATGCCATTTCTTTTGATCTTCCTACTCCGGTCGTCGACAAATATTTATCTTTTCCAACCTTCCGGCGAGGTATTCGCGCGGCGATGTGGAAAAGTTGTCTTGAAAGGTAACGGTTCTTCTCTCGATGTTCATAGCTCTTTGTTTTTCACGTATTTGTAATATCTTGCATTCATTAAGCTTTGTAATCTAGACCTTTTAAAGTTGTTACTTTGAAATTAATAATAAAAAATATTTTCATATATGTGAAAATCAAATAAAGCGGTGTAGCTCAATGTTAATTTGTATATGAGGATGAATCTGCTTATTTTGCTATGAAGCTAACATAACTAAGAGATAGGAGTACCAATTTAATTGTAGTGTTACTTTCATGCAATCTGCTTTATTACGATCATGTGTATTCAAACTATTAATTATATATAAGCTTAATGAATTTCTCTTCGCTTAACTTGGTTTATTCCTAGAGAGAATTTTACCATGAAAACATAACGTAAATTATCACCAGATCTGCATGCAAACATAAAAAAGGTACGAATATCAATAGGAAGATTCTATTCTTATAGTAGTAGGTGATATTTGTAAGGAACAATGATAGTTTTCTTCCCTTCAACGTATTATAGGTGACATGAACCATTATTTCATCAAGTTGTTGGCACAGGCCATGTGTGAAATGAATCATAATATGTTCAGTTAAAGTTTATCTTTTTCGCTTAGGACATAAAATTGTACTAGCTCAAACCACACACATTGCATTCCAAGTCTTTTTTCTTCTAAGTTTATTTATCCTACATTTGTTTCGTTTCATTTCAGATTTTCTTTTATGACAAGTTAATATTTTTGTTGACAATATTCTTATCGTTAAACGTGTTTCTCTTTGTTTATGATATGAATTTTACAAGCATGGTTTGAAATTGTATGAAAATGGCTCTAATTGATATATGCATGCAGTGGTTACGATTAATGATGTTTGTTGTTTAGCTGGAAATTTCATAGTCATACGTGAAGCCCCTACATAGGCTGCTTCGATACTTATTGACCAAATAATACATATCTGGTGAAATAGTTTACGAGTTTAATTAAGAATTCAATATATATAAGTATGACGATTACACATAATCTGTTTGAGCATGGGTAGTTTTTTTTTCCATGAACAGTCAATGAACATCTACTTTATTAGCATGATGATAGCAGCAATGATTACAAAAATTAATATTCAATGAATGTCTTAGGGTTCCTCATGTTTTAATACAATCATAGGATCAATCTTGGGTTTATGTTTTATTTGCAGACTCTGATTAAATTAATTTCATATGAATAATTTGGGTCCATATTTATTATTCATATTTATACGCAATGTATATATTTTTAAATTTATTTTGTCTTATGGTTTAGCTTGATTCATAGATTTAGTTTTTTCTCTTTAGTTATTCATGGACACACCTATTTACCATGATCTATGTTCCTGGATCATTAATTGTGCATAAATTTATGTATAACTTTTTTATTTAATTGAAAATGGTTTGCATTTGTTTTACATTTTTTTTCTAAGATCTTAATACTTCACATGTCTTTGCTGACTGATGATGGTATACTCAGTAGGATTTAGAAGCTCTCGCTTGCCTTCACCCAACATTTACTATAGAGCAGCACAATTCATTTTTATTTTCTAGATTATATATTTTATAGCATTAAATGATGCTAACTCTTCTACCTTTCATGTTCTTACAAATGAAAGTAAGGTGGGCATTATTATGTTCACTTGAGGTCATTTATGAAATAGGTATTATCTTTTACTTTTGATAACTTTAAAAGCTCTGACTTACCTTCACCCAACATTTACTGTAGACCACTATAATTCATTTTGATTTTCTGCATTATATATTACATATCATTAAATGATACTAATTCGTCTAACCTTTCATGTTCTTTAAACTGAAAGTAAGTTGGGTATTATTATTTTCAAATTAAGTCATCTATGAAATAGGCTTTGTCTTTTACTTCAGCTATTATCAAAATCTTTCCCTTATCAAGGTCACTTTTGAGAAGAAAATTACTTATATTCAGGAAGTCTTAATGTTATTTTGAGATACGGATTATGAATACAGCTATATGCATGTATCTTTGGTACTGTTTTCTATAGTAGACAATTATTGCTTGGTTATGCCTATAGAGTAACATTAAAACCCTTATCAATAGCCTGTTAACCGCATTGTTTACATTTATTTTTATATAAAGGGATGCATTTTATTCATTTGATAATGAATTTATTATGTATTCCAACTTTAACATTGTTTGATTAATATAGGTTATAAATAAGGAATATTAACTTCCTTTCGATCAGTAGTTATATTTGATACGTGAAAGGGTCACAATGGAGTTAGTGCTTATAATAATAGAAACGCACCAGCATTAAATATACAAATTTGTTCCTTAATGTATGAATCCTCTAATAGTTGACCTTTTTTTTAACTATTGGTGCAAAATTTTATTATACCGATTAGGAAGTCTACTGCTCAGTATACATTCTTTATTTGGGATGTAATCATGTCGCAAAAGAAAGGCTGTTATAGTTCATTTTTGGTTAATTTTCCATCTTATGATTGCCAAATGTTCAAAGGCTTCATACATGCTTATAATATCATAATGAGTAATAATTTTCTATATCTATCATTCTTTTATTTGCTTTGACTTCATTAGTTACAAATTTTGTCTTAGGAAGCCTCATCTGTAGAACAAAAAGTAGATGAACTCAAGAGAAAAGCAAAGGGAAATCCCAAATATCATGAAAATACTTTAGAATTATTTCAATGGGTAAGTGTACACTATCTAATGTAGAGAATGTTTCAGTTGTAATGAACCTATAACGGAACCATAGTACACACATTTTTTTTCATGATTACAAATAACAAGTCTAATCATATTATGGTATTAACCATTCTGACTATCAGTCAGTTTGTTGTGACCAAACACACACATAATGTAAAATTGAGACAATTTAAAACTACTAAACACACGTAGCAAAGATTTTTACGCAACGAAACTACTCATACTTCTACCAATTTGGTTTATGTTTATATACAACTGGATAATATCATAAATGCAAAAGTAATTCATAAAATCATTATGGCTAAATTTTAAACTTAATCTTTCAATGGTTTTTGTAATTCATTGTTAATATGTCATTAATTGGCTTTATAACATAATTCTTTCAATTTTGTTGACTTCAATTTTTTGGATGAATAACGATCTAAAATTGATGTTTCTACACAAAATGTAGCATTGAGTGCAAGCACAAAATGTGTATGGATCTTATGATATCTAATGCTTAAAATTCTTTATTTTATATATTATCGTCGTGTATATATACAATGTTTAATTATTGTACTTGCAACTAACATTAGTTGTTATATATGGCAAAACACTATGTCCGCTGTATATAGCAAAACGCTATGCTCAGGAGTAGGAAATTTTGTCACGCAGAGGATGAAAGAGATCCGTTCAATGAATAGGAAAATTACTGTTAACATATGAGAAGTTACAATTTTCGGTGTGAAAAACAAAATTAATGTTGTAGGCTTATGCATCGTGATAGCATTTTTCCCCTTACATTTCAACTTCTGCGGCATGATAGCCATTTAAAAATATAAATTAGTTTCATTTGCACATGTTCCGTCAAACTTCTTTAGAAAAAAAAAAAAAAAACGCGTGCCAACCGTCAAACTTCTAAAACATAATTCTTTAAGACAATAGAAGCTCAAAAAACAAAACAAGTATTAACAATTGATCGTAAGTACAAAATAAATTTCAACTATCACAAACATACTGTAAGCGATATAGATGTTTTTTTTTTAAATATCTGCACACGATTAAGGGATATACCAAATGTTATCACCCTTTTGATAAAAATAAGTGAACTAATCCTTAGTTTTAACCGGCAAATTTATATTTATTTAGTTTTCATCGGAATATAATTTGTTGCCTAGGATCACCATTTCTTCTGCCAAATTGATTGGCTTACAAGTCACAACAACGTCGTGCAAATCAACCTGCCTCCCCACAGTGGTGGAAAAAGGACCATGCTTAGGGTTTCCATTTCTGATAGGTCATTGTTTATACCCACTTGGGTATATTTAGGCGGTGAAACTAAAGTTCATTTGTCTGTTTTCTAATTTTACAGTTATCAACAAAATTTGTGTTCATTTTAACGGTTCAATTACCCTACTTGATTGACTGTAAATCTTGACACTTGCTCAGTAATTTTTTAGGTTGAACTAATTACATGTCTCCTACAGTCATCTAAAATATTTGCAGCACTGAACGTTTAACATAACATGGATAAAGTGTTAAATGTGCATAGAATTCATCATGTTATATATTTGGATTTTATGTTCACACATTTATTTTTATGGTGATATTCCGTAGAATAGTATGATAGCTAGAAATTTTGGTAAGGCTGCAATCTAACTACATTATCTTCAAAGTTCATTTCGCCATGTGTACATGTGATATGCATACTTAATTGAACTACATAGTTGTTTTCTACAATGTTCTTATGTAAATTTAGAGTTTCACATCTCACTGAAATGCACAACTAATAATATTAAATTGTTTTTATTAAAATGTTGGGATTCACATTATATTTGAAGCAGTTTTTGCGTGCAAGGTCTGATTTATATTTCAAATTTAAGGCCCTCGGATTCATGCTGGAAACGTATTATGTAACATTCTATATTTCGTTTATTGCAGTAATTCCTTTGCTGTACAGATAATAGTATAATTCATCCTCAAGCAAAAATGCAGGTTTCTTTGGCTTCCTAATCGAGAAAGCATTTACTGTTGAAGGCAAAAGCTTTAGCATGATCGACGATGTCAAAGCCGAAATTTAAGATAAAAAAGACCCCCCCCCCCCCCCCCACACGCGCACACACACACAAAACAAATTCAGCAAAGGATGATATTTGACAGAAGGAAGCATGAGGATGGTCAGACTATGGCCCATTATAAAATTCAGAAAGAGTCACCTTTGCATTTGGGCATTGAGGTTGGAAGGTTGAATTTTTAAGCCCACCCTTATGTCTCTTGCAATGACGTATGAACTGGAAAGCAGTAAGTGCCATACAATGCTTCACCCTAAAGTTGTTTTTATTGCAGGAGATAAGCGCGGACACAGCAACCAGTTGTGCGCCTCAAGAAGAAGATCAAGTGGATGGCTGGCTCTCTTTTCAGGTTATTGCTTTCTTTCAAGTTATTGCCTAACAGTTATATTTTTGGTAAGCTTTTCTTTGTTTGGCTTTAGATTATAGATTAGCCACATATAACATATGTTACTGCATATTTTAAAGTGGATTATAAAACCGTACCGAAAATTTTACGCATGTGAGGATACCATTGTTACTTCCTCATGTAGTGCAAGTTAAAAAATGAAAATAGTCATATTAAAAATATGTTTTATATTTTACAGTTTAGTATTCGGGTACATATACCCGTTACCCTGTTTGTAAATATGCGGCTATATAAAGCCAGTTACTTCTGTTCTGTATGATTATCAAATACATCAATAAACATTCACTTTCACTTCTCTCAACACAAACTTTAATTCATTAATACAGTAAACATCAAATACAACATGAATTCATATTCTAATATCGGATCAGAGAAACATGTCTAACGACACGTAGTTGCCGTCCAGTTGTCGCATCAAAGAGGTATCATCACCTGTGACGAGGTTGCAACTGATGGCAGTTTGTCAGAGAAATTCTCTTCATTTGAATTTGGCAATTTTTAGCATCTGTTCATCTTTTTCAGCGCTCACTATTCTTTTCACAGAATTGATCACAAAGCCACGCCAAGAATCATCAGCTTGCCTTCATCTGATTCAGGCCGGTTTCAAAAAAATTTAGAACTGCATTTAAACCGGTTTCTTGATTCAAAAATTCAAGCTTTCCTCAATTATGCATAGAAAATTTACTAATTCTTATTTAGAATCAAAATAATTATCTTACTAATATATTTAATATAATAGATGAATGTACATAAAACAATGTTTATTATGTTAGTAAAACCAAAAAGAGAATTCTAAATATTTGTAATTAAATATACTAATTACAGTGATGAGAATTCCATATAGTTTCGTTAATATTAGTAAATTTGGGAATTCAAAATATTTGTAATTATATATCATGTATCTTATTATTTAAGATTCTAAATATAATTTTGTGGAAGATCATTTATACTGATCAATAAAAATGCATACTCCTTCCTTGCTAATTAAAAATATTACTAAGATAGCTATGTAATTTCAGTAGTTTCTGCTATTTTTACACATATATCAAAAAAATTAAAGCATCTTTTATTCTGATAATTCCTTTTCTCTTAGCCTATCATTTTCTTTGTCGATTCCTATGCCTGAATATAAAAAAACTCACTCCTTTATTAATCCAAATTATTTACTCCCTCATTTTGAATAGTTGTCATCGCCAATGTGTTTGCTGCTTTGAATCTTCATTGCCAACCTATAACTTGGTAGGTCATCAGTTTCATTGTCCAAAGCACCATTTTTTCCTGTCTACTTGAAGAGATCTTATGTTTGGAGCATTGATTTCAAATCTGTCATAGATTATCTGCATTTTGATATGCTTTTCTTTGTTGTTTTCCCTTTCTTCATTTTATGGCAAATCTAAATTTCAAGTCTTTGTTTTTTTAGCATTCAACAATTTCAACTTCCAACACTTCTACAACATTATGATTAAGCTGTTATTGTTTATGTGTGTGTGCGCGCGCGTGTGTGTGTGTGCGTGCGTGTGTGTGTGTACACACACACATATACACATACATACATATTATATATGTTTGTATAAATTAATATTTACATTGGCTTAGTTTTAAAGAGGATACCAAGCAAGATTTAGTAACACTGTTTTCATAGAATTTGTAATCAGGAATTTTGATTCTACTTCAACTAAATGTAATATGAAACAGCCTGATGCTTTGATGTTTCTATGCAGCCTGAGTTTGACAGAGAGATCTCACAGCAGGGCATGAGATATTGCTTAAGTATACAATTTTTGGGACTAAGTTATAAGAAGTGCAGGTATGTATTTGTCTATCTTTTTTCAGTTTACCGTTTAACACATTGGAAACTGTATTCTGCTCTATGCTATAATGCACATACATAAGCATGATGGTTATGTGAATAAACATCAAGTATAACAACCGATCATAAAGGCACATAAGTTGTATCTATTCTAGGTTTATATTACTAATAGTGGTTATTGTCACACCAGCAGCGTCCATTTATCTTGGCATTATTGAAGCTTCTCTTTTGATGCATCTAGGATAGTTTGATGTCAATGCAATTTAGAAATGGTGTTTAATTAATATTTATTGAAAATAATATTACTGCATTCATTAGTATATGTCACACATGTATTTGGAAGCGTACTAATGGTTTACGATGTGCATTAAGTAAAACTCATCGTCCTAGAAGAGATACACAAATCCTATATTTCATTGCAAATTTTGAAACCATCTTTAGCATGCTTGATTTTGATTTTCTGTAGATGGGAGGATAAGTATGCCTTTAAACCTGAAATGTTGTTGTTTCTCATCATACTGATGGGCGTAACCTTATATATTCAAGTAAAAACAACTATTCATAGATAAATTGTGTGGCCATCTCATAAACATTTATGTTGCAAATGAGTACTACTTTAGATGTTTGGGTTCTTCCTTCTTGCAAGAACAGGGATAACGAGCCACCAAAAGTGGAGGAAGTGACCTTTTATTAAGTTCCTAAAGACTTAATTTTCTAAATATGCATGAACATGTACAATTGTATTGTTGTAGTTTTGCACATATAAGCTCACAGGGTTCCACAAAATTTATATTATTGGCAGGCAGATTATGTGAAACCAGGTTCAAAAGCAGACCTTGCTTCTTTGATCCAAGAAACACTACCGTTAGCAGCCTTTGGCAAGGATTGATGATCCAAAAGTGTTCAAACTCTAACTAATATGGCAATGTACGAAATTTGAGTGCATAGTTTACAAATATACAGCTCAGGTCACTGTGCTAACACTGAAAAACGCAGGTCCTGATGAATTAAGGAGTTTTAAGGAGTTAAGATAAGATGATTTAGGCTTCTTGCGTTAAAGAATGTAGTATAGATGTTTCATTCTATTTGGTTAGTTTGTTAACATTTATTATTCCTACCTGTAAGCCCTACATATAGCAGTTTCTGAACTCTATCCAAGTCGCACGTATTTCAGTCTATCAACCCGGGAACAAATCCATCCGTGTTTCTCATGCGGGCTCAAGTCACTGCGTGTTTAACTGATATGCACATGCCATTATAAAATTAAGCAGTTAATTGTTATTTTAGAACTATTTTTATCTTCCACACATCAACACACATCAACGTCAGCGGCTTTTTCTCTTCTTTTCCCAAAATTTCGATTTAATCCTAGCATATGAAGCTAAATTAATCTGTTACTTTTTATGCACAAAACTAAGATGATCATTATAGGTTAGACAATACCACTTCTACAGGATTATTATTGACGGAATATTAAACGAATATTATGATGATTTAGAGCAATTACATTATCTGGATTCGAACATTTATTGATAGAAATTTAAAATTTAAGATTTAATCGAATGTTAATGTTACTTTTGACCAGAGTTCAGTGTTGACTTATACTTCTAGGAAAGAACGCGTATTTCAACATGTTCTCATTTCACGCCAAGCCAATTATTTTGTTGTACCTCTGCATGATAGATCACTGCTAGAAGCATTGTTTGCTTAGCCGACATTAACATGAAACTCCGAGGAGCATTGCACGATCCCACTAATAATCCAATGTTTGCAACTGCATATCATTTGTTTCTATTAGGCCATTTCTGCATGTGGACAATGCTGCAGTTAGACTTCTATGCTTTAAACCTCACACAAATTGTATACATGTAAAAGTATCACGTAGGAGTAAACAAACTTAACTTTGTACATATTTGTTATGTAACTAAAGCAGTGAAAAAATACAAGGTATATTAAAAAAGAGAAGTTTAAAATTTTTAAACGTATGTTTCTGAACTTTCTCAATTATAATGGACTGTAGTAATATTTACATGCAAACAAAAACATCTATTTCGCATGATCCGTGTGCGAAGCACGGGTTCGCACTTGTTCATCTTATATGCCACTGTTGCCATCCATTTTTTTTAGTTTTTTTTCCTCCAAAGCAAAGACATATTGGAACAATTAATTGCTCGGAGTGAGGTGAAGTTGAACGAATGGTGAGATAACATGTTTCTTTGGTTTGAAAGAAAGAAGTAGAACAATCTCACGAACAGCTAAACCGTCGACATAGTTCAAAAGCTAGACTGAAGTAGATGTAACAACCTAGAATTTTATGTTGAATATTTAATCAAGTTTAAATATAAAAATATTGGTCTAAAAAGGTTTAATGACTTGAATTCAAATATTGAGATTACCTCAAGTTAAAAACTACAATTCAGATGTGGAGATTATTTAAATTTCTGGTATTGTAAATTTGATTCTTGAAACTGATTTGAATAATCAAGCTCTAAATTGAATATTTATTTAATGAATTTGATGGTTGAATTTATTTTTTAAATAAATAACAACGATGAAATAAATTTGTAAATTCTTTTTTATGGCATAGAAAACAGGGTTAAGTAATTCCCTACCATTTTATCAAAAAACACAAGAAAAATACAACATAAAAAAAAAGAAGTGAAAGTCTATAATAGGATCGTATATGTATCTAAACAGTAGCAAGTACAAAGATGATGCAATAGTAAGTAGTAAAGGTAAAGTAATAGATAATCACACCAATATTTTATCCTGGTTCGAATCCCCCGCCCTACGTCCAGTCCCGAAGCTCCCCTTTGGCCTTTTTACTATCAAAACTGTCCTCTCTTCACCCGGAGGAATAGGTTTACAAATGAGTAGTAATGTTGACAATCTTGTGTTCTATACAACACTGGTTTTGACTGAATCGTACAAGGTGCTCCTATAATCTCCTTGAGTTGATATGAGAATTGAATAATTTAGAGAAAAGTAGAAGTATAGAGTGCTTGATTGAAATCTAGAGAGTATACGAGAGTAAAGAGATTTTTAGAATATATAATAGATCTAGAAAGAGTAGGTGAGTTTAAAGCATGAATCTTTTGATCTATTTATAAGAAATCAAGGGTTTTAATGAAAGGTTGTAATTTCTAAGTGAAAACCTTTTTTGAAACGAGATTTCTTTTGAGAAAACCATTTTTAAGAAGAAGGGTTAAAAGTTACAACTTTTCAGATTGAAGAGGTGGATTTAAAAGTAATGGTCGTATGCCAGGACAGACGTTAGTCGATCTGGGTCAGATGTCTGTCTATGTAATCTGATATTAGTCAGATACATAGACAGACGTCTGTCATTAGACAGAAAAACGTCTATGTATGCAGCAAAATTATCCTGATCCTTGCATCAGACGTCTGTCATATATATGACTGACGTCTATGCTGAGTGGGGGTTAATATTCCTGCTATAGTGATAGACGTCTGTTGTATTATATGACAGACGTCTAACACTTGCACATACACTGACATGTTGATGTTTTTCTCGCATCTAGTCACAGAGATTGTACTAACATCTAATACTATAAATATGGATTTCTTTTGAGTAGTCATGATATCTTGAGCTCTTCTCCTTGAGTTGATTCTTACATGAATGTGTACATATATGTGTGTGTAGTGTGTTATCATCAAAATCAATGATCTAACAAGAAGAGGCATAAAAGAAACAAAAAAGACAAGAAGACAATAAAAATTCACACAAAATAAGCTCTACAAGGAAAGATCAATAGGCTCAAAAGAAAACCCATCACATGTTATCCCCGTTTTTATTTTATGCACAAGAATGTTCCAAAGCTCCTTATTGCATCTGCTCTTCATCTTGAAAGAGATATGACTTCTCTTATTCCAAATTAACCTGACATACTTTTTAGAACATAAGAGCATCATCGAGTGTTCATTCTTTCCCCATTTTGTAGACGCATCATGAGTGATAGAGATCCAATATTTTCTAGCGAATTTTGGAAGAGTCTGCAAGAAGCTTTAGCAACACAACTCAGGTAGAGTACTGCTTATCACCCTCAGACGGATGGATAGACTGAGAGGTGGAATATGATTTTGGAGAACTTACCGAGGATGTGCATTTTAGACTTTGGAGGGACAAGGGAGGGTCATTTACCCCTTGTGGAATTTTTATATAATAATAGCTTTTAGTCTAGTATTGACATGACACCCTTCAAGACCTTGAATGTATGACCATATAGATCTCTGGCGTGTTGGTGGGATTTGACTGACAGATTGTGTTTTGGACCAGAGATGACTAAGGAAACCTTTGATAAAGTTGAGTCGATTAGAATGAGAATGAAGGAAGCAAAGGAAAGGCAAAAAGTCTTATACGAATAAGAGAAGGATTGACTTGGAGTCTAACATTAAGAGATTTGGACTTCGTTAAAGTTTCACCATTTAGGAACATGGTAAGGTTTGGCTCCACGGGCAAGTTATCCCCAAGATTTGTTGGATCATTCTTGGTTATAGAGAGGATTGGGCAGATAGCTTATAGGCTTTGGCTACAAGAGAGATTATCAAGGATTCATGATGTATTCCATGTATCGTACTAGTAGAAGTACCTATACGATTCAGCAGTGGTAGTAAATCTCGGTGCATTGGAAGACATGGAAATCGAATGAGAAGCATTCATTCGGCGAGTACCTCGGCAGATCTTAGATATTGAGACCAAGAAGCTGAGAAACAAGGAAGTAAGGTTAGTCAAGGTACAATGGGGAGACGATGAAGGTGAGGCCACTTGGGAACCCAAGGAGAAGATGCATATATCTTATCCATATCAGTTTGATGGTACATTCTGGTCTTTAGTTCTTAGGTTCTACCTGCTAAATTCCTTTGAACTTGATCTTAGGAGAAACCTATAGATAATAGGATATGGTTGAAACATGTCGTTGAAACATGTTATGATTGATGTTTGCAAATGGAAGCAAGTATTTGCAAGTGGATGCATACACACACATTAGGCACTATGATCGGCTAAATTGGGCACTTGCATATGCATATGGATGTGTATGCATTTTTATTTCTATGGTTGTAATATATGGATGTCGATATATGGTTGTTGCGTATGAATGATGTTCGATGCACACATATAGAATTATCTGTTATCATTCAGATTTTTGCATACATCGGACGCATGACATATATATAATTGCATAAAAATGGAGGTCAACTGAATCAGTAGCTGCCTAATCTTTTGCATTAGTTAAAATCATACACACTAAACCATTGCATAAGTGTATGAATTGCATTATATAAGTTAAGGAAAATGGTTGCCTATCGATGATGGATGAGTAAATGGATGTAGAAAACACTTATATTATTCTTTTACCTTATATATTTCAGGGATGAAATCCTTTAAGGAGGGAAGAATGTCGCAAACCAAATTTTAATGAATAATAATCAATTAATAAACTAATTAATTAAATAATAAGTTTGAAAATAATAAGAATTGGGCAACGAGGTTTGCGCCGTTAAGTCTGTTCTGGTTCGGATAGGCTTTTGGTTTATGTAAAACGGACTTAAAACGAATAATTTACGACTAGTTGAAGTTTAAAATTCAAATCAGAATTTGAAATAAAACATAATGAATCAAAAAAAATTACGCTTAATTAGCGTTAACCACTGGGACGACCCCTGGGTTGACTCAAGTAGTGCAGCCAGGCACGTCTTTGTGCCTGGGAAGAAACGTTTTTTCTTAGGGCTTGAGGATTGTTCTTTCTGATGTGGATTTGAAGGCTAGGATCAAAAATCTAATTATCCTAAGGCTTAAAATTCTCTGCCATATCTATAAATAAACTATATTCCTCCTTCATTCCCCACAGTTCTCATTCTTTAATTTTTAGCCTCCATTATACCTTTCCTCTCCAAAATAAAAATAACTTATTCGCACATAAATTGGAGTAGCGTTTATTCATAGATTTTGGGGATTTTCTACCGGGGCCTTTGGATTTACATTTCTTAGGCAAGATTTATATGATTTCTACATTTCTTATAAGATAAAGATAAATTCATAAAATAGCAGTTGTAATTGTATCAGATCTGAGTTATTCACAGTTCTTAAATTCAGATTCAGTTGTCTCTGTTCTTCTTTCTGAATTTCTTTTGTTTATTTATTTCATTTTTGTTTAGATTTCTATGAGCAGTTGTATCAGATCTATTCTTCCCTTTTTCTATTTTCCTAGATTTTGCAACTACATTAAAATATTCCTAAAAGGTATATAAATACAATGAAAATAGGCATGAACCTGTATGCTTATATATTTACATTGTATTAATTCTCTTTTTCGTTTATTCAGCATTGGATTGGGGAATAAAAATTAATTAAAAAGAAATAATCAAAACCGAGTCTTACTTTGAATAAGTTGAAACTGCAAGTAAGAAGGCAATAATTGAATTAAGGCAAATCGAACTGTATAAATGCCTATTTAACAAATTTTGATAGAAATCAACTGTAATTAGAAAATTGCAAAATTATGATAATTGGGAAACATAATAAAATATGAATAGTTTATTTGCAATATGACTTGGATATTTGAGAGGGATAATTGGGCTTTATATGTACATATTGACTTATAGTGTATGGGTAAATTACCCTCGTTGTCGGGCTTTAATACGAACATATGAATATATAGTGTGTGGATAAATTCGAGGCCTAATATATTGAATTTGTTACGAGCCTAGTACTCCTCGTTATTGGACTTTAATATAAACATATTAATTTATAGTGTGTGGAAAAATTATAAGCTTAAACTTGACTGTCATGGTTAGGCCTTATATGTACATATTGATTTACAATATGTGGGTAAATTACGAGCCTAGTACTCCTCATTGTCAGGCTTTAATATGAACATATTAAATTACATTGTGTGGGTAAATTAGGGGCCTAATACATTGAAGTTGTTTGTTGGGGTTCAAATCAAGGGTTAGGGATTTAGCCAAGTTATTTTATTGGGATCCATTCCCTGTAACATACCCTTTTATCATTTTTGATCTTAACATGAGGCAAGGGAAAACATTATGTTACGTTGTGGATGTAAGTCAGTCCTAATGGAGGCTGTGAGTGTGTTTTAGTGGGTTAGTGTGCGTGCAATAGTCCAATTTGGAAATATAAGCCACTTTGACACCTATGGATAAGGTTATGTCTTTTGACCGGTAGGCTAGGGCCCTATAAACACGAACCCATAAGGGCATTTGTTATCCATAACTCGTTGCAGCCAATAGATTGGGTAGTATTAAAAATTTCTTCCTAGTTATTTTTTCATTTAAAATTTGTAGAAGTGCAAAATAGTCATCATTATTTTTCCAAACAACAATCAACTTTATTCACACAAAGTAATTACAAAAATGTACAAAATGTCAACAGTATTCTATAGTACAAATTACACTACATACAATGCTAAGAGAGAAAAAACACTAAACATTTAACAAATGAAGATCAGAAAAAACTCAGCACTGTAATACAAAATCAATCCCTCAACAACAATTCAACCCGAGCACACTTACATCTTTTATCATCACAATTCTATTTATCTCTTTCTGAGACATGGAATTGTAAGATAGTTTGATTTAAATGATATATTAAAGATGGTATTGTTATTTTTAATGTATTGTGTCATTTTCTTCCACTATGAATTTATTTTATGTCTTGTGAAATTTTAGTCTATGTGATGTTATTTGTCTTTATACCAACAACGCCTCTTAATTCTTAATGAGATTCTATGTTAGGATAACATTAAGGGGTGTGGGGTGTCACATTTGGTATCAGAGCCTAAGGTTACAAGATCACTTAAATTTTGTTTTAAAAATAAAACTTTTTAAATGAAAAACTATTTTTCAAAAGCCAAAAGTCATTTTTAAAAATGAAATATATCCCCTCTAGTCAGGTTATAACATCCCTTTGATTCCTTCGAATTCTAAATTTCTATCCTTTCTTTTACGCAGCATGTTGGGATCCCCTAACCTTCCTGAGGGCGTTTCTACTCGCATTTGGTTTCGTATATATTTAAAAGCTGCGGCGCCTACCGTGGGACAAGAACATGCGCAAGCTCCAACACCCGCTGTAGTGGTTCCTTCCAACCCACTGGTAAATGTGAATTTCTATAAGCTTTGCAAGGAATTTTCTAATTTGGACAAAAAGACATTTTTGGGTACCGAGATGTCTGTGGAAGCGCGCATTTGGATTAGATAGACCGAGAGGATTTTTGAGATATTAGAGCTTATGGGTAGGATGAGGGTTCGACTTGCATTTTGGCAACTTGAGGAGGAAGCCTCTTTTTGGTGGGAGACTGTAGAGGCTGAGAGGAGGAATTTGGATTGGGAAGGATTTAGGAATAGATTTGAGAAGAAGTTTTTATCTTCTTCTGAGGAAGGAATGCAGTTGGAGCCATTTTGGAGCTTGAAGCAAGGAGATTTGTCAATAAAGGAGTACATCAACCGGCTTAACAAGTTATCGACGCTTGTTATGGATTGGTTAATGCTGCTCACAAGAAGGCTGCTCGATTTGCGAGAGGGTTGAATCAACCTCTCCAAGGTTGGCGATGACTCACGTTCCTATGGGGCGATATTTGAGGCTTTGATTGAGATTGCACTGATGCATGAGGATAGAAAAGAAGTGGTTAAGGATGATAAGAATGGAGCTTCTAAATTTTCTGGTCGTAAGAAGAAATTGAGGATTAAGAAAGACAAGAAGAAGCAAGTTGGAAATCATCATAAAGAGAAAATCAAGATTAAGATCAAGTTCCATAGGTGCGGATTCGAACATCAGGACACCACATTAGGGATTGCAGAATGATGAAAGAAAAGTGTTATAATTGTGGGCAGCCAAGACATATGAGTAGGGATTGTCCATAGAGGACTGGTACAGCAGTAGCTCAGATACATGTTTTGGAGGCATCACGGACTAGCAGTGGCCAGGATAGAGGTAGGAATGTCTATGTTGAAGGTTTGATCTCTATCTTTGATTTTTCTGTTTGCACTCTTTTCGACTTGGGAGCTTCTCATTCATTTATTTCCAGTAATGTGGTTGACTATTTGCACTTAGAAATCTCACTAGTTACCGATCCCAAAGTAGTTTCAAACCCTATAAGTGGTTAGGTGCACCTATCTATGATTTGTAGGAGTTTGAAAATTTCGATTTTAGGTGTCCCGTTCCCTACATTTCTTCTTGCCTGCTTGGCTTGTAGTAGGTATCTGGTTCACTGCTTTAGGTATTAGTACTTTGGCTTCCAACCTAAATGGTTTCGATTTTAACTAATGAGTTTGATTATAATGCCTATATGTTGAGATTTTCGGTGTACGAGATGATTTTAGGGATGGATTGATTAGCCGTGCATAGGGCTGTACTGGACTATGAGAGGAGGGTCGCTCGTTTGATGACTTGTTGTGTTAGGACCCAAGAGATTTCTTGTGACCCACTAGGTCAGTCATGTTGAGTTTTCATTACTCCCTTGATTCTTCTGTTAATATTTATTCTATACATGTTGTCTATTAGTATCCAGATGCATTTAAGGAAATTAGAGGATTGCCACCTAAGCGAGAGACTGATTTTCGGATTTATCTGAGTGAGAATGCAAAGTCGGTAACGTTACCAGTTTGACATATGGCTTCGAGGGATGAAAAGATTTGAGCAAGCAAATGAGTGAGCTTTTAAAAAAAGGTTTATTAGATGGAGTATTTCGGAGTGGGGAGCACCTGTTGTCTTCGCCACTAGGTTGATGGTTTCCTTCTTCTATGTGTAGAATACCGAGAATTGAACAAGCTCATAAAGAAGAATCATTACCCACTCCCTCTGATAGATGATTTGTTTGACCAGTTGGTGGGCGCGATTGTATTCTCTCAGTTAGATTTTACAATTGGTTTTCATCAGTTATGCGTGGCTAAGGATATCATAGATAAAATAGCATTTCGTACTACTGATGGTTTCTTCGAGTGGTTGTTTATGCTATTTGGACTGACCAACGCACCAACATATTTCATGGATTTGATGAGTTAGGTATCCAGAGATGCTCTAAATAAATTTGTGGTGGTTTTTGTGGTAACCTTGTCTTCTCGAGGAACGAGGACGAGCATGCTTCGCATTTGGGAGAGGTTCTCCGTACTCTCCCAGTTCATCAGTTGAAGGCGAAATTCTCCAAGTGTCATTTTTGAATCAAAAAGGTGTGTTTCTTGTGGCATATTGTGACGATCCCAAAACCCCGTGTCACGGAATTAAGGATAACCATTGGAATATAACAAATTAATCATCATTAGCAGAGTATAGATAATAGCATAAACAGAAAATAGAATAATTTACATCAATATGACAGCGGAATCATAATATGTAATAAACATCAGAGTAGCACAGTGCAGGATACAACTTAGTGCATGAAAGGAAATGATCAGTCTACATCCAGATCACTGGGATATATACATCAGAGAGTACATAATAAAAGTAAATCTGTCTACATTGCGATAAGCGGAATCATATACATAAGGTACTAATGGCGGAATATCAAATAGCCAAAATACTGAGAAGTCAAGTCCTCGCCATACAAGCCAAAAGGTGCACTCCATGCTGTAGTGCAAAAGCCAAAATATAACCTGTCACCTGTCACTAGGCTGCCCATGTGAAAATAAGGGCAACCGAGTTTGCCAAGTGAAACAAACTACGAGTCAGTTATAGGATTGGTATGAGAAAACTAGTTAACTGGATTAACAACAATAACAAGGCAAATCATAGGACCATGCCACTTTCGTGGAACGGGTTTACTCCAGTGATTGCCAGTGCATGAAATTAAGTAAATCTTTCGAACAACGCAATGCTTTTTATAAAAATGAAGCCGTTATAAGACTCAAGTCCCATCACAAAATGCAACGCAAATCGGAGGATAGGGTTTTACCTTATAATGGCCAAACTATGCTTAATACGAGTAAAGCAAAATCATTTGATATTATTACTAGTGCATATATGTTTCAAAAGCAAATTCAATCGAAAGTATCAATCATAGACGACATAAGTGCCCTATACCACTATGTCGCCATATATAAGTTATAATCAAATCCTTAATTTCGTATTGGAAATTTGGATTCCATCATGAGTCGAGCAAGGGATATACTCCTCGCCGGCTTCGAGACACTCTAGCAAATGCCCCAGGACTACACACTCTGGGTAGCCCTTAGATCCTCCAAGGCCGGTCCTCCCTTACGTTTGAGGATTAATTATTCCTGAACACACGTTTCCCGGTCCTATTAGACCTATCCATCGGCTCTGTAGAGACCGATATAACTGAGGTGCCTCGCATTCCAACATCCACAAAGGTAAAGATAATATACATGTCAGGGCTTGTAAAACACTGACACCACCCATAGCTAGAAAGAAAAGTCATGTCCTCCTTGGGTCCCTTATCCCTTTTTTAACTCATACGATGTGTGAGGCTCGCGAATCAACGCCATACACAAAGCTAAGCTATATTAAACCCGTGCTTTGATCATCAACCACAAGACTCTGCTTTTCAACAAAAGCCTTGATCATTCCATCTCTGCATGCCACACAGGCAATTCACTCAATGCAACTGATTTCTATCGACATATAACCTCTGAGCTCCTACATCTCAGGGAAGGGCGTTAAGCAAGAGAATAAATTCACCGCCGCCAAACAGATATATATTTAATAGAGATTAATCAATCAACACAGAATAAAATCCAATGTCAGACACACATCCATTTACAAGTCCGTTTTGGGTCTGAACGAAACCGGAGGCACCTTATTCCTCGTTCCATATGACCAATACGGAAGAGAGGCCCTCGCACATCCGGACGATCTTGCACCGTCTTTATATCTTCGACATTTATTCGTCGATCAATTATTTGAAATGAGAACTACTCGGCCTTTTCAAATAATTCACGTATATTAGAATTCAAATCAATTCTGTCCATGGTTAAATTATTCGACATCCACATTTCAGTTCTTTATATAATTTTAATGTCAAACATATTCAACCATCAAATATCAAGCAAACCAAGTAGAATCGATTTATTTCCATTCCATATCGCCTATAATATTTTATAACGATATTTCGCTATTTTTATTTATTTAAAAATAGCGCCATTTAATTAAACGACGTTTCGGGCCATAACGTGGCTCTGGCGCTGTTTTTCTCTAATTTTGATTTACACATTTCTAAAAATCTAACTGTCGGATCTTAACGAAATTAAGTCTGTTGGAAAGATCTCTTCAAAGAGAACCCAATAGTTCCAGTTTCGGGAAAATCCGATGGTCGGATCTCTCGATATAATTGTTTAAAGTTACGATTTCAAAATACGAACTACAACATTGTTATTCGTTTTATTTAATATATATATATATATATATAATTCATTCTGGCGCTGTTTTTATTCAGATTTGAATTAAACATTTCACACCATCCAACCGTTGGATTTCAACACATTTTATATCGTTGGAAAGATTTTTCCAAAGTGAACCCAATAGTTCTGGTTTCAGGGAAATCCGGTGGTCGGATTTCTCGGTATACTCGTTTAAAATAACGATTCCAAAACACGAACTACAATTGCGCGATTAGTTTATTTAATATATATATATATATATATAATTCATTCGACGATTTCCATATCGTTTTTCACTTCAAATATTTCACTAATGCCTTTAAATTTCAGAAAATTTCGCCATAACCTCCTTTGTATGGGGAGGGGTTTGGAAATTTATTCGGCCGTATTAGGCACCCAATAAATCCTAAAAAGCATGCACATATTTATAGTGATATATTCAGGTGTCCACAGAGGACTGTGTATAGATCATAACTCCAGAGAATAAATTCTCGTCACCCTATAAATGGTTTTTGTGCCTTAATGATTAGAGAGGCGTGTTTATTGTCGTCTCCAGACCCATGTGGAGTTTTTATTAATCTGGAAATTTACCATTATATTTTATATAGTCTATATCAGTCTTCAGTTCGATCTGAAATATAGTCATCGCCATACAAGCCTCTTGCTTGTATGGTATATCTTCAATGTCGTCACATAAGCTCCAAATGCTTATGTGGTATATGATAGGGTATGCTATCTTCAAGAAGTATGCCATGTAGCGTAGTTCAAAATTACTTGTTACTATCCTATGGCGATGTTTATTATTTCACACAGAACAACCAACATTCCACATCCAATGGCATTCACAAGAGTTTATATAATAATAAAATCGTGCGGCCAACTCATTAAGGCTTACCTATTTGTCGAGCATGCAAATATATTCTTTACTCAACAGCTAATCCATTTTTTCTGTTCAACATATGTATATATATATGCAGAACCATGCTAAAAATAATATTTCTAGCGAACAAATGTTTATTTCAACATGTGGTTATTTTTAACACTTCATATATAGGATAAAAATGATATTTTTGCCGAACAAAAATATGTTTCAACACATGTGTACTTTTAGCGAGTCGTATACATGATAAAAATGATATTTTTATCGTTCAAAATATTCATTCAACACATGAATGTTTTTAACACTTCATATTCACAATAAAAATGTTAATTTTATTGTTCAATCCTTTTTATTCAACACATGAATGTTATTCAACACATGAATATATTAAATAGTTCATATCTATGTGTTTGAATTATTTTCATGTGTTGAATTATATTCATGTGTCAAATAAATTATTTAGATAATAAAAATCACATTTTTATTATACGTGTGAAGTATATAAAATATTCGTGTTCAAAATAAATTGTTTTAACGATAAAAATATCCGTCTGGAGTATGGCTCCTCGCACTACCTTAGGTCTCACGGCATTCCATAAGGGGCTTATCTAAATGATCTAAGATCAATTTCATATCATATGAATTTTCCATAACAATTTCCATTATTTCAACCACAAACAATTTCTTTCAACCACTAACAATTATTTCCAACCATTCGCATTTCAACTAATTTTCAACCATTCGCATTATCAACCAATTTCACGTCAATCACAACCAATTTATATCGTCCATGGTCTGTGGACGAGGGGAGTATATATATATATATACGTATATAAATATATTTCACTTCCATTTCAACACATATATGATTTTTACAACGCATGTATAATTTATACATCGCTCGTATAACTTATACAACACTCATACTTGAGGTGTACTACGCATATATAATTTATACTTTGCTCATATAATTTATACAACGCATTTCCATTCCATATTTGAATTTAGAAGTCTCACATTGATGTTAATCCTTCTGAAATTTGTGGCAAGCTTGGAACACATTCTAGCTTCTTCTAGAATGCAGAGGATGTCGCTACGAGTCCGATGTTTCCTGTTTCATCGAATTTCATCAACATAGCAAAATGATATGATCTTTATTTGAAAATCATGATTTGCAACACTTAAAAGTGTTATAACCTTTAATTAAAAACCCAGGCCGTTGCCTCAGTAAATTAGTTCCAAACGAGGTTTTGATTTCGCGGCAAATCTGTTGCACTTGGACGGGATCGGAGTACACCACCTCGAAGAGCGTGGAACGGCGCTCAGGCACATGGGGGAGTGGTCCCACTCGGTGGCGGCTATAGGGTGTGGTGGCTTTGCGAAGTGCACAACTTCAGGGATGTGATTCTCGACGATGGAGCGACGAGGGGTGGTGAACCTTATATGGATTTGAAGAGGAGGAGGAGAGCTTCAAAAAGTTCCAAAGGGGCGAGGTGTAATGATGAGCAGAATCGCCGGAAAGTGGCCAGGAAAGTGGCCGGAATTTGATTTTTTTATAAAATTAAATAATAAAAGAAAAAAAAATCCTATTCGCTGATTTTATATTAATTTAAAAATTAGGTGTTTTTCCATACAAACTCCAATTCAAACCCAATGACTGTCGCCCCTAGCTAAATACCCCTATTCCAGACACAATGGGATATGTTTTGTAAGCCCATTCTACTGTTAAAGTCAGTTATTCTTCAAATTAAAATATAAAACATTCAAATTTGGATTTGAACGCACATTTTACTTTACCGGGGCCACATACTGATTCCAAAAATTCCTGAAAAATTAATCTGGCTATGTTCGGATGATACGGTCCCAACAAAACTGATTTCGTTGAATTCTGAGACCGTTTGAAAAATGGTCATTTTCTGGTCGATCCAATTTGACTGAAATCAACCAAACATGTTTTCCTTTTACACGCTCACATATTAATTCCAAAAATCATGGAATTTGAAATCTAGCATTAAATTGACATCCCGGATCCAACAAAAGTGGTTTCATCGAAAACGGAGGTCATTTGCAAAATGTCCATTTTCAAGGGCTATATTTATTATATAGCAACCATCCTGAATATTCAACTGGCCATAACTTTTGATTCCCGCTATGAAATTTTGATTTTTCAGATTCGTTACAAAGATATTTTTAAACTGATTTAAATATTTTTGGTTTCGCTAAAATCTGTTTTATTTTGCATCCTGTACGTTCAGTCAAAGTTCGAATTCAAAATTTTAAACTGCCGCGCTATTTCTAACTCGTTATTTAGTCAAAGTAAATTATTTCAATTACTCCAAATTCGTTAAAATAGCCAAATTAAAAATTTTAAATTGGCTCGGATTTTCCGAGTTGTTACACATATGGTCTCAAAGGATGGGTTGGTTGTTGATTCCACCAAGATAGTGATGGTACAGGATTGGAGGATCCCCAAGAGTGCAACTGAGGTGAGGAGTTTTCTTGGCTTAGTAGATTTCCTTAGGAAGTTCATTAAGGACTTTGCACGAATCCCGACACCATTAACCTGACTTACTAAGAAGAATTTGGCTTTCTCTTAGGATGTGGATTGATATGATGCCTTTCAAAAACTGAAGAATCACCAGTGCACTGTTTTTGACATTACCCGATGGATCTAGGATGTTCATAGTTTGTACGGATGAATGTGGGACTGGTCTAGGTGCGATATGACTGCAAGAGGGTAGAGTAGTGTGCTATGGTAATAGGAAGCTAAGGGTTCATCATAGGAATTACCCTATGCACGATTAGGAGTTAGCTGCTACAGTATTTGCACTTAAGTCTTGGAGACACTACCTACTTGGCGAGAGGTTCGAGCTATTTACAGATCATAAGTCACTAAAGTATGTTTTTTCTCTGAGAGGGATCTCAATTTTAAGCAGCAAAGGTGGATGAAGTTCTTAGCATCATATGATTTTGAGATTTGTTATACCCTTAAGAAGAGGAATATAGTGACTGATGCTTTAAGAAGACAAAGGGCAATGTTCGGTCCTTCATTTTGTTATGTGGTGGAGTTTACAGTACATAGTCACATTCGATTTTTGACCATCTATGAATTACACTGTAGGATTGTTGGCTTATTTGGAGGTGTGACCTACTTTACTTGAACGAATAGGGAAGAGAAAGAGAGAGGATCTCGAGCTTTTGGATATTTTAAATAAATTGAGCAGAGGAGAGGTTTCCAAATACCATCTTAGATATACTGTGGATTGTATAAGTTGGCTTCAACAGGATGGTAAATTGTGTGTACCCGACACAGATGATTTGGTAAGTGCATTTTAGCCGAGGCTCATCACTCTCAGATGATTATCCATCCAGGCGGTGACAAGATGTATCATGATATGAGACGAGTCCTTTAATGGACTGGTATAAAGGAGTGTGTGGCCGATTACGTAGCTAGATGCATGACTTTCCAAAGAGTTAAGGCAGAGCAAAATAAGCTCGATGGTCTACTTCAGTCTGTGGATATACCATTGTGGAAATGAGAGAGTGGTTCTATGGATTTTGTGGACGGGTTGCCTAGATCAAGGAGGGGAAACACTAACATTTGGGTCATCGTGGATCGACTGACTACCGGCAATTCATTTCCTTACAGTTAAGAGTATGAGGATGGCTACATGGTTGGATTCATTTTACATTTGCGGGATTGTTAGACTCCATGGTATTCCTTCGAGCATCACAAGTGATAGAAATTCGATTTTTACTAGCGAATTTTGGAAGAGTCTACAAGAATCTTTGGGATCACAACTCGGGTTGATTACTGCTATCACCCTTTGGCGGATGGACAGACTAAGCATGTGAATAGGATTTTAGAGGACTTACCAAGGATGTGCATTTTAGACTTTGGAGGGACATGAGAGGATCATTTACCCCTCATGGAATTCGCGTATAATAATAGCTTTTAGCCTATTATTGGCATGACACATTTCGAGGCCTTGTTTGGACGACCTTGCAGATCTCTAAAGTGTTGCTGGGATTCAGCTGACAAATTGCTTCTTGTGCCAGAGATGGTTAGGAAAACCTCTTATAGGGTTCAGTTGATTAGAAAGAGAAAGAAGGAAGCACATGATAGGAAAAGGTATCATGCAAACAAGGGAAGGATCGACTTAGAATTTTCATTGGAGATTTGGTATTCATTAAAGTTTCGCCACTTAAGAACGTAGTAACGTTTGGCTCCGCATGCAAGTATACCCCGAGATTTGTTGGGCCGTTCCCGGTCAATGAGAGGATTGGGTAGATGGCTTATAGAGTTTAAATACCAAAGATATCATTAGGTATTCATGATGTATTCCATGTATCGCACTTACGGAAGTGCTCCTACACGATTCAGCGGTGGTAGTAGAGACCAGTGCATTAGAAGACGTGGAGATCAAATGAGAAGCATCCATTCAACGAGCACCTTGGCAGATCTTAGAAGTTGAGATGAAGAAGCTGAGAAACAAGGCAGTAAGGTTGGTCAAGGTGCAGTGGGGAGAGATGAAGGTGAGGCCACTTGGGAACCCAAGGGGAAGATGCATATATCTTATCCCTATCAGTTTGATGGGACATTCCGATCTTTTTCGATTTGTAGTTGTTAGATTATACCTTTTAAATTCCTTTGAACTTGATCTTAGAAGAAACCTATAAAAAATAGGATATGTTTGAAACATGCCATTGAAGCATGTTATGATTGATGTTTGCAAATGGATGCAAGTGCTTGCACGTGGATGCATATACACACACTAAGCATTATGATCGGTTGAGTAAGATACTTGCATATGCATATGGATGTGTGTGCATTTTTATTTCTATGGTTGTAATATGTGGATGTCGTCATATGGTTGTTGCATATGAATGATGTTTGATGCATGTATATAGAACTATACGTTATCATTATGATTCTTGCATACATTTGGATGCATGACACATACATAATTGCATAAAAAGGAGGTTGATTGAGTCTGTAGGCCGCCTAATCTTTTGCGTTAGTTAGAATCATATACACTACACCATTGCATAAGTACATTAATTTCATTAGATAATTTAAGGACAACGGTTTCCTATGAATGAGTAGATGGATGTAGAAAACACTTATAGAGCTCTTCTACCTTAGGGATTTCGGGGACAAAATCTTTTAAGGAGGGGAGAATGTAGCAACCAAAATTTTAACGAATAATAACTAGTTGAAAATTAATTAGTTAAAGAATAAGTTGAAAAATAATAAGAATTGGGCAATGGGGTTTGCGCCATTAGGTCCATTACGTTTTTCTGGTTCAAATACACTTTTCGTTTATATAAAATAGACATAAAATGTATAAGGTACGACTAGTTGAAGTTAGGAATTCAAATCATAATTTAAAATAAAATATGACAAATCAAAATAATAAATTACACCTAATTAGGACGATCCAGTCCCAGCTAGGTCGACCCTTAGGTCGACCCAGACCATAAGTGGGTCGATCCATGTAGTGCACCCAGTCATGTTTTTGTGCCAGGCACGAGACAATTTTTCCTAAGGCTTCGGGATTGTTCTTTCAATTGTGGATTTCAAGGCTAGGATAAAAAACATAATTATCTAAAGCATAAAATTCCCTACCACATATATAAATAAACTATACTCAATCCCCATTCCCCACAATTCTCATTCTTCACTTCTTATCCTCCACCATACCTATCAACTTCAAAATAAAAATAAATTATTCGCACAAATTGGAGTAGTGTTTATTCATAGATTTTGGGGATTTTCTACCTGGCTTTTGAATTTACATTTCCAAGTTGAGATTTATGTGATTTTTAGATTTCTTTTAAGCTAAAGATAAATCAATTAAATATCAGTTGTAATTGTATCAAACCCAAGTTATTAACAATTCTTAAATTCAGATTTAGTTGTCTCAATTCTTCATTCTGAATTTCTTCTTTTTATTTCCTTGATTTTTGTTCAGATTTTTGTGAACTGTTGTATCAGATATATTCTTCCCTTTTTCTATTTTTTTAGATTTTGCAGTTACATTAAAATATGCCTAAAAGGCATATAAATGCAATAAAAATAGGCATGAACCTGTATGCCTATATATTTATGTAGGATTATTTGTCTTTTTCTTTCATTCAACGTTGGATTAGGGGATAAAAATTAATCAACAAAATAATCAAAATTGAGGCTTAATCTGAATATGTTAACTGTAACCAAGAGGGGAATAACTCAATTAATGAAAATCGAACTTTATAAATGCATATTTGACATATTTTGATAGAAATGGACTGTAATTAGAAAATTGCAATATTGTGATAATTGGAAATCATAATAATATATGAATAGTTTGTTTGCAATATGACTTGGAATATTTGAGAGAGACAGTTAGACCTTATATCTACATATTGATTTTTTATTTTTTTTGGCATAGCCGACGGGGTTGGATGGTCCCCTACCACTTTATTGATAAACCGTAGACGAGTACAAAGGAAACAAAGCAGAAAAACAACACAAAAGAGCACAGGGTGTACAAGGTTTATCAAGATCTAAAGAAGCTAAACAAAACAAAAGAGAACAACCGCATGAGTTAAGAGAAACTCAAAATCCCAGGGTCATATGTGAACTTCAAGAACTTTATTCCATCTCTAATATCATGCCACAGTTGCGTCTTCAAATGGTTGAAGCTCGAAGCTTTTTCAGGGTGAAAAACACGCATATTCCTCTCTTTCCAGATTCTGCAGACATATTTCTTCAAAACGAAACCAAAAAATCTAGCTTTAACGGATTTGCCTTTGCACCTTTTTCTCAGCTCCTCCCATTCGAAAGCTGCACCAAGCATGCTGCTGTCAGCTTTGGCCAGAGTGTCCTCCAGAATTGTTTGTATGGCATTGCATTGGAAGAAAATATGGCTTGAAGATTCCAGTTGGTCATTACAAAGCCTACATCTAATCTGAACTTGCATCCCACGCTTTATGAGAACATCACTGGTCAAGATAGCATGATATAAAACTTTCCAGAAAGTTAAATTTTCTTTTGCCGGGTTGTCCCTTCGCCATATGATATTCTGCCATCTGCAATTCGACATACTTGAAACACCAAGCAATTCACAGTACATATTTTTAATTGTAAATTGCTCACCTTGCCATCGCCAGTAGCACAGTTTATGGGGTTGGCTGAGAAGATTTCCAGCTTGAATCTTGGACCATAAAGCTCTAGTATTCTGATTTGAGTTGTTTGGTAGCATGAATTGATTGCCGCTGATAACCGCACCAACACGTTGATTGGAACCAACACCTGATTGCAACACTTCAAGAAAGGAGAGAGATTTTGCATTAATTTGCCCAAAATCCACCCACGGATCCTGCCAGAAATTAATCAAAGTAAAGGCTTTTGCACCATATTTAAAGAAAGGTAAGAATAAGTATCTTAGCTTGACAATGCTTTTCCACGCCCAGCTGTGCGCTTGCTTCGCCTCCAACGTCCAAAGAGTGTTTTCTTTAAGGACGTGACTGTAGGACCATTTAACCCACATGCTATTTTTATTGCTTAAAATGTCATCAATATGCCTACCATAGGCTGACAAATTCCATTTGCACATATTTAAAATTCCTAAACCACCTTTACTGATAGGTTTTTCAAGAACAGAGAAAGATATAGGAGCTAAATATTTCAAATGAATGTTTCCTTTCCATAGAAAACGCATAAAAGCAGTTCTTATCATGAGAATCAATTTTTGAGGTAAAATAAAAGTTCTAGCCCAGTAAACTTGCATAGATATAACAACAGCTTTAATTAACATCAACCGACCAGCTTGACTGAGCATCTTGGAGGACCAGCAGTCAAGCCTAGTGGTGATCTTGTCATAAAGGGGTAGGCATTGCAGTGTAGTGATTCTAGAAGTGGCTAATGGCAAACCTAAGTAAGAAGTAGTATTAGTATTACAAGTAAGACCAGTCAGGGTTTGAATTTGGCAAATATGATGATTAGATATGCCAGCTACCATAAATTCAGATTTTTCAGTGTTAATTTTAAGCCCAGTCAAGGCATAAAATTTGTCAAGAGTTTTCATAACATTAATTAAAGTAACTAAATCAGGTTTACAAAAGATAATGAGATCACCTGCAAACATAAGAGAAGTAATTCTAGGATTACTGCATTTCGGGTGCAATTTAAAAAGATTTTTATCAACAAGCTCATCGAGCATTCTGGTTAGAAGTTCCATAACAATGATAAATATGTACGCAGAAATTGGGTCCCCTTGCCTAATACCCTGTTTACTTTCAAAAAACCCAACAGGGGTACCATTGACGTTAACAGAAAAATGGGCAGTGCTAATACAAGAGTAAATCCAGGCTACAAAGCAAGCAGGAAAGTTCATATAGCTCATAATCCTAGTGATTGCAGTCCATTGAATGGAATCAAAAGCTTTCCTAATGTCTAATTTAAGCATGATTCTAGGGGAACAATTCTTAGTATTGTAGCATTTCAGCAGCTCATGAGCTAATAAAACATTGTCAAGAATGCTTCTACTGGGTAAAAAAGCAGATTGATTCATAGAAATGATTTCAGGAAGCACAAATTTTAATCTGCTAGCTATTATTTTGGAGATGCATTTATAAATGGTATTACAACAAGAAATTGGTCTGAAAGCACTAACATTACTAGCATTTTTGACCTTAGGAATTAGCGCAATGGTAGTGTTATTAAAAGAGTTCATCATTTTTCCTTTCTTAAAAAATTGATGGACAGCTTTATAAACGTCAACCTGAACAATGAGCCTAGTAATTGATGGACATCATTTTTCCTTTCTACATATTGATTTACGGTGTGTGAATAAATTATGAGCCTAGTACTCCTCGTTGTAGGACTTTAATATGAACATATTAATTTACAGTGTGTGGGTAATTATGGGCCTAATATATTGAATTTGTTACGAGCCTAGTATTCCTCGTTATCGGGCTTTAATATAAACATATTAATATATAGTGTGTGGGTAATTATAAGTTTAAACTAGAGTGTAATGGTTAGGCCTTATATGTACATATTGATCTACATTGTATGGGTAAATTACGAGCCTAGCACTCCTCATTCTTAGGCTTTAATATGAACATATTAAATCACAGTGTGTGGGTAAATTAAGGGCCTAATATATTGAATTTGTTTGTTGGGGGTCAAATCAAGGGTTGTGGATTTGGCCAAGTTATTTTGTTGGGATCCATTCCATGTAGCATACCCATTTATCATTTTCGGTCTCAATATGAAGCAAGGGACGCACCATGTTACGTTATGGATGTAAGTTGGTCCAATTGGAGGGTGTGGGTGTGTTTTGGTGGGTTAGTGTGCGTGCACTAGTCCGATTTGGAAACATAAGCCACTTTGACACATATGGATAAGATTATGCCTTTTGGCTGATGGGCTAGAACCTGATAAACCTAAACTCATAGTGGGCATAGGTTATCCATGATTCATTGTAGCCAATCGATTGTGTAGTATTAGGAACTTCTTCCTAATTATTGTTTTGTTTCTAATTTGTAGAAGTGTGAAACAATCATCATTATTGAATTTTACGCATGAGAACACTTACATCTGTTGCCATCACTATTCTATTTGTCACTTTTAGGTATGCACAAACACTTACCCTTTTATGACACTAGAACTACTGTATTATTTATTTCCTTTCACTAATCAGTCGTGCATGAAATCACTTCGGCTTACTAGACTTTTTGTCTGATTTATTTTTTCTTTTCTTCTTTCCTTTTTCTTCCCCTAACCGTCAGGGAGGAAATGCTTAGCTTGGACTGCTTAGTTGATTTTTTCTTGGAAGAATCTTGTTGAGATGTACTGTTCATTTCTTTTCTAGGTTTGTTTGTACCTTTCTGGCTATTTGGGGATAATATCATTAATGTACTCTGGTATTTCTATTATGACAGAGATTTGAGACATGATATTTTAAGACAGTTTGATTTGGTTGAAATAATAAAGATGGTTTTGTTATTTTTAATGTAAAGTGTCTTTTTCTTCCATTGTGAATTTATTTTATGTCTTGTGAAATCTTAGTCTCTGTGGTGTTATTTGTCTTTATACCTACAACGTCCCATAATTCTTAACGAGATTCTATGTTTGGACAACGTTAAGGGGTGTGTGGTGTTACAAGTTTGGAATACCAAAGTAGGAAAACTTACATCACAAACAACTTACTTAATTTTAGAAATCCTTTAAAAGGAATGGAACTCTCGTAACACACGTCCACACATAAATATGGCATGTGTTTTTTCCTTGCGATAATCAAAACACTTTTATATCAAATCAAATAATATTATTATAATGTTTATCGAATCATCTTAAAATAAAGTAATAAACATATGCGAAAATGTTACTCATAACTAATTTTTGCCCCCTAATGGGTTTTACATACAAAAACGTGGTAAGTGTTGGGATTTGGATTTCCACACAATGACTAGGTAAGGGGCTACCTTCCTAATAGTACACCTCTAGGAAAATGTATTGGAGAGCTTCACATAGACTCCTTGTAAATCATCGTCAACTGCCCCTTTAACATAACACACCGTATTACTTTATTCCTCAAGTATAAGGTTCAAAAACAATGTTTATCTATCTAGTCTACAACTTGCACATACCAAAAATATATAACTACTCTAGACTGAGGAATGACAACTTACATAGCATTGAATCAAATCCCCTGTTTTGACCATTGCTGGATTGTGAGGCTTATGAGGTCATGATTTACCTTTTCTCATACATGGCGCATATCCATCTTACGATGCCACATCTTCATTCTGTCGGTCACTAATTGACATCCATAAAAATACAGCCTCCTAGCTCGTACGTTTCAGAGAAGGGTTGTTATGCTAAGAGAAGTTGCATTTCCCCATCACCAACAGATGTATGTTTGTAAAAATCAATGTACATGATCTAAGAGATGCAATGTCAGATATCCTTCCATATAAGTTGTCCAGGTAAAGGTCAAATTGGAGTTATTATTTCACCACATCCTATCAGGAATAATCCTTAGGATTAGTAACAAGAAATCCTCGCACTATGTAGAACCTGGAATGTTGAGGCTACTGCTATAAGTATACTCTTGGTAGCTAACCAAGGACATCAACAAGCAGTCCTTTCCACTCCAAACGTTTACACTTTTAAATCATAGATATAAGCATACATATACCTGCAATTTCAGTTTCGAATGCAAAGCCAGTTCGAAGTGAGATTGGATCTTGTTCCAATTAAGGTTCCTTGAACCAGCACATTATAAGTTAAAAAAGAATTTATTTTATAGTTGGATCTTTTAATTGTTAATCTAAATTTGTACAATTAAGAACATTAGCAACACAAACCATTTTAACTAAATCATATATTAAAAAAACCATCGATTTTTTGAAATTAATTTCATATACTTTTCTTAATGGAATAATCATGTTCACAAATCACTTGTTTCCATCATTTCGAAAACCATAGTTATACGCTTATTTAGTTGGGATAAGTGAATTTACAAAATCATATTACTTCCATTACCTGGAAAATTGTGATATATACTTAATAAATGGTATAAATATAACCGCACATGTTATATGGGACAAAACAATGCCATCTGATACATTGTTTTATTATAAACCCAAAACGTTTTATCTAACTTCTAAACTTTGTAAATTAAAGTTTAATAGAAATTATGAAAATATTAATTTAATTTCCAATATACACTTTCATCTTCAAACTAGTAGCATCCCTTGGATAACAATGAAGTCTTTCAGGTTGGGGTTTTCATTTAGCTCTCATACCTTGACTTAACAACATCGTATCTTCAAGATAAATATAAGTTCGTTAACGCAAAACCTGATATTCAGTTAATGCCGCAATAAGTTCCATTTACTACTCAACTTAAATATAGTTTTACAAACCCTTTCTTTAGTTTGAAAATCTCTTTCCAATATAATAATTTTTTCCTAATTCGTTATTAAGTAAATCCTTATTAGAAACATCTTATTGTCTTTCAAAATTCCTTTTATAAAACTCATTTACAAAGCTTGGATTTATTTCAAAATCATTTTATAAAATCCTTTATAAAATTTCAATTATATATCTTATTTTAAAACTTTATTTTAATTTCCTTTAAGGAACTTCCCATCTTATCAAAACTTGTTAGATTTTAAATTAATCTTTTGCAACTTTTCTTGAAATCAGATTAAATCATTATTAATTTTGTTACGAATATATAATTTTTTCATAATTTTCTATTATTAGATCCAAGATCACTTATAAGTCGGTTTATAAATCAAATATAGTTATTTATTAACATGTTAAAACAGTCGAAATCATTTATAAAATATTTTCTTTTATGGAAATTGGTTTTATAACTTCGTAAAACTTATTTATAAAACTTGGTTAAGTTTTATCACTCAAAAAATCCAAAGATAAAACATGTATGTAAAATAGGAATTTTGCTACACAAATCGTTTTGATAATTTCCTTAAAAAATCCACTCATAAATATTGATTTATTTATGAAGCTTCTATTTTATATAACTTATATAAATTTTGATTCAGCAATCTTACTTTTTTATAAAAATAAATTTTTAACTTCACACTTAGTCAATTCGCCTGACTGTGAATCAACATCTTAAAAGTATTAAATTCAGGTCAACTGTTGCAACCTATTAAACAATATTGTTTATTGATTAATAACACTCCAGTGTTGAATTTAACTCAACAATCATAATTAAAATTAGATTTTAATGTTATTTATGTTAGATAGCTCATACGTGTATAATATGAAAGCAAGTTACATCCAAAACGTCGAGGAATCTAGTAGGATACCTCCAACCTATCCCCCTGCATCACAGCTCATATATTGTTTCATATATGCATATAAATCTGATAAAATAATCTAATTCATTTAAAACAAATCTTCTACTTATAAGAAGATAGTCTCAAAGGCCATCTGCTCATAGGCAGGAATTTATCCATAACCAATCAACTAAGCAATAAATCATCTAATCACATGAAATAAAATGGATAAATTATAGTAAATTTTATCAAATGTCACAACATTACCTCAGAAAGTGTGAGAGTTAACTCACGATCCAATTTTATCAATGATTTCACATTTTTTTATTTCAAACGGACGTTTTAAACTAAATAAAAATTCAGATAGCTCAAAATTACTCTAATCCAACCCAAATGCTTAGAATTCACGAATACAAACCAAACACAAGTTGTTTCGCATAGATCTGACCTCGTATGGAAAAGTTATATGCATTATAATATATTTTTAAATTAAAATAGATTTGATTTATACTAGTTATCATTTGATCCGTAATTACCTTGATTAGCGTTTTCTAATAACATGATCAAATCTGTAATATCTCCCCCAACATTGACTTCACGACCGAAAACCATGACCATCTTGTATTGACCACTATGCCTCCATCGTTGCATTAGACCCGACCCGCTTGCCAGCACCTCCGCCTCACATAGGTACTCCATCGCTCCAATTGTTGACCTCTAATTCACCGGCGTTTGCCAGAAAAGCCAAGATTAATAACATTAGTTCATCTGATAAAATCTCCGCCTGCGCACGATGATAGATGACCGGGCCATCCTAGATCGTTAAATCTTCTATCCACCTCATCCTTTCTTCAGAGTACATCGCTTGAAAGTCGACGTAGTGGTTAGAAAACGACAAAATACAAAACAAGATCTATCATGGTTTTGGTCACATTTCAGACAACTCCGATGCCCGACCGACGAATGACCAACTTGGATGAGTTCGTATCATTGTGGACGGATTAGATTGGAGAATTTTGGCCATTGATTTCAGGCGATGGCTAGGGTTCAAGGAATGAAAGAGTTAACTTATTTATAGCCTTCTCCAAATCTATATTTGTTGTGTTCAAAAAGGTTCGAACTCAAAGCAAGATGTGCTTATTATTGTACATAGCTAATAATCCACATTCCGAACACAATGAAACTAGTTTCAAAAGGAAATTCTTTCATATTTAACAGTTATTCTAAAAATCAAATTATAAATTATTATAATTTCAATTTTTTTATTTATACACGTTTATATCATGCATGATCACCCATTAACTCTGACTGATACGAAATTTGAAACCTTATAATCATTTACCATTCTGAATCTGAAAAACTGGTTTTGTCAAACCTTGAGATCATTTGCAAAATTGCTCTTTTCACATGTTAAACAAAATCAATTAAAAATAAGCGATTTCAAAACACTCTAGTTCATTGATATAAATTACTATCATCGTTCATATTCAAATTGAATTCTACATAGCTTCAAATTAAATTTAATTGGATTTTAAGTTTACGATTTACAATTTCAAGTTAAAGAGACATTCCAATTCTCATTTTATATAAATTCAAGCCATGAGATCTTAAAATTAATCATTTTAATATTTAAATTATTTAAATATTCATGTATTAAAAGTCCGACTTATCACATTCTTCCCCCTTAAAAGGGTTTCATCCTTATTTAATTATACATTACACCAAACAGGCTCATTTGTCACACTTATTTCGTTGGTAATAGTCACGGTTATTATTGTGATCAAGGGCCAACCATTATTATCGTTATTTGATGCCCTCACGGTTAATTCTGGGGTCCAATTCAACTACCATGGGAAAAATAGTCATTTCCCTATTCTCGAGTTTATGACGCTTCCAAATCATACGAAGCAAATCACATAAACCCTTTTTCAGCGCTTAAAGAAAACGATTAGGTTTCCATTCTCCCAAATCGGCTGCGGCTAACTTTGGATTTTGTTTCATCTGTTGTTGGAATCAGTTTTCTTTCGTCGCTTATAGAATACGATTAATCTTCTGTTGGAATCGGTTCTTCTGTGGACAAGGTATGGTGTTTTCTTTTTGTACGATATAGTTTGGTGCTTGTAAGTATGCGATCTTAGTTTATAGATCTATTCTCTAATTTAGTTTTTGATTACAAAAATGGGGTTTCTCGTCTGTTGTTGAGATTATTAATTTGCTTGTGCATACGATCCTTAAACTGATTTTGGTTTTTGTTGTAATCTTCTCTTATTTTGCTGTGAGCCTGGCTGCTTTGAATTTGGCATGAACATTGCTTGTGCATTTGTTCCTCTTTCTTACCGTTTGGCCTGCACTTGTTTGGTCAGTACAGGAAGTAAAACAACCTTCATGTGCTGGCAGTAATTTGAAGTTTGCTGAGACTAAATCTAATGGTAATCTGCAAATAATAATAATAATAATAAGGGGGCCTTGTCTTTTGTTTTCAATTTTAAATAGCACGAGACTATGGACATAAAAGAATTCATTGCGATCATAACTTTTGCTTCAATTATCTAGTTTTGACTCATCTTTTTTTCGTTAGAAATATATATTAGTATATACTAATTTTCATCTTAACCATTTGGCAAATTTTAGTTGTTAATCATAGTTTAAGTGGGATGTTAGATACTTTATATAATTGTTATATAAAGATTTATTTTTAAAATGCTAAAATCAACTATTCAAATATATATAATTATTATATATCTTTCCAAAAATTTTAAATGGGCATTTTAGTTAATTAGTTAATGCAGAAAGTTATGTATATTAGTAGTTCTAAATGGTCCAAAATCATATCAGGAACAAGTTTGAATCATCTTGGCTGTTGAATGGTAAGATCCCTCTTGATCTCAGCTTTCGATATACGTTTATTTCCTACCATAAATAGTTAAAATATTCAAATTAAATGCAAACGAATTTTGTATTGTTTTATTTCGATGGCCCCTAATACTGACAAGAGAGATGGTCACAAGTGAAAAATAAAAGGAGATCAAATACATTTATTTCTTATTATTTATTGATCATAGTAAAAAAGAGATGATAGTTTTCATATTATTTAGTTTCGACTAGCGACTACGTGCACATAATACTCTGTTCCATGCTCCGCTCATGTTCACCGAGACCGCATCCTTAGCTCTTAAATGAGTAATGATAATGGCCTCAAAGTTTTACGAGTGTTAGTAAAACTAAAATCTTTGTTGTACTGGAATATTATTTAATAATCACTGAAATCTTATCACTATAAGTCTAAAATGCTTTCTGAACAAATAAATTAAGAGGCATGCCTTTCTTAGATAAAATCCATCATAACGTGTGTATTACAGCGGCTGGCCTTCACAAGCTAAAATTCCCAATTAAGTCTGATGTCTCCTAGTCTTAGATGCATAAAATAAAAACACCATAGTTGTCCTACCCTTGTAAAAATGAGCTACCTCTGAACTTTCACATGTAAATCCAATAGCAAAACAACAAACTGAGCTACCTCCGACATCATCCTTTGGCTACTTTATTCTGGTTGAATATGATTTGGATGGGAAGATCTTAAATTATCTTTGCAAAAGTGGCCAAGGAGAAAGAAATGACTTTATCTGCACATCAACAGAACTTTGACATGACTTTTTCTTAGAGGCAACATTAACAAGTTCTCCTAGCTCAAGCGATGATTGTGTAGTTGCCATCGTTCTTCGTCAAATTGATCGTGTAGCACTTGCAAGATGCAGGGATGAAGATTGGACAACGCTTACATGTATAAACTTTAGAAATGATATTTCATGTCATAATGGTATAGTCTACACCATCGTTTGGTCAGGAGAAGTTGAATCATGGCCTCATGGGACTTGAGTGAAAAACTTTGTTTACCAGAATAACCTATAACTTATGTGCCCAAGGACCAGATATTTGTCGACACACATATTCCTTAGTTATACTATCTTGTTCCAGCACCATGGGGTGACTTATTGCACTTAAGAAGAAGGAAAAGAAATGGTGATGCTTATTACATGACCAAAAGCATAGAGATCTTCAAGGTTGATCTCGAATCAAAACATTTGATTCAAGTAATGAGTATAGGAGATTTTGCCATCTTCTTAGGAGGCAATCAACCGATCTGTGTATCATGCAAAGTTAAAGTTAATCAAAGTATCAAAAGAAATTCAGTCTACTTTACTGATGAAGACTATGAGATTTAAAAAAATCATCAGGAGAGCAACAGAGATATTGGCATTTATGATTTAAAGGATAGAAACATTGAGAGTATTTTTGAGCATCCACTGCTGAAGTGACCACAACCAATTTGGATGCAGCCCAGTCTTGTTTGATTTATTTATCTTTTACTATTTCATTCATGTATTATAATTTACATGCAATTACGTTTTGACTTATTTATCTTTTAATACCTTTCTATTTTTATGTTTATTTTGAAAACGGTGATCATATCAAAACCAGTTAATATTGATGGTCCATTGGCTGCAACCTGTAGAATCGTGAGTACTACATATTGTCTGATATGTTATGTCTATGGTTTAGGCGTGTATTGACACTAGGCAGTAAATCGCAAATGATTATTTTTCATGTTTTCCTTTTTAGCATCTCTAAAACCCTTAATTTTATGTATACATTGCTCAAAATGTTTACCCACCCAAATCAATTTATATTTTATATATTGAAGGCCTTTTAATTTTATAGCTATATAATGTGCGATAATCGTACTATTTAAGTTAGAAAAGTTTCTGCTTAGTTATGTATCGTCTTCCCTTACACTGGGACTTCAATTTTTTATTTTGAAAAGATAAACACCATAGTCTCAGATGCATGAATGTTTGACAAAAAACATCTGTTGATGTTCCCAACAAAAATGAGCATTTTAAATTGCACGTATTTGTAGTCTTGACTACAAGTATTTACATTCTGCACTACCAAGTATTTCGAGCTCCAATAATATATTTCTGTTAAATAAAAATTTACAATCTACACTATAAGAATGTGCATTCTACACATATTTGCAATTCATATTAAAATGCGTGTTATTGTTGAAGACGTTGATAAGAGCATTGCATAAACTTGTTTTTGAGGTCTTCCAGTCATTAAGGAGCATTGCATAGACTTGTTTTTGAGGTCTTCCAGTCATTTTGTGTCTGCAAGTTAATTTATGTTTTTCATGATGATAATGTTTGCATTGTATATTGTTATAAGTGTGAGTGCATAAGTGGCTTATACCAATGCATAGTTGTTGTGATAATATATATTATTAATTAGTTTCATGAATACAATGCTGTATTTTCATGTCTTGTTAGAGAGAAATAAAATTTCTTGCTAAAGATGAAGCTAACGTCAAAAGAGTGGATTAGAATTCGACATCAAAATAATATTGAATACATAGCAGGAGTTCGAAATTTCATTAAATTCGCAAAGTGTATTTCACCACCGACTTCAAACTATGCAGACGTCCTTGCATAAAGTGTAGAAATTCAAAAAAGTTGCATTTTAAATTAGTAGTGAAACACTTGATCGTTTATGGTATGGATCAAACATACAATGAATGAGTTTTTCATAGTGAGAGAAGTGGCAATGGCATGATGGTCAATCCTACTTGGCATGTCAATCATGAGGCTTGTAATTCTAACCAATTTCCAGAGGAAAACCATATAGGAGTCACTCTTGGAGATCGTGTTGATGTTGCATATGGCATAGAAGGGATTAGTGAAGGTAACCATTGGAAAAAGTATCAGGAATACAAAATAAGAGAAAATGAAAAATTATAGCCTACGTGTGAAGACAGTATAACAACATTAAGTGTCATAATAGAGCTTCAAATTTGAAAAAATATTTTAGCTGGTCAGGAAATAGTATGACCAAGTTATTGAAACGATTGAAACAATGGATTCCAAAAGAAAAAAAAATACCATACCAGAGAAGTACGCAACAATGAAGCAAATATTAAAAGATTTGGGAATGAAATCAGAGTGTGTACATGCATGTAAAATGATTGCATATTTTTTTGGAAAGAGCATAGTAATGTAGTGAAATGTCCTTGTTGTCACACCTCAAGATTTAAAACTAAAGAGCAAGGAAAAGTGGTAAAAATTACAAAACAACCTTGAAAAGTTTTGAAATCTTTTCCATTAGCTCCTAGATTAACAAGATTGTATACTATACCATGAATAGCTCAAAAAATGTTATGGCATAGTGAAGCAAAGCCATGCTGGAATCACATGCGTCATCATATTGACTCGGCTTAGTGGAGATCATTCAAGAATAAGTGGCCGGAGTTTAGTACAAATAGACGAAATGTTTGGCTTGGTATTGGCACCGACGGGTTCAACCCTAGTACAACCCAATCAAGTTGTTATAGTTGTTGGCCTATTTATACAGTTCCTTATAACTTACTGCCATCAATATGCATGAAGCCGGAGTTTCAAATGTTTTCCTTGTTAATTCCTAGACCAAAAGCACCAAGTCAAAATATTGATGTGTATATGGAACCTCTTATGGATGAGTTGAAGCAGTTATGGACAAAAGGAGTGCCGACATTTGACATGAATACATAGGAGTATTTCACTCTTAGAGCAATGTTTTTATGGGGAATTCACGATTTACCTGCCTTTGAGAATTTATCTAGTTGTGTAACATATGGTTATAAAGCATGTCCTATTTGTGCTATGGAGACGGAATCAGGGCACATCAGTAATAAGATTGTTTATACGAAGTATAGAAGATTTTTGAAGAATGATCATTCGTATAGGACATTGAAGCATGGGTGGTATGAGTCCATAGAGAACAATGAACCTCCAACACGATTGACATGATCAAGACTTCTAGAAAAGCTTGCTCATATCAAATATATACTAGGTAAATTACCTCAAAAAAAGCACATAGTAGATGATGTTGATCCCATCGAGGAATATTCTGTGAATAAAAACGGTGATGATGAAAGACCGACATGGTACAAAAAATTAATTCTTTTTGCAACAGAGTATTGGAGTAGTCATAAAGTGCGACATACTATTGATGTGATGCACACTGAGAAGAATGTATCAAAGCATTTTATTAATTTGTTATTTGATAGGTACGAGCAATATTCTTCCAAATTTGCGTCGAATAAATCTTACAAGACTCATTGTTATGAAATCCTAAAATAAGTCAAACTTCCATCTTGCTTTGGGACTAAATTAAGCAACTTAGTAAATAGCCAGCCACCCAGTTTGAATATTAGAAATTCACATGAGTACCATGTTATCATCCAATATTCTATCTATCATCATCCAACATGCTTTCCCAAAGCATCATGACTTAAGACGTGCAATATTGCAAGTATGCTTGTATTTTAGTATTATTTGTTCAAAGGTTTTAATTCGAGTGCAGTTCAAGCTGTCAAAGATATGATTGCTGAGGCATTATCCATAATGGTGAATTATTTTCCTTCTAAATTCTTTGATAAAAGTATACATTTAACGGTGCATTTTACTGATCAAGCATTGATATGTGGACCGGTTACTTATATATGGATGTGTCCATTTGAAAGGTTTTCATGTGATTATTACATGGTTTATTTCATCGATAATGTAAAATTTTGAATTTTTTGTTAAAGCTAAAAAGGAGTGTAAGGACATACCGAGCAATAAGAGTTATATGGAGGGATCAATTTTTGAAGCATATCTTGATTCAAATCTGTTAGATACGCCATGGAATATGTAACGACTCGCAATCTACGCATCGAAGGATCGTAGATATTTATTTCATTTTCGTATAAGGTCGTATGGTCATGTAACTTTGGGGAACGACTATTGGGGTCATTTCCCATGTTCATGATTTTGCCGATTTTAAATAACCATTTTTCCCTTGGCGAATCTTGTTTTGCCCATAACTTTTGATTGGTATGGAGTTTTGACCTAAAACCACTTCCATTGGATCTAGATGATGATTTACCTTTCCGTAGAGTGGTCACACTGATCAAACGGACTTACCGTTTGGGAGATATGGCTAAAATGATGTTTGGAAGGTGAAAAAGACCTTAACCGGGCCTAAATAGAGTGGTTAGCAGCTAGGCCCATTGTGACGATCCCAAAATCCGAGGGGCGGTATTAAGGATAATCATTAGGAAATAACACATTAGTCATCATAGCAGAGTACAGATAATAGCAGAAACAATAACTAAAATAATTTTACATGGATATGACAGCGGAATCACAACATGTAGGAATATCAGAATAGCATAACGTGGGATATACTTAGTAAATAAAAAGGAAAGTGATCAGTCATCATCGCCAGGGGCGGAATACATACATGCAGTGAGACATAATAAGGGTATCAGTCTACATCGCCGGAGGCGGAATACATATACATATAGTGAGAAATACGGAAAGTAAATCAGTCTGCATCGCCAGTGGCAGAATCATAATATAAGTACAGTAATGGCGGAAAAAGTCAAAGTCGTCTCTATGAAGTCAGCCTCGCCATGAGCCAAAATGCACCTTATGCAGCAGTGCAGAGCCAAAACAACCTGTCACCTGTGTACTAGGCTACCCGTGTGAAAATAAGGGCACCCACGTTTGCAAAGTGAAACAAACAACGAGTCAGTCATGGGGACTGGTATGAGGAATCTATTTAACAATTAAACATCAGTAAAAAGCGAATCATAGGACCACGCCACTTTCGCAGAACGGGTTTACTCCAGTGATTGCTAGTGCATTTAAAACAAGGTGAATTCTTTTAAAAACAACGCAATGCTTTTTGAAAGAATGAAGCCATTATAAGACTCAGGTCCCATCACACAATGCAACGCAAGCCGGAGGATAGAGTTTTACCTTATAATAGCCAAATATGCTTGATACGTATAAAGCAAAATCATCTGATATTATTACTAGTGCATATATGTTTCAAAAACGAATAGCATCATAAATATCAATCATAGGCGGCATAGCTACCATCTACTATGTCTCCATACTAGTTCTACAATCAAGTCCGTTATTTCGTATTGGAAATTGGATTTCCGTCATGAGTCGAGGCAAGGGGCAAGCTCCTCTCCGCTTCGAGACACTCTAGCAAATGCCTCGGGACTACACACTCTGGGTAACCCCTGGATGCTTCAGGGCTGGTCCTCACTTACGTTAGAGGATTAATTATGCCTGAACACACGTTTCCCGGTCCTTACAGACCTATAATCGAGGCACCTCGCATTCCAACAACCACAAAGGTGAAAAATAGATATATATGTCAGGGCTGGTAAGTCACTGACACTACCATAGCTAGAAAGAAACGTCGTGCTCTCCCTGCAGTCCGTATCCCGTTTTTAACTCATACCGAGGTGTGAGGCTCGCGAATCTACGAAATACACAAAGCTAGGCTACGTAGACCTTGCTTTGATCATCATCCACAAGACTTTGCTTTGCAACAAAAGCCTTGATCACAGCATCTTGGCATGCCACATAGGCAGTCCACTCCATACGATTGATTTCCATCGATATATAACCCCTGAGCTCGTACGTCTCAGAGAAGGGCGTTAAGCAAAAGAATAAATTCTCCGCCGCCAAGCAGATATATATTTAACAGAGATCAATCAGTATAGAACAAAATCCAATGTCAGACACACGCTCCATTTACAAGTCCGTTCTGGGTTTGAACGAAACCGGAGGCGTCAAATTCCTCGCAAATCCGTACAATCAACACATACGTCCAGACGGCTACTACTTCCGTCCCCTTCCGGTAGCTACTCCGGTTAGGAACCTCAGTAGCGCCCATCCAACCGATACGTAGATCGTCGGTCTTGAATCGTCTTTGCATTTTCCAAATCGAATCGCTCGATAAATTATTTGAAATGAGGGTTAGCTCGGCCTTTTCAAATAATTCACGCCATTAGAATTTAAATCGATTCATTTTATGGTTATATTACTCGACATCCATCTTTCGGTTCTAGTGTTATTTTCATGTCATACACATACAACCATCAAATATCAAACAATTCAAGCCCATTTGGTTTATCCTCAATCAATAACGCTTATAATGCTTTATAATGATTTTTCGCTATTTTTATTTACTTAAAAATGGCCATATTTAATTAAATGACGTTTCAGGTCGTGCCGTGGCACTGGCGCTGTTTTTCCCTTAATTTGTTTTACACATATCGGAAAATCTAACCGTTGGATTTCTACAAAGTCTATATCAGTGGGAAGATATTCCCAAAGCGAACCCAATGGTTCCAGTTTCGTGAAAATCCGACGGTCGGATCTCCCACACTAGTCGTTTGAAGTTACGGTTTCAAAATTCGAAATGCAGTGTCGTTATTCGATTTAATTTAATTATATTTATATTTATATATAAATATAAACGATTCTGGCACAGTTTTTCTTCAGATTTGAATTAAACATTCCGGACAATCCAACCGTTGGATTTTTACAAGGTTGGTGCCGTTAGAAAGATATTTCCAAGGCGAACTCCGCGATTGCGGTTTCGGGAAAATTCGATGGTCGGATTTCTCGTACTAATCATTTCAAATTATGATTCCGAAACACGAACTGCACGGCCTCTATTCCTTTTTATTATATTTATATTTATATATATAAATATAGTTCATTGTATTATTTTCAATTTCGTTTTCACTTCAAATATTTTACTAACGCCTTAATATTTCGAAAAATTTCGCCATAACCTCCTTTGTACGGGGAGGGGTTTGGAAATTTATTGGGCCGTATTAGGTACCCAATAAATCCTAAAAAGCATTCACATATTTATAGTGATATATTTTGGTGTTCACGGGGGAACATGTATTGATAATCACTCCAGAGAATAAATTCCCGTCACCCCGTTTCCGTGTGGAAATAAATAGTCCATGTGCCGTATCTAATAACTAGAGCGACGTGATTATTGTCAACTCCAGACCCGTGTGGGGTTTTTATTAATCTGGCAATTTATCGTTATAATTTATATAGTTCATATCAGTCATCAGTTCAACCTGTAGTACATAGTCATCGCCATACAAGCCTCTTGCTTGTATGGTAAATTTCCCACCTCGTCACACAAGCTCCAATTGCTTATGTGGAATATGATGAAGTATGCCTATCATCAAGAAGTATGCCATGTAGTGTAGTTCAAAATTAATTGTTACTATCCTATGGCGTTATTTATTATTTCACACAGAATAACCAGCACTCCGCATCCAATGGCATTCACAGGAGTTGATATATAAATAAAATTGCGCAACCAACTCATCAAGGTTTACCTATTTGTCGGGCACACAAATAATTTCTTTACTCTACAGCTAATCCATTTTTCCTGTTCAATACATGTATATATATGCAGAACAAAGCTAATAATAATATTTCTAGCAAACTATTATTTATTTCAACACGTGTGTATTTTTAACTAAGCGTATACATGATAAAAGGAATATTTTTATCATCAAAAATATTTATTCGACACATGTGTATTTTTAACTAAGCGTATACATGATAAAAGGAATATTTTTATCATCAAAAATATTTATTCGACACATGTGTATTTTTAACTAAGCGTATACATGATAAAAGGGATATTTTTATCATCAAAAATATTTATTCGACACATGTGTATTTTTAACTCTTCCTATTCACAAGAAAAATATAGTTTTTATTGTCTATTCATTTTATTTTTAAAATACGATAACATTCAACACATGAATTTCAACTCGACGAACAAATTGCAATTCAACACATGAATATTCTATATCGTATGTATATATATATATAAATGTGATTTTTATTGCTAAAGCCATTTGTTTAAATTCAATTAATATTCAACACATGAATTTCAACTCAACGAATGAATTGCAACTCAACACATGAATATTCTATATCGTTTGTCTATATAAAAATGTGATTTTTATCGCTAAAGCCATTTGTTTAAATTCAATTAATATTCAACACATGAATTTCAACTCAACGAATGAATTGCAACTCAACACATGAATATTCGATATCGTTTGTATATATATAAAAATGTGATTTTTATTGCTAAAGCCATTTGTTTAAATTCAAATAATATTCAACACATGAATTTCAACTCAACGAATGAATTGCAATTCAACACATGAATATTCTATATCGTTTGTCTATATAAAAATTTGATTTTTATCGCTAAAGCCATTTGTTTAAATTCAATTAATATTCAACACATGAATTTCAACTCAACGAATGAATTGCAAATCAACACATGAATATTCGATATCGTTTGTATATATATAAAAATGTGATTTTTATTGCTAAAGCCATTTGTTAAAATTCAAATAATATTCAACACATGAATTTCAACTCAACGAATGAATTGCAACTCAACACATGAATATTCGATATCGTTTGTATATATATAAAAATGTGATTTTTATTGCTAAAGCCATTTGTTTAAATTCAAATAATATTCAACACATGAATTTCAACTCAACGAATGAATTGCAATTCAATACATGAATATTCTATATCGTTTGTCTATATAAAAATGTGATTTTTATCGCTAAAGCCATTTGTTTAAATTCAATTAATATTCAACACATGAATTTCAACTCAACGAATGAATTGCAACTCAACACATGAATATTCGATATCGTTTGTATATATATAAAAATGTGATTTTTATTGCTAAAGCCATTTGTTTAAATTCAAATAATATTCAACACATGAATTTCAACTCAACGAATGAATTGCAACTCAACACATGAATATTCGATATCGTTTGTATATATATAAAAATGTGATTTTTATTGCTAAAGCCATTTGTTTAAATTCAAATAATATTCAACACATGAATTTCAACTCAACGAATGAATTGCAACTCAACACATGAATATTCGCTATAGCATATGTAAATAATTTCAATGAATGAAAATTATTCTAACACATAAATATTTCAGAAAATTTCGGCAGCATAACGGCAGGGTAGTTAAAACCGGGACCGTCCCTAGTACGGCTCCTCGCTCTACCTTAAAACCTCGCGGTTTTTGACAATGGGGATCATGCATCTAGTTCGCACGCAGGCGGCATGTTTTATTTTCAATTCCACAATCCTATTCTATTTTGTTTCAACCACAAGAGGGTATTTTTCAACCACAAAGGTATTTTTCAACCACAATATCAACCACAAACAATTATTTCCAACCATTCGTTAAACCATATAATATCACGTCAATCACAAGCAATAAATATCGTCCATGGTCTATGGACGAGGGGAGTATATATATATATATATATATAATAATTCACTTGCATTTCATCACAATTCAAAGCATATATGTTTCATTCAACGCTTGTATAATTTATACATCGCTAATATAACTTATACAACACATGTACATGAGGTATACAATGCGTATATAATTTACACTTAGCTTATATAATTTATACAACACGGTTTCATTCACATAAATAGTTTAGATTCCTCACATTGGTTATTGTGGTGCTAAAAATCGTAGGAAGGTCAGAAAAATCCGCGGCTTCTTCTAGAATGTAGAGAGCCTCCTTGCGGTCACGGTGTCTCCCGTTTCATCAAATTTCGTTAAAGAACGAAAAAGATATTATTTTTCAAAGTTTTGCAACACTTAAAAGTGTCATTTTCATTTCAGAATTTTTATCAGAAAGGTTTTTAAAACCTTCGAAACTAGGTCTCAAATTTCAGTCGATCCGTACCTCTATGCTTCGATCAGGCTACGCTGCGTCGAAGAGCTACGAAGCACCTCCAGAACGGCGGTGGTGGCAAGTGGTCCGGTGGTCTGTGCTCGTCGCGGCGGCGCTGAGAAGGTCGTGCCTTCCTCCTCGATTTTCGGCGTCGATAGTCGATGGGAGGAGACGTGGGTTGGTCGGATGTGGAGAGGGGACTACGGCGAACAAAAACTTCAACTGGGGTCGGCGGCGAAATGGCCTGAGGCGGCGGCGATATCGACGAGAAGTTTTGAGCGACGTGTGTCGTTCAATCGCGCTCTAGCGGCTAGGGTTTTAGAGTTTTTTTATTTATTTATTTTTAAAGAAAATTTCCTATTGGCCAGAATTTATAGAAAATTTTTAAATAGTGTTTTTGCAAACGGACTCCTTTTTAAACCCAACGACTGTCGCCCCTAGCTAAATACCCCCATTCCGGACACAATGGGATATGTTTCGTTGGCCATTTCGACTGTTACAGCCAGTTATTTTTCAAATTAAAATATAAAACATTCGACATTTAATTTAATCGTACATTTCAATTTGCCAGGGCCACAAACTGAATCGAAAAATTCCAGAAAAATAAATCTAGCTTTGTTTTGACGATACCGTCCTAACAAAACCAGTTTCGTCGAATTCTGAGCTCGTTTGAAAAACGGCCATTTTCAGGTCGACCTATTTTAACAGAATTTGACCAAACACGTTATCTTTTGCCCCGCTCACATACTAGCTTCAAAAATTATGAAATTTGAAACCTAGCAATAATTTGACATCCCGGACCAACAAAAGTGGTTTCGTCGAATTCCGAGGTCGTATGCAAAATCTCAATTTTCAAGGGCTATATATACTATATAGCGACCTTTCTGAAAATTCAATTGGCCATAACTTTTGATTTCCGTTATGAAATTTCGATTTTTCAGATTCGTTAGAAAGGTATTGATAAAAAGATTTAAATATTTTCAGTATCGTCAAAATCCGTTATATTTTCCACCCGGTATAGTCGGACAAAGTTTGTATTCAAAACTTCAAACTGCCATACCATACCAAATTCTATATTTTATTGAAATATGCTATTTCAACTATTCAAATTTCTTGGTAATAGCCTAATTTAAAAAATTTAAACTGGTTCACATTTTCCGGGTTATTACAATCTCCCCCACTTAAAACTTTTCATCCTCGAAAAGGAAATAACAGTTAAGCAGGAAATAAAATGTAAATGCAAAGTATTGTAAAGGTACCTTGCACCGGAGTTAGTCAGAGATGTCCACTCTGCATTTGGGATAGGCTTGTTTAATGCTTTCCTCAGTCTCCCAAGTACAGTCTCTAGGATCACTACTCCACTGCACTTTGACTAAATGAATCTTTTTCCTCCTTAGCTCTCTGGTTTCTTTGCCAACTATCTTTAATGGCTCTCTACTGAGTGCTAATTCCGGAGTTATGTCAATATCATGTTGCGCTGCTTCTTCCACAATAAGGTCGGGATCATGAACATGTTTTCTGAGTTGAGACACGTGGAACACATCATGCACACCAGGCAACCAATTAGGTAATGAAACCATATATGCAAGAGTTCCAATCCGTTCAAGTATAGGAAAGGGACCAATAAATCTCGGTGCCAACTTCCCAGTCTTGCCAAATCTGATTACCCCTCGCATTGGAGAAACTCTTAAATATACTTAATCGCCAACGGCAAACGATATATCCCTTCTTCTCGCATCAGCATAACTTTTCTGTCGGCTCTGTGCGGTTTTTAATCGCTTCTTAATGAAATCGACTTTATCCGATGCTTCTTGAATCATATCGGGCCCTAACACAAGTCTATTGCCAGGTTCTACCCAACATGCGGGAGATCTGCACGGTCTACCGTATAATGCTTCAAATGGAGACATTCCCAAACTTGCTTGATAGCTATTGTTGTAAGAGAATTCTGCTAAATGTAATTGATCTTCCCATGAACCTCCGAAATCAATAACGCAAGCCCGCAACAAATCTTCTAAAATTCTATTCACCCGCTCAGTTTGGCCGTCTGTCTGAGGGTGATTAGCGGTGCTTAGATTTAATTTGGTTCCCAATTCTTCTTGGAATGCTTCCCAGAATTTGCTAGTAAATAGGGGATCTCTATCGCTGACTATATTGAGCGGCACTCCATGTAGTTTAACTATTTCTCTGAAGTAAATCTGTGCTAGACTTTGAGCCGTTCTGTTGGATCGGACAGGTATGAAATGGGCAGTCTTCGTGAAGCGATCTACGATTACCCATATACTGTCGTTTCCTTTTTTAGTTCGAGGCAGGCCATCGATGAAATCCATCGAAATTTGTTCCCACTTCCATCCTGGAATTTCTAATGGTTGCAATAATCCAGCTAATTTCTGTTGATCACTCTTAACTAGCTGACAAGTGGGGCATCTGCTAACATATAATGAGATATCTCTTTTCATAGCTCTCCACCAGAATGTGCGTTTGATATCGTTATACATTTTGCTCACACCGGGATGGATGCTTAATTTGGATTTGTGGCACTCATCAAGTATTTCTCTTCTGAGCTCGGGAAGGTTTGGGATGCAAATTCTACCCTTTAATCTTAGAACTCCCTTGTCATCGAGTCGAAAACTTGTGGATTCACCTCCTTTGACTCTTTGACTGATTCTTTGAATAAATTCATCGTCTTTCTGAAGAGTCGAGATCCTGTCTATTAATGAAGACGTGATGACAAAACTGGCGATGATTTCATTCTTTCTGCTGAGCGCATCTGCTACAACATTGGCTTTTCCTAGAGTGTATAGAATTTCAAAATCATATGCTGCAAGGAATTCTAACCAACGCTGTTGCCTCAGGTTTAAATCTTTCTGAGTGAACAGATATTTCAAGGATTGATGATCGGTAAATAGTTCGAATTTCTCGCCCAGTAAATAATGCCTCCAGATTCTTAAAGCGAACACGATAGCTAATAACTCAAGATCATGAGTAACATAGTTTCTTTCATGCGGCTTTAGTTGGCGGCTGGCATAAGCGATCACTTGGCCTTTTTGCATTAGTACTGCGCCTAGCCCTCTGATAGAAGCGTCTGTCCATACAGTCAAGTCTTGGTTTCCTTCTATTATGGTCAATACTGGCGCGGTTGTCAACTTCAGTTTTAGCTCTTGGAAAGCTTCTTCACATTCGGGAGTCCATTTGAATTTCTCATGCTTCTTTGTAAGCTTTGCCAATACACCAGATATCTTTGAAAAATCCTGAACGAATTTCCGATAGTAACTAGCCAGTCCAAGGAAACTTCGAACTTCTGTGGGGGTAGTAGGTTGTTTCCAGTTCTGAATCGCTGTAATTTTGCTTGGATCTACAGCAATCCCTTCCTTTGATACGACGTGGCCTAGGAATTTAACTTCATTCTGCCAGAAGACACACTTAGAAAATTTAGCTTTCAAGACATTTCTCCTTAGAATTTTCAACACTTGTTCTAAATGTTTTGCATGTTCGTCTTCCGACTTGGAGTAGATTAAAATGTCATCGATGAAGACTAGAACAAATTTATTCAATACCCCACGGAACACTCTGTTCATAAGATCAACGAAGTATGCTGGAGCGTTGCAAAAGCCGAACGGCATTACTAACCATTCGTAGAATAAATCGGGACCCCTGAAGGCTGTTAAAGGAACACAGTCTTCCGCTATACGCAATTGGTGGAAACCTGTAGCTAGGTCCATTCTGGAGAATACTGTGGCTCCATTTAATTGATCTAACAGATCATCTATTTGGGGCAAAGGATATTTGTTCTTCAGTGTTTGTTTATTGAGATCGCGGTAATCAACACAAAGTCTTAGAGTACCGTCTGATTTCGGGACAAATACTACTGCTGCTCCCCATGCTGAAAAGCTCGGTCTGATTAGACCTTTCCAAAGCAATTCTCGGGTTTGACTACTTAGCTCTTCTTTTTCTTTCGGAGCCATTCTTCTTATTGGATGTACTATTGGTCGGGCGTTAGGAATTAAATCTATTCTAAATTCAATTTCTCTTTGCGGCGGTAAGTTTTCTACTTCTTCAAACACATCCGCATAGTTTTTAACGACCGGTATCTTCTCTATCGAAGGGGGAATAACTTCTAAAGAAGACCAAAATTCTGTTCTATTAATTTCTGAGCCATGACATGGTATGTATATAGGTCCAAGCTTCGTTTCAACTTTAACGATTCTTTCGGCACATCTAACTTCGGCCTTATATTTTGTTAACCATTCCAAACCGAGAATAACATCGAATTCCGATAAATCCATAACAATTAAGTGGATGGGAAACTTGTAACATGAATAAGATATAGGCACTCTGCAGTATATACTGAGACTAACAGAACCTCCTATCGGGTTTTGAACTTTAATTGGTTCCTTAAGTTTTCTTCGTTTCAATTTTAATTTGTGAACAAGGATACCAGATATGAAGCTATGTGATGCACCAGTATCAAAAAGTACAGAAACAGGAATATTTTTAATGGTAAGGGTACCTCCCAAGACATCGGGTTTACCTGATCCATCGGTGGTAGCTGGCGTGGTCTTCCCGTCATAGACATGAGCCACTTGTGCGTTCTTCTTCAAAGGACAATTCCTGCTATAGTGCCCCTTCTTGTGGAAATTGTAGCATTCGGCTGAGTCATTTGCCTTTGGCTTCCTTGGGGCTTTGCATACATTAGAAAAGTGACCTGGCTTCCCGCAATTGTAGCAATTTCCTTTCGGGATCTTTGCAGGTTTCTGAGTAGCGGCCGCGGTAATGCTAGATTCGGGTTGATCTGTTGAAGCCTTGCGCTTATTTCCTGCTTGGCTTTTAGCGCGGTCTTGGCTAGCATGTTTCTCATCCATGTCTTCGTAATTGCAAGCCATCTCTACTAGTTCTGTAAAGGAGAGTTTGATGTTGCTCATAGCTCTATCATGGTATTTGCGCTTCAACCCAAATATGAATCTCTTATTCTTTGCTTTGTTGGTCAAAATCAGCTCTGGAGCATAGCGCGATAACTGGGTGAACTTATTTAGATAATCCTGAATAGAGAGGTCTCCTTGCTGGAGATTAGCAAACTGCTCTCTCATCCTCTCTAGAGCCTGTTCCGGTACAAACTTCTCATTGAACAAAGTCTTGAACTGCTCCCAAGTCCGGATAGTACCAGCTGCATCCTCAGAGGTAATGGCATCCCACCACAGCTCTGCTTCCTCCTGAAGGAGCCAAATGCCAAGTCTTGCTTTATTGTTGGTTCCCATGCCCATGCCTTCGAAGATTTTCTCACAGGTTTTCAGCCAAGCTATTGCCTCGGTCACTGTGCCAGTGCCAGTAAAAGGTTTTCCCCCAAGATTTCTGTACCTCTTTGCTACTTTATCTAGCTCAAAGTCTTCTGGTGCTGGTGGTGGAACAATAGGGCCTTTCACTACTACGGGGATATACCCCGTCCTCCTGCTGCATCTCCTCGGCCTCCACGGCCTCCTCTAGCTGCTACTGCTCGTGTATCCATCTAAGAGTACTGTATAAGCAAGAAAAGAGTCAAGCTCACAGATTTCATAATTTTCATAAATGATAAAGCAAGGGAATACAAGGAAAGATAATGATGATGTACTGATCAAATTGTTTTGCTAATCTGCTTAGCTCATTCTAGGACATTGCTAATCCTATCTGTAATGAGCTACTCGCATTAGAACACTACTGATTCTATTCTGACGAGGTGTTCAATGTGTTAGATCCCAGAACTAAGGTTAACCAAAGCTCTGATACCAACTGTGACGATCCCAAAATCTGAGGGGCGGTATTAAGGATAATTATTAGGAAATAACACATTAATCATCATAGCAGAGTACAGATAATAGCAGAAACAATAACTAAAATAATTTTACATGGATACGACAGCGGAATCACAACATGTAGGAATATCAGAATAGCATAACGTGGGATATACTTAGTAAATAAAAAGGAAAGTGATCAGTCATCATCGCCAGGGGCGGAATACATACATGCAGTGAGACATAATAAGGGTATCAGTCTACATCGCCGGAGGCGGAATACATATACATATAGTGAGAAATACGGAAAGTAAATCAGTCTGCATCGCCAGTGGCGGAATCATAATATAAGTACAGTAATGACGGAAAAAGTCAAAGTCGTCTCTATGAAGTCAGCCTCGCCATGAGCCAAAATGCACCTTATGCAGCAGTGCAGAGCCAAAACAACCTATCACCTGGGTACTAGGCTGCCCGTGTGAAAATAAGGGCACCCGCGTTTGCAAAGTGAAACAAACAACGAGTCAGTCATGGGGACTGGTATGAGGAATCTATTTAACAATTAAACATCAGTAAAAAGCGAATCATGGGACCACGCCACTTTCGCGGAACGGGTTTACTCCAGTGATTGCTAGTGCATTTAAAACAAGGTGAATTCTTTTAAAAACAACGCAATGCTTTTTGAAAGAATGAAGCCATTATAAGACTCAGGTCCCATCACACAATGCAACGCAAGCCGGAGGATAGAGTTTTACCTTATAATAGCCAAATATGCTTGATACGTATAAATCAAAATCATCTGATATTATTACTAGTGCATATATGTTTCAAAAACGAATAGCATCATAAATATCAATCATAGGCGGCATAGCTACCATCTACTATGTCTCCATACTAGTTCTACAATCAAGTCCGTTATTTCATATTGGAAATTGGATTTCCGTCATGAGTCGAGGCAAGGGGCAAGCTCCTCTCCGCTTCGAGACACTCTAGCAAATGCCTCGGGACTACACACTCTGGGTAACCCCTGGATGCTTCAGGGCCGGTCCTCACTTACGTTAGAGGATTAATTATGCTTGAACACACGTTTCCCGGTCCTTACAGACCTATAATCGAGGCGCCTCACATTCCAACAACCACAAAGGTGAAAAATAGATATATATGTCAGGGATGGTAAGTCACTGACACCGCCATAGCTAGAAAGAAACGTCGTGCTCTCCCTGCAGTCCGTATCCCGTTTTTAACTCATACCGAGGTGTGAGGCTCGCGAATCTACGAAATACACAAAGCTAGGCTACATAGACCTTGCTTTGATCATCATCCACAAGACTTTGCTTTGCAACAAAAGCCTTGATCACAGCATCTAGGCATGCCACATAGGCAGTCCACTCCATACGATCGATTTCCATCGATATATAACCCTTGAGCTCGTACGTCTCAGAGAAGGGCGTTAAGCAAAAGAATAAATTCTCCGCCGCCAAGCAGATATATATTTAACAGAGATCAATAAGTATAGAACAAAATCCAATGTCAGACACACGCTCCATTTACAAGTCCGTTCTGGGTCTGAACGAAACCGGAGGCGTCAAATTCCTCGCAAATCCGTACAATCAACACATACGTCCAGACGGCTACTACTTCCGTCCCCTTCTGGTAGCTACTCCAGTTAGGAACCTCAGTAGCGCCCATCCAACCGATACGAAGATCGTCGGTCTTAAATCGTCTTTGCATTTTCCAATTCGAATCGCTCGATAAATTATTTGAAGTGAGGGTTAGCTCGGCCTTTTCAAATAATTCACGCCATTAGAATTTAAATCGATTCATTTTATGGTTATATTATTCGACATCCATCTTTCGGTTCTTTAGTGTTATTTTCATGTCATACACATACAACCATCAAATATCAAACAATTCAAGCCCATTTGGTTTATCCTCAATCAATAACGCTTATAATGCTTTATAATGATTTTTCGCCATTTTTATTTACTTAAAAATGGCCATATTTAATTAAACGACGTTTTAGGTCGTGCCGTGGCACTGGCGCTGTTTTTCCCTTAATTTGTTTTACACATATCGGAAAATCTAACAGTTGAATTTCTACAAAGTCTATATCAGTGGGAAGATATTCCCAAAGCGAACCCAACGGTTCCAGTTTCGTGAAAATCCGACAGACGGATCTCCCACACTAGTCGTTTGAAGTTATGGTTTCAAAATTCGAACTGCAGCGTCGTTATTCGATTTAATTTAATTATATTTATATTTATATATAAATATAAACGATTCTGGCGCTGTTTTTCTTCAGATTTGAATTAAACATTCCGGACAATCCAACCGTTGGATTTTTACAAGGTTGGTGCCGTTAGAAAGATATTTCCAAGGCGAACTCCGCGATTGCGGTTTCGTGAAAATCCGATGGTCGGATTTCTCGTACTAATCATTTCAAATTATGATTCCGAAACACGAACTGCACGACCTCTATTCCTTTTTATTATATTTATATTTATATATATAAATATAGTTCATTCTATTATTTTCAATTTCGTTTTCACTTCAAATATTTCACTAACGGCTTAATATTTCGAAAAATTTCGCCATAACCTCCTTTGTACGGGGAGGGGTTTGGAAATTTATTGGGTCGTATTAGGTACCCAATAAATCCTAAAAAGCATTCACATATTTATAGTGATATATTTTGGTGTTCACGGGGGAGCATGTACTGATAATCACTCCAGAGAATAAATTCCCGTCACCCCGTTTCCGTGTGGAAATAAATAGTCCATGTGCCGTATCTAATAACTAGAGCGACGTGATTATTGTCAACTCCAGACCCGTGTGGGGTTTTTATTAATCTGGAAATTTATCGTTATAATTTATATAGTTCATATCAGTCATCAGTTCAACCTATAGTACTTAGTCATCGCCATACAAGCCTCTTGCTTGTATGGTAAATCTCCCACCTCGTCACACAAGCTCCAATTGCTTATGTGGAATATGATGAAGTATGCCTATCATCAAGAAGTATGCCATGTAGTGTAGTTCAAAATTAATTGTTACTATCCTATGGCGTTATTTATTATTTCACACAGAATAACCAGCACTCCGCATCCAATGGCATTCACAGGAGTTGATATATAAATAAAATTGCGCAGCCAACTCATCAAGGTTTACCTATTTGTCGGGCACGCAAATAATTTCTTTACTCTACAGCTAATCCATTTTTCCTGTTCAACACATGTATATATATGCAGAACAAAGCTAATAATAATATTTCTAGCAAACTATTATTTATTTCAACACGTGTGTATTTTTAACTAAGCGTATACATGATAAAAGGAATATTTTTATCATCAAAAATATTTATTCGACACATGTGTATTTTTAACTAAGCGTATACATGATAAAAGGAATATTTTTATCATCAAAAATATTTATTCGACACATGTGTATTTTTAACTAAGCGTATACATGATAAAAGGGATATTTTTATCATCAAAAATATTTATTCGACACATGTGTATTTTTAACTCTTCCTATTCACAAGAAAATTACAGTTTTTATTGTCTATTCATTTTATTTTTAAAATACGATAACATTCAACACATGAATTTCAACTCGACGAACAAATTGCAATTCAACACATGAATATTCTATATCGTATGTATATATATATATATATATATATATAAATGTGATTTTTATTGCTAAAGCCATTTGTTTAAATTCAATTAATAGTCAACACATGAATTTCAACTCAACGAATGAATTGCAACTCAACACATGAATATTCTATATCGTTTGTCTATATAAAAATGTGATTTTTATCGCTAAAGCCATTTGTTTAAATTCAATTAATATTCAACACATGAATTTCAACTCAACGAATGAATTGCAACTCAACACATGAATATTCGATATCGTTTGTATATATATAAAAATGTGATTTTTATTGCTAAAGCCATTTGTTTAAATTCAAATAATATTCAACACATGAATTTCAACTCAACGAATGAATTGCAATTCAACACATGAATATTCTATATCGTTTGTCTATATAAAAATGTGATTTTTATCGCTAAAGCCATTTGTTTAAATTCAATTAATATTCAACACATGAATTTCAACTCAACGAATGAATTGCAACTCAACACATGAATATTCGATATCGTTTGTATATATATAAAAATGTGATTTTTATTGCTAAAGCCATTTGTTAAAATTCAAATAATATTCAACACATGAATTTCAACTCAACGAATGAATTGCAACTCAACACATGAATATTCGATATCGTTTGTATATATATAAAAATGTGATTTTTATTGCTAAAGCCATTTGTTTAAATTCAAATAATATTCAACACATGGAATTCAACTCAACGAATGAATTGCAATTCAATACATGAATATTCTATATCGTTTGTCTATATAAAAATGTGATTTTTATCGCTAAAGCCATTTGTTTAAATTCAATTAATATTCAACACATGAATTTCAACTCAACGAATGAATTGCAACTCAACACATGAATATTCGATATCGTTTGTATATATATAAAAATGTGATTTTTATTGCTAAAGCCATTTGTTTAAATTCAAATAATATTCAACACATGAATTTCAACTCAACGAATGAATTGCAACTCAACACATGAATATTCGATATCGTTTGTATATATATAAAAATGTGATTTTTATTGCTAAAGCCATTTGTTTAAATTCAAATAATATTCAACACATGAATTTCAACTCAACGAATGAATTGCAACTCAACACATGAATATTCGCTATAGCATATGTAAATAATTTCAATGAATGAAAATTATTCTAACACATAAATATTTCAGAAAATTTCGGCAGCATAACGGCAGGGTAGTTAAAACCGGGACCGTCCCTAGTACGGCTCCTCGCTCTACCTTAAAACCTCGCGGTTTTTTACAATGGGGTTCATGCATCTAGTTCGCACGCAGGCGGCATGTTTTATTTTCAATTCCACAATCCTATTCTATTTTGTTTCAACCACAAGAGGGTATTTTTCAACCACAAAGGTATTTTTCAACCACAATATCAACCACAAACAATTATTTCCAACCATTCGTTAAACCATATAATATCACGTCAATCACAAGCAATAAATATCGTCCATGGTCTGTGGACGAGGGGAGTATATTTATATTTATATATATATATATAATATAATAATTCACTTGCATTTCATCACAATTCAAAGCATATATGTTTCATTCAACGCTTGTATAATTTATACATCGCTAATATAACTTATACAACACATGTACATGAGGTATACAATGCGTATATAATTTACACTTAGCTTATATAATTTATACAACACGATTTCATTCACACAAATAGTTTAGATTCCTCACATTGGTTATTGTGGTGCTAAAAATCATAGGAAGGTCAGAAAAATCCGCGGCTTCTTCTAGAATGTAGAGAGCCTCCTTGCGGTCACGGTGTCTCCTGTTTCATCAAATTTCGTTAAAGAACGAAAATGATATTATTTTTCAAAGTTTTGCAACACTTAAAAGTGTCATTTTCATTTCAGAATTTTTATCAGAAAGGTTTTTAAAACCTTCGAAACTAGGTCTCAAAATTTCAGTCGATCGGTACCTCTATGCTTCGATCAGGCTACGCTGTGTCGAAGAGCTATGAAGCACCTCCAGAACGGCGGTGGTGGCAAGTGGTCCGGTGGTCTGTGCTCGTCGCGGCGGCGCTGAGAAGGTCGCGCCTTCCTCCTCGATTTCCGGCGTCGATAGTCGATGGGAGGAGACGTGGGTTGGTCGGATGTGGAGAGGGGACTACGGCGAACAAAAACTTCAACTGGGGTCGGCGGCGAAATGGCCTGAGGCGGCGGCGATATCGACGAGAAGTTTTGAGCGACGTGCGTCGTTCAATCGCGCTCTGGCGGCTAGGGTTTTAGAGTTTTTTTATTTATTTATTTTTAAAGAAAATTTCCTATTGGCCAGAATTTATAGAAAATTTTTAAATAGTGTTTTTGCAAACGGACTCCTTTTTAAACCCAACGACTGTCGCCCCTAGCTAAATACCCCCATTCCGGACACAATGGGATATGTTTCGTTGGCCATTTCGACCGTTACAGCCAGTTATTTTTCAAATTAAAATATAAAACATTCGATATTTAATTTAATCGTACATTTCAATTTGCCAGGGCCACAAACTGAATCGAAAAATTCCAGAAAAATAAATCTAGCTTTGTTTTGACGATACCGTCCTAACAAAACCAGTTTCGTCGAATTCTGAGCTCGTTTGAAAAACGGCCATTTTCAGGTCGACCTATTTTAACAGAATTTGACCAAACACGTTATCTTTTGCCCCGCTCACATACTAGCTTCAAAAATTATGAAATTTGAAACCTAGCAATAATTTGACATCCCGGACCCAACAAAAGTGGTTTCGTCGAATTCCGAGGTCGTATGCAAAATCTCAATTTTCAAGGGCTATATACACTATATAGCGACCTTTCTGAAAATTCAATTGGCCATAACTTTTGATTTCCGTTATGAAATTTCGATTTTTCAGATTCGTTAGAAAGGTATTGATAAACAGATTTAAATATTTTCAGTATCGTCAAAATCCGTTATATTTTCCACCCGGTACAGTCGGACAAAGTTTGTATTCAAAATTTCAAACTGCCATACCATACCAAATTCTATATTTTATTGAAATATGCTATTTCAACTATTCAAATTTCTTGGTAATAGCCTAATTTAAAAAATTTAAACTGGTTCACATTTTCCGGGTTATTACACCCATAACCCATTTCGGGATTAGGGTTATGGAGAGGCTGAAATCAATTAGGAAACGATTTATTTTTCATTTTCTTAGCCGCCACTTACCTCTTTTCAACCCTAACAATGGCCTCCACCTTCTAAATAACCCCCAAATCACTGTTTAAACATATATTAGCCTGATCAACATCAAATCAAGATAAATCAACACCAAATCAGAGTTAGAGCTGCTGTGTTGCATAGGAATTCGACCCAAAATAGTAGTAAAGTTTATATCTATAATTCATTTGTGGCTAAGGTGAGTGATTTGCATTGTTTTTCACTAATTACGGCTAATTAGACATGATTATTGATAATTAGCGAAATTATGCATGTTAAAATTCTGCAAAAATATGCTAAAATTCTTAAATATTATTTTAGGGCTTTGATAAAAATTTGGGTTAATTTGGACATGTTTTGTTAATCCTATCATTAGGTATGGTTAAACATGATTAAGGGGAAAACCATGGGTTTTGGGTATGTTTGATTTAAAATAACCTATATGCTTGATGTTTTGACCTTGTTGATTGATCCTACATGTTGCTACTACTGTTTGGAATGTTTTATGATTGTTTAGTAAAGTTAGAATGGTTTAAAACGCCGACCTATGGTGAGAATGGACGATATAAGCTTGTTGGAAATGCTACAGAGATCCGGATCAGATCGGTGGACGGGATCGAATTGGATGGACTGGACTGGGGTGGTGGCATCTTCAGCAGCGTGAAAAAGCATGACAAAAAGGAAGGCCACTTGCATTGAGTTGGAGTTGGAATCAGACCGGAGCTTGACATGGGATCAGATCGGACTAACTAAAGAGCTAAGGGGTCGAACCTAATCCAAGTAGGAGCACCGAACCAAACTGAGGGAGGAAGCCCGAACCAAAACGGTATCTGGAGGCGAAGGAATACCAAACCGAGCTGAAGTGGAGTGAAGCGCCGAATCAAAGGAAGAGACGTGGACACCATATACCGAACCGAACCGAACCTGATGGCCGAACCAAACCGGATTTTCTTCTATTTATACATAATGACTCTTCTGAAGACCAACTCCAATTCGACTAAAACCCGAGATGCAAAGGAAGTCCAAATGGGAAGTTATTACTCAGGATCTAGATGGGAACCAACGAATTAACTTCATGAGTTGGACTTTGCTGCGGGACGTGTGCAAAAGGGGTCATCGATGTCCATAGTTTTGACTCACCACTGAGTGACGGATATTGGCTATGGAACAGTGCAGTGGAGTCATCATGACTCTATGGGGAAGAGTGATCATAACAAAGAATTGGGTGATCAAAGTGGTAGATATCGTATACTTTATGCACTGAGTGAGAGATGTGAGGATGATTGCTATGTTTGATGTTTGCTATCACCATGACATGCATACACCCTCCCTATTATTTTCACACCATGTGTTAGTGTCACCTTAGAGTATTGTACGTCCTGTTGTGCCAACTCTTTGGTTGTAGATCTAGATTCAGGTATGGTTATGTATGCCTGTTATTGTTCTGTTTTTGCTGCTTATCGCTCATACCGGACTTTTGTCTGACCCAGAGTTTTATGTCTCTTCTTATTACTCTGGGTGCTCCTAAACGAGCAGACTAGAGACAGGTTAGTTGGTTATGCACGAGTAGCTGTCCGGAGATGAGCAGGAGACGTATTATCCCCCATATTCTTCCTGTGTTGTTGTTGGTCACTACTTTGGGCATTAGTAGTGTACCTTCCTATTTTGCTTTAGACACAGTTTTAAAAGTTGTAATAATGATGGTTTAGATCATAAGCTGTATTTTGAATCTTTCCACTGCTATGATGGTTTAGTTTTCAGCTTATTATATCAAGTTATGTTATTATTATATTTTGTTCCATGCGCTATGAGATATACTATAGGTTCTTTGATGATTCACCGTTCAAGTTCCTTCCCTTCCTTTCTTTTGACGACCGTCCGTGCTGGTTGGGCATCAGCACAACGCGTTTCATTGGAAATGTCGGTTGGCGTGGGGCTGGCCACCACACCTGGTATCAGAGCTCTAGGTTGCGTAGTTAACCTAGGGAAAGACACTAGGGGGAGATAGTACGTATATGAGAGCGCTATTTTTTATATTTTGGGTTTTCAAAGTAATATAAATATATATATACTATTAGTATATCTAAGGATGAAGTCGCACTGCACTAGCACGACCAAGGAGATGGTTAATCGTTTTCTCTTTACAGATTGAACGATGAGCCGATATATGAGGGTTACATGTTCAGGGGCCAATAATAGGAATGCTCCTGATATGAGGACGATGTTTACTACCTTCATGCGAGAGATGCTGAGTGATGTTCATGGAGCAGCTCCTAATGTTGCAAATAGTGGTGGTGCAGTGATGCAGGAGCCTAGGGCCGATTTCGCCAAGCTCTGTAAGGACTACACTAGACCTGGTGGTAAGCCGTTCCATGGAACGGAATCGGCTATGGATGTTCAAGATTGGTTGGATAGTTGCGAGCGCATTTTCGAGTATTTGGGGATCGATGATGCGATGAAGAGAAAGCTAGCATCCCGTCAGTTGCATGGACGGGCAATGAATTGGTGGAATGCTATTAAGGCAGCTACCCCTGAGGATCAAGTTACTTGGGATCAGTTTAAGACCCAATTCAGTGATAAGTTTATCCCAGCTGCCCAGAAGTCAGAGTTGTTTAGGAAGTTCTTGGAGCTTAAACAGAATGGTAGGGCAGTCTCGGAATTTATTGCTGAGTTCGATACTTTATCGAAGTATGGATTATCTCTTATCGATACTGCCGAGAATAAGAACGAAAAGTTCATAACTGTTTTAGATGGGTACTGGGGGAAAGGCTTATAAACCACATCGATGAGATGTTCGAATCTATTATGGGAAAGTCTTTACCCTAAGTCAAAGACCGAGGTTGCTATTGCATCTACAGAGGAGCCAAAGCTGCAAGCAAGCGGTGGAGGCAATGATAATCCCCAGAATAAGAGGAAATAGAACCAAACCAAGGATGGCTAGAATAAGAAGAATAAGAAAGATGGTGAGTGCTTTAGTTGTGGCAAGAAGGGCCACTTTGCCAGAGATTGACAGGAAAGGCCTGGGGAAAGGAAGTGCTTCAACTGCGGCCAAGCGGGACATTATAAGGATAAATGTCTGCAACCTCCTAGGGAGAAGCAGATCGTGAAAGCATATGCTATCAACGCTGTTCCTTCTTCGTTGAATGTCCCGACTGTGGCGGAAAAGGGAAAGGGTGTTGTTATTTAAGGTATGCTTTCTATTTAGGATGTTCCTGTTCAAGTTTTGTATGACGGGGCTTTCCATTCCTTCGTGTCTAGTGACCTGGTAGATAGGTTGGAATTCGAACTCGAGATTTGTTGTAATTTGGTCTTATAGAGTCACAAATGCATGTTTGCTTATGATTGTTTTGTTTTAGGCTTTACTGGGTTTAGCATTATTTTGGGAGTCGATTGGCTCCAAGGGTATAGGGTGGTATTGGGTACCTACCTAGTAATGGCAATAATAACTGGAATTAAGGGATACTTGAGACTGGGTCTAAGTTTGTGGATAGTCATCGGCGATGTCGACTAGTGTTATAGAGAGAATATCGTTGTTGTAAGTTTTAGTTGTCTCTGGGAGGCAAATGTACGTTGGACGTGCAGTAGTCTGGTTAGAACTAGGGTTGCCATTTACGCTTGACATATGGCATGGGTTGTCATGAGATCAATGATAGTTTCGAAGCAGGATTGGCGAGGATAACCAGAGTTAGTTATGAGTGCTTGAGTGTTTGATTGTTTTGTTCATATCATCTCACGTAGATTGTCTGAATTCGGAGGAGATGTTCCTTGAATGCTTGTCTGATATTAGTTTAGGCCTTTGGGGCTTGTAGTTGGGGAATGTCGAGTTCGTCTAGGATTGTTTGCGTGAGAAATAGGTATTTGTTGTGATTTCCATTGGATGATGTCTTGGTTTACTCGAGGAATAAGCTACAGCTCGGAACATGATAAGACTGTTCGATGATGTAGACTGCGCTGAGTTGGACTCGATAGGGCTATGAGACGACTCGAGTTAGACTCGAGAAGGCTGCAAGGTAATGAGATGGCTCGAGTTGGACTCGAGAAGGCGGCAAGGTAATGGATTGACTCGAGTTGGATTCGAGAGAGCTGCAAGAAAATGGATTGACTTGGGTGGGACTCGAGTTGAAGATGGAGTTGTGGATAGCTCTTCTGATGGAGGGCTAAGGAATCATCGATAGTTTGGAGTATTATGGGCGGACTCGAAGCAGGGGTATTTGGGGACACCCATTGACCTTGGATCCGTTCGACGTGATCTAGTTATCCTTGGAGGATAAACGTACGTTGGACGTGTGGCAGTCCATTTGGAGCTGGGGATTCTATTAGACCTTGAGATTGGTTGGACCATACTGGGTCGACGTATTCATGGCTTTAGCAGGTGATAGATAGGACTTGTTTGATGGATGCTATGGTTGCTATGTTTGTTCCTATTTTTCTTCTCTTGAGTAGACTATCACTTGTAGGGTTCTAGCGATAGGGAACAAAGAGATGATTGTATATACGGGTGCTTTTAGTACCCGACTAGGTGCAGTAACAGGTGCATTGAGTAGGAGACATGCCAGTCTAGGGGCTATGTTCCTGGGATGGAAGCAACTAGAGTATATCGCAGGATATGATTTCAGACCTAAGTATGGATTAGATCTAGAGATGTTAACAAGTTTGACGATCAGACCGAATTTGATTGAGTGGATTGGTTCCAGTTAGAGGGACGATCCTAACCTATTGGAAATCATCTCTAAGGTAGAGATGGGTATCTATGGCGAGGGAATGGTAAGCAAGGACTTGATCGATAAGCATGGCTTCCAAAGAGTGAGAGGCTGTTTGTACTCAATGTAAAAGGATTGAGTGATGAAGAGAGAAGTTGGGAAGTTTATAACCAAGTGCATGAACTGTAGTTAGTTAGAGCTGAGCCAAAGAAGCCAAGTGGTTTGTAACAACCGTTGCAGATTGCCGAATGGAAATGGAAAGAAATATCAATGGATTTAATTGATGGTTTACCAAGGATTGGATTGGGTTATGATGGTATTTGGGTGAATTGTGCATTATAGGATCTTTGAGAGCTTGTATATTGGATTTTGGAGGGTCATGGGATGACCATTTGCATTTGGTTGAGATCGCATATAGTAACTGTTATCCCTTTGCTAGTAAACCGCATGCTAGGATAGGCTTGTTAAGTTATTGTGTATGTTTGATTGTTTGCAAATGGCTGGTAGACATGCGGGATACCTTTATTTGTTTTGGTTAAGGAATTTCGGGGGCAAAATTTCTTATGGGGGGAGAATGTAACGTCCCGCATACTATGCATCAGAGGATCGTAGGATATCTATTTCATTTTCGTATGAGGTCGTATGGTTGTGTAACTTTGGGGAACGACCATTGGGTCATTTCCCATGTTCATGATTTTTGCCGATTTTTAAATGACCATTTTTCCCCTAGTGGATCTGTTTTGCCCATAACTTTTTATTGGTAAGGATTTTTGACCAGAAATCACTTCCATTGAATTCGGATGATGGTTTACCTTTCCGTAGAGTGGTCACGTTGATCAAACGGACTTACCGTTTGGGAGATATGGCTGAAATAAGATTTAGAGGGTGAAAAACAGCTTAACCGGGCCTAATTAGGGTGATTAGCAGCTAGACCCATAACCCATTTCAGGATTAGGGTTATGGGGAGGCTGAAATCAGTTAGGAAAAGATTTATTTTTCATTTTCTCAGCTCCACTTACCTCTCTTCAACCCTAACAATGGCCTCCACCTTCTAAATCCCCCCCATATCACTGTTTATGCATATATTAGCCTATTCAACATCAAATCAAGACAAATCAACACAAAATCAGAGTTGGAACTACTGTGTTGCATAGGAATTCGACCCAAAATAGTAGTAAAGTTTAGATCTATAATTCATTTGTGGCTAAGGTGAGTGATTTGCATTGTTTTTCACTAATTATGACTAATTAGATGTGATTAGTGATAAGTAGCGAAATTATGCATGTTAAAATTCTGGAAAAATATGTTGAAATTCTTAAATATTATTTTAGGGCTCTGATAAAAATTTGGGTTAATTTGGACATGTTTTGTTGATCCTATCATTAGGTAAGGTTAAAGATGATTAAGGGGAAAACCATGGGTTTTGGGTATGTTTGATTTAAAATAACCTATATGCTTGATGTTTTGGCCTTGTTGATTGATCCTACATGTTGATACTACTGTTTGGAATGTTTTATGATTTTTTAGTAAAGTTAGAATGGTTAAGAATGCCGTCGTATGGCGAGAATGGACAATATAAGCTTGCTGGAAATGCTACAGAGATCCGGATCGGATCGGTGGAGGGGATTGGATCGGATGGACCGGACCGGGGAGGTGGCATCTTCAGCAGCGTGAAAAAGCATGGCAAAAAGGAAGGCCACTTACATTGAGTTGGAGTTGGAATCGGACCGGAGCTTGGCATGGGATCGGATCGGACTAACTGGAGAGCTAGAGGACCGAATCGAATCCAAGTAGGAGCACCGAACCGAACTGAGGGGGGAAGCCCGAACCGAACCGGTATCTGGAGACGAAGGAACAACGAACCGAACCGGTATCTGGAGACGAAGGAACACCGAACCGAAGTGGAGTGAAGCGCCGAATCAAAGGAAGAGACGTGGACACCATATACCAAACCGAACCAGATGGCCGAACCAAACCGGATTTGCTTCTATTTATACACGATGACTCTTCTGAAGACCAACTCCAATTCGACTAAAACCCGAGATGAAAAGGAAGTCCAAATGGGAAGTTATTACTTAGGATCCAGATGGAAACCAACGAGTTAACTTCATGAGTTGGACTTTGCTGCGGGACGTGTGCAAAAGGGGTTATCGATGTCTATAGTTTTGACTCACCACTGAGTGACGGATATTGGCTATGGACCATTGAGTGGAGTCATCATGACTCCATGGGGCAGAGTGACTATAGCAAAGAATTGGGTTATCAAAGTGGTAGATATCGTGTACTTTATGTACTAAGTGAGAGACGTGAGGATGGTTGCTATGTTTGATGTTTTCTATCATCATGACATGCACACCCCCTCCCCATCATTTTCACACCATGTGTTAGTGTCACCTTAGAGTATTGTACGTCCTGTTGTGCTAAATCTTTGGTTGCAGGTTCAGGTATTGTTATATATACCTGTTATTGTTCTGTTTTTGCTGCTTATCGCTCATACCAGACTTCTTTCTGACCTGGAGTTTTATGTCTCTTCTTATTACTCTAGATGCTCCTAAACGAGCAGACTAAAGACAGGTTAGCTGGTTATGCACGAGTAGCTGTCCGGAGACGAGCAGGAGGCTTACACGTTTTATCCCCATCTATTCTCCCTGTGTTGTTGTTGGTCACTACTTTGGGCATTAGTTAGTAGTGTACCTTCCTATTTTGCTTTAGAGACAGTTTTAAAAGTTGTAATAATGATGGTTTAGATCATAAGCTGTATTTTGAATCTTTCCGTTGCTATAATGGTTTAGTTTTCACCTTATGCACTGTCTCGCCTGTTTTATATCAATTTATGTTATTATTATATTTTGTTCCATGCGCTGTGAGGTATACTACATGTTCTTTGATGATTCACCATTCAAATTCCTTCCCTTCCTTTATTTTGACGACCATCCGTGCTAGTTGGGCATTGGCACAACACGTTTCATTGGAAATGTTGGTTGGAGCGGGGCGGGCCGTCACAGAACATGTGTCGAATCCACGTACTGGTAATCATAGCTGCAAAAAAGCAACATTTTTAGATGAGAACGGAGATGATGCTTATGATGGTTCCATCCTTGAGGGTAAAATTGTTAAATTGTCTAGCGTACAATGTTTTCAAATTTGACGGTGGATACTTTTATGATGGACATCGTTGGCTTAGATGATTATTATAGGCATGTTATATGATGTAATTTCAATATATACTTAAGATGCAACATTTTGATTTGTAGCGAGTATCGATCATCGTTAGAGGTTGTTCAAAGGAGCAGAAAAAGCACCATACACAGGCAGAAGTAGCAGTACAAACTAAAATTTATTGATTGGTTGCACAAGAAGGTTTGTTAGATTGCACACAACTCATACTTCAATAAGGAAATGACATTATTTAACTTGTTGAAATTGGTTTGACAGTTAATGGACGTAAAGTGCATGAATTCACCGTTATGGTATTATGTTAGTGGACCAGCATGGGAAGCCAAAACTCACCTTAAATATAGAACTAATGGTTATGTATTCTCTCCACAACACTACGATGACACTCTTTCTACACAAGATAGCGGTGTTTGTATGGATGCAATTACAACATTTATAGCAAGTGCAAAAGATTTAGATCCTACAGATGATGACACTACTTGGTATGGTATTATCAAAGAGATAATTGAAGTTGATTATTATGAGTTTCAACACGTTGTGTTATATTGCGAGTGGGTAAATGTTGCTGACAAAATACATGGTTGAAAGATTTTTTTAGACTTTAATTTTTTCATGGTGAATCTGAACAAACTTAAAAGCAGTGATGGAGAGTACGATGAGCCTGCCACTCTGGCATCATAATCAAGTTAAGTTTTCTACGTAAAAGACATACAAAATCCTGATTTGTCCATTGCACGACGTTCACCTAAACGTCTGACTGATAACTTGGATGATTACGAGATGCCAACAAATTTCCAGTCTATTTTAAAGGAACAACCAAATTTATAAGCATTGTTAAAATGTATCGAAGCCAAATAGATGAGCTTGATTTTGAGTCCAGCTCTTTCTTTATGTGTTGAATATTTGATATTAATTGATGATTTTAGTTGTAATATTCCAGTTGTTGAATGCTTGTGCCTCTTTTCTTATGGTTGAGCGCTTTCTTATGTTCAATATGTGTACGCATGGCACTATTGCTGATTTTCAACATGTTGAATGCTTAAATGCTCGTTGCCTCTTTTCTTATGACTGCACACTTTCTTTTCTTATGGCTACACTGTATCTTTTCATTTTCTTTTTCTTTTTTTTGGGTCTTACATTACCATCTTGTACCTGGTTCCTATATTAGTTTTATCTGCTTTCGTGTGTTGAATGTCGGCTAAAATATTTGAATTATTTATGCAGAATGTCGACTGGCCACAATAATGCATCGCAACATATAGAAAGTGTAGAAGACACTATTCCTCCTCCACCAACAAATAAAAAGTACTGCATAATCGTTGAAATGGATAGTGCAAAAATTGATTACTCATCAAAATGGTCTTCTCGTTGCGGCACTCTGATCCGAAGGCATATTCTAGTTAGTTATGATGACTGGAGGAAAATTGATTCTTTTTACAAGGGAAACTTATGGACAACACTAATGTTATTTTTCTTTTTTATTCTTTTGGCATATATAAATCATAAAATTATAATCAAAATCATTTACCTTTTTCATAGGAAGAGTTTGACTTCAACATCAATCCCGATGTTGCTCGATCTATCTTGGAGAAATTTTTTCCATAATATTTAAGAAAAGCAAAATCACATTTGAGGAAGAATGTATTAAAAGAAAAGAAAAGTAGCTTTTGCCTTGGCATCTTACAATTGAAAACTGACCTGACGACATCGATAAACTTCAGTGGGAGAAGTTCATCGACAATGAGTATACAGACAAAAAGAGAAAATAATGCAAGACAAATACCGGCAACAAGAGAAAGAATGCTATAAATCATACATTGGGAAGAAAATCTTATCTAGGTTGTATGAAAAAGTGGCTCATACTAGTCAATCCTTTTATGGTTATTTTAGATAATATTTTGTAGCTATTGAATATATTTATATTTATTCATGTAGAAAAGGAAAATCCGGAATGTAAGCCTACATGAACAAAAACATGGAAAGTGGCACACACAAGTAAAAAAATAGGAGAAGTCCTTCCTTGCACTGTTGAAAAATATGTAAGTTAATATTATTTTCTTGCCTTCGTTCCATGGTTTAATATCAATTACCACAAACTGTGCTCGTGCTTCTGTTGTTAAGCAAGTTGTCTATACCATTAGATTGGATTGCACATGATCTCTGCCTTCTAAGATTTGGGGCAAAGTCTTCTATTTTTTATTGTTGTTTTTCTTCCTTTTTCTATATTCAAATGTGGCTCAAAACATAAGGGAGAAAAGAAAGAAACTTATTTGAAGAAAAAAAATTCAATATGTAAAAGTAAGGTGTTGGGGATAAGTACGAATCTAAAACTAAAAGGTGTAATTTTTAGTTTGGAATATGTTCTTATTATTTATCTGTTTGGATAAATTTCAACCAAACATTAGTTGCTGAAATCAATATATGCCACAACCATTTTGGTTTATTTTTGGCCATGTTCTAACTCCGGACGCATCTATACAGCATAAGAGAATTAACCATAAAAGTTATCGACAGAAGATTCTAGACTTGAATATTACCTCAAAAGGGCATAACAAAATTTTAATACACTATTCTGGTGAATACATAAATGAAAATAGCTGCCTCACAATTGTCATAGGTCAAGTCAGCCTTTTAATCAACCTCTGGCTTCTAAGTATTGATCTTAAGATAACTTTAAACTCCCAATCAATATCATTTGATTGAAGTTCAAAAATTGATTGAAGCGCACTGGAGATGAAAGCGAACAACACAGCATATTATGAAATGACTAAAAAATATAACCCAACAATCCTCTTAACCAAAAATCAAAACAAAACATAATTGACCATGGGATATTTTTCATGCTAGGTAATTTTTGGTTTTTTTAACCCTAAGTAGTATAATTATTTTCGAAAAACTAAGTTTGTTTCCACGAATAATGCTTTGAATAATCATGTGATTCATACTACAATACAAAGTAGTAAAATATTGGACATCATTGAATTCATTTACCAATAGGGCATTAATCAAATTATTAATTGGCTGAAAAGCACAATAGAAAGTCTATAATTAGTACAGTTGAGTTCTTTAGTTCCAAGACATTTAATGTTTTCCTCTAATACTCAGAATGAAACAAAATTAAACTAGCATATATAATATCCGTACTCCAGTTGTAGAATTTTTTTGGTGCTATCAAAGATTTGTATGTTTCGAGATAAGGAGTATGGCCTACCTCTGTAATTTTGCTAGCTACATTTTGTGCCTCTTTCAAGAAATTTTCTTTTGTTAGTGCATATACAAGGGATTATATATGTTGAGCCCAAGAACATAACCACTTGTTTTCATTCGGTCGTACAAACTTAGAGTATCACACCGCTTGCCAACTCTGGAAAAGTAGTGTATTAAGTGGGAATGAGAAGTGTTATCTGGTAAAATGCAATATTTTGACATTTGTTTCCAAACCCTTTTGGATTCTACCAAATCAACCATTATATTGCAATAACCAATTAGAATTATGTTGGAATCATTTCTAGAGGGAAATAGTTTGTTTAGAAGAATTTCAGCCTATCAACGTGTAATTTGCAATCCATTTATTATTGTGTTTCACTATTATATTTTTTCACACAAATACCTTCACTAAACTTGTTAGCTTTATTCAAAATTACCAGTTTAATATGTAAGTTAATATGTGTATTTTCTACGGCCTTATATAAACTAAGTTTTAGCATCATTTCAAAGTTTTCATATAGACGAGCTACTGGATAGCATGAACAGTGGTTTGTCACTTGTTAGTCATCTATCAAATTTACAGTTGATTTTTTTTAACTTTTGGTAAACATGACTACATAATATAAATATGCTTATAAAATATATAGGCATTAATAGAAGAAGCCGAAGAAAGAAAAATAAATCATAATTAAGTGTTAATGGAGGTGATGGTATAAGAAGCTTGGAAGATTTTGAAAGAGATCCCATCACTGAAGTTTTTGGAGATGATGGTAGGAGATCTTATTGTCGTGATATTAGCTCTACGTCTAATGCAGAACAAGTAAAACTCATTCAAGCTTCAAAGGCAATAGTCAATCATCGAGAGAATAGGAATTAGAAATGGCAAGAGGAAATGCATAATAACCAAAATCAGATATATGCAGAGATGAAAACAATGCGTTCGGTTATCGTTGATTTGAACAATGCATGGCGTTTCCTGTAAATCAATTTGAAGGAAATGCGATGACACTAAGACTGGATAATGCTTCCAATACAGAGCAAAATCCCAATAATCCGACACCTAACAAAAGTGCTCCATTAGATAATGTGTAACACCCCACATTATTAACAATAGATAATAAAATAAGAATAACTTAATTAAATATTCAGAATTAAGTGAAATGGACCGCACCATTGCGTTCGTCTCAGAATTCTGGTCAAAATAGTCACCTGGTTTCGTAAATCGAACAACGTATGAAGAAGTTATTGAGGTTTGAAGTTTGTATACGCATAAGAGAATTATATATATATAATAGGTCCAGAAATTCAAAAATTAGTTCAAAATTTGAAATTTGGGGAGGCGGCAGATTTCCCGCTCAGGGGTATCGACCCTTGGGTCGACACCTCATGGGGGGTGTCGACCCCCCTACGGCAGATCTGGGAGGAATTCTTCTGTTTGAATCTGGACTCATTTCTTGACCTGGTTCGTTGGCTTTAGGCTATAACTAGGACCCTAGACCCATTGTTTTATTCATCTAAATCAATGATGATGACAAGGTGCTGCTCCAACATAATTTGATCTAGCCTTTTTCTTCTTCAACAATCAAGAGTTAGACTGATTCAGAGATTTGTGATTCGACCTCTGCAATTACTCTGCTATTTCTTAGATCCAATCAAAATAAGGTAATTTTTCTAGATTTGGTCTATTTCAATTTCTCTTCTTTCTTCCTCTTTCTTCTCTTTTTCTTTTAGTAAAAATTATCAATCCATGGTTGTTAGGTTCTGAACCAAATCAAGGGAAAAACCATGGAATGATAGATCTGGACCGAATTCAGGATTTGGAAAACTTACAAGGTGAGTGGATTTAAGCTACAACATTTTAGATAATAATATGTTATCATTTAAAACATTCCCCGTTATTAAATGTGAATTTTCCAGAATAATTGAGAATTACTATTATAACAAGTTAAGTTATTAATATGAATGTTTTGGGAAAATTCATATGTTGGATCAGTTAAAGCATTGAAAAGTTTACATGATGAAAACAAACCTGTTAGAATATGGTTAATGACTACTGTTGTTATGATTACATGACTCACTTGTATTTGAATTGTTAGATATAGAATTGAGAAAATGACATGTTAACTGGTCACATTTATATACATGGGTCCTCATTTGTATGAATTGGAATAGTTATATGATTAAATGGTTTCATGTTTGCAAAAACCTGAATACATGAATATGGGTTGGGGCATAAATCAAATTATGACTAAAACTCTTAATTTGCGCATATGGTGCATAATAAATATGACTTGGGAAAGGGGCATGAAAACCTATAATGAAATAGGAATAATTGTTAAAGAACAAACATGCCTAGATTCACAAAAATTTGACACTGTAACGCGCTTAGACACGCGGTTAGATTGCACTTGTGATAGAGGTCTGCCTGGAACCGCCCTGCAAATCCTGCACTCACAAGTGATAAATCTAATATGAGGGGTCTAAGTGCATAAATAAAACATGTAATGGAGCTAAGACACGAGGTTAAGTCAACTCGTGGTAGAAGTCTACTCGGACCCGCCCAGCAAATCCAACGTCCACAAGTGTAGGCTTAATGTGAGAGGTCTAGTACATATATAAATATATGTATATAACAAGATATGAATAAATGCCAATAATGGTAATTAAATGTCTAACTCATAGAATAAGAAAGGAAGGGATGTAATGGACCGAGTTAGTGCGATACGAAGGAAAAATGATGTATTTCCCTAAATAACCCATTTCTGAGAACGTGATTGTTAGTAAGCCATAGTGAATAAAGTAAGAAAAAAAGGAAAGAAATTATTTGCCACCATGGATTTAGATGGGAATACATTATGAAAATAAATCACTGATTCCTTCTATAAATCAAACTGATAAGGTGCATGAAGTGTTTTCCTTAATAAAATAAGGAACATATATTACACCGAATGAAGAATAATGGGTTACAACAGTAAATGGTTTAAACGAGGAACGGTAATCACCTATTATAAATAAATTACATTAATGAGAATGTTGTATAATAGGTAGACTTGTCCTAGAGACAAGTGAAGATTATAATTTAGGTTATAATAAACTAGCAAGGAAATGGGATAACTGGTGAAATGAGATACAGGACACTTAATTCTAAATTAAGTAATCAGTAAATAAAGAAAACCTAAAACCAATTGAGAAAAGGGGGAAAATTTATGAAATATTAGAAGTTGTACTTAATTATAAATTAAGTAATATGTAAACTTGGAAGTCTAAAACCCACTAATAAGAATAACATATTTGGACATGTCCTAGGGATAAGAGGAAATTATAACATAGGTAAAGAAACTTATTAATGGACCATAGTTAAGAGAACTAAGTCAATAAGTAAACAACGATAAGTTGTAGTAACGGTGCAAAATGGAATTATGATTAAATGAGAAAGAATGAGGAAAACTTATGAAACAAGTTATATTTAATCATAAATAATGACTAACATGTTAAACAGAAAACATGTGAAATGGGATATACTTAATTACATATTAAGTAGAACATGTTATTGCAACGATGAAATCAAACATGAATATAATAGGGATTGTGGATTATAGACCTTGGACCACAATCTAGAGAATAACATGTTGTGGGCTTATTAATAAACTTAAATGGATTAAGTTATATAACTAAAATTAATAAGTAAGAGGAACTTGGTAACTTGATTAAGAATTCAATATGAATGGGAATAACCAAGTTAAATGGAAAACTGATGAGGTAAGGCAAGCGTGTAAAAGAATGTTTAGACATAGGGTCTAACAACATATTAAAGTGAGGCGCGTGGACCAGTCCACACGTTTGAGGGTGAATAACCCAATGCGGTAGATCATCGGGGTGTTATAAGGCACGAGGGGAGTGCACATTCATCTGATTATTCTATCGGCTCCGAAGGACTGGAAGGGAAAGCACGCGAGTTCCGGAGGTGCGTAAGGTGCTCCTGGTAGTCCTCTGTGTGGTGGCATATGTTTAGGCTATGCTTCCGGAGGTTGGGTCTGCGCGTAACTACCAGGTGGGTGGGCCTTGACTGCAAAAGTAGCTTTGCAGTCAGAATGTTGTAATGCTGTGACACCAGGGTGATTCGGCAGTTGCCTCAATGAGGAGGCGAAGGGTCACAACCAATAAGGATAGTAGATCATCGGATACCCGTCATCGGGAGCCAGTGTGATGCGGAAAGACTAGAGCGAAAACCAATAGACCATTCACCTTTCACTTTTCGAGGTACGGTGGTTGAGGGAAGATATCAACTGGATGTTTAGATTGTTTATTAGGGGCCAGTCGTTTAGCTCCTGTAGTCTTTACTAGTTGAGGGAGGGGTCGAGATGGGGCCATAGCCACCATGAAAAAACAGACCCAAGGGATATCTGTATTTTGAGGCTCTTAAAGGCGGGCCTATAGAGATATGGAAAAGCTCCCGACCGAGTTCCATGTTTCTTGTATCGCCCCGCCACGAAACTCGGTGCACATTAGAGGACATGCGGTTGGGACAGTCTAGATACATGCATGTCGGCTCTGGGTGGTGTATCGTAGACTTGAGGGCATTATTCCAGTATGGAATCTGATTCGATCAAAGGTGGCAGTCCGTACGCTTATTTAGCATAGTAATGACAGATATATAAGGAACGTAACATTGTTATTTAGAGATCCGTACGTCACTCCGGTGTAGGATGAAGGACCGCGTACATTTCAGTGGTATTATGGCGGAGAACGTGCGAGTGGGGTACCATGGGGTGTACCTTAATATTGGGGATAGCTACATATATACTGTATTAGGTTAATCCACTCGGAAGTAAATGGGTGCGACGTGTGTGTTAGCCTTGAGTGCTGTTAACCCAAGTAACCTAATAAATAAGAAAATGTGATTGAACAATATATGTAATGTTATCCAAAGTGTATAATTTAAATCCAGTCACCAGAACTTGTGTTCTGACCCCTCCTCATAACATACTCGCAGGTTAGATTTTTGGCAGAGACATGATAGCTTTGGATGCTGGTTAGGCAGTATTATTAATACGGTAAAGTTATACTTTGAGTATATTATATTTTATCCATTCCGCTGTGAGATATTTTCTGAACTCTGACATATTTTATGTCTCTGTCTTTTCTGCAAGATAACACAGCAAACCAATCCGGGTTTCGATAGATTGGAATTTTGAAAAAAATCGGTCTGTCGGAATTCAGATTGTTACATCTGGTATCAGTGCTTAGGTTCAGGATTCCTGTATAAATAGTGAGTTATTTTTAAAAATATAAATATATTATATATATACCTAGATCCATAGAGAAACCCACCAAATAGAAAGAATATAATATGGTGAGAAATGGGATGTTTGTTTTGTACACTAAAGGAATGAATATGGAAATCTGAGACCCTTAGGTAATTTGGGTGGATAGCGTATAATGTACTTTGTATGGAAGTAAAGTGAATCCCATGTGATTAGTATTTTAGGTTAATGGGCTTGAAAACCTTATAGATTGGAAAAGGTTAAAAAGAGAAAAATGGATTGGGCATATATATAGTTGAGAGAAATGACTTTGTGAGAGTGTATAGGAAAGCCTAGAAAAATTGGAAACCCGCTTTGAGTCTAACCCCATTGTTAACTTTTAAGAACTTGAAATTATAAAAGTTTTGGGAAAATGGTTTATGGTGTTTTCAAGTTTTAATCTTAAAAGTTATAGTTTCAAAAATATGTAAAGAAGTACATACTGGGTTTTGAAGTAAAATGAGATATATTTTGCAAGTAGTGATTTCTTGCGAAAATTTTGTCTAAGATAAAATTCTCTCAATAAAAGGTGCATATTATAGAGCATGTATAACTTGCTAGTTTTCTTGTTATATTTTATACAAGAACCTTTAATAAAGGAAGTTTAGAAGCCTCTATTCTTATGATAATCCTTTTTGATATATCATTTTGGGTGGACAAAATAAGTTGTAGAAATTAAGAGTAGAGTAGATGGTTGCACCTTATAGTAAGAGAGTGAACCGACCTTATATAGGTAAGAATAAGTGATAAACTCGATTCAAAAATAATTGTCCGTATCTACTCCAATTTTTGGGATTTGATAAAAAAATGATGATTTGCATTTTTTAAGATGACATGTTTCTTTATGGTTTAGCAAAAACAAATTTTGATTAGAAAAATAAAATTTTGATACTTTTAAATTTATAGAAGAAAATCTAAATAAAAAGGCTGAACCGTGTTTTAAAAGGATGGAGTAGGTAAGGATTAGTGCCTAAGGAAGATGGGAAAAGTTTTGAGGCTATGAAGCAGATAGCAAGAATTATCTTGGAATAATAGTAAGTTCCCGTGGAATGCGTAAGCATTGAAAATCCTAGGGTATTTCTTAAACTAATTGTTGGTACACAGCTAGGACTTGTGGTGACTACTAGATAGTAAAAGGGCAAGTATGTGTTTAGATCCTGTTGCTAATTTTCATGTTAGAGATAAAACCCGTTACTGCATTTCTATTGGGATCGTTCCGTTATTTTATTCTTGTTGGGTAGTTAGGGTAACACCTAAACCTATCGTGGATCCTATGGTTTGGACTTTTCTGTCTGAGGGGGATATGGTCCCGAGATTCTTGGCCCTTAGTAGTAGCTGTGTAGGGTATTTGTTCTCCTGTTTTAGTTGAAAGACTAGAAGGCTTATTTAAATTTAAACCAAGATCAGGTGATTAAATAAGCTAAGAAAAGAGAAATGGTAAAACTAAAAAAGGAAACAGCAAATCCAGTAAAGCAAAAACATGATAAATAATGAGAAAAAATGGATAAAGATAAAAAATTCTAAGATAAGATGAAAAAGAAAATCTGTAACAAGGAAATTTTCTTATGTGGGTTGTAACAACCCGAAAATCTGGGCCAGTTTAAAATTTTTATTTTGCCAATTTTAACGAATTTTGAACATTTATAATGAATTATTTTAAATAAAATCGATGAGAAATTTATCTTGAATTGAATTCAAACATGTATATTATATACGTCGTCGTTAGAATATAAATATTATTTATAATTATAAAAGGAATTGAAAATGGCGCAGTAGTTCGATAATTCGATTTCAAACTTCAATTGAATGTACCGGGTGCAAAACAATCCGGATTTTAGTGAAACCAAAAACATTAGGATCTAATTGAGAATATCTTTCCAAGAAATCCGAAAAATCGAAATTTCATAGCGGGAATCAAAAGATATGTCCAGTTGAAAATTCTAAATAGTCGCTATGGAATTCAGGCCCTTAAAAATGGAAATTTGCAAACAACCTCGGATTTCGACGAAACCACTTTTGTTGGGTCAGTGATGTCAAATTATTGCTAGATTCCAAATTTCATAATTTTTCGAATCAATATGTGAGTGTGGCAAAGGAAAACGCGTTTGACCAGTTTTAGTTGATTTTAATCGACTGGAAAATGAACATTTTTCCAATGGTCTCAGAATTCGACGAAACTAGCTTTGTTAGGACTGTATCGTCAATACGAAGCTAGAAAATATTTTTCTGGGATTTATAGAGTTCGTATGTGACTCCAGTAAATTGAAATGCGCGTTCAAATTCAATATATAGAGTTATATGTTGATTTTGACGAAAACTTATTGTAACGATCGAATCAGCCTACGATACATATCCCATTGTGTTCGGAATGGGGGTAATTAGCTATGGACGACTGGGGTGGGCCTCGTTTAGAGGTCGTATGAAGAGGTCAACTTTTTGTAAATTAAATAATTAAATAAATAAATAAATAATAAAACCCTCTCCCTTTTAACTTCTCTGCCCCCCTCGGTTCAAAATCGATACATCAGAAAAAAAGAGAAAACCCGCGTCGATCGGAGGACCCCCCCTCCCCTTCGCCGCCGCCGCCAGGGGGTGCGGCGCCCCCTGACTTCCCCCTCCGCTTCTTCCCCTTCCACCGCTCCCTCCTCTTCTCCTTTTCCCTTCTGAAAACCCGCCGCACCCCCTCCCTCCTGAAACCCTAGCCGCCCTCTCCTTGACCCTGCGCCGCCACCACACCCCCACCGACCGTCAGCACCTCTCTCCCCTTCCAGCGATGCAAATGAACCCCTCCTCTCCGTTCGAAAACAATGTAAGTTTTAAATTCAAGTTTTATTTATTTTTCTTAAGTTAAAAACTGAATTTTTATATGATAGGAGTGTTAAAAATATAATTTTTATACTAGTGGCACATTAAAAATGTGATCTTTATATAATAGAAGATATAAAAATACTATTTTTATATAAGTAGTGTATTGAAAATAAGATTTCTATATTATAGATAATATAAAAATATGATCTTTACATGTGTAGTGTAATAAAAATCTGATTTTTATTATATATATAGTGATGTAAGGAAAAGGTGAAATATTTGTTTTTGAAAAGGCGAAATTTTTATATTAAGAATAACGATGTAAAAATAGAATTTTTATCTATATAGTAGTGATGTAAAAATAGCATTTTTATCTATATAGTAGCGATGTAAAAATAGAATTTTTATCTATATAGTAGCGGTGTAAAAATAGAATTTTTATCTACATCGTAGCGATGTAAAAATAGAATTTTTATCTATATGGTAGCGATGTAAAAATAGAATTTTTATCTATATGGTAGCGATGTAAAAATAGAATTTTTATCTATGTAGTAGTAGTATAAAAATATAATTTTTATATACATAGCAACAATATAAAAATGCGATTTTTATATATGTAGTGGCTACGGTCAACGAAAGTGACAAAAGGCGAGAACGACGAAGATTTCTACATAGGGAGAGTCGTGGAGATGGGATGGCTATCGGTGAGAACTTCTCACTCTAAAATTCTTTTTCTATTTATATATATATACTAGGATGCAGACGGTGCTTAGTAGCACCCGACACCCGTCATACACAGACCATGGATGGCTTGTTTGTTTGATTGATATGTTGTGAAAATTTGTTTGTGAAGTTGATGTGAAATAGATAATGAAATATATTCATGTGTTGAAATAAATTAATTATCGTTAAAAATATAATTTTTAACATAAAAGTGAATAAATGAATATTTATAAACAAATCGGCCGATTTGTTTATATGCACTGATTTGACTGATATTGATTGGGATGATAAATTTTACACATCACCCAACTGCACAAATAAAAAAAAATCTGTGTTGGTTGATTTGAAACCCCACACGGGTGTTGGGATGATATTTGGCATACACTAATCCCAATTATTTCATTGTATGTCGATCGATTGGTCGACAGGCTGTGTAGGCGTTGATTATTTATATTTGATGCTTATGCAGTTGTGTTGTGCACTTTGGATGATGGTTGATGGTTTATCGTTGCTATTAAATACATATGTTGTATGGAATACATATAATTAACGTTATATGATAATTGATTGGGCCTCATTCCAATCAGGGAAAATATTCATGTGTTGACGATGTTCATGTGTTGAAACTATTCAAGTGTTGAGTAAAATATTTTAACAATAAAATTTACATCTTTATCATATTTAAAATTAGAACTACTTCACGGTGGAGTCTAATTGAAAATCAAACGATAGATACCATAATTTTATAAAATATTTTACATAACAAAAATAGACGTGTGTTGAAAGAAATATATTCATGTGTTGAATAGAATAAATATTCATGTGCTGAATAGAATAAATATTCATTTGTTGAATAGAATAACGAATTTATTGAAATATATAAAGCCATGTTGAATAGAGCTGCGCTATTTTGACGTAAACGATATTTATATCGATTATATTCGTTTTTATAATGAATATAGAAAAGGTAGTGATTTCAAAATATAATGTTTTGAAAATATTATCATGAATATAGAAAAGGTAGTGATTTCAAAATATAACGTTTTGAAAATATTATCATGAATATAGAAAAGGTAGTGATTTCAAAATATAACGTTTTGAAAATATTATCATTTATATAGTTAAGATATGAAATATTCAATTTTGATTAGAAATTGAATATATAGTTGAAATGGTTTTGAAAACGAATTTAAAACGATTTACAAAATACGTTTTAAAAAGGAAATCGACGAAATATATATAATATATCTATATTATATATATAATGGCCTGAATAGAACGCGCCGCGCCGCGGCAGTTCGTGAATTTCGACCATTGGCTTCGAATTGACGTTGCGGGAGATCCGACCGTCGGATTCTCCTAAAACCGGAACCGTTGGGTTCGTATCGAAAAGAGATTTCCAATGAATATTAGAAATTTGAAATATAACGGTTGGATTTGGAATTATGTTCAAATCAAATTTGGAAAAGTTCGCTGTAAGTGCAGTTCGACGGCGCTGATGGAAATCGACTGTACGAGCCTTGATAAAATTATTAAAAATATCTATAATTTGTGTAAAATCATAAGAAATGGTTTGGGAAAAATTAGGCTGAAGAATTCCACATTTGAAAAGATAAAAATAGATTTTTATCGAAATGAACTAGTTTTGAACTAGAATTAAAATCAATTTATTTTTGAAACAAATAAATTGAATTTGAAAGTGATTTTAAAAATAATCAATATTCCCAATACGTGAATTGGACTGGAGTTGAATCGAAATTATCTTCGGAATATTTCGATGTTGGATTTCGTGACTATACAGATATGGTTATGGGAATTTGGAAGATATATTTTATATCGTTATTTCCAATACAATATTTGTTGGTTTCAGGATTTGATATTGAATATAAGCCGATATATTTTCTATTTAGAGCCTTGTATGTAATATCAAATGTGATTTGGGCTTATCGTGAATCGTGTTTTATATGACATTGGTTCTTTAACCCAGTTAAAGGCAGGATATTGATTTTTGAAATGATTGAAACTAAGTGGAGTTTTAATGAATCTTTAATTAGATTAAAAAGTGAATTGATAATTTAAATTATCAAATCTGAAAGGTGATCGAGAATGGAGTACTACCAGTTTTGCTCCAAAGCGATAGTTAAATCTTTAATTAGATTTGAACATGAAATAGTAATTAATTTTACCGATAACACCGTGGTGTTAGATATGGAGTATTACCATTTTTGCTCCATGGGATGAATAGGTTGGGATTGGGAAATAAAATAAATAATTACTTCGGTGTGGTTCGCTAATCCCGACTAGTTTGAAATGATATCCAAAGAAAGATTAAAGAATAAATTTAGAAGAATTTATCTTGGAAAAAATTTATGGGAACCTTTCCCTAAGAATGTGATTTTGTGAATAAAAGAATATTCTGAATTGGAATGAGGCGTTCGTTGTGTTTGTGTAACATTTGTTTATTATATACGTGGGTTATTCAGAAAGGCCGAGTTATACCCATTCTGAATAACCGATTCGATGAGATGTCGAAGATGAAGACAATGGTTGAAGACCGGAAGTCTTCACATCGTTTGGGTGATTACTGATGATCTTGATTGGGCTGTACACCAAAGATGAGGGAAACAGTTGGTGATCGTCCAGACGTACTTGGAGATCGATGGATATGCGAGGAAAGTGCCTCCGGTTTCGTTCAGACCCAGAACAAACTTGTAAATGGATTGTGTGTCTGACATTGGATTTTATTCTGTGTTGATTGATCTCTGTTAAATATACATCTGTTTGGCGACAGAGAATTTATTCTCTTGCTTAACGCCCTTCTCTGAGATGTACGAGCTCAGAGGTTGTATATCGATGGACATCAGTCGCATGGAGTGAATTGCCAGTGTGGCACGCGTAAGTGGCAATTGATCAAGGCTTCTATTGAAAAGCAAAGTCTTGTGGTTGATGATCAAAGCACAGCCTATGTGGCGCAGCTTTGTGTATAACGTGAATTCGCAAGCCTCACACCTCGGTATGAGTCAAAAACGGGATAGTGACTGCAGGGAGAGCACGGCGTTTCTTTCTAGCTAGGGTGGTGTCAGTGACCTACCAGCCCTGACATTTATATACTTTTCACCTGTGTGGTTGTTGGAATGCGAGGCGCCTCGGATATAGGTCTGTTAGGACTGGGAAACGTGTGTTCAGGAATTGCCAATCCTCAAAAGTAAGAGAGGACCGGCCCTGAAGATCCAAGGATCATAGTGGGGTCCTGGGACATTTGCGAGAGTGTCTCGAACGCGGAGAGGAGTTTGCCCCTTACCTCGACTCATGACGGAAATCCAGTTTCCAATACGTGATATTGCGGTTTTAATTGTAGAACTAGTATGGCGACATGATATATGGTACCCATGCCGTCTATGATTGATATTTATGATTGGAAATGTTTTGACACTATTCACCTATGATAGTATCAAATGATTTGTTTTAAACGTATCAAGCATTATTTGGCTATTATAAGGGAAAACCCTATCCTCCGGCTTGCGTTGCATTGTGTGATGGGACCTGGGTCTTATAATAGCTTCATTTTTCCAAAAAGCATTGCGTTGTTTTGTTATATGCACTAGTATTCTTGGGAGGAAACCCGTTCCGTGTTATACGGCGTGGTCCCTTGAATTACTATCTTTAAATTAAAGTTTTAAATAACTATTTTAGATCTCACACCAGTCACATGACTGACCTGGAGTTTATTGTTTTAACCTAAACTCTGGGTGCCCCTATTTTCCACACGGTCAGCTAGTAGTTTTGGTTTTGCAGATTTATATTCACAGGGTCCTGATTTACAGTTGGAATGATGCTCGGAAAGCTCTGTATCCGTATATCACTTTCAGTTGTGTTTTGTATATTTTTCCGCTGCTATGTAATTTATTGTAATCTCTGATAATTCTCGAATGTAATTTATTCATTTATACTCTGTATATTCTTGTATCTGATGGAATTGTTGTAAATAACAATGAAATGTTCTTCCGTCTGCGTTCTATTTTGTCTTGTCCTCAATTCTATCCGCGCTTTCCTTCACGGGGAAGTTCGGGTCGTCTCATGGGTTGTGCTTGGATAGGAAAATACGGAATCTTTATAGAATAGTTACATCAAATCCAAGTTTGGTGGAGAAACGTTGAAAAAGGAAAACGGAAGATGCGAAGTTTTCCATTTTCCACCTTTTTGTAACACAAGAAATCAAAATTTGAAAAATAGATTTTTCTGAAATTCAAAAAATAAAGTTGGTTCGTAGGATTTTGGATGCAACAATTGGATGAACTACGCTCTTAACCAGTAATAGTGTAGGAAAATTTGGATGAAATTGTATTTTTATTTTCAAAATATTGCATTCATGTCGAACTGCCAGTATATTTAGGATGTGAGCATCATATTTTAAAAGGATTTTTGAAAAATTTGCATACATATAGAAGGTACCACTTAGGCATACATGCATTATTAGGTTGTATTTCACTTTGCACAAGTGTACGATGTTTACAAAAATTGGATGCACACATGACGGATGTATACTATGTGAGGGGTTAATTGATTTTACCCTTATCAAATTTCGGGGACGAAATTTCCTAAGGGTGGGAGAATGTAACACCCCGTATTTTTAACTCAAGAAAATAAAATAAGAATAACTTAATTAAATATTCAGAATTAACTGAAAAAGACTGAACCATTGTGTTCGTCTCGGAATTCTGGTCAAAAATAGACATCTGGTTTGCGTAAATCAGACATCGTTTGAAGAATTTATTGAGGTTTGAATTTTGTATATGCAAAAGAGAATTATATATGCATATATATAATAGGTCCAGAAATTCAAAAATCAGTTCAAAATTCAAAATTTGAGGAGGCGACAGATTTCCCACTCAGGGGTGTCGACCCCTCAAGGGTGGTGTCGACCCCCCTACAGCTTATCTGGGCAGAATTATTCTGTTTGAATCTGGACTCCTTTCTTGACCTGGTTCATTGGTTTTAGGCAATAAATAGGAACCTAGACCCATTGTTTTATTCATCTAATTCAATGGCGACGTCAAGGTGCTGCTCCAACGTAATTTGATCTAGCCTTTTTCTTCTTCAACAATCAAGAGTTAGACTGATTCAGAGATCTGTGATCCGACCTCTGCAATTACTCTTCTATTTCTTAGATCCAATCAAAGTGAGGTAATTTTTCTAGATTTGGTCTATTTTAATTTCTCTTCTTTCTTCCTTTTTCCTCTCGTTTTCTTTTAGTAAAAATTATGAATACATTGTTATTAGGTTTTGAATCAAATTAGGGGGAAAACCATGGAATGATAGATCTGGACCAGATCCAAGATTTGGAAAACTTACAAGGTGAGTGGATTTAAGCTATATCATTTTAGATAATAATATGTTATCATTTAAAAAATTCCCCGTTATTATATGTGAATTTTCCAGAATAATTGAGAATTATTGTTATAACAAGTTGAAATATTAATATGAATGTTTTGGGAAAATTCATATGTTGAATCAGTTAAAGCGTTGAAAAGTTTACATGATGAAAACAAACTTGTTAGAATATGGTTAATGACTACTGTTGTTATGATTACATGATTCACTTGTATTTGAATTGTTAGATGTAGAATTGAGGAAATGACATGTTAACTGGTCACATTTATATACATGAATCCTCACTTGTATGAATTGGAATAGTTATATGATTAAATGGTTTCATGTTAGCATAAAATCGAATACATGAATATGGGTTTGGGCATAAATCAAATTATGACAAAAGATCTTAATTTGCGCATATGGTGCATAATAAATATGACTTGGGAAAGGGGCATGAATACCTATAATGAAATTGGAATAATTGTTAAAGAACGAACATGCCTAGATTCACAAAAATTTTACACTGTAACGCGCTTAGACACGAGGTTACATTACACTTGTGGTAGAAGTCTGCCTGGAACCGCCGGACATATCCAGCATTCACAAGTGGTAAATCTAATGTGAGGGGTCTAAGTGCATAAATAAGACATGTAATGGTGCTAAGACACGAGGTTAAGTCAACTCGTGGTAGAAGTCTGCCCGGACTCGCCCGACAAATTTAACGTCCACAAGTGTAGGCTTATTGTGAGAGGTCTAGTGCATATATATATATATATATATATATATAACAAGATATGAATAAATGGAAATGAAGGTAATTAAATGTCTAACTCAGAGAATAAGAAGGGAAGGGATGTAATGGACTGAGTAAGTGCGATACGAAGGAAAAGTGATATATTTCCCTAAATGACCCATTTCTGAGAACGTGGTTGCAAGTAAGCCATAGTAAATAAAGTAAGAAAAAAAGGAAAGAAATTAATTGCCACCACGGATTTAGATGGGAATACATTATGAAAATAAATCAGTGATTCCTTCTATAAATCAAACTAATAAGGTGCATGAAGTGTTTTCCATAAAGTGTTTTCCTTAATAAAATAAGGAACATATATTATTAGTGAATGAAGAATAATGGGTTACAACGGTAAATGGTTTAAAGGTGGAATGATAATCACCTATTATAAATAAATTACATTAATGATAATGTTGTATAATAGGTAGACTTGTCCTAGGGACAAGTGAAGATTATAACATAGGTTGTAATAAACTAGTAAGGAAATTGGATAACTAGTGAAATGAGATAAGGGGCACTTAAATTAAGTAATTAGTAAATGGGGAAAACCTGAAACCAGTTGAAAAAAAGGGGAAATTTTATGAAATATATGAAGTTGTACATAATTATAAATTAAATGATCTGTAAACTTGGAAGTCTGAAACCCGCTAATAAAAATAACATATTTAGACTTGTCCTAGGGACAAGAAGAAATTATAACATAGGTTATAATAAATGGGAAGAGAAACTTATTAATGGACCTTAGTTAAGAGAACTAAGTTAATAAGTAAACAATGATAAGTTGTAGTAACGGTGTAAAATGGAATTATGATTAAATGAGAAAGAAATAGAAAAACTTACGAAATAAGTAATACTTAACCATAAATAATGACTGACATGTTAAACAGAAAGCATGAGAATTGGGATATACTTAATTACATATTAAGTAGAACATGTTATTGTAATGATGAAATCAAACAAGAATATAAAAGGGATTATGGATTACAGACCTTGAACCACAATCTAGAGAATAACATGTTGTGGGCTTATTAATAAACTTAAATGGGTTAAGTCATATAACTAAAATTAACAAGCAAGAGGAACTTGGTAACTTGATTAAGAATTCAATATGAATGAGAATAACCAAGTCAAGTGGAAAACTGCTGAGGTAAGGCAAGCGCATAAACAAAAGTTTAGACATAGGATCTAACAACATAATAAAGTGAGCGCTTGGACCAGTCCGCTCATTTTGAGGGTGAATTACCCACTACGGTAGATTTTCGAGGTTTTATAAGGCACGAGGGGAGCGCACATTCATCTGATTATTTTGTCGGCTCCGAAGGACTGGAAGTGAAAGCACGCGGCTTCCAGAGGTGCATAAGGTGCTCCTAGCAGTCCTCTGTGTGGTGGCAGATGTTTAGTCTGTGCTTTCAGAGGTTGGGTCTGCGAATAACTACCAGGTGGGTGGGCCTTGACTGCAAAAGTAGCTTTGCAGTCAGAATGCTGTGACGCGGTGACACCAGGGTGATTCGGCGGTCACCTCAACGGGGAAGCAAAGGGTCACGACCAACAAGGATATTAGATCGTCGGTTACCCGTCATCGGCAACCGGTGGGATGCGGAAAGACTAGAGCTAAATCCAGTAGACCATTCACCTTTCACTATCGAGGTATGGTGGTTGAGGAAAGACGCCAAGTGGATGTTTAGATTGTTTGTTAGGAGCTAGTCGTTTAGTATTTGTAGTCTTTACTAGTTGAGGGAGGGGCCGAGGTGGGGCCATAGCCACCATGAAAAACAGACCCGAGGGATATCTTTATTTTAAGGCTCTTAAAATCGGGCCTATACAGATATGGAAAAGTTCCCGACCAAGTTTCGTGTTTCTTATATCGCCCTGCCACGAAACTCGGTGCAAATTAGAGTATGTGCGGTTGAGGCATCGAGCTACAATTAACGGTATGTACGTGGGACAGTCTTGATACATGCATGTCGGCTCTGGGTGGTGTATCGTGGACTTGAGGGCATTATTCTAGTATGGAATCTGATTCGATCAAAGGTGGCAGTCCGTACGCTAACGTAGCATAGTAATGACAGATATATGTGGAACATAACATTGTTATTTAGAGATCTGTACGTCACTCCGGCGTAGGATGAAGGACTGCGTACATTTCAATGGTATTATGGCGGAGACCATGCGAATGGGGTACCATGGGATGTACCTTAATATTGGGGGTAGCTACATATACACTATATTAGGTTAATCCACTGGGAAGTAGATAGGTGCGACGTGTGTATAAGCCTTGAGTCCTGTTAACCCAAGTAACCTTATAAAGAAGAAAATGTGATTGAACGGTATTTGTAGTATTATCCCAAGTGTATAGTTTAAATCCAGTCACCAGAACTTGTGTTTTGACCCCTGCTCATAACATACTCGCAGGTTAAATTTTTGGCAGAAACATGATAGCTTTGAATACTGGTTAGGCAATATTATTAATACGGTAAGGCTATACTTTGAGTACATTTTGTTTTATCCAATACGATGTGAGATATTTTCTGAGCTCTGACATATTTTATGTCTTTGTCTTTTCTGCAGGATACCAGAGAAAACCAATCCGGGTTTCGATAAATTGGAATTTTCAAAAAATTTGGTCTGTCGGAATACGGGTTGTTACATAAAGTAATATTGCCTATGGGAGAAAACAACCAGCAACACTATTGGGGCCAGGATCGGCAGACGTAGCGAGAGGAATTGTCAGGACGCTAAAGATGTGTCATGATAGAAAGGTGGTTGAAGGAGAACAAGTTGTTTGGGTGGAGTATGTTATCGATCCAGAAGCCTCACTTGTTGATGCACCACAGAATGGTCATTACACGCTATCCAAGCTAGTTGGAGGAGCTTTTCTGATTTGGTCCAAGTATCGCCTACGTTATCAGTAAAATTCTATAAGTTCATTTTAATTTTTTATTGCTAATTCTAGTATTTTGTTGCTACTGTTTAGTATTTTGTTTATTCCTTCATATTCTGCAGATATATTTTGTTTGTTGCCAGTATTTGTCAATGAAGCCATACATTGGTCCTTAATCCTTGTTCGTTTCGTTTGACGTTAGCACTGGAACTATTAATGTGATCAAGAATCCATAAGGTTTTCCTGAGAGGTTTGAAAGCTCTATCACTCTTGATAGTTTAGTAACCCATGTGAAACCGGAATATTTCCTCATATAACCAGAAGATTGCCCATGAAATTTTTTCCTTTTCCAAATCAAAAGAAAGTAGATGTCTACTTAAGGATTCCCAATACACAACCCCCTTGATAGTTGTTCCATTCCTGAAAAAAAGTGTTTCAAATTCATTGAAACAATTTAATAATCCTTAGATTCAGTACACAAGACAGTCCCCATGTCATAAACACAATACTTACAAAGCTAGAAATCGAAAGAAGGTTGCATTGATTAATTGCTTGATTTCATAGAAAACAGTCATCTGTGTTGCTTATACAGTCATATTCATCATTTTTTTACCAAGTGAACCACAATTAATTTTACCGTTTGCAAATTTGTACATTTACAATATAATTATATGTTGATCTTATGAAATAATAATCTTCAATTAATCTTCTTATCAAAGTTGTACATTTACAATATATTTATATGTTGATGTTACGAAAAAATAATCTTCAATTGATCTTCTTATCACGATACACTAAGGAACTTATCTATTGCGGTTATGCATGCACATGCAATAATACAACACATATACAACAATAATAAACATAATGTAAAAGATCCACATTAACTTCAACTTTGCTTGTATATTCGCTGTAATGTAATATATATTAATTTGCAGTGGAACTGCATTAATATATATGATTTGTTTCCCATTCAAACTATATGTTTTATTAACTGATGTAAAGGTTAAGAATATTTTCGAAGAATATGGGTTTCAATTATTGGAATCATGAAATTTCCATCTTGTCTTGATTTTTCAGATATCTGAATATCATATTATAGGCAGCAACATTTCATCATCTTTAGAGATAAATGTAATGGTTGTCAAATCATTTCATCTTATTTTGATTTTTCGGATATCTGAATATCATAATATAGGCAGCAACGTTTCATCATCTTTAGAAAGAAATAATGGCTTGATATGAGCTTCGACAAATTTAGGATCAGGGGAAATAGATGAGAAGTCGTTCAATAAATTTTTTGCTAGGAATACGTGTTTTACAAACAATCTTGAGATTATATCGGTGATTATTTCGTAAGGCAGACAATGTTTAAACATTTTTCTTGCGTTTTCTTCTAGAGGCGATAACGGAGTTACCATGGAAACCTTGAAGCACATCTTTTCCTACTATTTTAACATACATGCTTCTTCTTCATTCCGCTAAAATGGGTTATTTGGATGAGTGGCCTCGTCGCAAGCAGTTATGGGTTATACGAATGTTTATGCACCGTGGTTGTCATTTTTATATTGATTTTGTGTGAGGGGACTAGTATGTTTTCGTCTATTTGGAAATGCAATCCTCACACTAGGCTAAATTCATTTTTAAAGCCTTTTATTTTCACTATGTGGGGGTGTTCCATTTACATGCTGGCTTTCAAGTGTGCTTTCAAACTTCTAAGCATAGAATGGAACTGCAAAAGCTAAAAATGATAGTAGAGAGGTACTGTTACATAGTAAAGAGAAGCATTATCATTAGAACACATAGTAAAGAGAATTATTGTGGCAAGTCACAACTGAGAACATGAGACAAAATCAGTGATACGAGAATATATGAATGACTTGATATGGTAATATTGTGACTAAGTAATGCTTATCTTTCTACAGACTTTTCAATAGGTTTCTTTTGTCAAGGAACCAGAGACGAATATTTATTAGATTTTGTAATTACAAGTTAATCCCTTCGTATTGTATACAATTTATTTAAATTTCCAGTCCCCTTTGATAGCTCTTCTCCGTTCTTCATTGGTTTCGAGTCACTAATTTATACAATTTGTAGTTCCTTGATAAAGTTAAATATCTGTAGTTCCTTGATAAGGAAATATTAAACAGAACAATTATATTTTGTCCCAGTTTATATTTCTGTAAGAGTATATTCAAATTACTTCATTGTGCTTAACATATGTTTAAAATAAATTTAGGTTTTAAATCATTGTACATTCACAAACTTTTCAATAAAATGAGGTTAACATCAAACTCGAGAATAACTGAAATAAAATTGGAAAAATGGGCATACCTTAGCATTTGTTCATTGTATTAAATGTAATGTTTTCATAAATAAGGAGTGGTAAAAGACAAGAAGTAAAAAAAAAATGGTTTTTGTCTTAATTATTCAACATCTATAACCTATATTTTTTCTAATGCTCCATTATTTTCAGTCTTTAGTTTGTTGCGTAAATCAATGACGTACGAATTAGATCTGCTACTTGAACTTTGTTAGTAGTTTTAGTTTGCTTTCTAAATGTGTTTGAATGTAGGAGAGTACTAGTCCGTTTGAATGGTATTTTACAACTTATATTCTATTATTTGCAATTATTAAATGAACTTTAAGTGATAAAAATAATAATTAGTTAATTATATATCAATTAATTTAAAATTTATTGTAACACCCCACACTTTTTAGCGCCCAAATTTCGGCAAAAATCGAAAAACTCAAACACATCTAAGCATGGAGCGTGTAAATCTGGTACCTGCAATAAATGAGCATGAGTATAATCAGATTATGATAAAATAACTCATAGCGGAAACAAAGTAGAATGAACTAGTATTAACTCAGGCAACTACCTTTTTCAAAGTAAGTCACTTTGCCAATACCGAGCATAAGAGAGAACAAGAATCGAAAGTCAAACATAATCATCTACGAGAACCTGACCTTCCCTTGGAAACCTGGGAGGTTGTAATGAGGAGGGAGTCTGGTGACAAGAAATGTACAATACAGACTATAATACACAGATGTATCTCATTTGTTTCAACCCAAGCTGTATGCCAAACAAGGTAAGTAATTCTGACCTAACCATGTAACTGTTTATGCACGACTTTGCTACTCTTCCCAAAGTAGTATTCCCAAATTATAATACTGAGATAGAACTTTTACGCATGTATTTGTGAATCCTTTATACCAAAACATGACTATTTATTTAATCAAGAGAGGATCCCTAATTATGGGTTTCTATAAATGTACGTATCCTCATTCACTATCCTTTACTATTCAATGCCTCATTATCAATGATAGATAGGGTGGATACTCCCTGATAGCTTAAGACCCTTAGGCGGGCATGTTGGTCACTTATTAACCCTCGGTAATATATTCATCTTTAACATAAACTAGAGGGCACTAGCTACGGTCCCTCCTAGTTAAGGCTTCCGTCATTCACGCTTATACCCTTGCCCCGTGTAAGCTGAGAGGTGGTATTTTATTGTTCGCTATACCATCTAACTGACCTTATTGGCTAACCTCCTTCGTTGCTTATCACTTCCCATGGGATAGGTACCCACATGTGACATTTTTAGTTTCCAGGTTTGGGAAGACAATACTTACACATGCCTTTTAATACCCCTAAACTAAAAAACCTACTCCCAAGTGGAATCCTCAACCCAAAGACACTTAAGATCTAAGGAAGAGGACTACATGCGAAGGTTATTGGATTCGTGCCCCCATTTTCCTTTAGCACCTTTCCCTATTGGACGTTATTAAGTCATTCCCGTTTAGTCCCTCTACACGGAAATACAATACTTACACGATTCATTTTCGTCACGGGTTTATATGGTTAATAATATCTTACGTTATTAAGCTACTACGTCCAATTGTATTTTCTATTTTCATTAATATAAATAAGGAAGATTATATTTCCTTTTTCCCTAGGATATTTATTCGATACCTTCCCTAATTTGGACTTAGTATTTAAACGACAAACCATAATTTCCGTTATGACACCCATTTCCTTTTATTTCTATTTTCATTGCCCTTTGTGACCATAATAGTCATATTTTTCCTAAGGCAGCTATTTGTCAGTCCCAAGTTATCTACTTGTCGTACCCCAACAGGTAATTTCCATTATTACTTCTTTATTAATACATACATACATACATATATATATATATATATATATATATATTTACGTACCAGGCCTCTCACATTAAGTTGACAACTTGTGGATGTTGGATTTGCAGGTCGGTTCCGGGCAGACTTCTACCACAAGTTAAACTTAACCTCATGCCTTAATACAATTGTATATATTTATGCATCAGACCCCTCACATTGAGCTTATTACTCGTGGTTGCTGGATTTGCTAGTTTTAAAGTAGTATCTATTAATATGCTTTGTTTGATCTGCTATTGGCAATCGGAAATGATATCTATCAAACGGGAGCTCAGTCTTCTAAAGAATCCCCATTGTCGACGTTGTTGGACCAAAGGGATCTCTTCATAGCCGATCAATGACAGGCTGCTCTTTCATTGTCTTTTTTTTTTGGTTTTCTGAACATCAGTTAATAATTTCCCTTCTTGTTTCTTTTCTATTGCGAGTCAAATTCTGGAGTCTATACTGAAAAATTCAGGGTAAATTGGAACCATTAACAATTTAGTTTAAATTAGTCTTTAAGTTGAAATTAGTGAAAAGAAAATTGATTTCTGACCGATTTATGACTAATCTTATGTTTTTTCACTAGTCTTGCGGACTCCAGTCAGCAGATCGAAATCACTTTTTTTCTTTTTTTGAGCTATACGAAAGAACTAAATCATGATCCCGTAAATCTCTTGAAAACAAAAAGAAAGGGAAAGCCAATCGTATGTCCTGGTTTCTGTTCTTCTTGCAGGTTATTCTAGGGGTAGACTTATACCACTAGTTGAGCTTAACCTCGTGTCTAAATGCAATTATAATTCAAATTTCCTAATTGTGGTTTACAACATTTATATTAACTGATTTTAGGAATCGTAACCATCTTCCTATCCCATTTATTTTCCCCTAATCAATATTGGTTACAATGGTTATTTATTGATTTGCGGTCTTATTTATGGAAATTAATTATATTGATTGCCACAAATGGTCACCGCAAATATATTAATTCAAAATGGATTACATTTACATATAATTCCATAATTGAACCTTATCCAAACATTCCATACAATGTACATTTTACCGTTCTACACTGATTTGGATGGACAATATATATATATTTATTTCTATGCTTTCATTGGTGAACGAAGTTATTATTATTATTATTATTATTATTATTATTATTTTTAAATTACCAAACATTTCCTTTTTAAATTCAATCTTTCCAAAAAGGTTTCAATTCTCACAAAAGACCGCTAGCCATAATCAATGTAAATAATGCCTAATTAGTGGAATTGACATATTTCCAAATCACAAGAAATATATGTAAATATATATTTTGGAATAATCGATGCAAATTACATACAAATATATGTATTTATATTTATACATACATTTGCACCACTTTTCCTTTTATAATTCTTTTTTCCATGCCTCTTGTGATTTCAAAATAATGCCTTTTTATTCAAAAGGAGCAAAATGACGTGTTTACAATGATTAAGCCAAAACCCAACAATATTGAATACAAACTGGAATATTTTCTTTTATTCTTACAATCACATAATTCACCAATTTCATCTTTTTCCCCAAATTCTCATACTTTATTATTTAACATCGAACTAAAGATCTGGAATGTAACTACATCAAATTTGTGTTTAATGGGACTGATTTCCAGAATCACAGTTATGCAACATGTACAACATATTTTCATAACATAACTACAGGAATATGTGTGATCAAGTTTAAGAATTATACAATTCCTCTTATACATAGCCACAACTTATCATTCACAAGTTTTAACCATATTTATAGTCAGATCTGATGGTTGCCAATAAATTCACTATATTTAAATGAACATATCTGATAGGCATAAAAACACAGATTTAATTAAAACGAAATAGATAAGTCATTATAACTATATTCGTAAATTTCTCACTCACCTTATAACCTCCAAATTCAGAGTTTGAACCCTTTAGGCCCATAGTCCCCAAATTCTTATAAATCTACAATTTATTTGGAAAGAGGAAAATTCCAGATATGTAGAAATGTCAGAAAACAGGAAAAGAAGGGAGAATATGATTTAGAGCGTCACTTTGCATTCCTTTCCATTAGATCTACTTACCCTCTCAATTTCATATGGATTGGATTTGATTTGTTATGTACGAATATATATTTTATTTTAGAAACTAGGTTTGACGAGAGAGAAAAATGGCAGAGCTACTCTGCCTCTGCAGATTTATGTGGAAAAAGAATGAGGCCTCACCCTTCATTTACAAGGGTGGTAATGTCTTAGAACAGTTTGATTAATTTTAAGTAATATCCGCCCATCCATTTTATAAAATATATAATGCTCCTCAAAACCTAGCGGTCACTGGGTTGTGTATGCGTGGAGCGGTCGCCGCGCACCCTAGGGGCGGTCGACCACCGTCTGGCTAATTATCCCAGTGAGGGATGGCCATATAAGAGAAAATATTTATTAATGATTCTGTTTATTTATTTTTGTCCATTTTTCGTATTCGGTTAGTAACTTTTTCATACGGACTCCGTTCGCGAAACTTCCAACATGAAAATTGACCAGAATTCCAAGACGAACGCATCAGTTAAAGTTTCACGGTAAAATTCCATCGTTTGCAAAAATGCCTATTTTTGAGATTCTAATTAAATAACTAATTATTGTCAAAATTCTGGGTTGTTACAATTACACTCTTAGATATTATAGCAACTGTCTAGTCAAATGCCTCTCTCTTTCGGTTTAACTTTACCGTTCAGGCATCTTATTCAACCGTCTTGCAAGTATCCCTTACCATTTATTCTGAATGCAACGGTCCAAGCGCTGTTTTCGTTGGATACCGCACCAATGATTTTTGTCATATAGTTGCAATACGAAATATATATCAGTGGATCAATATGAGTTTTGTTTTTATACGTTTGTGCTGCACTAGCCGACTAATTAACCTAAAGCAAATTTAGTGTTATAACTTATATAAGCTATAAACGAAAACTGATAGGATAAGCAAGAACAACATTTTTTGGATAACAACTACTACATGGTCCAAAAACAGCCCACATCTATCAAAATGTTGTTATTCAGATCTTTGATCCTTCTTATCCACTAGTTAAAAGATGCATCTATGTATGCTCTTATCTTATGTATACAATGACACCTTCAGGAATTATAAAATCATTCTATTTAACTGTCATATTCCTAGCATAAATAAATGTTTAATTTGGTACAAAATGGATTGTCATAGTTATATTACTGACATAAATCAATGTTATTTATCTTATGTATATAATGTCATATTACTGGCATTCTGTTATCCATGTATTAACCATAATTATATGACATTACAAAGCCATGCCTGGCCTTTTTGTGTTAGTACAAACTGGAAAGTGGTTTGCATGTTTATCCATGAGACATGGCTGTGTATTTTGTGATAAGTAGTGTTAGTTTAAAATGCTGGTGATTAATATAAGTTTCTTTACCCATGTGTATTTTGCTACTCATGTGATGTTTTATTGTGGTTTTCTACATGTACAATTAAAGCTGTGCGACTAGTGGTAGGGTTGAAGTTAATTTGGTAGATGATATGTATGTTAAGACTGAATTTAGAAGAAATATGTTGAATCTTGTTTTAAAACTTATTATGTATGTTAACGACGGTGTATAACTCTTGGTATTGTAAACTTGTTATGTTTGCTATTTTAAATTTGGTATGTGTTAGATCCAAAAATGGCTCTAACACCCAAATTAGAAAAAATACTATGGAAATGAAATCAAAAACAAAGAAGAAACACACGGTTTATAGTGGTTCGGCATTAAATAGCCTACGTCCACTTTCTACTCTTTGAATTGATGATTGGAAAACAAATACAACAATGATTTTCATTCAATTTAACTCATACAATGTATGAATTCACTCAATATACTCTGAAATATGCTTTTAAATGATGATTGCAATCTGAAAATGATGATGAAATTTGGATAGCTAAGGAGTTTGAGTTCTGAAAATGCCAAAAGATCCTTTCAAATGTGCCTTGGTGGTGTATTTATAGGCGGAAAATGCTTCTGGAATGACTTCGGTTCTGATCCACGTGGAGCCTATCCCATTAGTATCGGGTTCGGATCTCTTAAGATGGTGCCAGCACATCAAGTTAGTGGGTGAACGTGGGGGAATGGTCTTCTAATTGCTCCGAGTCTTCAGGGAACGTGGTCTGTAACTGCAACATCTCCCTACGATCGGATCGGGTATGTAGAGGAGAAAGGGGTCGGATCGGGGTTCTCCCGGTCATGTTCTCGTTCTTTTGTTTTCTGTTCCACATAACCTCGACTTGGCTGCGAAGGTCCGATCTGATCCAGTCTTCCAAGGAGTGTTCTCTTGGTCAACATTCTTCACTATTTGATCTTCCAAATTTGTGTAGCCTAGTTCACAAAATAGGCTAACATTTTTCCCTCTCAAAGTACGTTTCTATTGAAGATGAAGTGTGCTTCGAAATAGTCTGACTATTGGTTTCTAAACCGAAACCATTGAATAATTGTTTCCATTCATTTGTAGGGCGTGCTCCTTCATTAATTCACTTCTTTTGTTGTCTATAAATACACCATAGGATGTGCAAGTCGCTTCCTTCATTTCAAATAACTTTGAGAACCCTACTTGATGTCCAGAAGCTCCTCCAAGTAAACTTTTGTATGTTTTTCTTTGAAATCATTGATTCTTCTTTGGAGTTAATTTCATATGTTGAGTTAATACCTGGGGTTATGCTTGGGTTCAGATCTGATCCAAATGATCCTCGCATACCGACGCTATTAAGCTAATGGGCCAAATAACCATGGGCCTGCCTCCGGTCTTATCGGAATAGGATGACACGTTGGCAAGAATACAAAAGGTCGTTCCATGTTTATATAAATTCACTATCACTCCCTTTTTTCCTTCTTTTCTTTTTATTCCCTTCGCTTTCCAGGTTTCACCCAAAAGACAAGAAAAACCCTAGCTCTTAAATCTTTAGAATTCCTCTTTAATCTTTGAATCGATTACATAGTAGGTCAAAAACTTCGATTAATTCGTTTTTAACTAATTCTCATTCGAATTTTAGAAGTAATTTGAGTGAATTTATGTTCAACGTCATACCAAGAGTGGCGCGCGGTGTCTTCTCTCTCCTCGCCATCATCGTTGGTGGCCTTGTCACCACCTCGAAGCGTTGGTGGATGGGATTTGGCTTATGGGTGTTTTGCCGTGACAAATTTCTCAAAAATTCACGGGTCTTTGGAAGGAGATGGGTTCGGTGTTGATGGAGAAATGAAGGAGAAGAAGAGAGAAAGGAATGGGATCTGTTCGGAGTGGGAGGCACAAAAGGGAGGAGAAAACAATTCATCTGGCCAGGTCGGGTCGGTGGAACTGATGGCAACCGCAGAGGAAAGTTGAATTGGGAGGACGGGCTTGAAGGCATAAGGGAGGTTCGGTTCAGGGTCAAACGAATCGGTCGTAATCACCTTCTCTGGAACTCCTCCAATCCGATCTGATGCAGTGAAATATTCGAACTTGTCTGCTGATGATCTGGGCACTCGATCCGATTTTAATACAACAAAGGGGACTTGAGCCGACCTAATCACAACATGTACACCCGAACCGACCTGAAGCTACTTCCATTTAACTTCTGAACCGATCCAAGAGAACTTGTTAAAACATAATTCATCTAACTTAACCAACGTTGGCCGTGGTCAATAACTTTATGGACAGTTAGGATAGAACCTTTCTGACTTGACTTTTGGACTGCTTGTAAATGCATAACTGCATTGTTAATCTTTGCACCGCACTTCTTTACTAGATTATCTAGTGTCATTGCATATACACTTGTACACTTTAGCTTACACACATGCACAGGGGAACATGGTAAAATTTACTCTAACTCTCACTATTGCTTCTTCAATAGCTTAACGACCATGGTAGAAAGACACTCATTTAGACTAGCCGAAAGGAGAGATGCTGCCAGATCATCCGAGAATCCACCTGTCAAGGATGTATCTTCCACCTCATACTCAGGATGGAATAGTGAAGGCCCAAACTACGAGATGGAAGCTCATAATAGTGAAGCATCTTCTGGAGGTGATGTCTCTCTTGGCGAAGATGAAGAAGGCGGGATAGGAGATAATCGTGCCCCTGACGAATTTAGGGATGCGGTTATTTTGGACTTGCCTAAAGATTCAGTTGAGTCGACAATTGATAACGACAGACTAATATGGATATGCCTCAAGCATGGGATTCTTCAAGGAGATACCCTTTTACCCTTGAAAACAGATCGTCCCCATAATCCACCAGAATGATATATCGCTATTTCCAGATTAATGTGTCTTGTTGGAGTGATACCTCCATTCCTACCATTCATAGTCGATTTCCTAAGACAGTTAAGGATTGCCCCCATGCAGCTTCTTTTCAATTCTTACGCCTATTTGTATACCTTATACATAGCCTATAAAGAAATTCTTGGTGAAGAGTTGACTTTTGAAGATGTTCATTTCTTTTACAACTTCAAACATCGAAAAAACGACACTCCATCCTTTGTATATTTCGAATCTATGCCAAAAAGGAAAATTATCACTGTTTGTTTAGTAGCAATGTTGGGGATCCAAAGCCTGAGTGGTTTTATATTAGATAGCAACCAGGGTGTGCCAGAAGGTGGCTCAAGTCAAGTAAGGACATCAATGTTTTAAATTTCAAACCTCGAAACATACTAACGTCGCTTGTTTTTACTTGCAATTCCTAATCCGCTGCAAGAAAAAAATCCAATACAATTTGATCGCTTGAACCGACTACTCAACGGTGATAAAAAATTCTTGACCATCAAAGAGTGTTTGGTGGATGAATATCTTCATAGGTATCATCTTGTTGCTATAACTCGTAGCATAGGGCATGGGGAAGGCCCTTACGTGTACATACCCCTAGTTGATATTATTCCTGAGGTAGGAGATAGATCGAAAAATCCAATGGTACTCCTTAGGGACTCTCCTTCTCCTTCTTCGACTCAAGATGACGAACTGGCGAATATAGCTGAAAAGGACAGGGATAAATATTTTACTCCTGAAGACGTAGCTATGCCTGAAAGGACAATCTCTCCGAAGGAGTTACCATTAGTCAGTCCTTTAGGAGATAAGACTACAATTGATGACCTTATGTATCGGGATTTAGGAAATCTTCCCTTGCCCGAAACCTTTTATACTGCAAATGACTTTGCGACCAATCCTCTTGCTTTCACTTCCGAAGAAGAAGTTACTCCAGTAAAGTCCAAGGAGACTGCTCATACCGGCCTCAGTCCGGGCTCTGGTTTGTCTGAGGGGAAATCACCACTTTAGGAAACACACTGCACTCTTGTACCGCACGTCACAACACTTGAGTTTTATGTTAATGTTGACTCTAATATTCCTTTATTTCTTCTTATAGGTAAAATAGGGAGACAACGATATCATATGCGAGATGTTCGTTCGAGTATGCCCCCAATAGATCCCGACGAGAGGCATGATCGGCATGAAAGTAGGGGTAGAGACAATAGAAGGATCGATTTTCAAAGCCTTACCGACCTTCCCGTTCTCGATCCCCACACCGCAAAGGTTCAGACAAACAAAAGAGCCTTCCTTCACATCATGAGAAAGATAAGTACAACACTAAGCCTCCTGCTCCATCTAAAGGCATGATTCCTCAAGGAAAGTTCTTGATCCAAAAGGGAAGCAACCAGAATCGGGGAAGGATGCAGGAAAGAAACGACCCACTACGAAGTTATCTCGTCGCACTGTTGATATAACTACCACACGGCCGGTTATTCTCAATGACGAGAACCAGGCTAGACTGGAAGTTGTGAGGCAGCAATTTCCCAAAGACCATTTCGGGTACATGCACTTTGTCCCAAAACTCCAACCGGTAAAATCTGATTGGGCCAACGATGTCAAGGCTACCATAGAATTCATGGATGAACAATATAAAGAGATGAAGAAGTATACAAAGACTCCTTCTAAAATTATTAGTGACCTGATGGTAGACATAAAGACCATGGCTGACGCTGCTGAGTATGATGCGAGGGCCATTGAAAACTCTGAGAAAGATCTGGAGGATGCCCAAGCTAAGCTTGCCCTTGTACAGTGTGACACAGATAACTATAAAAAGCAGCTCGAGGAATTACAAAAGCGCTATCATTCCAAGATTGAATCCCATAGTCAGGAGCAGATAGATTTAAAGAAGCAGGCCCAGGATGCCAAATCTGAGAATACTCGTCTTGCTCAAGAGAAAGCAGATTTAATCAAAAAGAATGTAGAGCTCGAGACTAAGTTATTGGAAGCTGAGATGAGGGCGGCTCTTGCTGAAGGAAATGTAAATACAGCTTTCCAAAAAGTTGAGGAAGTCAACGAACAACTGAAAGATGCTCAAAGGGAGATTGACAAGAGTGGTGAAACCATGGTCAGATTCTTTGCTCAAGTGATTCATCACCGAGACCTTGCTTGGCTTAAGGAGAACTCCCCTTGTGTATGCATGGGACCAACTGGTCGAATGGGAGAAAGCAGAACTCGGAGTGGATTCGATTGACGAAAATAAGCTTATGGAGACATTTCTTAGAGGTGAGGAACCAGTGCGCTTGGCCGAAGGGCGAAGACTTATTGTTGCTGCTATGGAGGAAGAGAAGCGTCAGGCCAAAGGAAAAAATACCATCGAAGATGGCTCCTCTTTTGTTACAGCTGAAGACATTGGAGTAGAGGGATATGACCCGGAAAGGCCAGGAATTCTTGAGGTTTCCCTTTTGTCTCCTATAACCGAGTCTACCTCCGACATTATTGCCGCTTAAGTCGAGAAGCCTACTGAAAGTATTTCTACCTTTTCGCCTCAATTCATCAAAGCCATTTCAACCTTTAGTCATATTATCAGATAGACTATTGAAGACCCCATGTTTTCTCCTGAGTTAATAACTATTGCTTCTCGCTCTGTAAGTACTAAGCCAGTTGAAAGGGCCGACGATTTGAAAAAGACATCTCCGGATAAAAAGTCTACTGTAGAGACCCACGAGAAACAAGATAAAGTCACTGCAACAAAACCCGGGAAGGGTGACGAAGGCGAGAGAAAGGAGGTTGTCGACAAGGCTCCCATACCACCTAATACCGAAACTCCTCATGATGATGAAATAATAGCTTCTTTGAAAGATGACGGCGGTAATGATGGGCATGATGAAGACCCTGACGTTACTATAACTGGGGATGCAGGGAATGTTGATGATCTGACTTTGGCGGAGATGAAGGCGAAGCAAGATAAACATGTGCAGTTGAAAGTTGAGGAGATAGATCCTGAAAATCTTAAACCTCTTGCGACAGTACATCCTGGGTCAAGGTTAGTCGTTAAACTTTCAACTAGATTGATAAATCTTCTATTGATCCCAGTGTCACTGTCCCAGGGAAGAAGAAACCGAAGCGTATTTTCACTAAGACTGAGAAAGAAGAGAAGGAAAAGCTCAAGGATGCCAAGAAGGCAAAATCCACTCCGAAGTCCAAGCGAAAACGCATTTTGTCTTTTGTTTTGATATTCCACTAGTCCGTTATTGTTGTAGCGAGCGCAACCCTCGCATCTTTTGCTTAGTCTTTCTGTATAAACTCACGTATTTGTGAATAAAGTAGTTTGTTCCCTGTAATGTTAAATATTTGTGAATTTATTATTTAAGTAAAAATGCTGATAAACAACATGTCATATCATAGTTATACAACAAAGTCATGATAAAGGGAACATGTGTATGTATATATGCCCCCAATCAATCTTGAATAGACTGATTAACTAAGGCTTATGCGAGATTGATTAAATTCAACATCCAGTTGCCACCTATTGTCTGGCAGGGCTAAATTTTTTTTGTCGTTGATGCTTATTCTTCTAGCACCTTTATACTCTCCTGTCTTATAATCAAGTTAGAGTAATATCGAGGCGGTCTCTTATCGGGGTGCACCTTCACGCCTCACGGGACGTCATCTTCCCGTCCTTTATACTCTCTCTCGATTCACGAGAGTTAGAGTTAAGAATGTTGTCTTCCCATTCCTTCTATCTTATTATGCAAACGGTCATTTTGTTCGCTCATGCACACGAATTGTCTCCAATTTTTCAAGTCTAATTTAATGTTTTGTGTTTCATAATCATGATAGAATAATCATTGAAGATAGAAATTATGCAGGAAAATAAATGACACATGATATTTTTATAGTGGTTCAGCTAAGAGTAGCTTACATCCACTTCATAACCCTTTATTCGTGTAAATAGACTTTTAAGGCAATTCGTGCCTTTTTACATAGTCTACAAAAACAAAAAGGAAAACATTGCATATTTAACCCAGATATCGCCGCAAGTGCTGATCATTCCAAGCTCTGGGAATCTCCTCGCCATCCACTGTCGTTAGCTTGAAGGCTCCTGTATCAAGCTTCCGTTGGATGGCACCACTTTGGACCCAATTGGGTTGAAGGCGGGAAGATTCGTTTGAATACTAAGTCACTTGGTTCGAAGGTTCTAAAGCGAACTTTTCGGTCATAATAACGTGCTACTTGGTGTCGATGTCTTGAGGCACGCAAGTCAGCTTCGTCTCTTTTTTCTTCAACCATGTCAATAGACTCTAAGAGGAGTGCTCTATTCATCATTGGGTCATAGTATGTTACCCTATGAGAGGGGACTTCGATCTCCACCGGGATCACTGCCTCCGACCCGAAGGAGAGTGAGAAGGGAGTATGGCCAGTTGTCGTCTTAAAGGTTGTCCTGTAGGCCCACAAGGCTAGCGGCAACTCATCCACCCACTTGGCTTTGGCTCATTCTAATCGCTTCTTAAGAATGGATTTAATAACTTTGTTTATTGCCTAAACTTGCCCATTTGTCTGTGGGTGAGCTACATCGGTATACCTTTTATCGATCTTGTATTTCTAACAAAAGTTTCTGAATTTGACGCTGTTGAACTGTGTTCCATTACCAGTTATAATGGTCTTCGGTATCCCAAATCGACAAATAATGTTTCTGACCACAAAACTTATCACCTTCCTTGTCGTGATCGTGGTTAAGGCTTCGACTTCCACTCATTTCGTGAAATAATCCACGGCGACGATCACATACTTTGCTCCTCCTTTGGCGATGAGTAAAACTCCAATAATATCAATCCTCACATGGAAAACGACCATGGGCTTACCATTGACTTAAGTTGGGTAGGAGGTGCTCTGGGAACTTTGGCGAATCTTTGACATTTATCGCAGCGTCGTGAATAATCACCCGCGTCTTTATTCACGGTAGGCCAAAAATATCCGTATCGTAATACTTTCTTTGCTAGGGTCTGGCCCCCGGTGTGATCTCCACACTCACCTTCATGTACTTCCTGCAGTACACGTCTGACGTCGTCGTGTGCGATACATCGTAGTAGGGGCATGGAAAACCCTTGGCGATAAAGGACGTCGTCCTGTAAAACGTATCTTGCAGCCTTATGTGTTACAGCTCGTCTTTTTCTTTTCTTCAATGGGAGAATTCCGCTCTTGAGGATGTTCTTGATTGGTGTCATCCACGATTCCCTCTCTGGCTCGGTTTCTAGGGCTAGTTCCACCTCCATTAGGTCGAAACTCGGTGACTCCAATATATTTATTAGAACCATTTCAGTTTCTTCAGGGTTGTCAGAACTTGATACTTTTTCCAACCGGTCTGCTTTCTGATTCTCTGCTCTTGGGATGTGTGTTATGTTGTAAAGCTCCAAATTGTCCAATAAATCCTTTACTTTTCTAAAATAAGTAACAAGCCGAGATCCTTTGGTAACAAACTCTTCCCGTACCTGGCTGACTACTATCTTGGAGTCACAACATATATCCAGTGTCTTTACTCCTAATTCCTTGGCGAGCTTTAGCCCGACAATTAGGGCTTCATACTTGGAATCGTTATTGGTTGCAGGAAATTCTAATCGCAGAGCGTAGTAAATAGATCGTCCTTCAGGAGTGATTAAAACAACTCCGGCGCCGGATCTTCGATCATTCTTGGCCTCGTCCATATATAACTTCCATGGATTGAGCTCTAACTCTTGTTCTGAAGCAACAACCTTATCGTCCACCATTTCCTCTGCGGGTATCATGAATTCTGCTATGAAATCGGCTAAGGCCTGCCCCTTTATTGATTTCCGTGGTTGAAAATTCAAATCAAATTGGCTCAACTCGATGTTCCATTTTAGTAATCGCCCTGAAGCTTCAGGTCTTTGTAGCACCTGCCTTAAAGGTTTATCAGTATATACAACTATGGGGTGAGCTTGAAAGTAACGGCGGAGCTTTCGGGAAGCAATCAGGAGGCAATGAAACACCCCACCTCCGTTAGGGCCACTCTCAAAGGGAATGCCCTAATTTTGGTGGAGGTTTATAAGTACAAGTCACAGATATACAAGACAGATTATAAGAACACATATTTGTAAAACAGCGGAAGAACAACAAACTTTATTTCATTAAGTCAAATACGTGTTACAACAACATCCTTTCCAAAAACATAACATAACACTTTCATAATCTGTCTTGAGTACATTATTTAAAGAAGCATAAATAAAACATAGATAAACTGCAAAAGCCCCTTGGTGGATTGTCCAAAGCCATAGTTCAAAACAGGAAAGTCCAAGCAATACATTTCTCTCCTTCAAGCTGGATGTTGAGGCTGGTCAAGCTGCTGTGTTCCCTCCCTGAGGACCTTGGGGGGGGGGGGGGAACGGAAGAAAGAAGACGAAAGAAAAATAGAGTCAGACATAAAGCCTGAGTAAGTCTAGTACTACTTTGTCTATGAATAAAGAACTGGGTATGATAAGTAAAACAGGAAGTGGGCAAACACTATGAACTTGGTTAAGTTATCTAGGGTCGAATATGCTATCGTACCCCATGTTAATCTCTGAACCCATATAAACTAGTTTCCAATTTGCACCCCATAATCAGGGTGATGTGATCCATTCAATGATGATCGGCTCCTACTCGCAAAGTTACATGTGTCTTACGGCCCCCGATGTCTGTAGTTACCTATGCTGGTCCCACCATGGGGTGTATCAAGTCCCATAGTGGCAACCCGACACAACCTTAGAGTGCACAGGTATGCTACTGGTGTCCAGTGCCTTATTTTTCTGCGTCGGAGTGTGTGCACGCCCGCACTCCGTTAGAACCTACACTGCTACACCACCGCCGTCGATTTGACCTCTTACAATCAGCCCAGTAATCGTGCCCCACCCTGCCTAGTTTCAGGGTATCCTGATACACCTTTTAGGGTTACTGCTGAAAAGGGTCCCCCGTTACTAGGTTTTCTATCTCTAGCCAACATGCTAAGTTGGTTAAGTGTTTCCTACCTAACCCCACCAGTCCGTTTAGTTTAGCATGTCCCATTTTGATTAAGTCTTTAGTTCACTTAACCCTAACAATCCTGACTCAGCCTTAATTGTCTTATTAAGGCCCTGACCTCTCACATTAGACAGGTATTGTTGTGGCTGCCTGTTGCCGGTTGGTTCCGGGCAGTCTTACGCCACAACTCAGTCTAACCTCGGGTCCTTGCTGGGCTCCATGTTTAACCTCCCACATTGGATAGGTATTGTTGTGACTACTGGACAGCCGGGCGGTTCCGGGCAGGTTTACATCACAACTCAATCCAACCTCGGGTTAAACACATCGTATGTTCTACATTTACATATTTTGTCATTCTTCTTTATTTATATGTAAATATTTGCGGCCCATTATTAAGTTAATGGTGTAAAGATTACACCAATCACGGGCCCAACCCATACTTGAATTTGGGCCCTTCTATTTTATATTTTCATTCATTAATTTATTTTTAACCCAACGTTATTTTCCCCCGTTTTACACGTCCGTTTATATATATATTGGGCTTAGCCTTTTAAAGCCCAATTTAGCCATGCGAAAAGGGGAGGCTTATGGCGTATACACAAAGAGGGGAAGGTGAGCGCATGAACTTGCAATACGACGTTGGAAATACAAAATAGAAATTGGTGTACTTGCATAGTGGCAGCATAGGTGACATAAATCAAAGCATGTGAACTTGCATAGGTTTAACTACAACATGAACCTATACTCTTATTTAGGCATAATGTCAAACATAAGCATGTCATAAATATTCCTAGCATAAACATGGCATAATGTCAAACATAAGCATGGCATAAATACTTCTAGCATAAACATGGCATAATGTCAAACATAAGCATGGCATAGGTAAAGTTCAATTTGTTCATGGCATAAACATAAACAAGTCATGTTCATAAGGTTTCTACATGTTTACAAAGGGGATACTTTGTTACTAACACAAAAGCATAGTTCAACTTAATCATCACATAACGATGGTATAAATATACTTATGCATAAATATTCCTAATCATGGTGTTTGCTTTAAACTTGCAAAAAGGGATTTTTGAGTCTAACCTAGCCATGTCTCACATATGTCATCATATAATTCTTTTAAACAAGATAGACTTAATCATAGATTTCAATTATGCCAAATATCATTCATAGCCTAGCCATATTCATAAGCATGACTTAATACATGGATTATGGTGTCAAAATTCCAACATAGTTTCATATGAACTATAACAACCAAACTAGTCTCAATTGCTTGCAAAACGATTTATGCACAAAGTATACATCATGACGACATAATAACAAAGCCCCAAACTTGCATAAATTTCACTCAACTACATACATGTAGCTTCAACATAGATTACATAATTTGCGCAATATTCCAAACGTATATTTGCATAGAACTACCGCATGTAGTTCTTTATAATGAATAACATAATTTTGCACAAACATGAATTACTTCCATTGCCACAATCCAAGCATACACATCAACACAGTTGTTTATTATACCAAAGTAATACTCTACTTACAATGGTTGCGGCGAATTCTCTAATTAAGAGACACGATTCCTTTGTTGAATTGATTAGCTTTAGGTTGCTTGAATTGCTTTAGGCTTTAGAACTTTCTTCCTAACTCTCTCTCTAGTCGGCGGCTACTCTTTGTCGTTCCTCAGCAACATGGCGGCTATAATCTTATTTTGAATGAATAGATTAGGGTTTAGTCTAGGGTTGTTTATATAGAGGTTAGGAATTGATTAGGACCATTGATGTTGCTAGGTTAGATCGTAGCCATTCATTAGGAAGAGAGACCAATAAAAACCCGCCACCTAGCCCTAATGACAAAGCAGACCACAGAAATTCGACCACACACCGACCTGGCCAGCCAGGGCTAGACCAGACCTGGCCAGCAGGTCATTTTTGACCTGGGCGCACTTGGCAGGTGCACCAGGTCAAAAATGTACTGGCGCACTTCACAGGTGCGCCAGTTCATTTTTGTTCTGGCGCACTTCCCAAGTGCGCCAGTGCATTCTGGCCCTTTTTTCGGTTTTTCGCCCAACTACGTTCGTCCATAACTTCTTCATACGATATCCGTTTTTCGAAAACTCGGACTCTATTTCGCGTATTTTTCCGAGACGAACGCAATGGCGTATCCCGTTTCCCTTAGTTCTTTGATTTGAAATTAATTATACTTTAATTTGTGAGTTTCACAGTCATAGAATTCACGGGTGTTACATTCTCCCCCACTTAAAAGGATTTCGTCCCCGAAATCTTCAAGTTAGGAGGAATGTATATCCTAACATCCAATCATCCATCTACTCATCCATCAAACACGAGCATCCATTGTCCTTAAAAGACTTCTAATGCTTCATGATCATATGCAAAGTGTGTGTGTACATGAACTTATCTAATGCAAAATCAAGCGGTCTACTGATTCAGTTGACCTCCTTAATGCGAATTATGTAAGTGCCATGAATCCATTATGTATGCAAATTTTTCTATTCATGATTCTATATGAGTGCACAATCATTCAATACAAATGCAGCATCCACATGACAACACATTAAAGTTCAACCACATACGAATACAAACATATATGCATATGCAATATGAAGTGACTGAGCCGATCTAAAACCTAGATTGTGTGTGTATATGCAACCACGAGCAACCACTAGCAATCACTTGCAACCACTTGCAACCATCATCCATAACATGTTTCAACTACATGTTTTCATCCAAAAAGATTCTACCTAAAAGATAAGGTCGAGGAAAGATACCTAAAAAGATAGATAAAAGCGCAACTTAAGGAAAATGAAGGATCAAGGATGTACCCTCGAACAGAAAAGGGTAGGCTGTACGGATTCTAGCTTCAGTTTCCCAAGTCGCGTCTCCCTCGGCGTCGCTCCACTGAACTTTGACGAGTTTGACTTCACGGTTGCGTAGCTTCTTCACTTCCGTTCCTAAGATGCGGGTTGGAACTCTCCTTATGGTTGCTTCGCGCTCCACTTCGGCCTCCTCGAGTATATTCGGCTCTACCACTTCAGCAGACTCATGTAGACATTTTCGGAGATGTGAAACGTAAAAGACGTTGTGGACTCCAGCCAACTTCTCGGGTAGCTCTAATCTATAGGACATTTTCCCAATTGTTCCTATCTAAAGGTATAGTCGAATGAAGCAAGTAAAAACTTTGTGCCTATTAGGCAATGTCAAAACTGAAAACCTATGCCACATATATATTGATTAGGAGAAGAACTCCCTAAGCATCAGCCCCGAAGACCGAAATCAACATCAGACTGACACCCAAAGAGTTACTCAACCCAACCACCATATATGATTCTAGGCAACTAAGCATGATGGACTCCTTTTAGGTCACAAGGGAGTCCCTTCCTAAGACCAATCTGTATCCTATAAAACCCAAAAACTTTAGTCAAACCAATGAACACCCTCGAGCCCCAACATGTGTTACTAACAGATGAGTCATACTCCCTATGTGGTTTGCAATAGAAATTGGACTGAGAATGGGACCGAGAGGATATACAGAAAAGATACCATGCAAGTAAGCTCTACAGGAAGAGAGGAATCAAGGATATACTCTTAAGAAGAGATACGATGCACGAATCTAGTCTTCAATCTTCTAAGTCGCACTTCCTTGAGCTTAACTCCATTATGCTTTGTCCGTCTATAACTTCACAACTTCGTAGCTTCTTAATCCTTGTTTCCAAAATATGAGTTGGAACCCTTGCCTCTCGTTCCTCTTTCACTTATTCTCCTTCTAGTATACTTGGCTCAAGTCTTAACTACGTACTCATGGTTCCATGCAAGCTCTCCAAAATTCATTAGTGAATCTTGGATCTTGTTCACTTACTAGAAGGTATTCCACTTAGATGAATTATCTCTTGAAAATAAACAAATGTCAACTATGTTGCCAAATGTACTTACTAAGGTGATTCTTTACAACTCATGCATCAGCGAAATGAACCTTCAGCCTTAGTGGCGAACACTACTGGAGCGCCCTATTCTGAAATGCTCCTCCTAATGAACCCCTTTTCTAGAAGCTCTTTAATCTGTTTACTGAGCTCTTTCCTTTCTCGTGGAGCCATATGTCTAACGGGCAACGCAACGGGCTTTGCATTATCTACAAGATATATGCGGAAGTCTATTTCCCGCTTCGGAGGCAAGCCCTTCACCTCTTCAAAGACATCCGGATATTCCCGGACCATTCTAACTGATTGCAAATTTTCAACAGAGGCATCTAGCGATTCAAGATAACTAAGCATAACCGCATACGAGGGATTACAAGAAATTTCCAAAGTATTACCGAGCTGGGTTAGGAGCCTAACAACCCTTTTCTCACAATCAAGGATGGCCCCATTACGGGATAGCCAATCCATACCCAAAATCAAACCATACCCCGAAAAGCCCAAAACAAAGGCACAACATTGAAATTCTACACTTAGAATAGAAATTTTTCAATCCCACACAAATCATAGACAAATGAGCTGGCCCCCAATTGGGTTTGAAACAATTAAGGGGTCCTCTACCATACTAGTTTCTAGGTGCAGAGATTCTACTAAAGCGGACGAGATAAAGGAGTGTGATGCGCCAGAATCAAACAAAGTGCGAACGGGGTGATCATAAAGATAAACTACACTTTCTACAGAAGTGTTTGTACCTCGCTGTTGCAGAGGTGGCGCTTCCAGCACATGAACCTGTGCCCCTGGGGTGGATCCATCCCCCTGCCCCTGTCCTCGTTTCTTTGGGCAGTCCTTAGCCCTATGGCCCGTCTCACCGCAAGAAAAGCACCCACCGTTCTCCTTGGCCTTCTTTTTCGGGCAGTCCTTTACTAAGTGCCCCACTTTGCCACAGAAATTACACGTCCTCTTCTCTTTGTTGCCTTCCCCGCTCTTCTTAAAGTCTGTCTTCTTGGGCTGCAAACCCTCTTTCTTCCCTTGAGATCTTTCTGCCTTCGTCTCCTTCTTGCCCTTATCCTCCTCATTCAGCAATGCCATTTGCACCAATCTTTCATACGTGGCTCCCATGGGTATATGGGTCATGGCCAAACTGTGTAATGGCTCATTTAACCCTTTGACAAAACGGAGAGCCTTCTTGTGCGGGGTATCGACTAGGTCAAGCCCAAACCTAGCCAGCTCATCGAACTGATTCACATATTCTCTGACTGTCTTGTCCCCTTGTTTAAGAAATAAGAATTTTTCTAACTGCAAACTCCTTTCTGCATCTGAGAGAAATTTGGTCTCAAACCTTGCTCTAAAGTCCTCCCATGTCTCCACTGGTCTTTCAGCATTAGTGACTTCCCACCAGTAGGAAGCCTCACCCTTCAATAGCCACACTGCCAACTGTACTTTTTGTCTATCCTCTACCTCAAAGATGATGAATAGGTCTTCAGTTTCTTTCAGCCAATTCCTAGCTGCTACGAAGGACTCAGTTCCATGGAAATCCCTTCCTCCCATAGCTTTAAAATCTTTACATATCTTAGCGAATGCGTTTCCCCGAGGAGGAGGTGGAGGAAAAGGTGCTGCTGCAGCTGGATGATTTGCTTCAGCTGGGGGAGGAGGAACGGTAGGACCTGGCTGAGTGGCCCTTGCTTCTAAGAACCGTCTAAACCAACCAGGTATTGGCACCCCTTCAGGCAAGTTAAGATCTTGGGACATGCTGAAACAAAAAGGATAGATTCAAAACGTAGGATAAGAGATAGTTCCTATGGCTTTGGGGAGTGGACTTTGCCTTTTAAAAATAAAATAATATTTTTCTTTTAAAAATGCTTCTTTAAATTTCCTTTTTGAAAATAATTTTTCAAAACTTTTTATCTTATCTGGTAAACCTATGCTCTGATACCAAGTGAAACACCCCACCTCCGTTAGGGTCACTCTCAAAGGGAATGCCCTAATTTTGGTGGAGGTTTATAAGTACAAGTCACAGATATACAAGACAGATTATAAGAACACATATTTGTAAAACAGCGGAAGAACAACAAACTTTATTTCATTAAGTCAAATACGTGTTACAACAACATCCTTTCCAAAAACATAACATAACACTTTCATAATCTGTCTTGAGTACATTATTTAAAGAAGCATAAATAAAACATAGATAAACTGCAAAAGCCCCTTGGTGGATTGTCCAAAGCCATAGTTCAAAACAGGAAAGTCCAAGCAATACATTTCTCTCCTTCAAGCTGGATGTTGAGGCTGGTCAAGCTGCTGTGTTCCCTCCCTGAGGACCTGGGGGGGGGGGGGAAACGGAAGAAAGAAGACGAAAGAAAAATAGAGTCAGACATAAAGCCTGAGTAAGTCTAGTACTACTTTGTCTATGAATAAAGAACTGGGTATGATAAGTAAAACAGGAAGTGGGCAAACACTATGAACTTGGTTAAGTTATCTAGGGTCGAATATGCTATCGTACCCCATGTTAATCTCTGAACCCATATAAACTAGTTTCCAATTTGCACCCCATAATCAGGGTGATGTGATCCATTCAATGATGATCGGCTCCTACTCGCAAAGTTACATGTGTCTTACGGCCCCCGATGTCTGTAGTTACCTATGCTGGTCCCACCATGGGGTGTATCAAGTCCCATAGTGGCAACCCGACACAACCTTAGAGTGCACAGGTATGCTACTGGTGTCCAGTGCCTTATTTTTCTGCGCCGGAGTGTGTGCACGCCTGCACTCCGTTAGAACCTACACTGCTACACCACCGCCGTCGATTTGACCTCTTACAATCAGCCCAGTAATCGTGCCCCACCCTGCCTAGTTTCAGGGTATCCTGATACACCTTTTAGGGTTACTGCTGAAAAGGGTCCCCCGTTACTAGGTTTTCTATCTCTAGCCAACATGCTAAGTTGGTTAAGTGTTTCCTACCTAACCCCACCAGTCCGTTTAGTTTAGCATGTCCCATTTTGATTAAGTCTTTAGTTCACTTAACCCTAACAATCCTGACTCAGCCTTAATTGTCTTATTAAGGCCCTGACCTCTCACATTAGACAGGTATTGTTGTGGCTGCCTGTTGCCGGTTGGTTCCGGGCAGTCTTACACCACAACTCAGTCTAACCTCGGGTCCTTGCTGGGCTCCATGTTTAACCTCCCACATTGGATAGGTATTGTTGTGACTACTGGACAGCCGGGCGGTTCCGAGCAGGTTTACATCACAACTCAATCCAACCTCGGGTTAAACACATCGTATGTTCTACATTTACATATTTTGTCATTCTTCTTTATTTATATGTAAATATTTGCGGCCCATTATTAAGTTAATGGTGTAAAGATTACACCAATCACGGGCCCAACCCATACTTGAATTTGGGCCCTTCTATTTTATATTTTCATTCATTAATTTATTTTTAACCCAACGTTATTTTCCCCCGTTTTACACGTCCGTTTATATATATATTGGGCTTAGCCTTTTAAAGCCCAATTTAGCCATGCGAAAAGGGGAGGCTTATGGCGTATACACAAAGAGGGGAAGGTGAGCGCATGAACTTGCAATACGACGTTGGAAATACAAAATAGAAATTGGTGTACTTGCATAGTGGCAGCATAGGTGACATAAATCAAAGCATGTGAACTTGCATAGGTTTAACTACAACATGAACCTATACTCTTATTTAGGCATAATGTCAAACATAAGCATGTCATAAATATTCCTAGCATAAACATGGCATAATGTCAAACATAAGCATGGCATAAATACTTCTAGCATAAACATGGCATAATGTCAAACATAAGCATGGCATAGGTAAAGTTCAATTTGTTCATGGCATAAACATAAACAAGTCATGTTCATAAGGTTTCTACATGTTTACAAAGGGGATACTTTGTTACTAACACAAAAGCATAGTTCAACTTAATCATCACATAACGATGGTATAAATATACTTATGCATAAATATTCCTAATCATGGTGTTTGCTTTAAACTTGCAAAAAGGGATTTTTGAGTCTAACCTAGCCATGTCTCACATATGTCATCATATAATTCTTTTAAACAAGATAGACTTAATCATAGATTTCAATTATGCCAAATATCATTCATAGCCTAGCCATATTCATAAGCATGACTTAATACATGGATTATGGTGTCAAAATTCCAACATAGTTTCATATGAACTATAACAACCAAACTAGTCTCAATTGCTTGCAAAACGATTTATGCACAAAGTATACATCATGACGACATAATAACAAAGCCCCAAACTTGCATAAATTTCACTCAACTACATACATGTAGCTTCAACATAGATTACATAATTTGCGCAATATTCCAAACGTATATTTGCATAGAACTACCGCATGTAGTTCTTTATAATGAATAACATAATTTTGCACAAACATGAATTACTTCCATTGCCACAATCCAAGCATACACATCAACACAGTTGTTTATTATACCAAAGTAATACTCTACTTACAATGGTTGCGGCGAATTCTCTAATTAAGAGACACGATTCCTTTGTTGAATTGATTAGCTTTAGGTTGCTTGAATTGCTTTAGGCTTTAGAACTTTCTTCCTAACTCTCTCTCTAGTCGGCGGCTACTCTTTGTCGTTCCTCAGCAACATGGCGGCTATAATCTTATTTTGAATGAATAGATTAGGGTTTAGTCTAGGGTTGTTTATATAGAGGTTAGGAATTGATTAGGACCATTGATGTTGCTAGGTTAGATCGTAGCCATTCATTAGGAAGAGAGACCAATAAAAACCCGCCACCTAGCCCTAATGACAAAGCAGACCACAGAAATTCGACCACACACCGACCTGGCCAGCCAGGGCTAGACCAGACCTGGCCAGCAGGTCATTTTTGACCTGGGCGCACTTGGCAGGTGCGCCAGGTCAAAAATGTACTGGCGCACTTCACAGGTGCGCCAGTTCATTTTTGTTCTGGCGCACTTCCCAAGTGCGCCAGTGCATTCTGGCCCTTTTTTTCGGTTTTTCGCCCAACTTCGTTCGTCCATAACTTCTTCATACGATATCCGTTTTTCGAAAACTCGGACTCTATTTCGCGTATTTTTCCGAGACGAACGCAATGGCGTATCCCGTTTCCCTTAGTTCTTTGATTTGAAATTAATTATACTTTAATTTGTGAGTTTCACAGTCATAGAATTCACGGGTGTTACAGGCAATAAGCAAGCTTTTCTATTCTTGGATAATTACACTTTGCGGCGGCTAGCTTCTTGATTATGTAGTATACAGGCCTCTGGACTTTATCTTCTTCACGCACCAACACTGTGATGACGGCATGAGACGATACCGCCAGGTAGACAAACAAATCCTCATGTTCCATGGGTTTTGACAATATTGGAGGCTTCTCTAATAGGTTTAATAGGTTCTGGAAAGCCTCCACACAATCGGGAGTCCACTCAAAATTACTTTTCCTCGTTTTATCAGATCGAAGAAAGGTACACACTTATCTGTGGCTTTAGAGATAAACCTACTCAATGCAGTAACTTTTCTGGCCAGGCTTTGAACATCCTTAATCTTTTGTGGTTCTTCAATATTCCTTATTGCTGCTATCTGACTAGGATTTATCTCAATCCTTCGAGAGCTTACGATAAACCTAAGGAATTTCCCAGATGCGACCCCAAACAAACATTTTAGAGGGTTTAACTACATCCCATACCTTCGGAGAATGCCGAACATTTCCGCTAAGTCTTTTGTATGGACGGAAGATTGTCTAGACTTCACAAGCTTGTCTTCCACATAGACCTCCATGGTTTTTCCGATTTGATTATAAAACATGCGGTTGATCAAGCATTGATATGTGGCTCTTGCATTCTTTAATCCAAATGGCATTACCACATAACAATATAACCCCAAGTCTGTGATGAAACTTGTGTGCTCCTAATCTGGTATGTGCATGGGAATTTGATTGTATCCTGAATTGGCATCCATAAAGGATAAGAGCTCGTGTCCGGCTGTCGAGTCCACTAGTTGATTAATCCTAGGAAGAGGAAAACTATCTTTCGGACAAGCTTTGTTCAATTCAGAGAAGTCAATGCACGTACGCCACTTCCCGTTATATTTTTTGACCAGGACAGGATTAGATATCCAGTCGGGATATTTCGAGTCCTTAATGAATCCATTATCCTTCAATTTCTCTACCTCTTCCTTCAAAGCTGCTGACCGCTCTGGGCCTAACATCCGTCTCTTCTGCTTGACTGGCGGGTGTTTTGGATTGATGCTCAAAGAGTGGCTCATAATAGCAGGCGAAATCCCATACATGTCAGCGTGAGTCCAGGCAAACACATCTAAGTTTGCCTTCTAGAAATCCGTCAACTCTTTCGCTCGAATTGGATCTTGCTGTTATCCGATCTTCAATACTTTTGTCAGATCCGCATTATCAATGGATATATCTACTGTTATCTCATTGGGAATCGCCTTTCTGCTGGGTTGTGGGTTTGGAAGTAGGCTGATTTTGGTTCGGGGTTTGCCTTCCTTGCCCCTTGTCCCATGGGGCAACCTTATACTCGACTAGCTTCCCTTCCCGCAACAATTTCTCTACTACATCTCTCAAATGACGACATTCATTGGTAGAATGACCGTGGCTTCCATGGAACAAACAAAACTTTCCCGTAGCAATCTCTTTTTCGGTTGAGTTTCTAGGTGGTGGCTTTTTATATTGCAATATGTTGTATGTGTCTAGATAAATGTTTTCCAATGTGTCATTCAATGACGAATAGTTCTCAAAAGTCTAGAATCGAGGTCTTTTGCTGGAGTTGTTCCCTCGGTTCCTATTCCTCCTATTGTTGTTTCCATGCCTGTTGTTATTATCTCTGTTCTGGTTGCCGACATTCACCTCAACCTTCCCAGAACAGTCACTGGATTGCTTCACAGCAATATTACTTTGGACGCCTTCCCTCGAGGCCCCATTAGGCTTTCTCTTTCTATTTGCATGAGCTTCTTCTCGCCTTAAGCGAATATTGGCATTTTCGTAGAACAATTCCCTAGTGAGGGGTGGTTTTCCGGATAGATAATCCCCGAATTCTGTGTCTGGGTCGACTCCTTCAATTAAGGCCATCAAAATGGTGAGCTCTTGAGGATCACTGACTTCGATAATAGCCAAGTTGAAATGATCTAAATACGATTTCAAAGATTCTCCTAGAGCTTGCTTAATCCTTGACAATTCTATGACGCTTTTAGATTTTCGAGCCTGAAGTCGAAACTGATTCATAAAGCGTTCACTCAATTCTGTGAAACTTGATATCGATCGTGGAGGGAGTCGGTGAACCACATTAACGCCACGTCTTCTAGACAAATCAGGAAGGCCTTGCATTTTACAGCATTTGGAGCTGTTGCGGCATTCATGAACCATGCATACCTCATTAGATGTTGTCCTGGGTCTGTTCTCCCTGAATACCGATCCATCTATGGCAAGTTAAATCGCCGAGGGAGCTGGAAGTCCAATATATCATCTGTGAAGGGGGTGTGACTTCGCTCAATGCCCCAGTCCTCATTAGTGTATTGTCGGCTTTCGGACATGATTTGCCGCACCATTTCCTATACATCGGCATTTGTTAACGTTTGCACAGGTTCTCTAGGCATAATATCGAATTACCTCTATGTTCCTGATTATGGGATATCCGCATGTTTCTGGCGGCAGCCGCTCTACTCTGTTCCCTCCAGTCTCAGTCATTCACGGGAGGAAGGGCTTGGAGAAGTTGTTGTTGCATAGGATTAGTAATACTAGGATCCCGGGAAAGAACGTGGGATCCACGCATGGGTAACAACACTGGTTCTTTCGGGCTCGAGTCATCAGATCCTAACACATGAGCAACATATTCACGGGATCCCAAGGATCCAAAAGTCAACTGATCAAGATTTTGAGGTCGCTCAGGCGGCCTTCTTTCACGAGGACGTGCTTCATCCGAAGAAGATGAATAGTCTACAGCAAGGCAGCGTGTTAGAGAAGGTGTCTTTTGCCTCCGGAGTTCATTGAGTTCCCTACTCGTGGTGATCATGTTCTCTCGCATGCGAAGACTGACACGTTTATGGGCTTCCAACACATTTCTGGTACTCTTAAACATGTCAAGAAAACGCGAAAAATCCCGGTGCGTGATGGTTGCAGATGGAGCAGGTTGATCACCAGTCATCGCGGCCGGCATCGGAGCATTGGTGGGTGCTCGAGCAGATGTACCAGCTTCATTCTCATTTGGTTCGGATCAGAGTAGGGTGCCGGATTCGGATCGATTCGGAGGAGGGGTCTGAGAAGCTCCAGCGCTTCCAATTCGGTTCGAATTCTCTTAATGAGCTCGGTTCAGAACATCTGGTTCTGACGGGATTGTTCCAGAGCTCTGTCCCCGCGACCTCGTCAATACGATGGCTTGCTGATCTTCTCTAGCATCGTTCTCCCTAGGCCTTGCACTTATTTTCCTTTTCCCTTAGCCATAATGTTCAATTCTTCGGTAATAAATCAGCAAATACTTGAAAATATTGGAAATGGAGGATTAACTTCTTTGAACTTGAAGGTTCAAATAGTAGAACGATAATCCCAAAAAGCGGAGAATTCAAAGATTTCTCGGTGAAAGCACCAAAATGTTAGATCCAAAATTGGCTCTAACACCCAAATCAGAAATAGTACTATGGAAATGAAATCAAAAACAAAGAAGAAACACACGATTTATAGTGGTTCGGCGTTAAATAGCCTACGTCCACTTTCTACTCTTTGAATTGATGATTGGAAAACAAATACAACAATGATTTTCACTCAATTTCACTCATACAATGTATGAATTCACCCAATCTCCTCTGAAATATGCTTTTAAATGATGATTGCAATCTGAAAATGATGATGAAATTCAGATAGCTAAGGAGTTTGAGTTCTGAAAATGCCAAAAGATCCTTTCAAATGTGCTTTGGTAGTGTATTTATAGGCGGAAAATGCTTCTGGAATGACTTCGGCTTGGATCCACGTGGAGCCTATCACATTAGTATCGGGTCCGGATCTCTTAAGATGGTGCCAGCACATCAAGTTAGTGGGTGAACGTGGGGGAATGGTCTTCTAATTGCCCCGAGTCTTCAGGGAACGTGGTCTGTAACTGCAGCAACTCCTTGCGATTGGATCGGGTATGTAGAGGAGAAAGGGGTCGGATCAGGGTTCTCCAAACCGATCCGGTCATGTTCTCGTTCTTTTGTTTTCTGTTCCACATAACCATGACTTGGCTGCGAAGGTCTGATCCGATCCGATCTTCAAAGGAGTGTTTCTCTTGGTCAACATTCTTCACTATTTGATCTTCCAATTTTGTGTAGCTTAGTTCACAAAATAGGCTAACAGTATGTTCTACGTGATATTTGATGTTCTAATGCTGTTAGTGTATATGTAGACAACACTAATACTAAATATTTGTTTATGTATATTTGATATGAAATATAGGTGTTTTATGTATGTAACGTACTGTGTGTAGTTTCTCACAGTTATAACCATTATAATTTTGGCACCCACCCCATTTAAAACCGTTAAAAAGTAAACTAACATAACAGTTATAACCGTTAGCAAAGAATCAAATATCTCATTAAAATAAAATAAAATCACGTTTAATACCATGAAAAAAGAAAATATCATAACCTATATAACCGTTGGAAAATAAAAAAAGGATAACGGTTATAACCGTTAGCACACAAAATAAAGTAACATTTATAACCATGAGGATGACCGCGAGTATTTATCATGGTTATAATGCGTGACATAAATCACCAACGCCTGCTGGCTCAACGGTTATAAGCATGAGAATTATGGTTCCTCACTGTTATTGGCGTGACAAATGGGCTTTTCTAGTGTTGTGTATTCATCTATTAAATGTCCGACTTATTATGTTCTTCTCCCTTAAAAGGATTTCATCCCCAAAATCATAAGTTAAGAAGTATGTTACATACCGATTAATTTTACTATAAAAGTATTTCTTTCAAAATCATGTTAAATTTTCTAATACTTGAAATTATGAAAAAATTCGGTGGCAGTTCCTTTGCGTGGCTCGATCCCAAAAGAAATTCACAACATCAATATAAAACTATAAATCTCATATCAATGATGAGGTATTCCAAAATACGAGGAAACAATATATAAGACCCGCATGCGATATGTATTCCCAAACACGTACCATTTGTCGGACACACAATCTTTACCCATGAAACTAAAATGCATAAGTAGACTAGCAAGATTTTGCTTTCATATACCTATATGTACTAACATAGCCAAAAATAGAGTAAGCAAATAGAAAAAATAACTACAACATATGCACCATGTTACAACCAAAATTGACTCCGAGACAGGATGACGGTGATGGGGTGGCGCACCGACACGAGCATAAAGAGATCTTCCATCGACAAAGGTTAAACACAACCAAAAGCAGAGCACATGGTAAAATCGAGAGCCTAGAAGAGACATCCGAAAGGGAAAGCAACCGGCACCCTCAATAAAGAACGAACCTTAAAATCCAATACAAAGAAAGATTACCGGCAGGGTAATTCTGACAGGGTACTTCCGGCAGGAAGGATAACCGATAAGAAGTCATTTGAAAACCGGGAGCTAATAGAATGAAAAGCAATGGAAATCACAACCCAATACCCAGAAGGACGAAAGTTCTATCGGCATTAACTGACTTAATACCAATACAATAAGGACGAGAGCCACATACGGGAACCTCAATCAGATTGACACTGAGAGGTATCTTTAATAAGCAACGAATAGAGTACCAGAAGTAGTCCTTCGAAAAGCCGAGACACATTTCAGAAAATCTATAGAAAGGCAAGCCGGAACCCCGAAGAGAGACAAACTACCTACACTAATCTGCTTAGTGTCGATACCGAAAGGGGTAGCGGATTCGTCCACCTTTCACTTGAATCACAAAGGCAAGTTCCACAAAGTGTAATAGCAAGACCAAGAGTCCACATCCGGAAGCCTACATTCGGAAGCCATTCGCACATGCAACTCGGAATCAATACAATGGGGATGGACAAGCAATCAAAAAGGGGTTTCACAGACTGGAACCCTCCTCCAGGGAGAAGGAATCGACACCTCAGAAAACTGTAAGCAAAGCCTTTAGAACCAAAGGAAAAGGAGGCCGAGAGCCAGGGCTTCCGGAACCAAAGGGAAAAGTGGCCGGCAGGGGCTACTGCTGGCCCAACAGCAAAAGGGCCCCCGATTTGTCTATAAATAAGACCCTATGGGTTTCATTTTAGGGGCCAAATTCTCATTTTCTCAATCTTTCTCTCTTTCTCTCAAGAGCAAACCCTAATTTCCAAATCGAATAGGGGATTTCTTCAACTCTTGTAATATATCTGTAATTAATAAAGAGAAGAAGTCTGGAACTTAAGAATTTCTCGATTTGATAATCATATTGTGTTTATAATGATAAGACAGGGAGTTAACACTAACCTTTCTTATGAAAGAGTTATCATGGTTCTTTCGTGAGAAAGAACGTGTTGGGTAAAACCAAGGCTTCTCCCTCTTCGACGTTATACGTGACTCAGCTCTTACATAGTGAGCCTAATGCAACATAACCTCGAAAAGGATCTTATTGTAAGCTTGCAACTTGATAACTGACGCAACCAAGGCCTTCCCAGCTGGTTCGATGAGGAAGTATCATATAAGTTAATAAGCGCAATAACATGGAAACAAATCCAAGTGTTGTGAGGCATTAGCCTGTTTCTTCTCAACAAAATGTATATTATTTCATCTAGGATCTAAAGGTGTTTATCGCATAAGGTCTCAGTTTCATTTAACTAGTAAAAACCTTTCTTCAAGATTGTCCTTGACTTCATAGTCACACAAGTGTGATACTCACCCCTTGAGGGAAGGGTAACTAATCTTCTGACTAAAGGTCTTGACACCTAGGAAGTGGGTAAAATCATTTAAAGAACACTGATTCAAAACTGCATATCAATAACCTTTGGACCGTCCTTGCATCAAACTTCTAAGTATATGCATTGTTTATTCTAGTTCGGGTGTTGACGAAAAAATTTCATTAACATTTAGGCACTAGAAGGAGGGCTTGAACCTCCAACTTTGTATTTATCCTATCAAAAATTAATTTGGTAAATTTATTGCTCCATGGAAGGGGAATTGAAATCGAAAAGAATGGAGGATTGAAACAAGGAACCAGCTCCTAATGCAACCCTTGAAGGAAGCCTAGATCTAACGCTCAATCTAAACAACAATGAGGAGAGGACAACCTCCAACCCTGTGCAGCCAATGAACCTAAATGCCATAGAGGAAAATGCCATTAAAATCATAGATTTGGAGAAGCAAGTCCAAAAAATGCAAGCTCAAATAAACGCTAATTAAGAGCAGAAGTCTCCAAAGGTCACTTAGTCTAGCCAGAAAGAGGTGGATGAATCTCCGAAAAGTAAGGCTCCCGTCCAACAGTCTGAAGCAAAAGTGAAGCTTAAGGCGCCTCCTCTAAAAAGAAAAGAACCCATTTAATAGAGATTGATCATCAAGGAAATCATTGTGAACAGGAGCAATCTGGAAGCTCTAAGTCTAAAGGCTACGATCCTAAAAGGGCAAATTATGACAATACAGAGTCTTACCTCGAAGATATTGCTAGAAAGACTGTCAAAGATTTGTTGGGAAGCAAAGGGAAAAAAACCCAGAATGACAGGGTTAATGATAACGAAAGGGTAGCTCCTTTCATTGACAAAATTGTGAGTACCATAATACCATCTTGGGTAATGGTTCCAATAATAAAATACCTCGGAACCAATGACGCTGACGATCATGTAATGACATTCGACAGCCAAATGGATCTCTATAATGCTTTAGGAGCCGTTAGATGCAAACTTTTTCTAGTAATCCTCCAGGGAGCAGCAACTAGGTGGTACCGTCAGTAAAGAGAAAATACCATCTATTAGTGGAAGCATTTTTCCTACGATTTTTCTGCACAATTTTGCATTTGTAAGGATCCAATAGTTGACTACACAGTCATTGCTAACATAACCCAGAGGCAAGGGGAATCCCTAGGAGATTACTTGAAAAGTTTCAATGTGGAAGCATTGAAGGTAAAGGACATGAATGACCGTGATAAGCTAATCGTTGTGCATTCGAGGTTAATTGAGAACTCCCCCTTCTTAAAAGAACTATATATCCATGGTTGTAAAGACTTACAAGACTTCCACTTTCAGGTTGATAAATTCATCTGTATGGGTGAACTGCACTTCATAAAGAAGAAGTTTGGGCCTCGAGGGGAAAGAGGAAAGCCGAGCTTTGGTAGAAAGCCTCAAAGTGGAAGGTTTGGATTGGATGGAAATCAAAAAAGTCAAAGGTGGGAGGATTCTAATTCCAATGCAGCCGCTTTAAGCAAGCCCATTTCTTTTGTGTATGCCGTGGAAAAAGAAAGGGTCAACAACTTCTCTATCTCATTCAAAGCCAAGAATTTCCCTAAACCCCACGCTGGTGGATAGTATTATGAGTATCACAAAACAATAGACATAAGACCGACGAGTGCAAGGTTTTGGACAGGATTATGCATAAGCTTATACGAGAGGGACATATAAAGGGATTTGTTTTGACAAAAAAACGAATGGACAACAGAAAGTTTCTGCAAATGCAATAGAGGCCACTGTGGAGGAAGGTCATCTAGACTTAGGCCCATAAGTAAACCGAATCAATGTGCTCCATGGTGGGCCACATCCTGCTGGAAATTGCTTGGTAGCTAAGAATCGATAGCAAAAGGAGGCTCACGAAGGGATATTCTCCATTTAAGAGGAACCCACATTGAAAAATTCCCGTTGAACTCTCTCAAGATGCATAACTTGGTGATTTCACCGGAAGTTCTGAAGAAAGGGGTCCATCATCCGCACAATGACCCTCTTATGATAACAACTCAAATTGGACTCTATGTTGTTTCTAAAATCCTTGTTGATACAGGGAGTGTCGTCAATGTCATCTTCAAGTATGCTTTTGATCAAATGGGAATTTCTGAGAAGTTGGAACCAAGCAATGAGCCAATCTTTGGCTTCAACAATAAAGGATCAACTCCTGTAAGACAGATCATTATCCTAGTCCAAGTTGGCTTATCTCTACTCCACTGAACCTTTGAAACTCTCTTTGCTGTGATCAATAAAACACCCTACTACAATGCCTTCTATGGTCGACCTTCTATAGAAGAAATGGACGCTTTTGTGTCTTCCAAGTATCTTATGCTAAAATTCTTGACTAAACAGGGATGGAGAACCATCCGGGGAGAGTAGTATAGTTCCCATGAATTGTACTTCGCAACGGTTGACAAATACAAAAGGGAGTATTCTTCGTACTTTGATTCTTCTACTATTTTTAAACCTTCAGATGATGAGTTCTTACATCCAACATTCGAAGCCAAAATAAAAACTAATAAAGCTTACAAACGTACAAATGGTAGGTACGCTTCTTTGAGATGCAAAAAGGAAGAGAATCGATAACATAAATTTGGCCGAGAAAGAACAAATTATCACAGACTTGGATTCCAGAGGATACACTGAAAGGATAAGACCACTAGAGGATTTGGAAGAAGTAAACGTCGTTTCAGAGCATAAGCCCAAAGTCATCAACATACGGAAAAGATTGACAGAACCCTTGAAGAGTGACCTAGTTCAGTTCTTGCAGCTCAACAAGGATGTTTTCGCTTGGACCCATTCAGACATGGTCGGAATCAATCCTTCTATCATGAGCCATGCCATAAACAATAACTCTTCTGTAATCCCAATCCGATAAAATGAAGAGGCAATACAATAGGGACCAATCAGACGCTTTAAAGGAAAAAGTCAAAAGGATAGAAACAAATGGGCTTATCCAAAAAGTTTTGATCCCAAATGGCTAACCAATCCTGTGCTAGTAAAGAAGTCCAACGGGAAATGGAGAACGTGCGTCCATTATACAAACTTAAATAAGGCATGCCCAAAGATTGATATCACTTCCGTGGATAGACACATTGGTTGATGCAACAAGTGTCCATAAGATAATGTCCCTGATGGATGCTTACTCGAGGTATAATCAGATCCCATTGCATAAACCCGACGAGGAGTATACATGTTTTATCACCGATTGAGGAACATTTTATTACAAAGTAATGCCCTTCGGATTGAAAATTGCGGGAGCAACATACCAAGGGCTAGTGAACAGAATGTTCCAAGAGCAGATAGGGCGCAACATGGAAGTATATGTAGATGATATGCTAGTGAAGTCCATCAAAGCAGAAAACACCTACAGGACATATAAGTGATGTTCAACATCTTAAGAAGTTAACAAATGAAGTTAAGCCCACAAAAGTGTTCTTTAGAGGTCCAATCCAGAAAATTCCTAGGATATGTGGTAAGTGAACATGGCATTGAGGCTAGTCCTAACCAAATTCAAGCCATAAAAAATATGGAGAAGCATAAAACAAGCAAAGAAGTCATGAGATTAAACAGAAAGGTAGCAACCCACGGTAGGTTCATTTCCAAAGTTGTTGAAAAATGTGTCCATTTCTTTGTTGTTATAAAGAAAAATAATAACTTCAAATGGAACGAAGAATGTAGAAAGGCCTTTCAAGAATTGAAAGACTACATGGGAAAACCCCCAATTCTGTCCAGTCCCTAGAAGGGAGAATATTTATACCTCTATATGGACATTTTAGAATATGCAGTAAACTCAGTCCTTATAAGAGAGAGTGACGGAATTCAATATCCAATTTACTACGTCAGCAGAAGGTTAAAGGATGTAGAAACCCAATACCCAATGGTGGAAAAATTAGCATATTGTCTAACACTTGCAGCAGGGAAGCTTAGAGGCTACTTCAAAGCACATCTTAACTACAACAAAACAGGCCATTTGTTTCGGTTATTTACCCTCTGTTGCTTCGGTTCAGCAACCGAAGCAAATGCAGACGATGCAACTGACTAAAATTTGTTGCTTCGGGTGTTACATCTAAGCAAAACCAACTTTTTTTTGCTTTGGTTGTGCCAGCAACCAAAGCAAAAAAGTGCTCCATTTGCAACAAAAATGGTTCTACTTATTGCTCTAGTTATGGCTACAACCGTAGCAATAGAAATACATATCAAATCAAATGACTACCACTTACAATTACATAATTAAACTATATAATAATATAAATTCGATAATGAAACACACAAACATTATTCATTGATAATGTTAATAATTCATGCATTTAAAAGTATTTACATAATAGAAAACAATAAAGGTCATTGACAGTGTTAACAACCCTGTCTTCGTACAACAAAACGGAACATTCAGTAGCATAGTTGTACAAATCAAACATTTACAGCAAAAACCATGTACAAATAATTCTAACTTACTAAAAAAATCATACTTCAAGAAGGTGAAGGTTGTGCAATATTCATCAAATGAGCCTTCCACTAAAGACGAACTTTTAAAAACAAATCAAGCTCTCACTAAATACAGTGCCATAACTCCAATGTGCTTCAAAATATCTCTGAGAATATAGACAAGTATAAATTATCAGTTCAAACATAGAGATAACAAAGACAAACTGCCACAATATTAATAGAAATACCACTACTAATTTTACGATGCACATGGATGTCCACTAAATAATGATATAGCAGTGACTTACACAGATTTATTACAAAAAATAGGTATCTTGTATGTTATATCAGCCTTTGAAGAAGTCGAAGTTCAAGCAAGAGCAGCCAACTAAGAACTATAAATTGTGAAGTCCTAAGGTAAATCACAGGAAGAGCATACAGTGATGTAGCTATGTTCCCTTCATCTAGTAATCAGAGCAGCTACCTTATGTTTAGCCTGATGTTTCACCAAACTTGATTACTCATAACCATGCAAAATCAATGAACATAAGATATAACCTTAAAAAGAGCATATTATGATTCACAGTTAACTTTGTACGGTGTATATATTGTCCAAACAGTCTATGGATAAAACTAAAAATGTAGATCCTATTAAAGATGCATAATGGATATCTATTAACACTTACTGTATGGAAGCAGTCATCTATTAACCATTTAAATTATTTGGTTTAAAACACATATTACATATATATTTGCTCCTTCAAAGTTGGATGAATCCATTTCAAATCCTAATTATTCAAACTAGCTAAATGTTCCACTGAAATGAGCATTTCCATGAACATGTTTGCGACAGCAACAATAGAATTTCTATTTAGCATTACTTAATGACATATCATCGCAATTATAAATAATGTATGTCTAACATGCTACCTACCTAAAGCTATCTGCTTATAGCACGTCTATTACTACACTACCACAATGACATACAGGTTCAAACTAAAGTGCAACTGTATATACCAAAAATACATTAACATTTCTGAAGTGAAGCACAACTTTAACCTATTCCACATAGAAAAATAACAAAGCATGATCACAAAGCATTTGTATTTGTTAATAAACTACCCCACATTATTAAATACTACACATGTCAGTAATCATCCAATCCTACTACACATGCAAGTTGCTTGTAATCTTAAACTAAATTAATTATAATTTAGAATAAGAACAGCGAAGATGGTATTAAACAATAAAACTCGAAAATTGTGGAATTACAAATATAATATATTACCTCCAATGTGTCTCTATTTCCATCATCCCCATCTCTCCTCTCATTGTTAGCAGACAACTACTTTTCATCTCCCCCGCCTCACCACAATTAATAGCTCATCCTTCAAGTTCAAACATGAAAGTAACCAAATGATACTGGTAAAAGACACTTAATCACATTTACATCTCCCCTCATTTGTATAGAAAGATAACCAGGGATTGACAGTTTTTAACGGCTGAACCTGTGGACAATAACTTAAAACCCAGATGAAACTGGTAAGAGAGATAACAGGAATTCAGACATAGAGTATCTACTACCATTAGAACCTCACTGATAACTACGTTTACTATGTTATCCAAATGATTGTACGAGTAATGGACTAATATCAAAAAAGAGCTAAAAGTCTAGTAATTGTGTTTGTTATGTGCACTGCTAAGTAGATATAAATTTGCTGACCCAAACTTGAAATTTTAACAATTAGAGTCAAAAAATTTAAGCATACTTTTTCTTTTGTGGTGAAGAATTAGCATTCAAGATGTCATTAACAATTTATTACATGGTTTCAACAAACATATTTGATTGAGATTGTGTTCAAATTGCAAGTTACTTGATTTGCAAAAGCTGCACATAAAAGTTCTATTTCACATTATCTTATAAAATAAATTATCCTTTGCAACAAAGCAGGTGACTTCTAAGAATTTAAATCACTCACAATAAATCAAACGATTTAGTGAATTGCTAAATAGAGAAGGAAAATAGAAAGTGGGGGGAAATTCGACTCATTTCTATTCCCTACTAACAAAAACTAGGATACAACCAAAGTTGTGCTGCTGTTAACAAAAATTGCTGCCAAACGTAAGATAATCAATATGGATTAATTTCACTTTGTGTCATGACTCATGAACTTTGTATGTACACTGATGAACACCACAAAAAACAGAAGCAACCACTGTATACATGTAAGGCATTTGTACTTAAAACTAGCTTGAGAAGATAATGATTTTGAGCACCAAAAATTTTGTACATCAAACTGGAAATGTTGCAGTATATGTAACACGTACATTGCAGAATAATAATTTTACAGGAAATAAAAAATGAACCAGGTAAAATTGCTAACTCATTTTATTATCATCTCATTTTTATTGTTGATTGCTTCTATTTTTTGACCTATGATTATTTCTGTTTGTTTATCCTATGATTGCTTCTGTTTTTATTTTGATTGCAATGAAAAATATAAATGGAATTAGTCCCAGGTCAGAGAAGACTTGGTGTATTTACATAAGAATCATGAGTTTCATCTCTAAAATCAACATATTAGACATGAAATCTGTCAGGCATTCTTCAAGCATTCAAGCAACATATAAACAGTTTAGCAAACATCCAAGCAAAAAATAGGATATCATGCTCATGTTTATGGTTCCTGTATGAAGATGTCAATAATCCTCTAAATTATGCAAAAAAAATTCCGTAAATGAGATGCTACTGATTTAGTTACAGATAGATCCATCTGTAGTGTAAACAGCAGCCAAAAGCTCAAAGTTAACATATAATAACTGTGATGTCCATCCGAAGAGTGATTGTACCCCTATTTTCATTTAAGTTAATATGACGAAATTTATCAGAAACATATTAGAGAAATTGAAGCGCTGTAACATCATTTTGCATTGTGGAATGACGTAAAAGAAAAAAATGAAACAGTTTTACATTGAGATACAATAAACTGAAGTAACAATAAAGTTAGAGCTATAATGTGCTAAGAAAATTTTATATTAGTTGTCCAGTACGTTGCTTATAACTAACACATTAAATACCCAGATAACTATACTTGATACATCAAATAATAAATATTAACGTTAGGTTTGGGATTTTCTTTTTTCACTGGTTTCCAAAATCACTAAATTAGTTACTACTAATTTTGATCAGATTAATCAATAAATTCTGACTAAAAATATATCATGTAGATTAAAATAACTCAACTGAAACCTACGTACAACAACTTATCCAAAATTAGTTGCTAAACAGCTTTGCTGATAAAATAAATAAATAAAAGTGCAGATGTAGTACCTTAATCGGATTATTTACTATTAACATAAGAGGTCCACTCTCACTGCTACGACAACATAACGACCTTCAGTTCACAAGGCAACAAATCCCACGAGCATGAACTGTAGAAAATTGACTCCTGCTTAATTCGGTGCTCATGGCAAGCAGCCACAACCATCCCTAACTTCAAAGAAGGAACGCTTCATCAGATCTGAGCAGACTAATAGACTTCGACGAGAAGTGACAGAGAAAATTAAGCAATCAGACTTTGAGTTTGGGTAACAAAAGACTGGCTAGATGGAGCGACATCCATTATTTGCTTCAGATATACGAGTTCAACAATCATTCTGGCCGAAATACCTCAAATTGATTGTAAGTCGCCATGTTATCAAATGTTTTCGAGCGCCATCATGAAATTTCCAATTTTTAGGGTTGAGAAATGAATTGCAGTTATGCCTGTAAGTATGGCTGAGGTCGGCTACTTCGGGTTTTGTTTTCTTCCACCTGATTTGCTTATGTGAATGTGCTGTCGGGCGTGTAACCGTTTGCATAGCCGTGTTCTTTGAAAAAAACTTTAAATAAGCAAGTACGTCACATTTTTTGTTGACAAAATAAAGTAACCGAGTTTTTAGCCTCAAGGAAAAAATGAACAAAAAATTGTTCCATAAGGACAAGAGGCTAAAATTTTATCTATAAGGACAAATTCTAGTGTAAAGAGAGGAATTCAGGGGCCCACTATAATTTCATACTTTACAATAAATTTGTCCTTATGGATAAAATTTTAGCCTCTTGTCCTTATGAAACAACTTTTTGTTCATTTTGTCCTTCACACTATTTTCCTGTAATTAATTAATAATTTTTTTATCATTAAAGTAGTCCAGAAAGAAAGTAATTTACAAAAAAAGTTGATATTGAAATTGTCATCTATATTATTATTCATACATTATCACTATAAATTATTAAATACAATTTATTTATTACTAATTAATTATATTAAATCACCAACTATTAACTATTAACTATAATCTATAAATTATTTCATAAATTCCATTAACTATTAATAAATTCATTTTTCTTTTCATGTTACTTCAATTTTCTGCAAGATTGGTATTTGGTAATAATGAACACAGCATATTTTGACTTATTTCAGAAAAATTCAAAAATTAAATCATTTTGAAAATAAGATATACTAAATTTGATTATTAGTTATAATCATAAAATATTAAAATTTAAACACTATTCTTAATTATTAATATTTCTTATTAATTATTGATTATTAAATAATTTTCATAGTTATTGATTATTTATTGATTGTATAATAATTATTTAAAATTATTTATTAATACTAAATATCATTTAAACAATATTCAATTTTATTAATACTTGTTATTTATTAAATATTTGTCTTAATATTAAATAATTATTGAATATTAATCATTTAATAATAATTGTCGATTACTAATTATTAAAAATCAATTATTAAATATTAAATATTGACTTCTTAATTATTAAATATTAATTATTTATTGAATAATAAATTTAATATTATTTATAATTATTGGTGATTTATTATTTAATATTGACTATTATTTTATTTATTAATTACAAATTATTAATTAATAAATTTAAATAAATTCAATAAATAACTATAATTATAAACAAATGCTAAGTTTTAAATTTCTATTTTTAATATTTCTTCTTAATTATGGATTATAAAATATTTTTCATATTTATTGATTATTTATTAATTATATAATAATTATTTAAATTTAATTATTAAATTCCAAATATCACGTCATAAGTATTAAATTTTATTTTAAATCTTTATTTATCTAATATTAATCTTAATTATAATATAATTATGGAAAATTAATTATTTTATAATAAATATTGATTCTGATTGTTGAAAATTAAATATTAAACATTACTTGTCAATTATTACATATTACTTGTTAATTGAATTTTAAATGTTAATATGAATTACTAAATGTTAATTATTAATTATTTAATATTAGTTATTACTTTATTTATTAATTATTGAATTTAAATAATAAATATTTAATTATGCGAACGACTATTTTGAACACAATTTTGTGCACACAAAATTAAATACATAAATTGTGGACCATTGGATTTGTCTGTCTTTACATGAAATGTGGAATTCATGGGAAGATTCAATAAATCAAAATTTGTGTATCAACTTTTGTGTCATCAAGTTGTGTTCAAATAGAATTTCCCTTTAATTGTTAATTATTTACTATAATAAATTACTAAATATAGAAAATAATTGTTGATTATTTATAATAATTAGTAATTACAAATTGTTTGTTGTTGGTCATTAATTATAGTAAATAATAAATAGTGATATATGTAAACTATTGTTTATGATTGTTAACACATGCATCTGTTCCAACTTGGCTAATTTGTAGTTGCTTCGGTTCCTTACCAACCAATGCAGTAACATTATTTACTTTGGTTGTAAAGTTATTTTTACAACAGAGGCAACTAAAACCATATTTTTTGGTGTATTTGTTTCAGTTTCTAAGAAACTGATGCAAATAACACTATTTGCTACAGTGCATTTGCTTCGGTTGTTAACACAACTGAAGCAAGTGACATTATTTCCTTCGGTTGTAAGGATAATGGAAGCAAATTACACTTTTTCTTCTATGCATTTTCTTTGGTTGTTACCACAACTGAAGCAACTAAGGCGAAGCAAAAATATATTTTGTACCAGTGCCTATTAAGGTCTTGACTAGCTTTCCACTTAAGCATGTTTTTAGCAAGCTAAAAACCTCAGGAGCAGGGGCAGGTTACATCATAATTACCCCTGATGGGCATAGCTTGCACTATGCAATGAAGTTAGGGTTCTAAGCTACTGACAATGTGGCTGAATATGAGTCAATGATGTCAGGGTTGAATCTAGCACTCTAGTTAAAGATACCTCGAATAGAGATCTTTAGTGATTCACAACTAATGGTAAATCAGATAAAGCAAACCTATCGAACCAAGGATGCACGGTAAGCCCTATATGTAAAAAGTATATTAAAGATGGTTTTCCAATTTGAGGATTTCTCAATACACCAAATACCCAGATGGGAGAATACCCAAGCTGGTTCATTAGCCAAATTGGCCAGTTCCTGAGGAGCACCCGAAACTCGAGTAATCCCTGTACGATACCAAGAAAGACCCAGTATCGAGCATGAGGACCATGAAACAAGAAAAGAATTGTTAGTCCTAACTAGATCCCAAGCTTCGAAAAGGGGAGATGAAATTGATAAATAGGTAGTTTCAAGTGAAGAACCTCCTTCAATATAAATGAATTATCATCGTGAGAGTACTTGGATGACTCCTATGATAGATTACCTTATGAACGGAACTTTTCCCCTTAGCATAAAAAACGCGAGGAAGATAAAACACCAAGCCCCTACATTTGCGATTATGGAGGGGGTACTGTATAAGAAAGGGCATTCACTTACCTACCTGAGATGCGTAAGCCTCGAGAATGGGCTTAATTTGTTGAAAGAATCACATAAAGGATTATGCGGGGACCACTCTAGTGGGATTAAACTAGCAAAGAGGGTCATGTGACAAGGATATTATTGGCCACAAATGGTTAATCAAGCAATTGAGTATGTCAAGAAGTGTGAGAAGTGTCAAAGTTATTCTAAAATACCCCGGCTTCCTCCTAGTGAGCTAATCACTATCTCAAGCCCTTAGCCATTTGATGTATGAGGAATAGATTTAATTGAGCCCCTACCAATCTCCAAAGGTGAAGCCAAATATTTCGTAGTAGCTATTATTACTTCACCAAATGGGTAGAAGCAATACCCCTTCCAACAGTTACATCCAAGAAGGTGTTGAGACTTGTGATAAAGAATGTTCTTTCTCGCTTTGGGATTCCTTACAAAATAATATCAGACAATGGAACATAATTCGAGAGTGAGGAGTTCACTCGATTTTGTGAAAAGAATGGAATTATCAAAAGCTTTTCCTCGGTAGCCCATCCAAGGGCAAACAGAGCCATTGAAGCTGCAAACAAAACCGTAAAGACAATCCTCAAGAAACGACTAAATCGAGCCAAACGAAATTGTGTTGAAGAATCACCCTTGGTGCTTTGGGCATATAGAATTTCCGCCAAAACAATGATAGGGCACACTCCATTTTCTTTGACATATGGATATATATATATATATATATATATATATGTATTTATATATATAATGGAGAAAAAAGGTCCACAAAACTACCAACATGCCTGGTAGGTAACCAATGGATAATCTACTCAGGAAAGACTATATGTGATTGTGTAGAAGGAAGATAAAAGAGCTCCGGGTAAATCACTGCCCATGTTACTTCACAATCGAGTTCTGGCAAGGCCACCATGCGAAAGTGAAGTAAATCTACTCCTACATTCTACAATAGTCTCTCCAAAATATAAAAATACAAGTATAAAATAAAACAAGAATAGAACATATCAAGGAAGGAAAAGACTCTCCCGATCTGCACTTCAATAGTCTACACATGTAAAAATTACTATTGGTACCTCCGGAAACGAGGATACATGGCATGCTAAGCAAGCAACCTCCCCAGCATTGACATATGGATGTGAAGCCTTGCTTCCGATTGAGGTTGAAATCCCTTTATGCAGAAGGATAGCCTATGCATTTGATCCAAATAAAGAGTTAAAGAAGGAATCCTTAGACCTAATACAAGGATTAAGAGACGAGACTACGATTAGAACAATTAAATACCAAAGGAGAATCACAAAGTACTACAACTCAAAGGTCAAAACTAGAACCTTCACAAAAGGATATTTGGTCTTGCGCAGGGTAATGTCCAACACAAAGAACTCATCGGATGGTCCGCTTAGCCCAAATTGGGAGGGACCCTTAGTCATTCATCATGAAGTCATACCTGGGATGTATCGATTGTGCAAGACAAATGGTGAACTCGTTCCTAGAACATGGAACTCGGAACATTTAAGGCCATACTTCTCAATGATATATGAGTAGAAGAAGGTCTTCTCCAAAACATATTCACACAAGGGAATGGAAACCCTCTCAAAATATCAAGGTAGCCTAAGATGGGTCTGACTAGAAATGGATAAAAACCCTTGTCATCGCAAAGTTGGTCAGGGAAAGGAACTCCCCGTAGGGAGGGGGTGGTGAGTAAGCCTTCATCTGCACCCAAGTCAGAAAGGGCCAGGTTATAGCATCAAAAGCATAAGCCTCCGACCCACACCAGAAATGGTCGTGATGGAGCAACTAATTAGCACGCCTTTCCACTGCTCGCAAAAGAGTACGTGTTGCCTCTATTATGAACTAAGCACGTCATACCTCTGCTCGTAGAAGAGCACGTCATACCTATGCTTATGTTCCGCATTACCCGCCGAAGCGAACGCAAACCACTAACATCGCCTATAATGGTCAGGATAGGGCACCCCTCCGAGGGGGGTGGAGTGTAAGCCTTTATCATTGTCTACGATGGTTAGGATAGAGCATCAAAAGAGTAAGCCTTAATTCTGTGTCTACGATGACCTGGTTTAAGTATCTAACACCTTATTATCACCTATAATGGTCAGGATAAGGCGCCTTCTGGACGGAGGTCGGGTAAGTCCTTGGGCCCTGCTTGTGTATAAGATATCCAAGCGCACCAGACACACATGCCCAAAGAGTTTCCAATAAAGCACGTACATCCTCTGCTTTGACAGCAAAAGCCCAAAGAGTGGCTCAAGAAGCACATACAACCTCTACTTCATAAATCAAACCCGAAAGGGGTAACAAAACACATTACCAGAAGAGGATTTCTGGACTTCAATTCTTAATACCCGAACAAGGGTTGGTTTGGGACTTCTAATAATACCAGAAGAGGATTTCTGGTCTTTAATTCTTAATACCTGAATAAGGGTTCGTTCGGGACTTCTAGTAATACTAAAAGAGAATTTCTGGTCTTCAATTCTTTTTACCTGAACATGGATTGGTTCAGGACTTTTATTAATGCCAGAAGAGGAATTCTGGTCTTCAATTCTTAAAAATCGAACAAGGGTTGGTTCAGGACTTCTATTATTTCAAGAAGAGGATTTCTAGTCTTATACTCGAACAAGGGTTGGTTCGGGACTTCTATTATTTCCAAGAAGAGGATTTCTGGTCTTTAATTCTTAATACCCGAACAAGGGTTGGTTCAGGACTTCTATTATTCCCAAGAGTTGTAACAACCCGAATTTCCTCGCCCTTCGAATCGGCCGCAAGGCCTGATCCGAAAGTCGGAAATCCTAGGATTACTAACTTTGGATACACAACAACATCAGAACAAACACAAAAGACCTTCTATTAACATCATTGTTATTGATTGATTGTTTGGATTCTACTCGACTAGTTTATGAGCAAGTACGCTTTTACATTTAGCTTTGGATTGGGTAGAAATATTTGTATGCTAACACCTCGTGATTTATTTCCTGATTTGACTATGAGGTGTTTAGCGAAGTTGTTTGGTTCATTTCAATTTGATGAATGATTTTGAAATGAGATTTTCTTAAGTGAAAAGAAAGGTATATTCCCGATTTTGGATAGGGAATGTTTTATAAAAATATTTTATAAAACATAAAGGATTTCGAGGATCAAACCCGATGTTTCCAAAATGATTTAGAAAAGTATTTTGTGTTTGACATTGTAATTCAACACATAACCGATTAGTTTCTATTGATGATATATTATTTGAAATAAAAAAATATTATAAATAAAATTATCAAATAATTTATTATTAAACAAAAATAATAATATAGATAATAAGAAATAATATGGAAGAATATTTGGCTGTAGGAAATAAGTAGCAGAGGAATTGTTTTGGTTTTTAGTGAAAGGAACTGGTACACTATTTTATAATACAAAGGTAGGGAATGGACCATAGAAGGAAAACAACACGTGGTATGCTACGAAGACAAGTGTTTAAATTCACAAAAGGCTGAGGACAAGTGGAGAAGAATTTCAGCACAAAATATTTAGATAATCGGACCAAATCTTAAGAATGATATCCTAATATATTGTTTGAATTTGAACGTTGGAATAGGTTGATGAAATGTTAGGAAACAGATGAAAGAACGTTAAATTTCAACTTAGTTTTCAAAGCAAAATAGATTAGCTTACTAATTCAACAACAGATTTTTCAAACACTAAATCTGAAAGTAAATTAGATTTGCTTTTCTCACTAAATCCCGTGATTTATACCCCAACGTTAAGTTCCAATTATTCAAATAAGATAATAACGTTAATATCACTTGTTTTTGGCGAACATTCTAATAAAAATTAAATTTAAAATAAATAGTTTATTAAATAATTTACAAAATTTATTTTTCAAAGTTTTAAAATTTTCAATGGATTTTATTTTCAATTGATAAATCTTTTGTAAACTAATAATTTAATCAAAGATGATATTATGCCGAATTACGTCTCTCGCTTTCTTTCCGATTCATGCCACTACCATGACTAAAGGTAAGTTTAACTTACGGTTTTACTCATTGCAAGTTGCTTACTTCGGTTTACACTGATATCAGTAGTTGTTAATGGTATTGCTTTCCTTTTGTTTTGTGTTTTATTGAAGTAATTCAGTTATTGGTTGATTTTAAATCTGCATGCTTTTAAATGTCATACTGTGCAAACCAACATAGATATTTAAAGATATATATATATATATATATATATATATATATATATATATATATACGATTTCAGAAAACTTATATCCAACATGAGATCAGTTTGGTTGTTTGCTTTACTTAAGTATTTTCTGTCATAGTTGCTTAGTTTCTGTACCATTCGAGTGCATGTCATAAGTGGCTATCCCATGCAAATTGATTTTTCTGTATAACTCTCACTAGTCACTACTATGCTTGCTTATCTGGTTGCATGCCTCGGTTATCTTTTTCTTCATAAATTGAGCCCTCATATTTCATGTATTTATGCAGTATGTAGGTGTGTGCTAACTTATATTGTTTGGTGTAATTTATTCCTATTTGACTTGCATGCATATTGTCTCTCCTATGTAGCACAAACTCCCCTTTTAAAATGATGCATGTTGTAGTATTTTCCTAATGCTTGGTCACTATCAAAACCAACCTGCTGCTTTCCGGTATATACATTTCGCCATTGCTGTACTGACCGTATTCTTATGCCTGAACCCAAATTATATGTGGAGAACTGCCTTGCATTTCATATGACCTGAAACCTTTGTCACTTGTCATGACAGTTGAACTGCCATTTGTTACATTCCCTTTTTCTTTGCTGCATTGTAAGTTCTAACATTTTTGCTCACTAGTACATACCCAATTTCATGCATAGAAACATTTGATTGCCTTATAAGTGAATGTACTTCCCCTTGTTGTTCACTCTGTATGCTTCCTTATTTTGATCCATGGTGTTATTTTGGTCCCACATGTTGATACTGCGTGTTTAAAGTTCCGGTATGCTCACCTTGCATGTGTCGATATTATGGTCTTCCCTGCAGTACTCTTTTATGTAATTTCTACACTTTGGACAAATTTACTTACTATGCATGCCAAGTCCCATGTTCATGCATGGTTTAGAATTTTCCTTCTCATCCTACAAAGACTGGAACCTTATTTACTTGCTTTATTTGTGTCATATTGAGAATAAAAGTTAGTTAGCCTATAACTATTGTGGACTGCACTGTTAGACCTTACCCATTCGTATGTAGACATCCACATGTTCTTTTCCATGATATTCCCATAATATTTCAGTTCATCCACATGTTCATTGCCATGATATTACTATAATATTTTGGTAGTCCATGGTTACTACGCACAAATTATTAATAAGTTTACAAGATTAACTAATTTATGTGATTTAATCGAAGTTTGTTAACTTGAAATAAGTTTAATCCTGACTCGAGTGTTTTGTGTTTTTACATGGAACACTCGGGTCAGGTCCTAAGTGTTCCAGGCTTAAGGATTTCAGCTTGCAAAGAGGAGAGGACCGTGAAGACGTGGAGTCGCATGCATGCGCTAAGCTCGACAAAACAATAATCTTCTTGAAAAGAAATTTATGTATAAATTTATATTATTTCTTCCGCTGTACAAATATTGTATACAACTCTGAAATTATATAAAATTTTATTCCGCTGCAAGTTTTGTATACTGTGATTCTGTATTTATTCTGTTTAAACCTTGTAAGCCAATAACAATCTGTCGTTTTGAACGTTCCGAGTTGGTTTAATTACCGACTTTGGATGGTCAAAAAAAGGCAGGTCATTACAAGAGTGAATTTCTGACCTTCAATCTTTAAATTCCCAAATGAGGGCTAATGGCCAATACCAGAAAGGAGTTTCTAAAATTCAATCCTAAGCAATGTTCGGGACAAGACTTTTATTTCTTTCCAAAAAGCAAAGTTATAACCTTATACTGTGGAGACCTGAGCAAAAATTATGTAGCCTTCCATCCTATATCCCGCAGCGTACTACGGAGATGATGATATAGACATTTCATTGTGGAATCCGATATTAATAATAATATCCATTCATAGTTTACCATCAGGATGTTCTCTAAACTCTCTCCTTTATTTTCTGATAGAATATGAAGCATAAATTAGGATTGAACAATAGATGCAGGTTTAACATGTTGTTAGGGTTCCAAACAACACTTTACTTGATACATGTGCGAATAACTATGGAAACTATGTAAAAACTAACGTGGAATACTAGTTGATTGAAGTTTATATAGGAAAAATGCAAGGGAAATCAGGAAAAGAAGTTTGACTTGAAAAGTCAAAAACACCCCTTACTAGGGGGGCAAATGTTACTACCAAAATTGACTCTGAGACAGGATGACGGTGAAGGGGGTAGCGGACTGACATGAGCATAAAGAGATCTTCCGTTGGCAAAGGTTCAACACAAGCAAAACTAAGCATAGGGTAAAATCGAGATCCTAGGAGAGACTCCGTAAGGGCAAGCAACTGGCACACTCAATAAAGAGAGAAGCTTAAAATCCAATACAAAGAAAGATTATCGGCAGGTTAATTCTGACAGGGTAGTTTCGACAGGGAGGATAACCGATAGTAAGTCATCTGAAAACCAGAAGCTAATAGAATGAAAAGCAAAGGACATCACAACCCGAGACCCATAAGGACGGAAGGGATATTGGTACTAACCAGCTTAATACCGATACGATAAGAACTTGGAGCAACATACCAGAACCTCAATCAGATGGACATTGAGAGGTCACTTCAATAAGCAGCAAATAGAGTACCGAAAGTAGTCCTCCAGAAAGCCGAGACACGTTTCAGAAAATCTATCGAAAGGCAATCTGGAACCCCAAAGAGAGACAAACTATCAACACTAATATGCTTAGTGTTGATACCGATAGGGGTAGAGGACTCGAGCACCTTTCACTTGAATCACAAAGGCAAGATCCACAAAGTGTTAATAGCAAGACCAAGAGTCCACAACAGAAGCACACATCTGGAAGCCATTTGCACCGGCAACTCGAAATCAATATAAAGGGGATGGACAAGCAATCAAAAAGGGTTTTGCAGATCAGAACCCTCCTCCTAGGGGAAGGAACTGACACCTCAAAAAGCGGTAAGTAAAGCCTTTAGAACCAAAGGAAAAGGAGGCCGAGAGCCAGTACTTTTGGAACGCAAGGGAAAAGCGTCCAGCAGGGGCTACTGTTAGCCCAACAGCAAAAGGGGCCTCGGTGTGTATAAATAAGACCCTATGGATCTCATTTTAGGGGTGGGGGGGGGGGGGGGGTGGGATTCTCATTTTCTCAATCTCGCTCTCTTTCTCTCTATTGCAAACCCTAATTTCCAAATCGAATTAGAGATTTTTTCAACTATTGTAATATATCTGTAATTAATAAAGAGAAGAAGTCCGGGACTTAAGCATTTCTCGATTTGATAATCATATTGTAACTATAGTGATAAGACATGGTGTTAACACTAACCTTTCTTATGAAAGAGTTATCACGGTTCTTTCGTGAGAAGGAAGGTCTTGGGTAAAACCAAGGCTTCTCCCTCTTCGAACGTTTATACATGACTTAGCTCTTCCATAGTGAGCCTAATGCAACCCAACCTAGAAAAGGATCTTGCTATAAGCTTGCAACTTGATAATTGACGCAGCCAAGGCCTTCCTGGGCTGGTTCGATGCGGAAGTATCGTATAAGTTAATAAGCGCAATAGCATGGGAACAAATCCGAGTGTTGTGAGGCATTAGTCTGTTTCTTCTCAATACATTGTACATTATTTCATATAGGATCTAAAGATGTTTATCGCATAAGGTCTAAGTTTCGTTTACTAGTAAAAACCTTTCTTCAAGATTGTCCTTGACTTCATAGTCTCACAAGTGTGATACTCACCCCTTGAGAGTAGGGTAACTAATCTTCTGACTAAAGGTCTTAACACCTAGGAAATTGTAAAATTAGTTAAAGAATACTGATTCATAACTGCATTTCAATAACCTTTAGGCTGTCCTTGCATCAAACTTCTAAGTGTATGCATTGTTTATTCTAGTTTGGGTGTTGACGAAAAATATCGTTAACACACCACAAACACAACATTCATAGAAACAACCAAATATGGTGCAACTGGAAACAGTGATGCAAATATACATGCAACATAAATGCAACATACGTCACATGCAACCATAAACAACCATCACACATATGTATAATGATGTGCCTTCATTATTAATAATCACGACTCATGGTTAATTCAAGTTCCAAATCGCATTATCACATAAGGATGGTAAATAATCTATTAAGCGTCACTGTTTGGTTAACTGCCTCAAGTTATCACTTAAATGATCGTTCATACTACCCTAAACAACTAAAAATTCAAAATCAAAATTCACCACAAGTCAATATACTTAGTGTGTAATTTTTTTTAACTCCATATAATATATTTATTTACAAAAATTCATGTTTTGAATTCTACACCATTCCGTTTTATTAATTTAATCGTTTGGGTTCATAACTACCAAGCATGATTTTTATGAAAATTTGATTTTAGCATAACTCAAAATCTACAAGAATAATTTTATTTTTCTCTTTTGTTAGGAAACTATAATCCAATAGATCTGGAAGATTCTTGTTTCACTGAACTCCTACTTATACTGGATCCTATACACTCATTCAAACATTAAACCGCAAATTATGAACCACCACTATGTGGCAGGATCAATTTAATTGAATTTAAATTATAGGTTAAAAGTTTGTTAAATTGATAAATTAAAATTATATCTTATTATATTTTCATATAAACCAAGATAATTTTTCAAAATTCAACTTGGAAATTTTAACTATCCCAAAATCGTCGAATATTCCGTTTCATTTAGAAATAATCCTACGAAGTATCTTATCAAGTGAAATGCGCAAATCTGCTAACTCTAATACTTTGAATATACACATACATATCCTACCTTAGTTGAAATTTTTAGAACTAAACTTCCAGATTTCAAAATCGTATCTCTTTGATTCAGTTAAAACTTTGTTTAATCCAAACAAATTTTCACGATAGCAAGTCTTTACTCAGAATCTCGAAATTGAACATCAACGATGCTGCAGCCATTGCTAGAATTATGTTCCAATGATCAGAGTAAGATCGGTGCTTTTAAAATCTTTAAAATCCACACGCTTCACAAAAAAAACTTTAAAATCCATTTATATTCATATACACTTTAAACTAATCTTAGTATTCCTTTTCAATCTTGAAAAACTCATTTCAAAATGAATGAAAATTTAGATCCTTCAATTCTCAACTGAAATCCATTTCCTGTTTATAATTCTTGTTTATAAATTACACTTATATAATTCTAGCTCTATATAAGATTACTCCACATAGGTTCCTCCTTGTTTTCATTCATATTAAACACTTTACTTAGGTTAAATTCTTATCCAACATCATCATCGAATGTCATATAATCAAACCGCGAAACTGAATTCACAAGGTGTTCATCTTCAATATTTTCATAATTATAAATCTACCCAACCTATGCAAAAGAGTGATACAATTACCATTTTAAAATAAAATAGTCAATACCTACAAACTAGTTGCACACAATTACAAAATAACCAATAGTAGTCACCTTTTGAATATGAGCATGAGTAATCAAACCATAAATGATAATAATAATTAAATATATATCATTTCCCATCAAAATAACCATCATAAAAACTATATTTAGTTTAAAATTTTACTTTATGTATGAAATCTTAGTAAAATTATTTTATTTACCAATTCTTTAAAACAATACAATGTCGATTTGCCTTGCGTAGGTGTTTAGAAATCTCTACCAACAATGTTGGCCAAACACATCAATTTGGAATTTATATGCCACTCAACAGATAAAAGTCATAATATAAAACATTTTATAACGCTAAAAAGTACGCACTTTCATATATATATATATATATATATATATATATAAGTTCAAACTCATAATAAACATTCCATTACCTTATCTCTTATTGAGTTTACCCCCACAAGGCCAAGATTCTCACTTAACCTTGCGCTATGATACCAAGCGTAATGACTAAAGAAATTCAACCCTTGAATTTTGAAATTAATACATTCTCTGTATTCACGTGCCTACACTCATGTACCCAAAACCCATAAGCTAGAAGAAAGAAGTTAGAGGGTGAAAAAGAAGAATGAAAGGTTAGAATAGAAGAAGAACACAAACACATAAAATCAAAGAAGATCAGAATCTCACAGCGAAATGGAAAAAAAATACCAATAAACTTTATATAAAGAGAAAACTGTATATGCACATGAATAAATAATCAGAGTACACAAGCATATCAGTATATACAGTCATAACAATCTGTTGTATAATGGCTGATGAATACAACACATACACTGCGGAAATAAGACAACACAAGAAAATATGAGAATACATATCGACACTAGATCCTCCCCTGCAGCTCCAATTAAATCCAAAGAAAGTCTAGAAAATTTACTTCGTCTGACTCGAGCATATTTGGGAAAATCAAAATTCCTGGATAAGTCTGGAATACTAGAGTGAGAAAACTCACATCATAGACAACTTGCTTAATTTTAGAAATCTTTTAAAAAGAACATAACCCTCGTAAGACGCGACCACACATAAACATGACACTTATTTTCCCCTTACAATAACCAAACACTTTTATATCAATCAAATTATATTATTATAATGTCTATGGAATCAACTTAAAATAAAATAATAACCGTAAGCGAAATTGGTACCCATAATCAAAATTTTCATCTGAATGAGCTTTACATACAAAAATGTGGCATGTATTGGGATTCGAATTTCCATACAATAGAAAGGTAAGGGACTATCTTCTTATCAGTACACTTCTAGGTAAATGTACCAGAGAGCATTATATGGACTCCCTGCATGTCAGAGCCGGTCTCCCCTTTAATATGATGCGCCAGATTACTTTATTCCTCGGGTAGTAAGTTCAAAAACAATGTGCACATACCTAGTCCTATGACTTGCACGGAACAAAAATATATATCCACTCTAGATTTAGGAATGATAACTCCTAAAGGGTGCGACCCGCATAGCTCTGAAGCAAATTCCTTGTTTTAACCATTACCAGTGTTGAGGCTTATGAGTTCACGATTTTACCTTTTCTCATACATGGAGCATATTCATATTCTGATACCACATCGCCATTTCGTCGATCAATAATTGACATTCACAAAAATACAACCTTCGAACTCATAAGTCTAAAGGAATGGGTGTTAAGCTAAGAGAAGTTATCTTCTTCGCTACCCAACAAATGTACGTTTATAAAAATCATTGTACGTGATCTAAGGTATGCAATGTCAGAATTCTTTCATACAAGTTGTCCAGAAATAGGACAAACCAGAGGTACTCTTTTATCATATCCTAGAATAATCCCTAGAATTAGCAACAAGAAGTCCCTGCATCATGCAGAATGCCAAAACGTTCGGACTATTGCTATAAATATAACCCAAGCAGCTAACAAGAGACATGAACAAGAAGTCTTTTCCGCTCTAAAGGTATACGCATTCAAATATAGATATAAGCATATGTATACGTGCAATTTCAGTTTTGAATGTAGAGCCAATTCGAAGTAGGTTTTGGATCCAATTTCAATCTCGGTTCCTTGAACTAAAACAGTATTAGTTAAAATAGAATTTATTTAATAGTTCGATCTTTTAATTATCAATCTAAATTTGTACAGTTAAGTACATTAACAACACAATCACTTTTTATTAAATCATTCGTTAAAATTACCTCATCGATTCTTTAAAAGCAATTCCATATACTTGTCTCAATGGAATAAGCATATTCACAAAAATCTTGTTTTCATTATTCCGAAAACGGTTGTCATACACTTATCTCGTTCAAGTAAATGTATTCACAAAATCATATTACTTCAATTACTTAGAAAATAGCGCTATATACTTAAACTAAATGGTAGAATTATAATCACGCATCTTGTACAGAACAAAGCATTATCATATGATACATTGTTTTTATTATAAACCCAAATAGTTTTATCTAACTTCTAAACTCTACAACTAAACTTTAATAGAAATTATGAAAATGATAATTTAATTTCTAACATATACTTTCATTTTCAAACTAGTATCATCCCTTGGATAACAATGAAGTCATTCAAGTTGGAGTATTCAGTTTACCTCTCAGACCTTAACTCGACAACATTATTATCTTTAAGATAAATAGAAGCTTGTTAACGCAAAACATCATATTTAGTAAATGTTATAATAAATTCCATTTACTATTCAATTTTTTTTAAAACAATTTTCTGCATTTGAAAATCACTTTCCAATATAATCATTGTTACTTAATTCATTATTAAGTAAATCGTTATTAAAACCATCATACTAGTTTTCAAAATTCCTTTAATAAAACTCATTTACCAAACTTAGATCTATTTCAAAATCATTTTATAAAATCCCTTATAAAATTCCAATTATAGATCTTATTTTAAAACTTGGTTTTACATGTCCTTTATGGAACTACCCACCTTATCAAGACTTGTTTGATTTTGAATCAATCTTTTACAACTTATATTGAAATCAAATTAAATCATTTATTAATTTTTTTATGAATATCCAACTTTTCATAAATTTCTATTATAGGGCCCAAAATCACATATATGTTGGTTTATTAGTTATATAAAGTTATTTATTAACATGTTCAAAATAGTCGAAATCTCTTATAAAACTTCTTCTAATATGAAACTTTATTTTGTAACTCTATAAAACTTATTTATAAAACTTGGTTAAGTTTTATCACTTGAAAAATCCAATTACAAAACTTATTTATAAAACAGGAATTTCGCTACCCAAATTATTTTACTATTTCATTATAAAATCCACTTATAAATATTGGTTAATTTATGAATCATTTATTTTACATGACTTATATAAAATTTGATTTTATAATTTTTTATATAAAATAGTCTTATAACATAACATTGCCAATTCGCCTGACGGTGAATCATCGTGTTGAAAATATTAAATTTAGGTCATCTACTACCAAGCACTTAACCAGTACAGTATATTGATTAATAATACATTAGTGTTGAATTTAATTCAACTACTGTAACAACCCGGAATTTTAGGGCCAGTTTAAAATTTTTATTTTAGAAATTTTAGTGGATTTTAATATTTAAAACAATTTATTTTAGACAATAACGACTAAAAATTTATTTTAAAACGAATAAATTATAAAGGGAGTTTAAAACAGTGCTGGAGTTTGAAAATTTGAATTTGAACTTTAACTGACTATACAGGATTCATTTTAAATCAGAATTGAGCAAAACGAGAAATATTTGAATCTGTTTAATTATATCTTTCTAAAGAATCTAAAAAACTGAAATTTCACTTTATAAATAGAAAGTTATGTCCAGTTTAAAATCTAGAAAAGTCGCTGTAGAATTATATATATTTTTAAATAATATATTGGCCTTAAAAATATCCATTTTGCAAACGACCTCGGTTTTCGACGAAACCACTTTTGTTGGAATCGGAATGTCAAATTATTGCTAGGTTTCAATTTTCATAATTTTTCGAATTAATATGTGAGTGTGGCAGGGGAAAATGTGTTTTGCCAGTTTCGGTCAAATTTAATCGACTTGAAAATAGCCATTTTTCAAACAGTCTCAGAATTCGACAAATTAGTTTTATTAGGACCGTATCGACAAAAGAAAGCCAGAAATAATTTTTCTGTAATTTTTAGAGTCCGTATGTGGCCTCGGTAATTTAAAATGTACATTTGAATTTAATATAAATTGATTTATATTTAAATTTTGAGAAAAACTTATCGTAATAGCCGAATTGGGTTACGAAACATATTCCATTGTCTCCGGGAAAGGGGTTATTAGCTAGGGGCGACATTCGTTGGGTTCGATTCAGAGTTAGTATCAACAAACAAATATTTCTTGAATTAAATAATTAATTAAATTAGAATATACTATTTTAAATACGTTCTATATATACCGTATGAATACACATACCCTAACCCTAATAACGAAACCGGCCGCCACTTTCTGATTCAAAGGCCGATACGCTCCAGAAAACCTCTTCCCTGTTCTTCCTCTATAATCAATGAAAATCGAATCTTCCAAATGCAAATCGATTAGCTCAGCGCGCTCTAAAGGATTGACGGTGGAGATGGAGTTTCTTGTGGTGGTTCAGGTGAATTTCGAGCTCAAAGTCCGGATGTTTGGGGCGTTTTCTGACTCGCAGGTGGGACCGAACTTCACTAGACGGCAGTGGTGGGAAGGTGTTGGCACGGCGGACGATGGTGGGGTCTCGGATGGACAGCCGACGACCTTGAGGAGCGTGCGCAGGTGGTTTCTTCATTCACGGTGATGGCTTCTCTTATACCAGAAGGAAGATGGAGGTGTCGGCCCTATTTTCAGAAAGGCAATGTAGTTAGTTTGTTAACCAGTTAAGGAACAATCAAATCTATTGAATCGTATAGCTTCAAACTTGAATAACTTTTTATTCCGTGGACAGATTTCGACAAACTTGAATCCATTAAAATCGTAACGAAGAGTACTACATCATAGAGCAAAGCAGATCTGAAAACTGAACACTGTGAGATTTCTTGTTTTAAAATTAAAATTAGAGTATATTGTTATGTGTTTGAAAACCTTTATTTATTCGCTGTTAAAGATTCCTCCTGTTTGGGGAACGAAATTTGAATTGGCTGATGATTGTTGGTGTGATCTGTTTTGAGGTAATTGTATATAATGAAAAAAATATCTTTTTATCATAAAGCATTATGTTAGAATGAAAATCCGTTTTGTTAAAAAAAATACTAATTAAATTAACCAATCATATATGTTAGAAATCATTCTAGTTAAATTAACCTGTCATATATGTTAGAGATCATATTTGGTAAATAAATCATGTCATCTATGTTTAATTTGAATTGGCAAATTACAAAGTGCCATTCATGTTTAATTAGAATAAAATTCTCATTTTTAGTGTAAAAAGTATATTTGAATAAAATTTCATTTTCAGTGTAAAACGTACATTAGAATAAAATATCACTTTGATATGAAATGTTACATTAGAATTAAAACATCATTTTGTTTAAAAATGTTAAATATGTTAAAAAAAATATTTTTTTTAGAAATGTTAACTATGTTATTAACTATGTTAAGAAGGACACTTTTTGTTAAAGAATATACCTATGATAAGAAGGACATTTTTTGTTAAAGAACATATTTTTGTTAAATATTCTTTTTCAATAAAAAGAATAGATTTTTGGTTAAACATGTAAGTAAGATAAAAATGAACATTTTGTTTACATAAAAAGAATTAGACAAATTTGTTATTTTGTTTACATTAAAGGAATTAGATTAGATTAATATTTTTATACATTAAAAAGGAATGAATTAGAAATGCATATTTTTATACGTTAAAAAGAATGAAGAGACAAAAATTCACATTTTTGTTTATTTAAAAAGATTAGACCAAATCATCATATTTTGTTTACATAAAGAGGATTAGACCAAATCATCACATTTTGTTTACATAAAAAGGATTAGATAAAATCATCATTCTGTTTACATTAAAAGAATTAGGCAAATTTGTCATTTTGATTACGTTATAAGAATTAGACAAAATCATCAGTTGTGGTCATTTTGAAAGGATGAATTGGAACTGTTCATTTTCGCAAATTAAATAGAAAGAATTAGAAAATGACAATTTGTCACATTTAAAAAAAAAGGGAATTAAAAATATTCATTTTTGTTATCTAAAAATGAATAGACCAAAATATACTTTTTGGTCATTAAGAAGAGTTACACCCAAAATATTCATTTTTGGTCATTAAGAAGAGTTACACCCAAAATATACTTTTTGGTCATTAAGAAGAGTTACACCCAAAATATTCATTTTTGGTCATTAAGAAGAGTTACACCCAAATATTCATTTTTGGTCATTGAAAAGAATTAGATCAAAATTATCATTTTGTTTAGGAATGCTGAATGTGATAAAAAGTACATTTTTATGTAGAAATGTTTAATATGATTGAAGAAACGTTTTTGTTAGGCAATGTTTCTTAGGATTATAATCTCAATAAAAGGAATGGAAATAAAGTTTAAGATTTTTGTTGTCATGGGTTAACAATAAGATGATTAGAAATAAAAGTTAATATTTTTTTATTGTCAATTAGTTACATTAAAAAGATCGTATGTTAAAAATATGATGGCTTGAATATATTTCTGTGATGTTGAAATGTTTGATGTATTAAATATATTGTTAGTTTATTCAAACTGAATATTACACTTCCATTTACTAGTTACCCGACTTGTTTATGTGATTGGGACGATAATTTTCACACATCGCCCAAGTGAACAAATAAATTATTATTTGTTTGATGGATGAAACCCCACACAGGTATTGGGATGATACTGGACATACACTAATCTCAATATTTAGTTATATGTCAATCGATGGATTGACAGTCTGTGATGAGCGTTACTTATTTACTTTAATGCTCACATAGTTATAAATTCCACCCTGGTCGTCATTTGGATGTTTGATAATTATTTATCATGATTGTTGATTACATACAATATATGGTTGTTGATTGAGTCACATTCCAATAAAGAATATTCTAGGAAAAGGATATTTTAGAAAATGTTTTAGAAAAAGAATATTTTAGAAAAAGAATATATTTTAGAAAAATATATTTTTATTGAAATAGACTAGTTATTAATTAGAATAAATCATTAAATTAAGATTTAATGAAGTTTTCCAATTAGTGAATATTTAATTGGAATTTAATTAAATGAATTGGATTTTGTCGTGAATAGTGTCTTAAATAACACTGTTCTTAAACCCGTATGAAAAGAATAATCTTTTATTTAGATTATTAAAGTTTTCAATTTTATTTAGTAATTGGAATAAGATGAAACGTGAGTTGGGTTTATTGTAAACTGTGTTTTTTAGTGACATGTGTTCTTTAACCCAACTGACAGTGAAAATATGATTTGGAATTTACAAATGTTTTATTAAGATTTAAAAAGGAATTTTCCAAAAGTAAAGTTTTCCAATTTAATATATTAAATTGGAGTTGAATGGAATTCGAATTAATAATAACCGAGATAAGCTTCTGTAAAAGAAGACCGATACTACATATGAGATTTAAGAGGCTTTGCCGTTATTCCATTTATATTATTGGTCAAATACAGAAATTTATAGCGATTATATATATTGATTTGATTTCTGTGAAGATTCCATATTTTATGGAAGATGATTTTGGGTTTATCGTGAACTATGTTTTAAATGACATTAGTTCTTTAACCCAGTTAAAGATAAGGTTTATTTCTTAAATTCAAATAATCATTAAATAATGATCTGTGTGATATTTAAAACCAAATTGTGTTTTAAAGAAATATTTAAGTATAAAGTTAAAGAATTTGTCTTTGATAGAATAATTTGAATATTTTATTTAAAAGAATATTTTGAATTGGAATGAGGCGTTGGATGTGTTTTTATAGTACTTGATTATAAAAATACGTGAGTTATTCGGAAAGACCGGATTTAACCCATTCCGAATAATTATTACGATGATGAAGAGTCGAAGATGAAGACAGTGTTTGAAGACCGACGATTTTCACATTGGATGGATATGTTGCTACTGAGACCCATGATGGGAGTAGCTACCTTGAAGGGGCTTCAGTGGTGGCCGTCCGGACTATTGTTGATTGTTCGGATTTGGTTTTCTCTCAGACCCAGAGCATGAGCTAGTAAATGGATGCGGGTCTGATACTGGATTTCGTTCCACGTGAATTAAATCGATTTCTGTTAATGTATGTCTGTTTGGTGGTGGGGGATTTATTCTCTACTTAACACCCTGGTATATATTAATAGTGATTGATCACATGGCGTGAATTGTCAATATGGCACGCCAAGATGCAAATGACCAAGGCTTTTGTTGAAAAGCAGGGCCTTGTGGGATGTTCAAAGTATAGGCTATTACGACATAACTTTGTGTATATCATGACTACGCGAGCCTCACACCTAGGTATGAGTCAAAAAAGGGATTAGGACTTTAGGGAGTGCACACGTTTCTTTCTAGCTAGGAGTGGTGTCAGTGCTTAAACTGACTGACATTTTACTTATGTGGATGATGGATTTTGAGGCGCCTCAGATTTTTATTGGCCGTTAGTGGTCATACTATAGGTTCAAAGGAACCGGGAAACGTGTGTTCAGGCATAACCAATCCACTGCTGATAGGCGGGGACCGGCCCTGAAGATCCAAGGGTTCACTGCGGGGGATCCTTAGGCATTTGCTAGAGTGTCTCGAATCGGAGAGGAGCTTGCCCCTAGCCTCGACTCATGATGGAAATCCAATTTCCAATACGACCTTGCGATTTTGATTGTAGAACTAGTATGGCGACTTGATATATGGTACCCATGCCGTCTAGGATTGATACATTTATATTTGAAATGTTTTATTAAAACATATACACACTAATACTAAATCCGTTTTATCGTATCAAGCATCTTTTGACCATTATAAGGTAAAACTCTATCCTCCGATTTGCGTTGCATTGTGTGATGGAACTTGGGTCTTATAATGTTTTCATTTTTCTAAAAAGCATTGCGTTGTTTAACGATTTACTTTATTTTATGCACTGGCAATCCAATGGAGTAATCCCGTTCCGCGTTAGCGGCGTGGTCCTGTGATTAGCCTTATTATTAGATAGTTAAGTTAGATTTCTCATACCAGTCCCATGACTGACCTGTAGTTTGTTTCACTGGCAAACTCGGGTGCCCATATTTTCCACACGGGCAGTCGAGTAGCTTTTTGCAGATATGTTTACAGGATACTGGCTTACAGCTGAAGCGGTATTCGGAAAGCTCTGTATCCGTGTATTCATTTCAGTTGTATATTTGTAATATTTTTCCGCTGCTATGTAATTTAAATCTCTGATATTATTCTATTTCTATTTCTGTAATAAGTATTCATACTCTGTTACATTCTTGTACTCTAATGTAATTGTTGTAATCAGCAATAAAATGTTCTTCAGTTTGTGTTCTGATGTGTGTTGTTCTCAAAGCAATCCGGACATTCCTTTACGGGGAAGTTTTGGTCGTTTCAGAGCTTTGGTTTACATAGCCTGAGAACAAAACACATTAGAACCGAACGAAGGAATTCATCAGAGATTGGATTAACAATATCCAATAAGAATAACTCGTTAGAGATGGGATCAGTAGTATCCTAGAACGAGTGTGAAGAGTATCATTTTCTTTAAAATAAATGAAAACAAATTTAGTTTTGAAAATTTTATCTAAAATACGTATTTGAGTATATTATATTTTAATGTGGACAATCGAGTATATAAAGATTTCGAATATACGAGTAATTAACAGATATTCGAAGTTTTAATATACTGGATAGATATAGAATCACACTCTAATCGCCCGGAGGTAATTCTGGTGATAGGTCGACCATCACCAGTATTTATGTTCGAGTCTCGAAAGTGGGATTTCTATATGTTTCCATTTTACTGGTATGATAAGCAAAACTTAGTTAGGACACATTGCTGTGATTTGCACTAAAAATATGATTTTTGATTATATATATAAAAGTTATATATATTTGAAAAGTTAATCACCTAATTGATTGCTGGTTGTGATGTTTGATAATTAATTTCACTAATTAAAATATTAGAATGATAATTAATTGAAACCGATAAATAAAATCTAATTGAGTTAGTTAATTAAACAACTTTTAGCTACGTTCCTTTTCGAGGACGAAAAGATTTTAAGTGGGGGCAATTGTAACAACCCGGAATTTTTGGGGCCAGTTTAAATTTTTTATTTTAGAATTTTTAATGGATTTTAATATTCAAAACAATTTATTTTAGATAATAACGACTAAAAATTTATTTTAAAATGAATAAATTATAAAGGGAGTTTAAAACAGCGCTGCAGTTTGAAAATTTGAATTTGAACTTTAACTGACTATACAGGATTCATTTTAAATCAGAATTGAGCAAAACGAGAAATATTTGAATCTGTTTAATCATATCTTTCTAAAGAATCTGAAAAACTGAAATTTCACTTTATAAATAGAAAGTTATGTCCGGTTTAAAATCTAGAAAAGTCGCTGTAGAATTATATATATTTTTAAATAATATATTGGCCTTAAAAATAGTCATTTTGCAAACGACCTCGGTTTTCGACGAAACCACTTTTGTTGGAATCGGAATGTCAAATTATTTCTAGGTTTCAATTTTCATAATTTTTCGAATTAATATGTGAGTGTGGCAGAGGAAAATGTGTTTTGTCAGTTTCGGTCAAATTTAATCGACTTGAAAATAGCCATTTTTCAAACGGTCTCAGAATTCGACGAAATTAGTTTTGTTAGGACCGTATCGACAAAAGAAAGCCAGAAATAATTTTTCTGTAATTTTTAAAGTCCGTATGTAGCCTCGGTAATTTAAAATGTACATTTGAATTTAATATAAATTGATTTATATTTAAATTTTGAGAAAAACTTATCGTAACAGCCGAATTGGGTTACGAAACATATTCCATTGTGTCTGGGATGGGGGTTATTAGCTAGGGGCGACATTCGTTGGGTTCGATTCGGAGTTAGTATCAACAAACAAATATTTCTTGAATTAAATAATTAATTAAATTAGAATATACTATTTTAAATACGTTCTATATATACCGTATGAATACGCATACCCTAACCCTAATAACGAAAGCGGCCGCCACTTTCTGATTCAAAGGCCGATACGCTCCAGAAAACCTCTTCCCTGTTCTTCCTCTATAATCAATGAAAATCAAATCTTCCAAATGCAAATCGATTAGCTCAGCGCGTTCTAAAGGATTGACGGTGGAGATGGAGTTTCGTGTGGTGGTTCAGGTGAATTTCGAGTTCAAAGTCCGGATGTTTGGGGCGTTTTCTGACGCGCAGGGGGGACCGAACTTCACTAGACGGCGGTGGTGGGAAGGTGTTGGCACGGCGGACGATGGTGGGGTCTCGGATGGACAGCCGACGACCTTGAGGAGCGTGCGCAGGTGGTTTCTTCATTCACGGTGATGGGTTCTCTTATACCAGAAGGAAGATGGAGGTGTCGGCTCTATTTTCAGAAAGGCAATGTAATTAGTTTGTTAACCAATTAAGGAATAATCAAATCTATTAAATTGTATAGCTTCAAACTTGAATAACTTTTGATTCCGTGGACAGATTTCGACAAACTTGAATCCGTTAAAATCGTAACGAAGAGTACTACATCATAGAGCAAAGAAGATCTGAAAACCGAACATTGTGATATTTCTTGTTTTAAAATTAAAATTAGAGTATATTGTTATGTGTTCCTTTATTTATTCGCTGTTAAAGATTCCTCCTATTTGGGGAACGAAATTTGAATTGGCTGATGATTGTTGGTGTGATCTGTTTTGAGGTAATTGTATATAATGAAAAAAATATCTTTTTATCAAAAAGCATTATGTTAGAATGAAAATGCGTTTTGTTAAAAAAATACTAATTAAATTAACCAATCATATATGTTAGAAATCGTTCTAGTTAAATTAACCTGTCATATATGTTAGAGATCATATTTGGTAAGTAAATCATGTCATCTATGTTTAATTTGAATTGGCAAATTATAAAGTGCCATTCATGTTTAATTAGAATAAAATTCTCATTTTTAGTGTAAAAAGTACATTTGAATTAAATTTCATTTTCAGTGTAAAACGTACATTAGAATAAAATATCACTTTGATATGAAATGTTACATTAGGATTAAAACATCATTTTGTTTAAAAATGTTAAATATGTTAAAAAGAATATTTTTGTTTAGAAATGTTAACTATGTTATTAACTATGTTAAGAAGGACACTTTTTGTTAAAGAATATACCTATGATAAGGACATTTTTTGTTAAAGAATAGATTTTTGTTAAATATTCTTTTTCAATAAAAAGAATAGATTTTTGGTTAAACATGTAAGTAAGATAAAAATGAACATTTTGTTTACATAAAAAGAATTAGACAAATTTGTTATTTTGTTTACATTAAAGGAATTAGATTAGATTAATATTTTTATACGTTAAAAAGAATGAAGAGACAAAATTCACATTTTTGTTTATTTAAAAAGATTAGACCAAATCATCATATTTTGTTTACATAAAGAGGATTAGACCAAATCATCACATTTTGTTTACATAAAAAGGATTAGATAAAATCATCATTCTGTTTACATTAAAAGAATTAGGCAAATTTGTCATTTTGATTACATTATAAGAATTAGACAAAATCATCAGTTGTGGTCATTTTGAAAGGATGAATTGGAACTGTTCATTTTTGCAAATTAAATAGAAAGAATTAGAAAAGGACATTTTGTCACATTTAAAAAAAAAGGAATTAAAAATATTCATTTTTGTTTTCTAAAAATGAATAGACCAAAATATACTTTTTGGTCATTAAGAAGAGTTACACCCAAAATATTCATTTTTGGTCATTAAGAAGAGTTACACTCAAAATATTTTTGGTCATTAAGAAGAGTTACACCCAAAATATTCATTTTTGGTCATTAAGAAGAGTTACACCCAAAATATTCATTTTTGGTCATTGAAAAGAATTAGATCAAAATTATCATTTTGTTTAGGAATGCTTAATGTGATAAAAAGTACATTTTTATGTAGAAATGTTTAATATGATTAAAGAAACATTTTTGTTAGGCAATGTTTCTTAGGATTAAAATCTCAATAAAAGGAATGGAAATAAAGTTTAAGATTTTTGTTGTCATGGGTTAACAATAAGATGATTAGAAATAAATGTTAATATTTTTTTTATTGTCGATTAGTTACATTAAAAAGATCATATGTTAAAAATATGATGGCTTGAATATATTTCTGTGATGTTGAAATGTTTGATGTGTTAAATATATTGTTAGTTTATTCAAACTGAATATTACACTTCCATTTACAAGTTACCCGACTTGTTTATGTGATTGAGACGATAATTTTCACACATCGCCCAAGTGCACAAATAAATTACTATTTGTTTGATGGATGAAACCCCACATGAGTATTGGGATGATACTGGACACATACTAATCCCAATATTTAGTTATATGTCAATCGATGGATTGAAAGTCTGTGATGAGCGTTACTTATTTACTTTAATGCTCACATAGTTATAAATTCCACTCTGGTCGTCATTTGGATGTTTGATAATTATTTATCATGATTGTTGATTACATACAATATATGGTTGTTGATTGAGTCACATTCCAATAAAGAATATTCTAGAAAAAAGATATTTTAGAAAATGTTTTAGAAAAAGAATATTTTAGAAAAAGAATATATTTTAGAAAAATATATTTTTATTGAAATAGCATTAAATTAAGATTTAATGAAGTTTTCCAATTAGTGAATATTTAATTGGAATTTAATTAAATGAATTGGATTTTGGGTTTGTCGTGAATAGTGTCTTAAATAACACAGTTCTTAAACCCCGTATGAAAAGAATAATCTTTTATTTAGATTATTAAAGTTTTCAATTATATTTAGTAATTGGAATAAGATGAAACGTGAGTTGGGTTTATTGTAAACTGTGTTCTTTAGTGACATGTGTTCTTTAACCCAACTAACAGTGAAAATATGATTTGGAATTTATAAATCTTTTATTAAGATTTAAAAAGGAATTTTCCAAAAGTAAAGTTTTCCAATTTAATATATTAAATTGGAGTTGAATGGAATTCGAATTAATAATAACCGAGATAAACTTCTGTAAAAGAAGACCGATACTACATATGAGATTTAAGAGGCTTTGCCGTTATTCCATTTATATTATTGGTCAAATACAGAAATTTATAGCGAATATATATATTGATTTGATTTCTGTGAAGATTCCTTATTTTATGGAAGATGATTTTGGGTTTATCGTGAACTATGTTTTAAATGACATTAGTTCTTTAACCTTGTTAAAGATAAGGTTTATTTCTTAAATTCAAATAATCATTGAATAATGATTTGTGTGATATTTAAAACCAAATTGTGTTTTAAAGAAAGATTTATGTATAAAGTTAAAGAATTTATCTTTGATAGAATAATTTGAATATTTTATTTAAAAGAATATTCTGAATTGGAATGAGGCGTTGTATGTGTTTTTATAGTAATTGATTTTAAAAATACGCGAATTATTCGGAAAGACCGGGTTTTACCCATTCCGAATAATTATTACGACGATGAAGAGTTGAAGATGAAGATGGTGTTTGAAGACCGACGATTTTACATTGGATGGATGTGTTGCTACTGAGACCCATGATGGGAGTAGCTACCTTGAAGGGGCTTCTGTGGTGGCCATCCGGACTATTGTTGATTGTTCGGATTTGGTTTTTGCTCAGACCCAGAGCATAAGCTAGTAAATGGATGCGTGTCTGACATTGGATTTCGTTCCATGTGAATTAAATCGATTTCTATTAATGTATGTCTGTTTGGTGGTGGGGGATTTATTCTCTACTTAACACCCTGGTATATATTAATAGCGATTGATCGCATGGCGTGAATTGTCAATATGGCACGCCAAGATGCAAATGACCAAGGCTTTTGTTGAAAAGTAGGGCCTTGTGGGATGATCAAAGTATAGCCTATTACGGCATAACTTTGTGTATATCGTGACTACGCGAGCCTCACACCCCGGTATGAGTCAAAAACGGGATTAGGACTTCAGGGAGTGCACACGTTTCTTTCTAGCTAGGAGTGGTTTCAGTGCTTAAACTGGCTGACATTTTATTTATGTGGATGATGGATTTTGAGGCGCCTCGGATTTTTATAGGCCATTAGTGGTCATACTATAGGTTCAAAGGAACCGGGAAACGTGTGTTCAGGCATAACCAATCCACTGCCGATAAGTGGGGACCGGCCCTGAAGATCCAAGGGTTCACTGCGGGGGATCCTGAGGCATTTGCTAGAGTGTCTCGAATCGGAGAGGAGCTTGCCCCTAGCCTCGACTCATGATAGAAATCCAATTTCCAATACGACCTTGCGGTTTTGATTGTAGAACTAGTATGGCGACATGATATATGGTACCCATGCCGTCTAGGATTGATACATTTATATTTGAAATGTTTTATTAAAACATATACACACTAATACTAAATCCGTTTTATCGTATCAAACATCTTTTGACCATTATAAGGTAAAACCCTATCCTCCGGTTTGCGTTGCATTGTGTGATGGGACTTGGGTCTTATAATGGTTTCATTTTTCTAAAAAGCATTGCGTTGTTTAACGATTTACTTTATTTTATGCACTGACAATCCAATGGAGTAATCCCGTTCCGCGTTAGCGGCGTGGTCCTGTGATTAGCCTTATTATTAGATAGTTAAGTTAGATTTCTCATACCAGTCCCATGACTGACCTGTAGTTTGTTTCACTGGCAAACTTGGGTGCCCATATTTTCCACACGGGCAGTCAAGTAGCTTTTTGCAGATATGTTTACAGGATCCTGACTTACAGCTGAAGCGGTATTCGGAAATCTCTGTATCCGTGTATTCATTTCAGTTGTATATTTGTAATATTTTTCCGCTGCTATTTAAATGTAATTTAAATCTCTGATATTATTGTATTTCTATTTCTGTAATAAGTATTCATATTCTGTTACATTCTTGTACTCTGATGTAATTGTTGTAATCAACAATAAAATGTTCTTCAGTTTATGTTCTGATGTGTGTTGTTCTCAAAGCAATCCGGAATTTTCTTTACGGGGAAGTTTGGGTCGTCACAACTACCATCATCCAAATCAAATTTTAATGTTACTTATGTTAGGCAGTTACCATTTGCATAATATGAAAGCAAGTAACATCCAAAACATTGGGGAATTCAGTTAAATCCCTTCAACCTATCCCCCTTCTTCACAGTTCATCTACCATTTCGCATATGCATAAAAGTCAGATAATAATAGGGGTGAGCGTTTGGTTGGTTTGGTTTATCCGAGGATGAAATTTGTCAAACCAAACAAAAACCAATAAAAATGAAAACCAAACCAACCAAATTAAGTTTGGTTGGTTCGGTTAATTATCCGATTAAATCGAACTAAAAGTGTTTTACAATTTGTGTTTGGAATATTCACTATAATTTGAAAAAAATTATAAGTATACGACTAGAGTATTATTATTTATGATTTTTATGCTTTCAAATATTAATTTGGGCACATAATGATGATTAAAATTCACTTAAATAACTAAACTAACATAAAATATTTATTATAATATCGGTAGTTTTGAAAATATACTAAAAGTTCAGTTAATTTGGTTAAACCGATAATCGAACTAAATATTTTTTCGGATCGATTACAAACCAAAGTAATTTTAAAATCGAACCAAACCGACCAAATTAATTTGGTTTGGTTGGTTTATTCGGTTTAACCGAATAATGCTCACCCTTAGATAATATAATGCAATTCACTTAAGATGAATCTTCCGCTTAAAAGTAGGCAGTGCTAAAGGTCAAGTATGAGAGTTAACTCACTATCCAATTTTGATCGACGATTTCACATCGTTTTATCTAATTTCAAACGTATATTTGAAATTAAATAAAAATCCAAATAGAACATGTGGGCTTACTTCAAAAAAAATCTAAAGCTCAACAATATTTTCAAATGATATGCCCTATGTTCTCTCCCCTGTCCTTCCCCTCGAGCCTCACACACACTCCGTACGTCCCTGCTATACTATGCTTCAATCAATCAGCCGTCCAATCCTCCTCAACGTCCACCTCCGATCCCACTCCCTCCAGATCTGCCTGACGCTGCTCTACCCACAACCAACCCCATTCCTCCTCTTCTTTCTAACGAAAGCCCCTTTCTAGTTCAACGAAGTGGTCTTCGTTATTTTATGATAAACCATATAATGCAGGCACTTATGCTCCGCCACTGATCACTCTCAGTTACTCCGGCAAAGCAGCTGTACCCAATGAAGAAATTTACCAAGCCGCGAGTGAGCAATGGCACGAATACCTTGTGGGATTCTTCTTAGACAAGCCCTTGGGTTACACATCGGTCATCTCACATCTGCAGAGACTCTGGGAACCCACTGGTGGTATAAGGTAAAGTCAAATAGTGTAGTCTTTTTCTTTCTTTTATCTAGTGTTGAAGACAAGATTAAAATTGCACGAGAAGACCTTTTTATAATTCAGAATAATCTTTTTATAGTTAAACCATGGGATGTTGAGTTAGGTAGTGATGCTAGGTTTATTGAAAGAGTTCTAGTTTGGATTAAAATGATGAACTTCCCTCTTTTCGCTTGGTCGAAACTAGGTATTAGTTGGTTGGCATCACGGGTAAGAAAGTTTTTGTGTGTGGACACAACAACTAAAAGAATTGACCGGTTGGAATATGCTAAATGTATTGTTGAGGTGTCTCCGAACTCACCGTTACCCTCTGAGTCTCTGATTAAGCTTCCTAACGGATCTGAGCAAAATGTGTTTGTTTATTATTTTTGGGAAGCAGAAGTCTGTGATAATTGCAAAGTTTTTGGGCACCTGAAAGTTAACTGTAAATCTGGTAATGCAATGCAAGGTATGGGTGGTGGTGAACTTCCTTGTACCGAGTTAGGCAACTCATTGCACAACCATAATAAATTTGCTTAAGACCCTATTTTAGCAGATAAGAATAAGGTAAATGTTGAAAGTTTTGAAGGAAATATTGGTTTGAACCAGAAACTTACAAATGATATTTAGGTCAAAGTAGGAATGAAAAACAAGGAAAAAGAAGAATGGAGAAAAATTCTAGACAGGAAAAAATAGTGACAGGTGCACTTTTCAATAGAAAAAACCATTGCAGTAGGATGTCTCAAAAGAAAGCAGGTATGAGCGAAAACATACAAAGCTATGTTGGTGCTAATAGTTTTGGCCTGTTGGATCAAATCAACAATGAAAGAGAAGGTAACGACACTGTTGATGCTCATGTCGAAGCAAGGAATAATGGTGACCTTAGTATTGAAAGAAATAGTATGCAGCGTGACATAGCACTTGAAGAAGGTGAAACAGCTAGAATAGACGCATTACTCACTAAAGATTTCACCCTAAGTCCTACTGATACCGGGTTTAAAGGAAGAACACTGAAATAGGGTAGTGAAGAACTTAAAGTTGTTTCAAACGACAACAAAAGGAATGGCAAAGGGCATTTGGTAAAGGACAACTCTGAAAAAGATATAGGCTCCATGATTGAATCACTTGATATTTTTACATTACAACTTCAACCTTGATGAAGGTCTGGAAGGTAATGTTGGTGATCAGAACTTTAACCTTATTGAATGTCAGGTAGGAAATGCTGGTGACATGGAAACATTAACTCAGCAAGGGAAAACAGTCTCCAATACTGAAAATTTTGGTGAACTTCAAGTAATCACTGACCAGACCTCTGTTGAGCTTGCCATGGAGAATACAGTGGTGATCATAATTCTGGAAAGCATGAGGCGGTGGCAAAAATGCTCAAAGATTTCAATTCCTTTCGTACTAACATGAAATCTAGAGTGATGGATAAAGGGTAGCAAGTGGCTGCTATTGCACCAACTAAATCAATTATCCGGAAGCAAGTCTCCTCAATCAAACCAGGTTTCTTGAACTCCTCTTCTCAAACTAATTTTCCACTCAGTGATACAACTCATGATACAGTTTAGAAGAACCTATATGCGCACATTCCTCCTCCTCCGAATTATAAAGAACGGCCTCTTGACATTGTGATTGACTCCACTACACATGCAGCTTCTACTTCTGGAGAAATAACACGGCCAATGACCCTTGTCACCCAAAGCATAAAAAGGGAGATGTTGAGGAATCAACATGACAACGGTTAGCAGCCTCGATTATGGCTGTGGTACCCTTTTATGACCACATGTCATTTAACAAAGTTAATCAAAATGTAATGTACTTTCTTGTTATTTCAGTGGATGTAATAGTACTATGTTTTTTCCAGCTTGTTTCCCTATGTGAAAATATTTTTTACTTCTTCGTAGATATACGTTTTGTATGCCTCCAATCTTAATATATTATTGTTTCAATATAATAATAGTGTTACGGATTACTTTAAAAATCCATCGGCCTTGCCAAAATGTATCCAAATAGCTCCAAATCACTCCAATCCAACTCATATGCGTAGAATTCGCGAATACAAACAAATTCCACCTTATTTCGCATATATCCGACCTTATATGAAAAAGTTATTTCGCATATATCCGACCTTATATGAAAAAGTTACACGCACCCTAATATTTACTTGAATTAATATAGATTTGACGATTGAACTAATTATCATCGTTAGTCTTATTTATCTTGATTAACGTTTTTTAATAACGTTATAAAACCCCTAGTATCTGCCCCAGTATCGACTTTACAACCAAAAATCACGACCATCTTCTATTGACCAACACGCCTCCATCGTTGCACCGGACCCCACACCACTTCGCCAACATCTCTGCCTCATCCAGGCCCGCCATAGCCCTAGGTGTTGACCTTCAGTTTGTCGATGTTTGCTAGAAAAGCCGAGATGAACGACATTGGTTCATATGAAAAAAATCTTCACTAATGCACGATGATAGATGATCGAACCATCTAGACCGGTAGAATTTATTCCTTCAGATCACATCACCTAAAAGTCAACGTGGTGACTAGAAAACGCCAGAATATGAAAATGGATGCATCACGGTTTCCACTAGATTTTGTTCAACTCTGGTGCTTGATTGACGAATGACCAACTTGGATGAGTACGTGTCGTCGGTGCGAACAACTTCCATGTTGGGAGTTTGAACTAATTTAAGATGGATTAGATTGGAGAATTTCAGCCATTGATTTCAAGAGAGGCCATGGTTTTAGGAGTGAAAGAGTTAACTTCTATATATGCCTCCTCCAAATCACTATTCATCGAGTCCAAAAAATTCTGAATCTGAAAATAGACATGCTTAGTGTTGTTCATAGCTAATAATCCACATTCCAAACACAATGAGACTAGTTTCAAAAGCCAATTCGATCATATTTTACAGTTACTTTTAAAACCAAATTTTGAATTATTATAATTTCAAATTGCTTATTGTTACGTGTTTATATCACGTATGATCACCTAATAATTCCGATTGATACGAAATTTGAAACCTTATAATAATTTAATATTCTGGATCTGATGAAACTAGTTTCGCCAAATTTTTGAGATCATTTCAAAATGGCTATTTTCAAGTGTTAACGAATAAATTAAAAATAAGTTGATTTTAAAACACTCTAATTCATTGATAATAAATGTTCATTATCGTTCATATCTAAATATAACTCTACATAGCTTTAAAATAATTTCAATTGGACTATAAATTCATGATTTACAATTTTAGGTTAAAGCGACATTCAAATTCTTATTTTACATAAATTCAAGCCATTAATTCTTAAAATGAATTGTTTTCATATTTAAATTAATTAAATAATCATGTATTAAAAATCCGTGTTGTTACAGCCATGGTACTAGGAGTTGTTGGCCTTGCATGAAATTTAGTTACGGGAGACAATTGGTTAATTCGGTAATGAAAATAATTAAGGTATCGTTTGTTTACAGTCAGTGGGTCTGAATAAGCTTCTGAAACCTTACATCTTCAGTGTTTAGAAGTTTTGAAGATGTTTGTTTTGTTGTCTCATTCAGTAGCATCCTGTCAAGTCAGCGCTGGTTCATTCAGCGTTAAAATACCGCTTAATTGAACGCATAGATCTGAATGAACAGTACTTACCTATAATACCCCTACTGCTGCTCTATGTTCCTGTTAGAAAATACTAGCACTGTCGATTACTAGTTCAGTTTTTTGTTGGCTGCTAGAAAATACAACTTCCTGTTTTTCTCTTCTATTTTGACGCTTCATGGTAGGGTTATTGAAAATGCTTTATTGCTCAGCGTGCATCTTTTATTTTACGTTGGCAAAGTTGAAATTGTATGGGTGAGGAAGTACAGAGTTTATATGTTATATGTCCATATGTTATAAGTTATATACCATGGTGTACATCACTGACGTGGTACTTATGCATTATTTTATGTTATACGTTCTTATGTTTCTTTCTTCCACATAAAGTACAACATATATATGTAATTTTTTGCAATTTATGATAAGGGTAATTTTGTCAAATAAATATTTATATTAACAATTCTTTTTTATATTCAGCACATAATCAAACATTGTATCATTTATTCAGCATCCAGCATTCAGCTTTCAGCGTTCAACGTTCAGCATTCAGCATTCAGATTTCAACTTTCAGCATTTTAAACAAACAAATCCTAAGTTTTTCAATCACTTAATCAAACCAACTGTTATGAATGTTTGTGTACTGTAAGAGGGGCTAAATTTGTTCGTTCCAATGATTTTCGGCTGCAAAATCTCACTTTCGACTTTTGCATTTCCTTCTCTCTGTCTTCTACGTTTGTTCCTCCGCAAATCAACGCGAGAATTCCTCTCAGTTCCGCCTTTCAACTGAAATATGAAATTCTCCGCTCCGCCTTTCAAATCGTTCCTCCCAAACGAAATTTTCTCTCCGATCTTTCTCTCAATTCGGTGTTTGGATGAATTAAAAAACCGATCGATCTTTCTCCTTTATTTCTCAAATCGTTCAGTGGTTCTCTCCAAATCTTTACCATTCAGAAGAACAAGACTAACAAAGCAACGAGATGGAAGATAGAGCTTTCATCTAGAAGAGTTAAAGGAATACAAGCGGGTATTGTTTCTTATGGTTTCATTTTACTGATTTGTACAAAATTCATCATTCCAATTCTTCTGTAATTTTAGATAAAATTCTGGCACTTCCGTTGAATTTTGAGTGACTTTCATCATCTTTAGATCTGTTTTTGGCTTAAACGGTTGTGCCAGGTACATGTTTGATTTGCTTCACTAGCCAACCGAACACTAGATCATTGTATATGGAGAATTACGTTGAACGTACTTACCGTATTCATCACGTTAACGTTGAACTGTGTTATAGACTTATAGTCTTTAATAAAAAAAATATGTTAAGGATATCATTCATCAGCAGTATCCACTATCTTCAGATTATCTAAAGAATGGGTTGGAATCCATATTAAAATTGGTGTCAGATGCTATTTTCTTCGGACAGTTAACAATATTTGGGTTCATCAGCGATTCATATGCTGCCTATACTAAATGACAAATCTAGAAATCTTTTTAGTTCTATTTGAATTATCTTAATTGGTAATTTCATTTGCTTTGTTTTGCAAAAGAACATGGTCTGTTCATCAACTTATATAGTATATATTTCAAACAATTGGTGAGTTATGAGGTTTATCGACATATTAGCAATTAATTTTCTAAAAGGAGCTATATATGACTCACATGTTATCATCATAAAAAGCTTCCAGCTATTCTTGCCATATATGATTCACATGTTATTTTTCTTTTTTTACTTAAAACATGCATAATGTACACATTTTATTTGCAGCGAAAGATGGTCATTTACATCGTGTCTCACTATAAAAATTGACACTTATTTTGCAGCAAATGATGGCCCTTTATATTGCAACGAATGATGGTCCATTACACTAAAGTACCGCTGAAAACCAATGTTGAAGTTCAGGTTGTTATTTTTATTGAAATTTATTTGGTTTTTTAAAATGATTCAATCTAGTTCATAGACTAAAAGAATACTGGTCATAAAGGGCAATGTTTAGGAATTGCTATTTGAGCATTTGTCTCTACTCAGATATGTGGTCGCTGAGCATTAAATATTCAATTGTTGTTCTATATGCTTTTCGAAGCTAAGTTGAATTCTTCTTCTTTGGTTATATTATTGGAATATGGTTTTAGAACACACAAGGAAACTATTAGTAACCATATCATATTGATACAACAATAGAAATTTTAAATTTCACAAAGTATTTCATTGAATCCGATTTTTTATTTCTTAATGACTTATTTTCATATATTGTTACCTTTTATGACACATGTACAAAATGTCAAACCGACCGTTAGGGAGGTTTGTGTACTGTAAGAGGAGTTAAACCAATTTTTCCGTCCTAATGAATTTCGGCTGTAACATCTCATTTTAACTCTCGCGTTTCCTTCTCTCTGTCTTCTCCGTTTGTTCCTCCGCAAATCAATGCGAGAATTCCTCTCAGTTCCGCCTTTCAACTGCAATATGAAATTCTCAGCTCCGACTTTTAAATCGTTCCTCCCAAACGAAATTTTCTCTACGATCTTTCTCCTCTCAACTCGGTGTTTAGACGAATTAAAAATCCGATCGATCTTTCTCCCTTATTTCTCAAATTGTTCTGTTGTTCTCTCCAATTTTTTACTATCCAGAAGAACAAGACTAGCAAAGAAACGAGTTAGAAGATATAGCTTCCATATAGAAGAGTTAAAGGAATAAAAGCAGGTATTGTTTCTCACTGTTTCATTTTACTGATTTGTACAAAATTCATCATTCTGATTCTTCTGTAATTTTAGATAAAATTCTAGTGCTTCAGTTGAATTTTGGGTGACTTTCCTCATCTTTAGATCTGTTATTCACTTAATCGATTGTGTCGAGTACATGTCTTATTTGCTTCACTAGCCAACCGAACACTGGATCATAGTACATGGAGAATTATGTTGAACGTACTTACCGTTTTCATCATGTTAGCGTTGAACTGTGTTATAGACTTATAGTCTTTAATAAAAAAATGTTAAGGATATCATTCATCAGCAGTATCCACTATCTTCAGATTACCAAAAGAATGGGTTAGAATTCAAAATTAAAATTAGCGTCAGATGATATTTTCTTTGGACAGTTAACAATATTTGGGTTCATCAGTGATTCATATGTTGTTTATACTAAATGATAAATCTAGAAATCTTTTTAGTTCTATTTGAATTATCTTAATCGGTAATTTCATTTGCTTTGTTTTGCAACATAACATGGTATGTTCATCAACTTATATAGTATATATTTCAAACGATTGGTGAGTTGTGAGGTTTATCAGCATATTAACACTTAATTTTTAAAAGGAGCTATATATGACTCACATGTTATCATCATAAAAAGCTTCCAGCTCTTCTTGCTATATATGATTCACATGTTATTTTTCTATTTTACTTAAAATATGCATAATGTACACATGTTATTTGCAGGGAATGATAGGGGTGTTAAACGGACAGGACAATCCGATGTACGACTCGGTCCGAAGGGGTAATGTGTCTGGTTCGTGTTCGTACGACTCGCATTTAGGACAAGAATAAATGTACGAAAATATGTCCATCCGAAAATATTAGACGTTTTTCTATTGTCCGAAGCATGTTCGTCCGTTGTCCGGCTCGTACGAACAATGTCCGAGCCAACTCCTCATCCAGTCCGTGTACGTTCGATAGCCTTATAGGACAGGACACGAACATGCCTCTGTCCGATCCGGTCCGCCCGATCAACACCCCTAGAGAATGATGGCCATTTACATCGTGTCATACTATAAAAATTCACACTTATTTTGCAGCAAACGATGGTGTAATAACCCGCATTTTCAGCGATATAATAATTAATTTATTTAATTATTTAAATAGTGAATTAAAGGATTTACTGGTCGTGGAATTAAATAATGGTGAATATTTAATTAAAATAATAAATTAAATACTATATTTCATTCAGAAATAATCAAAAATATTGGAAATCACAATATTCTGTGAACTGGGTCATCCCTAAGATTTAATTCATCTTAGAGTTGAATTATATTGACGAATATATTCAATCGACGTCAGTTTGAAACGTAGAATTATAATATAATTAAAATAGAGCTTGAAATGGCACTGTAGTTCGCTATTTGGCGATTCGAACTTCAACTGAATATACAAAAGACGTTTTAAGTCGGATTTCTGTGAAACAAGAAACGCGTGGAGCTGTCGAAGTATATTTTTCTAGTGGAAGAGAAAAATCGAGATTTCGTCGTGTTGATTTTGAGTTACGTCCAAATCAAATTTTAGAAAAGTCGCTGTGGAATTCCTTTATAATTCGTAATGCTTTATTTACGTTATAAATGGATTTTTTAATATAATTTGAATATCGATTCAACCAAGACTTGGAATATCGAGTATACGTATATTCTGGAGTTGTATGGTATTCCACTGTGAATATATACGATGATATATATTTATTTATATTTAAATATATTTATATATTTAAATGGGTCATTCAGAGCGTTAAAAATAGCCAGTTTTGCAAACGACTTTAGAATTCGACGAAACTAATTTTGTTGGATCTGAAACATCAAATTATTGTTAGATGTGAAGTTTCGTGATTTTTAGAGTCAGTTTGTGGCCGTACGGATTTTTAGAGTGAGAAACAGTCAGTATTCTAATGGTTAAAAATACGCTGTGTGAGCAAACAGAGTCGGAATTCGACGAAACTAGTTTCGTTGGGACCGTAATGTCGAACTCTAGCTGCATGTCAATTTTCATGATTTTTGGATATCATATATGGACACAGGAATTTTAATTGAAAAAGAACAAATAACGGTTGGTTAAAATTGAATGGAAAATATCTAAATCCTTCCCATTATAAATACCCCCTTTTTCCCCTTAAGACCTAATTCCTCATTTCCTTGAAGTCAAACTCTCAGCCGCCGAAATTCCTCTTCACAAAAATAAGATTGGCAACCTCAAAATTCATAGAAAAATCAAAAGAAAGTCTATAAAATTGAATTCTTATATATTCGTAATCCATTTGGTTTCCTCTTCAATTCCTTGTAGCTTTTGATGAGCTCGGTTTTGATCTGGTTCGATGAAAATTCCCAGCGTCGAACTTAGGGTTGGGTATTGGGTGCGCGTGGAGCAATGATTCGAAAATTGATCATTTGATTTGAGGTTGTTGGGGTGAATGGTGTTTGCGGTGGAGTTTTGGTGATTGTAGGAGAAAGTAAAGGTCGCACCTTTACTGTCGTGCTCCAGTGAAACCTTGATGTCGAGTTGTTCAAGAGGGATTCCGGGTTGAGGTGGTAGTATCGACAGAAAAGAGGGGTGTGTTGTTCGAAGTACGATGTGGTGAGGGGTCTACTCCGACGGGTTTGGCAACGGGGAGGATACAAGGTGGTTCAGTTCATGAAATCCGTGCCTGGGGAGAAGGCGTTGGGATGTCTTCGAAGCACCAGGTTTGAATTCAAGAGCAGGGCTTGGATTTGGCAAATCAAGGTCTGAGCTGGAACTGTAATCGGTAAATGGGGTTGTTAATGACTAAGTAATTTTGGGAAGTAAAGCAATAATGGTAATTAGTGGAGTTAGACAACACTCTGGGTATTATACCATGCTATTATTTTGGGTATTTTGCACAGGAGAGGATGAAGTAAATCGTGAGTGCTATAAAGGGAGTGGCCATTAGTTGTATGGCGATGAGAAGACCAGGAAAGCGTGTTCGAACCTGTACTGGGGAGTGTTTTCGTGATAGGAAATGGTGAAGACAGTTCAGAAATTTGTGGACTGGAGAGGATGCAGAAGTCGTTGGAATTATTTTGAAAAGGGGTATGGGCAATATGAATAAAAATCAGACGAAACAAGATCATACAGGATCGTATGGACGGTGGCTCCACAATGGAACTGACTGGAAGTAATTTGAAGCTCGCTACAATTTATAGATAAATAAATTGTCCGTCTGAATCAAGAGATGGTTATCGTTATTAACGATGATCGTCCAATGTGAGTAAAACTCACCAACTCTGAACAGTTTTATTTTTATAATATATTTTTAGAACTGTTAATCATCTGTTGATTGCTGTGTGTTGGTTGATTGATTGAACTGCTAGTCAATTAGGGGAAATTATATATATATATATATATATAAATATATATATATATAAACCATTAAATACTTATATATTGATTCTGCTATCAGAATAATTTATATTGAACTGAAAGTGATGATAATCATATTGTGTAACATCTGTGGATGCAGGAAAACAGGTTGGAGGAATCCGACTGGATTCCTCAACGGTTATTTTATTGTTTTTCATATATTGTAATATATGATGTAGTTTATAATCTGTGGTTGATTATATCTGTTTGGATGATATTGGTCATCGTGATTTGATGTGTTAAGTACCATAAAATATCGGAATGGGAAAAGGAGATTTTCAAAGTGATATTGAAAACAGAATATTTATAAACTGGAATATTTATAAATAAGAAATGTTTATAAATTGGAATATTTATAAATAGGAGATATTTCAAAAAGGAAATAATTTCAAACCATTTTCTTTTTGAATGGAAAGGCCTGTGTGGCGGGTTTGTGGATTTCCCCGATGCTCCCGATACAAAGGAGGTTATGGCGAATTTTCCCGGAAATTTAAGGAGTTAGGATGTTTTAAAGAATAAATGTGAAAACCAAATATAAAGGGAATATTTGTGAAAACCAAATATAAAGGAAATATTTGTGGAAACCAAATATAAAGAAAATACTTGTGAAAATAAATAATCAGTTAAAAGGAAATATTTATTTTGGAAATAAATAAAGTTATAAAGGAAATATTTATATGAAATAAATATAGGAAAATTGAAAAGGAAAAATCATTTTTAAAGAGAAGAACCGTTACTAAAAGTAAATCTTTAAAAATGAATAAACATTGTTAAAAGGAACGAAATGAATAACCAGTTCAGTAGAGTTAACCAGTCCAGTAGAGTTAACCAGTCCAGTAAAGTTAACCAGTCTAGTAGAGGTAACCAGTCCAGTAGAGTTAACCAGTCTAGTAGAGTTAACCAGTTCAGTTCGAGTTAACCAGTTGGGTTAAGTAAGTCGAGTTTACCAGTTGGGTTAAGTAAGTCGAGTTAATCAAGTCAAGTTAATCGAGTTAGAGTTAAGCAGTTAGAGTTAATCAATTTGAGTTAAAACAAACTAGAGTTAATCAAATATACTTATTTGAGACAGAATTAGTCAACCATAGTATTCAGGGTTAGTTGCCATCTCGTACGACTGCTAGCGTAATTCGCAGCGCTGTAAATAACCTAAGGCGGTCAGATGTTTCCTGAGGGAATCAGGTGTAACCATTGTGATCGCTGCGATCTAGAGTCAAGTGAATGGAGTTAAATCGAATATTAGTTATTCGATAGAAGTTGATCAAGTTGAGTTAAATAAGTTTAAGTTAGCCAAGTTAGGTTCGTCGAGTCGAGTTAATCGAATCTAGTTATTCGAGAGGAGTTAATCGAATGTAGTTATTCGAAAAGAGTTCGCCGAATATAAGTTATTCGAAGAAGAGTTAATCAAATAGAATTAAACAAGATTAGAAACTGACTAGAGATTAGTAAGTGGAATGGTTTTCTGAGTATCGATCTGATGTTGGTTTCGGCCTTCGGGGTTTATACTTAGAGAATTGTTCTCTTACTAGTTTACAGTTAGGGACTAATCGTGGTGGAATGGTAATGATGCGTGAATAAGCAGATGGAAACGTTTTCCAGTGTTGACAACATATATTTTCTAAAACATAGAAAAAGGGAAATATGAATGAATATATATATAAATATATATATACATGGTTGATGATTGGATCGATATTTCCATTTGGAAATAAGATCATTGTTTGCACACGGACATTTTTCATTTGATAGTTAAATCACCGACTATCAAAGTTTTCACCATTTTAACGTTGTTAATATGGAGAGACCGGTTGGATTATTATCCAAAGAACCACTCTGTATTGGCATAAGCGTTGCGAATCATATATGCCAAAGATAATTGAAGATGGAGTAAAGTGCAAGCGCTATTGTATAAGTCTTAGATAACAGTTCCTAATATGGATGTACTGAATAGTACCTTCGGTTTGTCCAGTCCCAGAACAACTTGTATGGACTAAGGTCTGACAGAGTATATCTGGTAGATCACGTAAGTTGATCGTTTCAAACGTATTTACGTTGGTGGAGGAGGAATTCGTTTCTCTTAGCTTATACCAGTGGTATTTTTGGGGATATCAATTTGTGATTTAAAGGGTATGACGATGTGACATTCTAAGTGAATGAAGATGTGGTATGTAAAAAGATAAGCGTAGCTTCTAGCCTCACATCTGGTAAATGACAGAAATCAGGCAGGCAGCATGGCTAAGTCGATCGCACCGAAGTAGGGTGTATAATTACCTATCTAGAGAATATTCATTTGCTTCTTAATTCTATCAATGATGTCCCATATATATAAATATACGGAAACGGTTGCTGATCCCAACCGTTGGTGATGTACATTCGATACACTCAAGCGAAATGAGTGGTCGGTCATGTGTGGCTGAGTTGCAAGATGTTCTTGTTTAACTCCAGTGTATCGTTCCTAGAGTACACTGATCGGAAGGTGGTTCTATACCTTGTCATAGTTGGAAATCCATTATCCAATACGTGTCCGCGGTTTTTGATTATATATTATATATGTGGAACGTGAGATGAAAGAGTTTCTGCTAGATGATTATTATATCGTGGTTTATAGACATTATTATAATATCAAAAGGTTTTTGATATAAAGATATTTTAGATTCTCATAAGGGGAAAACCCGTTCCGTTATACGGCGTGGTCTTATGAGATATCGTTTACTTGTTCAAACTGTTTTAAACTGTTTTACTCATACTAGTCCCATGACTGACCCAGAGTTTATTTTTTTGTGTTCTTCCTAAACTCTTGGGTGCCTATATTTGTACGGGCAGTCAAGTAGTCGGGATTTTACAGATACACTTGGAGAGCTTGGAGCAGGAGGCTTCAGGATTCTATAGCTATTATTATTTCCGCTGTTGTTGTAAGTGTTGTACTCTGATAAGTGCTATTGTATACATAACTGTTTATTTTCAAAAGTTATGTTATATTTTATTCGTTCCGCTATGAGATTCATGTTTACTCTGATGATGATGTTCTTCTTCTTCTTTTATTCTGTTAGTTCTATCTTATCTTTCCTCACCCTCTAACTTCTTTCATTAACTATTCGGTTATTTTCGATCCTTGGATGTTCGATATGTGTTGTATATCGGATCACCAAGATCACTAAGAACCGGGTCGTTACAATTGGTATCAGAGCTTAAGGTTAAGTGAATTACCTTGGCTCTGTGGCGTGACTCAGTAGAGATGAGGTTAGTAATAACCTAGATTGAGTTTGAGTGTATATATACGAGTGAACGTATTTGTTATTAGATATAAAAATTTATTTTATATTGTGGAGCTTTATTGGTTGAGTGGCTTATGAATTCTGGTCGATAGTGGGGCACCACAATATCGATAGGGGTTTCTAAACACTCAAATACGATGAACCAACATGATATGTTTTGAAATTTACATAGTATAATTGGTTGTGTTGGTTGTTATTATAATCGAAAGAGATTATAAAAAGGTGAAATGGTTATAAATAACTAAGCAAGATTCATATAAGTAAAGTATATGAAATGAGACGAATTAAATCTGAAAGTTAAATCAGAATTGGAATTAAAATAAGAAAATTTTAAGTTCCTGGGAGATTTTGAATTTGATTTCAAAATGGAAGTGTTTAGAAATGGTTTTGAAAGTGATATATTATTGAACTCACTTCGATGGCTGGAAAATAGATTCTGATCATGAATCTAGACATCATTAGTGTTCATTTTCGAGTTGTAAGTGACGGATTACTACCCAAAGTTTTGTTTTTGGAAATGTTTTGCGAAAACAAGTGGTTTGATATTCGAAAAGGATTGTTTGACTTTTTGAAAAGCTAAGTTGTTTGAAAACTCCCAGGAAGAGACAGTTCAAAATAAAAACAAATTAAACAGAAGTTTGTGAAACAAATTGAGATTTGAATTTGAAATGTATTGGATTGATGAGTTAAGCATTCAAAAAGCGAGAATAGAACTTTGATTTAAAGGTGAATTTGGCTTGGATAAGCGAATGGTTGTGTTGAGGATAAATTGATCAGAGTTTGATTGGTATGGCATGGTATATGCAGAATTGGTAACATATGATAGGGATATAAGGATATGCCCGACAAAAAGGTACAAGTTTATTCTATATATGAGTTTGGGATTTTGAGCCAAATTGGCAAGCCGTTTGGCTGTTTGATTTCTTTTGGATTGGAGAGGGCCTGTGTGGCAAGGTTTGAATTTTTCCAGTAACTCCGTACAAAGGAGACGCTGGCGAAATTTTTCGAAAAGTTAAGGCATTAGAAAATTTTCAGAATTTTTTGAAAATTTTCGTTGATGAGAATTAATTAATAATTTAATTGGAATTAATTGGTTCGGTTGAAGCTGAAGTTAAAAAATGAACAAATAAGTTCTAACCAGTCTATAGGGTCGTCCTCTACCTTAGCAATTTCGAGGACGAAATTATTTTAAGTGGGGAAGAATGTAATGACCCGCATTTTCAGCGATATAATAATTAATTAATTTAATTATTTAAATAGTGAATTAAAGGATTTAATGGTCGTGGAATTAAATAATGGTGAATATTTAATTAAAATAATAAATTAAATACTATATTTCATTCAGAAATAATCAAAAATATTGGAAATCACAATATTCTGTGAACTGGGTCATCCCTAAGATTTAATTCAGCTTAGAGTTGAATTATATTGACGAATATATTCAATCGACGTCAGTTTGAAACGTAGAATTATAATATAATTAAAATAGAGCTTGAAATCGCGTTGTAGTTCACTATTTGGGGATTCGAACTTCAACTGAATATACAAAAGCCGTTTTAAGTTTGATTTCTGTGAAACAAGAAACGTGTGGAGCTGGTGAAGTATATTTTTCTAGTGGAAGAGAAAATTCGAGATTTCGTCGTGTTGATTTTGAGTTACGTCCAAATCAAATTTTAGAAAAGTCGCTGTGGAATTCCTTTATAATTCGTAACGCTTTATTTACGTTATAAATGGATTTTTCAATATAATTTGAATATCGATTCAACCAGGACTTGGAATATCGAGTATACGTATATTCTGGAGCTGTATGGTATTCCACTGTGAATATATACGATGATATATATTTATTTATATTTAAATATATTTATATATTTAAATGGGTCATTCAGAGCGTTAAAAATAGCCAGTTTTGCAAACGACCTCAGAATTCGACGAAACTAATTTTGTCGGATCCGCAACATCGAATTATTGTTAGATGTGAAGTTTCGTGATTTTTAGAGTCACTGTGTGGCCGTACGGATTTTTAGAGTGAGAAACAGTTAGTATTCTAACGGTTAAAAATACGCTGTGTGAGCAAACGGAGTCAGAATTCGACGAAACCAGTTTCGTTGGGACCGTAATGTCGAACTCTAGCTGCGTGTCAATTTTCATGATTTTTGGATATCATATGTGGACACAGGAATTTTAATTGACAAAGAACAAATAACGGTTGGTTAAAATTGAATGGAAAATATCTAAATCCTTCCCATTATAAATACCCCCTTTTTTCCCCTTAAGACCTAATTCCTCATTTCCCTGAAGTCAAACACTCAGCCGCCGAAATTCCTCTTCACAAAAATAAGATCGGCAACCTCAAAATTCATAGAAACATCAAAAGAAATTCTATAAAATTGAATTCTTATATATTCGTAATCCCTTTGGTTTCCTCTTCAATTCCTTGTAGCTTTTGATGAGCTCGGTTTTGATCTGGTTCGATGAAAATTCCCAGCGTCGAACTTAGGGTTGGGTATTGGGTGCGCGTGGAGCAATGATTCGAAAATTGATCATTTGATTTGAGGTTGTGGTGGTGAATGGTGTTTGCGGTGGAGTTTTGGTGATTGTAGGAGAAAGTAAAGGTCGCACCTTTACTGTCGTGCTCCAGTGAAACCTTGATGTCGAGTTGTTCAAGAGGGATTCCGGGTTGAGGTGGTAGTATCGACAGAAAAGAGGGGTGTGTTGTTCGAAGTACGATGTGGTGAGGGGTCAACTCCGACGGGTTTGGCAACGGGGAGGATACAAGGTGGTTCGATTCCTGAAATTCGTGCCTGGGGAGAAGGCGTTGGGATGTCTTCGAAGCACCAGGTTTGAATTCAAGAGCAGGGCTTGGATTTGGCAAATCAAGGTCTGAGCTGGAACTGTAATTGGTAAATGGGGTTGTTAATGACTAACTAATTTTGGGAAGTAAAGCAGTAATGGTAATTAGTGAAGTTAGACAACACTCTGGGTATTATACCATGCTATTATTTTGGGTATTTTGCACAGGAGAGGATGAAGTAAATCGTGAGTGCTATAAAGGGAGTGGCCATTAGTTGTATGGCGATGAGAAGACCAGGAAAGAGTGTTCGAACCTGTACTGGGGAGTGTTGTCGTGATAGGAAATGGTGAAGACAGTTCAGAAATTTGTGGACTGGAGAGGATGCAGAAGTCGGTGGAATTATTTTGAAAAGGGGTATGGGCCATATGAATAAAAATCAGACGAAACACGATCAGACAGGATCGTATGGATGGTGGCTCCACAATGGAACTGACTGGAAGTAATTTGAAGCTTGCTACAATTTATAGTAAAATAAATTGTCCATCTGAATCAAGAGATGGTTATCGTTATTAACGATGATCGTCCAATGTGAGTAAAACTCACCAACTCTGAACAGTTTTATTTTTATAATGTATTTTTAGAACTGTTAATCATCTGTTGATTGCTGTGTGTTGGTTGATTGATTGAACTGCTAGTTAGTTAGTGGAAATTATATATATAAATATAAATATATATATATATATAAACCGTTAAATATTTATATATTGATTCTGCTATCAGAATAATTTACATTGAACTGAAAGTGATGATAATCATATTGTGTAACATCTGTGGATGCAGGAAAACAGGTTGGAGGAATCCGACTGGATTCCTCAACAGTTATTTTATTGTTTTTCATATATTGTAATATATGATGTAGTTTATAATCTGTGGTTGATTATATCTGTTTGGATGATATTGGTCATCGTGATTTGATGTGTTAGGTACCATAAAATATCGGAATGGGAATAGGAGATTTTCAAAGTGATATTGAAAACAGAATATTTATAAACTGGAATATTTATAAATAAGAAATGTTTATAAATTGGAATATTTATAAATAGGAGATATTTCAAAAAGGAAATAATTTCAAACCATTTTCTTTTTGAATGGAAAGGCCTGTGTGGCGGGTTTGGGGATTTCCCCGATGCTCCCGATACAAAGGAGGTTATGGTGAATTTTCCTGGAAATTTAAGGAGTTAGAATATTTTAAAGAATGAATGTGAAAACCAAATATAAAGGGAATATTTGTGAAAACCAAATATAAGGGAAATATCTGTGGAAACCAAATATAAAGGAAATACTTGTGAAAATAAATAAACAGTTAAAAGGAAATATTTATTTAGGAAATAAATAAAGTTATAAAGGAAATATTTATACGAAATAAATATAGGAAAATTGATAAGGAAAAATCATTTTTAAAGTGAAGAACCGTTACTAAAAGTAAATCTTTAAAAATGAATAAACGTTGTGAAAAGGAACGAAATGAATAACCAGTTCAGTAGAGTTAACCAGTTCAGTAGAGTTAACCAGTTCAGTAGAGTTAACCAGTCCAGTAGAGTTAACCAGTACAGTAGAGTTAACCAGTCCAGTAGAGTTAACCAGTGTAAAGACCCGCAACTTCCCCGTAAAGGAAAGCGTCGGATAGTTCGAGAACAAACCACAACAGAACGCATACAGAAGAACATTTCATTGTATATTACAACAATGCATCAGATTACAAGAATATACAGAGTATAAACGAATAAATATTACACAGAAATATCAGAGATTTAAATTACATTTAAATACATAGCAGCGGAAAATAATACAATACACAACTAGAAGGAGATATACGGATACAAAGCTTTCCGGATATCGTTCCAGCTGTAAACCAGGATCCTGTGAGTATAAATCTGCAAAACCAAAACTACTAGCTGCCCGTGTCAAAATAGGGGCACCCAGAGTTTAGGTTAAAACAATAAACTCCAGGTCAGTCATGGGACTGGTGTGAGAACTAAAACAGTTAATCTTTATTTTTAAAGCTAGGTAAATCAAGGGACCACGCCGTATAACACGGAACGGGTTTCCTCCCAAGAATACTAGTGCATAAAACAAACAGCGCAATGCTAAATAAAGAAAAATGAAGCTGTTATAAGATCCAGGTCCTATCACACAATGCAACGCAAGCCGGGGGATAGGGTTTTCCCTTATAACAGCCAAAGAATGCTTGATACGTTTTAAAACAAATCATTTGATACTATTATAAGTGCATAGTGTATAAAACAACTTCAAATCATAAGTATCAATCATAGGCGGCATGGGTACCATATATCATGTCGCCATATATAGGTTTACAAATAAAACCGCAAATGTCACGTATTTGGAAATTGGATTTCCATCTATGAACCGAGGCAAAAGATAGTCCTCAACCGATTCGAGACTGCCTAGCCCGAGTCTCAGGATCAGAGCTCGAGTGACCCTTGGATCGTCAGGGCCGGTCCACCGATGTGGATTAAACTTAAACCCTGAACATGCGTTTCCCCGCCCTATGGGGCGTAAATGAGCCAACTAAATGACTCCATCGGTTCGAGAACGACCGATCAATCCGAGGCGCCTCGCAACAGCAACAACCACATAAGTCAAACTCGTCAGGGCGTGTAAAACCTCTGACGCCACTTCTAACTAGGAAGAAACGCATGCCCTCCCTGAGGTCCTCTCCCGTTTTTGGTTCATACCGGGTGTGAAACACGCGAAATAAACGTTACACAAAGCTACTCCACAAAGGCCTTGCTTTGATCATCACCACAAGACTTTGCTTTTCAACAGAAGCCTCGATCAATTGCCACTTAGGCATGCCACACAGGCAATTCACTCCATGCGTTTGATATCCATCAATATATAACCCCTGAGCTCGTACGTCTCAGAGAAGGGAGTTAAGCAAGAGAATAAATTCTCCGCCGCCAAACAGATATATATTTAATAGAGATCAATCACACGGACTAAAATCCAATGTCAGACACACAGTCCATTTACAAGTCCGTTCTGGGTCTGAACGAAACCGGGGGCACCTAGTACCCCGCATATCCATCGATCTCCAAGTACGTCTGGACGATCACCAACTGTTTCCATCTTCTTGGGTGTACAGCCCAATCAAGATCATCAGTTATCACCCAAACGACGTGAAGACCTCCGGTCTTCGACCATCGTCTTCATCTTCGACTTATCGTCGTATCAGTTATTCCGAATGGGATAAACCCGGTCTTTCCGAATAACTCGCGTATATTTTAAATAAATGTTACACAAACACAACATACGCCTCATTCCAATTCATTAGTCACTAACCGTAAATTAATCAAGAGAATAATTCCCCAAATATTAACCCCGAAGGCCGAAACCAACATCAGATCAATATCCAGAAAACCATTCTGCTTGGCCAACCGACAGTTAGTTTCTAAATTTCACATTCATAGGGAAATGTTCCCATTAATTTTATCCAAGATAAATTCTTTGAATTTATTCTTTATTCTATTTTTGAATCTCAATTCAAACTAGTCGGGATTAGCGAACCTTACCGAAGTAATCATTTATTTTAATTTTCCCATCCCAACCTATTTATCCCATGGAGTAAAACTGGTAATACTTCATATCTAACACCACAGTGTTATCGGTAAATTCAATTACCATTTCACGTTTAAATCTAATTAAAGATTTAACTATCGCCTGGAGCAAAATTGGTGATACTCCACTTTCGATCATTTCAATCTAATTAAAGATTCATTAAAACTCCACTTAGTTTTAATCTTCAACTGGGTCAAAGAATCCGTGTCATTTAAAACACGGTTCACGATAAACCCAAAGTCACATTCATTAATTATCGGGTTAAAGAACGAGTGTTATTTAAAACACTGTTCACGATAAACCCAAAAATCAATATCAATTCAATTCCAGTTAAATATTATTTAATTGGTACACTTCATTAAATCTAAATAAAAAGATTTAATCATTTCTCAACTGGGTTCAAGAACAGTGTTAGTGAAGACACCATTCACGACAAACCCAAATCACATTCGATATTCAATACAAGGCTCTGAATAGAAAATATATCGGCTTATATTCAATATCGAACTCTACGACTAACAAATGCCGTATTGGAAATAACGATATAAATATATATCTTTCAAATTTCCATAACAACACCTATATAATCACGAATTCCAACATCGAAATATTCCGAAGACAATTTCGATTCAAATCCACTCCAATGCAATCATTGGAAATTTTGGTTATTTTCAAAACCATTTCAAATTCAATTTATTTATTTAAAAATAAATAGAATTATAATTCTAGTTCAAAACTAGTTCATTTCGATAAAAATCTATTTTTATCTTTTCAAATATGGAGTTTTTCATCCCAAATCTTCACAAATCATTTCTTATGATTTTACCCAAATTATTACTATTTTTAATAATTTTATCAAGGCCCGTATAGTCGATTTCCATCAATGGCCATCGAACTGCACTTACAGCGACCTTTTTCAAATTTGATTTGGACATAATTCCAAATCCAACCATTAGATTTCTAATTTCTAATATTCGTTAGAAAGCTCTTTTCGATACGAACCCAACGGTTCCGGTTTTAGGAGAATCCAACGGTCGGATCTCCCGTAATGTCCGTTTGAAATAAATGGTCGAAATTCACGAACTGCCGCGGCGCGGCGCGTTCTATTCAGGCCATTATATTATATATATAATATATATTTCGTTGATTTCTATTTAAAACGAATTATATGAATAGTTTTAAAATCGTTTCAAAAGCAATTTCAACTTCCATTTCAATTCAAATCAAAATTGAATTCTTCTTTATAAATTCGTTTCAAAATTCATTTCTATTCAATTCAAATTTCAATTCAATTTGAATTCATTTTAATTCATTTCGAAATCGTTTTCAATTCATTTCATTTTGAAATCGTTTTCAATTCATTTCATTTCGAAATCGTTTTCAATTCATTTCATTTCGAAATCGTTTTCAATTCATTTCATTTCGAAATCGTTTTCAATTCATTTCATTTCGAAATCGTTTTCAATTCATTTCATTTCGAAATCGTTTTCAATTCATTTCATTTCGAAATCGTTTTCAATTCATTTCATTTCGAAATCGTTTTCAATTCATTTCATTTCGAAATCGTTTTCAATTCATTTCATTTCGAAATCGTTTTCAATTCATTTCATTTCGAAATCGTTTTCAATTCATTTCATTTCGAAATCGTTTTCAATTCATTTCATTTCGAAATCGTTTTCAATTCATTTCATTTCGAAATCGTTTTCAATTCATTTCATTTCGAAATCGTTATATATCGATATAAATATCGTTCACGTCAAAATGGCGTCAAACTTATCAACACGGCTTCATAAATTTCTATTTTCAAATATTCTATTTCAAATATTTCTTTTTCAAAATAGTTGTTATTATCAAAAATATTTCGTTCAACACATGACCAATCTCAATGAATGAGTACTGTCAACACATGAACTTTTATTTTATCTCGATAAAGGTGTAAATTTTATTACTAAAATATTTCGTTCAACACATGACCAATCTCAATGAATGGGTACTGTCAACACATGAACTTTTATTTTATCTCGATAAAGGTGTAAATTTTATTACTAAAATATTTCGTTCAACACATGACCAATCTCAATGAATGAGTACTGTCAACACATGAACTTTTATTTTATAATATTCTTTATTTTTCAAATTGGAATGAGGCCCAATCAATTACCATATAAAGTTAATTATATGGATTTCCATACAACACATGTATATAATAGCATTGAAAAATAATCAACCATCAACCAAAGTGCACTACACTGTATAAGCATCAAATATAGATGTCTAACGCTTATAACAGCCTGTCAATCAATCGATCGACATATTTAATCAATCAGGATGAGTGAACTTCAAATTTCATCCTAACACCCGTGCGGGGTTTCAAACAATCAAACACATATTTTATTTGTGCAGTTGGGCTATGTGTAAAATTTTATCGTCCCAATCAATGTCATTCAAATAGGTGTACATAAACAAACCGTCCGGTTTATAAATGAATATTTTATTTTATTCACTTCACGTTAAAAATTATATTTTTAACGACAAAACATTTTATTTCAACATATGAATTTCTATTCAATTCATTCTTTAAATAAAATGATATTTTTATTTTTCTAACATATTTTAGAAAATTTCGGCGGCATAACGGCACGATACTAGAAACGGGACAAGGCCTAGCCTTATCCCCGGTCTAGTGAAGGCCCACGCCATTCACACATCAATCAAATCAATTCGTTATGCAAACCACAAAATTTGGAGTAAGAGTCTAACCTAGCCTTACTCCTTCGCCTTATAACGGCGCACGTCTAATCCTAACCAATTTATCGATTCGATTTTTCACACCACAAACCACATTCAAACCAATATCGCAATCAATCACCAAACAGCCAAACAAACAAGTCCATGGTCTGTGGACGATTGTGTCGGGTGCTACTAAGCACCGTCTGCATCCTAGTATATATATATAACTAGAAAAATAAATTGAAAGGTGAGAAATTCTCACTTATAGCTATCCAAACATCTTGACTCTTCATTTAGAGAAATCTTCAACGTCATCGCATCTTCGCTGCCCGCTTTCATTACCTATGCAAAAATCGAATTTTTACTTCGCTATCCAATATATAAAAATCATATTTTTATTTCGAAGTTCAATATATAAAAATCATATTTTTATTTCGAAGTTCAATATATAAAAATCATATTTTTATTTCGAAGTTCAATATATAAAAATCATATTTTTATTTCGAAGTTCAATATATAAAAATCATATTTTTATTTCGAAGTTCAATATATAAAAATCATATTTTTATTCTACTATTCGATATAAAAAAAAATCGAATTTTTATTCTACTATTCGATATAAAAAAAATCGAATTTTTATTCTACTATTCGATATAAAAAAAAAATCGAATTTTCCTCCTTACTTTCTACATATAGAAACGCTCCTTTATTTCTAGAAATCGAATTTTATATTGTTACATATACATAAAAATCCAATGACATCCATGTAAAGATCGTGTCTTTTCTCTTTATAAAAATCATTTCTTTCACCAATAAAAAAACCAATTTTTAAACAAACAAAAAATCTCATCTTTATATTTATAAAATTCACATCTTTATATATATTTTTTTTAATCTAAACAAAAATCAGTTTTTAAATCCAAACAAAAATCAGTTTTTAAAATCTTTAATAATTCAGTTTTTACTTCAAAAAAAAAAAAACTGTTTTAAAATCTGTTTTAAAACCTTTTTTTTTCAAATCAGTTTTTACTTTAAAAAAAAATCTGTTTTTAAATCCTTTTAAATCGGAATTTTAAAATGAAAATAAGATAAAATAAGATAAAAAAACAATTTACCTTCCTGCGAAGAAGGGGGGGGCTCGTCTTCGTCGGCGCCGAGAGTTCAGGGGGGTGTTCGGTTGCTCAGGGAGGTGCGGCTTCGAGATGAGGGCGGGGTGATGCTTCGTGGGCTTCGTCGGCTTTGCAGGTCGGAGGGGGCTTCGTAGTGGGCGGCGCCACCTGGTGGCAACGGAGGAGGTGATAGAAGGGGGAGGGTTGACGTCAGAGGGGTGGTGGATGCCCTGAGCGGCGCGTCTGCGGTGGAGGAGGGGGGGGGTGTGGCGGCTGAGCAGATCGGCGGCGCCCCCCCTTTTTTTTTTTCTAAATCGAATTATCTGATTTCAAAAGTAGGGGGGGCCAGAACGAAATAAAGGGGGAGAAGATTTAATTAATTTTTTTATTAATTTAATTATTTCATTTTTTTTCAAAGAGTTGACTTTCACATACGACCTCGAAACGAGGCCCACCGCCTGTCGTCCATAGCGTTTTACCCCCATTCCGAACACAATGGGATATGTATCGCAAGCTGATTTGACCATTTGAATCAGTTTCCGTTTAATTTACATTTAAATCACTATATTGAATTTTAAACGTACATTTCAAATTACTGGGGTCACATATTAACTCTATAAATTGTAGAAAAATATTTTCTAGCTTCGTATTGACGATACGGTCCTAATAAAACTAGTTTCGTCGAATTCTGAGACCGTTGGAAAAATGGCCAATTTCCAGTCGATTAAAATCAACTGAAACTGGTCAAACGCGTTTTCCTTCGCCACGCTCACATATTGATTCGAAAAATTATGAAATTTGGAATCTAGCAATAACTTAACATCACGGGCCCAACAAAACTGGTTTCGTCGAAATCCGAGGTCGTTTGCAAAATTGCTATTTTTAAGGGCCTTATATATATAAAAATATATATAAATTCCACAGCGACTATTTCTAATTTTAAACTGGACATATCTTATCATTTCTAAGATGAAATCCCAGTTTGTTAACTTCGTTACAAAGATATAGTTATACAGATTCAAATATTTCTTGTTTCGTTCAATTCTGACTTATATTGAATTCTGTATATTCATTTGAAATTAGAAATCGAATTTTCGAACTACCGCGCCATTTTCAATTCCTTTTATTATTATATATAATTATTATATATTCTAACGACGACGTATATAATATATACGTCGATTTATATTCGAAATAAATTTCTCGACAATATTATTTAAAATAATTCATTTTAAATATCAAATTTCGCTAAAATTGCCAAAATAAAAATTTCAAACTGGCTCGCATTTTCCGGGTTATTACAATCTCCCCCACTTAAAACTTTTCGTCCCCGAAAAGGAACAAAGTCGAAAGTGGTTTGATTATTCAGCTCTACGTTCGATCCGGCTTTCATTCTCCAACTTTTCAGTTTCTGAGAATTTTCAAAATTTCAAAAATTTGGCTAACTCCCTAAATTTTCGAAAAATTTCGCCATAACCTCCCCTGCACCGGGAGCATCGGGGAATTTCAAATAGCTTCCCCGGTCCTTCAGATCTCAAAAAGAAAAAGAAAAAGCCAAGCGGCTAGCCAATAGGCTCACAAAATCATCATCACCCAAACAAAACAGGAAATTATGTAGTAAACATGTACCTATTTGTCGGGCAAACAAATTTTATTCTCTGGCTCTAGCCTCCTTGCTATGACCTGTTCAACGTAAGTATATGTATATGCAAGCAGTTGCGACCAATTTTCAATATAGTTCAATATTTGGTTCAATTAGGCTAAATGGCTAAAAATTAGCAAACAAATAAACAAACAACACAAACATCAATCAATTAGTGAATTAGAGTTTCAAATTCATAATTTTGATACATATACAAAAATCAGATTTTTGATGCCAAATCACAACAATAGGCCCTATCTAATTTTGGTTCTCACACCAGTCTAATGGAAATATATAGAAATCCCACCTTCGAAACACGAACATAAGTTCTGATGATGATCGATCAATCATCAGAACCATCTCCGGGTGTCTAGAGTGTAATCCTATATCTATCCAGTATATTAAAATTTCAAATACACGTGGATCAGACGTATACGCAAAATCTATATATACTGGATTATCCACATCAATATAAATAAATAATCAAATACGAATAATTGATTTTAAATTTTCAAAACAAGATTTGTTTTTATTTTCAAAAATATACTCTTCACACTCGTTCTAGGATACTACTGATCCTATCTCTAACGAGTCATTCTCATTGGATATTACTAATCCAATATCTGATGAATTCTTTCGTATGGTTCTAATGTGCCTTGTTCTCTAGCTTTGTAAACCAAAGCTCTGATACCACGTGTAAAGACCCGCAACTTCCCCATAAAGGAAAGCGTCGGATAGTTCGAGAACAAACCACAACAGAACGCATACAGAAGAACATTTCATTGTATATTACAACAATGCATCAGATTACAAGAATATACAGAGTATAAACGAATAAATATTACACAGAAATATCAGAGATTTAAATTACATTTAAATACATAGCAGCGGAAAATAATACAATACACAACTAGAAGGAGATATACGGATACAAAGCTTTCCGGATATCGTTCCAGCTGTAAACCAGGATCCTGTGAATATAAATCTGCAAAACCAAAACTACTAGCTGCCCGTGTCAAAATAGGGGCACCCAGAGTTTAGGTTAAAACAATAAACTCCAGGTCAGTCATGGGACTGGTGTGAGAACTAAAACAGTTAATCTTTATTTTTAAAGCTAGGTAAATCAAGGGACCACGCCGTATAACACGGAACGGGTTTCCTCCCAAGAATACCAGTGCATAAAACAAACAGCGCAATGCTAAATAAAGAAAAATGAAGCTGTTATAAGACCCAGGTCCTATCACACAATGCAACGCAAGCCGGGGGATAGGGTTTTCCCTTATAACAGCCAAAGAATGCTTGATACGTTTTAAAACAAATCATTTGATACTATTATAAGTGCATAGTGTATAAAACAACTTCAAATCATAAGTATCAATCATAGGCGGCATGGGTACCATATATCATGTCGCCATATATAGGTTTACAAATAAAACCGCAAATGTCACGTATTTGGAAATTGGATTTCCATCTATGAACCGAGGCAAAAGATAGTCCTCAACCGATTCGAGACTGCCTAGCCCGAGTCTCAGGATCAGAGCTCGAGTGACCCTTGGATCGTCAGGGCCGGTCCACCGATGTGGATTAAACTTAAACCCTGAACATGCATTTCCCCGCCCTATGGGGCGTAAATGAGCCAACTAAATGACTCCATCGGTTTGAGAACGACCGATCAATCCGAGGCGCCTCGCAACAGCAACAACCACATAAGTCAAACTCGTCAGGGCGTGTAAAACCTCTGACGCCACTTCTAACTAGGAAGAAACGCATGCCCTCCCTGAGGTCCTCTCCCGTTTTTGGTTCATACCGGGTGTGAAACACGCGAAATAAACGTTACACAAAGCTACGCCACAAAGGCCTTGCTTTGATCATCACCACAAGACTTTGCTTTTCAATAGAAGCCTCGATCAATTGCCACTTAGGCATGCCACACAGGCAATTCACTCCATGCGTTTGATATCCATCAATATATAACCCCTGAGCTCGTACGTCTCAGAGAAGGGCGTTAAGCAAGAGAATAAATTCTCCGCCGCCAAACAGATATATATTTAATAGAGATCAATCACACGGACTAAAATCCAATGTCAGACACACAGTCCATTTACAAGTCCGTTCTGGGTCTGAACGAAACCGGGGGCACCTAGTACCCCGCATATCCATCGATCTCCAAGTACGTCTGGACGATCACCAACTGTTTCCATCTTCTTGGGTGTACAGCCCAATCAAGATCATCAGTTATCACCCAAACGACGTGAAGACCTCCGGTCTTCGACCATCGTCTTCATCTTCGACTTATCGTCGTATCAGTTATTCCGAATGGGATAAACCCGGTCTTTCCGAATAACTCGCGTATATTTTAAATAAGTGTTACACAAACACAACATACTCCTCATTCCAATTCATTAGTCACTAACCGTAAATTAATCAAGAGAATAATTCCCCAAATATTAACCCCGAAGGCCGAAACCAACATCAGATCAATATCCAGAAAACCATTCTGCTTGGCCAACCGACAGTTAGTTTCTAAATTTCACATTCATAGGGAAATGTTCCCATTAATTTTATCCAAGATAAATTCTTTGAATTTATTCTTTATTCTATTTTTGAATCTCAATTCAAACTAGTCGGGATTAGCGAACCTTACCGAAGTAATCATTTATTTTAATTTTCCCATCCCAACCTATTTATCCCATGGAGTAAAACTGGTAATACTTCATATCTAACACCACAGTGTTATCGGTAAATTCAATTACCATTTCACGTTTAAATCTAATTAAAGATTTAACTATCGCCTGGAGCAAAACTGGTGATACTCCACTTTCGATCATTTCAATCTAATTAAAGATTCATTAAAACTCCACTTAGTTTTAATCTTCAACTGGGTCAAAGAATCCGTGTCATTTAAAACACGGTTCACGATAAACCCAAAGTCACATTCACTAATTATCGGGTTAAAGAACGAGTGTTATTTAAAACACTGTTCACGATAAACCCAAAAATCAATATCAATTCAATTCCAATTAAATATTATTTAATTGGTACACTTCATTAAATCTAAATAAAAAGATTTAATCATTTCTCAACTGGGTTCAAGAACAGTGTTAGTGAAGACACCATTCACGACAAACCCAAATCACATTCGATATTCAATACAAGGCTCTGAATAGAAAATATATCGGCTTATATTCAATATCGAACTCTATGACTAACAAATGCCGTATTGGAAATAACGATATAAATATATATCTTTCAAATTTCCATAACAACACCTATATAATCACGAATTCCTACATCGAAATATTCCGAAGACAATTTCGATTCAAATCCACTCCAATGCAATCATTGGAAATTTTGGTTATTTTCAAAACCATTTCAAATTCAATTTATTTATTTAAAAATAAATAGAATTATAATTCTAGTTCAAAACTAGTTCATTTCGATAAAAATCTATTTTTATCTTTTCAAATATGGAGTTTTTCATCCCAAATCTTCACAAATCATTTCTTATGATTTTACCCAAATTATTACTATTTTTAATAATTTTATCAAGGCCCGTATAGTCGATTTCCATCAATGGCCATCGAACTGCACTTACAGCGACCTTTTTCAAATTTGATTTGGACATAATTCCAAATCCAACCATTAGATTTCTAATTTCTAATATTCGTTAGAAAGCTCTTTTCGATACGAACCCAACGGTTCCGGTTTTAGGAGAATCCAACGGTCGGATCTCCCGTAATGTCCGTTTGAAATAAATGGTCGAAATTCACGAACTGCCGCGGCGCGGCGCGTTCTATTCAGGCCATTATATTATATATATAATATATATAATATATATTTCGTCGATTTCTATTTAAAACGAATTATATGAATAGTTTTAAAATCGTTTCAAAAGCAATTTCAACTTCCATTTCAATTCAAATCAAAATTGAATTCTTCTTTATAAATTCGTTTCAAAATTCATTTCTATTCAATTCAAATTTCAATTCAATTTGAATTCATTTTAATTCATTTCGAAATCGTTTTCAATTCATTTCATTTTGAAATCGTTTTCAATTCATTTCATTTCGAAATCGTTTTCAATTCATTTCATTTCGAAATCGTTTTCAATTCATTTCATTTCGAAATCGTTTTCAATTCATTTCATTTCGAAATCGTTTTCAATTCATTTCATTTCGAAATCGTTTTCAATTCATTTCATTTCGAAATCGTTTTCAATTCATTTCATTTCGAAATCGTTTTCAATTCATTTCATTTCGAAATCGTTTTCAATTCATTTCATTTCGAAATCGTTTTCAATTCATTTCATTTCGAAATCGTTTTCAATTCATTTCATTTCGAAATCGTTTTCAATTCATTTCATTTCGAAATCGTTTTCAATTCATTTCATTTCGAAATCGTTATATATCGATATAAATATCGTTCACGTCAAAATGGCGTCAAACTAATCAACACGGCTTCATAAATTTCTATTTTCAAATATTCTATTTCAAATATTTCTTTTTCAAAATAGTTGTTATTATCAAAAATATTTCGTTCAACACATGACCAATCTCAATGAATGAGTACTGTCAACACATGAACTTTTATTTTATCTCGATAAAGGTGTAAATTTTATTACTAAAATATTTCGTTCAACACATGACCAATCTCAATGAATGGGTACTGTCAACACATGAACTTTTATTTTATCTCGATAAAGGTGTAAATTTTATTACTAAAATATTTCGTTCAACACATGACCAATCTCAATGAATGAGTACTGTCAACACATGAACTTTTATTTTATAATATTCTTTATTTTTCAAATTGGAATGAGGCCCAATCAATTACCATATAAAGTTAATTATATGGATTTCCATACAACACATGTATATAATAGCATTGAAAAATAATCAACCATCAACCAAAGTGCACTACACTGTATAAGCATCAAATATAGATGTCTAACGCTTATAACAGCCTGTCAATCAATCGATCGACATATTTAATCAATCAGGATGAGTGAACTTCAAATTTCATCCTAACACCCGTGCGGGGTTTCAAACAATCAAACACATATTTTATTTGTGCAGTTGGGCGATGTGTAAAATTTATCGTCCCAATCAATGTCATTCAAATAGGTGTACATAAACAAACCGTCCGGTTTATAAATGAATATTTTATTTTATTCACTTCACGTTAAAAATTATATTTTTAACGACAAAACATTTTATTTCAACATATGAATTTCTATTCAATTCATTCTTTAAATAAAATGATATTTTTATTTTTCTAACATATTTTAGAAAATTTCGGCGGCATAACGACACGATACTAGAAACGGGACAAGGCCTAGCCTTATCCCCGGTCTAGTGAAGGCCCACGCCATTCACACATCAATCAAATCAATTCGTTATGCAAACCACAAAATTTGGAGTAAGAGTCTAACCTAGCCTTACTCCTTCGCCTTATAACGGCGCACGTCTAATCCTAACCAATTTATCGATTCGATTTTTCACACCACAAACCACATTCAAACCAATATCGCAATCAATCACCAAACAGCCAAACAAACAAGTCCATGGTCTGTGGACGATTGTGTCGGGTGCTACTAAGCACCGTCTGCATCCTAGTATATATATATAACTAGAAAAATAAATTGAAAGGTGAGAAATTCTCACTTATAGCTATCCAAACATCTTGACTCTTCATTTAGAGAAATCTTCAACGTCATCGCATCTTCGCTGCCCGCTTTCACTACCTATGCAAAAATCGAATTTTTACTTCGCTATCCAATATATAAAAATCATATTTTTATTTCGAAGTTCAATATATAAAAATCATATTTTTATTTCGAAGTTCAATATATAAAAATCATATTTTTATTTCGAAGTTCAATATATAAAAATCATATTTTTATTTCGAAGTTCAATATATAAAAATCATATTTTTATTTCGAAGTTCAATATATAAAAATCATATTTTTATTTCGAAGTTCAATATATAAAAATCATATTTTTATTTCGAAGTTCAATATATAAAAATCATATTTTTATTCTACTATTCGATATAAAAAAAATCGAATTTTTATTCTACTATTCGATATAAAAAAAATCGAATTTTTATTCTACTATTCGATATAAAAAAAAATCGAATTTTCCTCCTTACTTTCTACATATAGAAACGCTCCTTTATTTCTAGAAATCGAATTTTATATTGTTACATATACATAAAAATCCAATGACATCCATGTAAAGATCGTGTCTTTTCTCTTTATAAAAATCATTTCTTTCACCAATAAAAAAACCAATTTTTAAACAAACAAAAAATCTCATCTTTATATTTATAAAATTCACATCTTTATATATATATATATTTTTTAATCTAAACAAAAATCAGTTTTTAAATCCAAACAAAAATCAGTTTTTAAAATCTTTAATAATTCAGTTTTTACTTCAAAAAAAAAAAACTGTTTTAAAATCTGTTTTAAAACCTTTTTTTTTCAAATCAGTTTTTACTTTAAAAAAAATCTGTTTTTAAATCCTTTTAAATTGGAATTTTAAAATGAAAATAAGATAAAATAAGATAAAAAAACAATTTACCTTCCTGCGAAGAAGGGGGGGGCTCGTCTTCGTCGGCGCCGAGGGTTCAGGGGGGTGTTCGGTTGCTCAGGGAGGTGCGGCTTCGAGATGAGGGCGGGGTGATGCTTCGTGGGCTTCGTCGGCTTTGCAGGTCGGAGGGGGCTTCGTAGTGGGCGGCGCCACCTGGTGGCAACGGAGGAGGTGAGAGAAGGGGGAGGGTTGACGTCAGAGGGGTGGTGGATGCCCTGAGCGGCGCGTCTGCGGTGGAGGAGGGGGGGGTGTGGCGGCTGAGCAGATCGGCGGCGCCCCCCCTTTTTTTTTTTTTCTAAATCGAATTATCTGATTTCAAAAGTAGGGGGGGCCAGAACGAAATAAAGGGGGGAGAAGATTTAATTAATTTTTTTATTAATTTAATTATTTCATTTTTTTTCAAAGAGTTGACTTTCACATACGACCTCGAAACGAGGCCCACCGCCTGTCGTCCATAGATTTTTACCCCCATTCCGAACACAATGGGATATGTATCGCAAGCTGATTTGACCATTTGAATCAGTTTCCGTTTAATTTACATTTAAATCACTATATTGAATTTTAAACGTACATTTCAAATTACTGGGGTCACATATTAACTCTATAAATTGCAGAAAAATATTTTCTAGCTTCGTATTGACGATACGGTCCTAACAAAACTAGTTTCGTCGAATTCTGAGACCGCTGGAAAAATGGCCAATTTCCAGTCGATTAAAATCAACTGAAACTGGTCAAACGCGTTTTCCTTCGCCACGCTCACATATTGATTCGAAAAATTATGAAATTTGGAATCTAGCAATAACTTAACATCACGGACCCAACAAAACTGGTTTCGTCGAAATCCGAGGTCGTTTGCAAAATTGCTATTTTTAAGGGCCTTATATATATAAAAATATATATATAAATTCCACAGCGACTATTTCTAATTTTAAACTGGACATATCTTATCATTTCTAAGATGAAATCCCAGTTTGTTAACTTCGTTACAAAGATATAGTTATACAGATTCAAATATTTCTTGTTTCGTTCAATTCTGACTTATATTGAATTCTGTATATTCATTTGAAATTAGAAATCGAATTTTCGAACTACCGCGCCATTTTCAATTCCTTTTATTATTATATATAATTATTATATATTCTAACGACGACGTATATAATATATACGTCGATTTATATTCGAAATAAATTTCTCGACAATATTATTTAAAATAATTCATTTTAAATATCAAATTTCGCTAAAATTGCCAAAATAAAAATTTCAAACTGGCTCGCATTTTCCGGGTTATTACAACCAGTCCCGTAGAGTTAATCAGTTCAATAGAATTAACCAGTCCAGTAGAGTTAACCAGTCCAGTAGAGTTAACCAGTCCAGTAGAGGTAACCAGTCCAGTAGAGTTAACCAGTTGGGTTAAGTAAGTCGAGTTTACCAGTTGGGTTAAGTAAGTCAAGTTTACCAGTTGGGTTAAGTAAGTCAAGTTAATCAAGTCAAGTTAATCGAGTTAGAGTTAATCAGTTAGAGTTAATCAATTTGAGTTAAAACAAACTAGAGTTAATCAAATATAGTTATTTGAGACAGAATTAGTCAACCATAGTATTCAGGGTAAGTTGCCATCTCGTACGATTGCTAGCGTAAATCGCAGGGCTGTAAATAACGTAAGGCGGTCGGATGTTTCCTGAGGGAATCAGGTGTAACCATTGTGATCGCTGCGATCTAGAGTCAAGTGAATGGAGTTAAATCGAATATTAGTTATTCGATAGAAGTTGATCAAGTTGAGTTAAATAAGTTAAGTTAGTCAAGTTAGGTTCGTCGAGTCGAGTTAATCGAATCTAGTTATTCGAGAGGAGTTAATCGAATGTAGTTATTCGAACAGAGTTCGCCGAATATAAGTTATTCGAAGAAGAGTTAATCAAATAGAATTAAACAAGATTAGAAACTGACTAGAGATTAGTAAGTGGAATGGTTTTCTGAGTATCGATCTGATGTTGGTTTCGGCCTTCGGGGTTTATAATTAGAGAATTGTTCTCTTACTAGTTTACAGTTAGGGACTAATCGTGGTGGAATGGTAATGATGCGCGAATAAGCAGATGGAAACGTTTTCCAGTGTTGATAACATATATTTTCTAAAACATAGAAAAAGGGAAATATGAATGAATATATATATATATGAATATATATACATGGTTGATGATTGGATCGATATTTCCATTTGGAAATAAGATGATTGTTTGCACACGGACATTTTTCATTTGATAGTTAAATCACCGACTATCAAAGTTATTACCATTTTAACGTTGTTAATATGGAGAGACCGGTTGGATTATTATCCAAAGAACCACTCTGTATTGGCATAAGCGTTGCGAATCATATATGCCAAAGATAATTGAAGATGGAGTAAAGTGCAAGGGCTATTGTATAAGTCTTAGATAACAGTGCCTAAGATGGATGTACTGAATAGTACATTCGGTTTGTTCAGTCCCAGGACAACTTGTATGGACGAAGGTCTGACAGAGTATATCTGGTAGATCACGTAAGTTGATCGTTTCAAACGTATTTACGTTGGTGGCGGATGAATTCGTTTCTCTTAGCTTATACCCGTGGTATTTTTGGGGATATAAATTTGTGATTTAAAGGGTATGACGATGTGACATTCTAAGTGAATGAAGATGTGGTATGTAAAAAGATAAGCGTAGCTTCTAGCCTCACATCCGGTAAATGACAGAAATCAGGCAGGCAGCATGGCTAAGTCGGTCGCACCGAAGTAGGGTGTATAATCACCTATCTAGAGAATATTCATTTGCTTCTTAATTCTATCAATGCTGTCCCATATATATATATATATATGTATATATGTATATATATGTATATATGTATATACGGAAACGGTTGTTGATCCCAACCGTTGGTAATGTACATTCGATACACTCAAGCAAAATGAGTGGTCGGTCATGTGTGGCTAAGTTGCAAGATGTTCTTGTTGAACTCCAGTGTATCGTTCCTAGAGTACACTGATCGGAAGGTGGTTCTATACCTTGTCATAGTTGGAAATCCATTATCCAATACGTGTCCGCGGTTTTTGATTATATATTATATATGTGGAACGTGAGATGAAAGCGTTTCTGCTAGATGATTATTATATCGTGGTTGATAGACATTAATATAATATCAAAAGGTTTTTGATATAAAGATATTTTGGATTCTCATAAGGGAAAAACCCGTTCCGTTATACGGCGTGGTCTTATGGGATATCGTTTACTTGTTCAAACTGTTTTAAACTGTTTTACTCATACCAGTCCCATGACTGACCCAGAGTTTATTTTTTTGTGTTCTTCCTAAACTCTTGGGTGCCTATATTTGTACGGGCAGTCAAGTAGTCGGGATTTTACAGATACACTTGGAGAGCTTGGAGCAGGAGGCTTCAGGATTCTATAGCTATTATTATTTCCGTTGTTGTTGTAAGTGTTGTACTCTGATAAGTGCTATTGTATACATAACTGTTTATTTTCAAATGTTATGTTATATTTTATTCGTTCCGCTGTGAGATTCGTGTTTACTCTGATGATGATGTTCTTCTTCTTCTTCTTTTATTCTATTAATTCTATCTTATCTTTCCTCACCCTCTAACTTCTTTCATTAACTATTCGGTTATTTTCGATCCTTGGATGTTCGATATGTGTTGTATATCGGATAACCAAGATCGCTAAAAACCGGGTCGTTACAAATGGCCCTTTATATTACAGCGAATGATGGTCCATTACACTAAAAGTACTGCTGAAAACCAATGTTGAAGTTCAGGTTGTTATTTTTGTTGAAATTTATTTGGTTTTTTTTATATGATTCAATCTAGTTTATACTCTAAAAGAATATTGGTCATTGTGGGTAATGTTTAGGAATTGCCATTTGAGCATTTAGCTCTACTCAGATATGTGTTTGCTGAGTATTAAATATTCAATTGTTGTTCTATATGCTTTTCAAAGCTAAGTTGAATTATTCTTCTTTGGTTATATTATCAGAATATGGTTTTAGAATACACAAAGAAACTACTAATAACCATATAATATTGATACAACAATATAAATTTGAAATTTCACAAAGTATTTCATTGAATCCGGATTTTTATTTCTTAAGGACTTATTTTCATATATTGTTACCTTTTATGAGACATGTACAAAATGTAAATTCTCTTGCAAGCATGTGCTGATAACCAACCTTTTATGACTCATGAATTGTGAACACATTACAAACTACAAAAGAAACAGTTAGAAATGCAATCACAATAACAAAAGAAGCTGGAGAAGACATAGCAGGAAACATTTATCAAAATGCCACAAAAGCAAATTAAAAGTTGAACAGGCCATGAATTCAAATTGTCAAAACCTAGCTGAAATAGTTTCTCATGCAAAAACTGTTACTTCCGATGCAACAAGCTATATCGTATCACTGGAACTTGCTAGAACATTATATGATATTTTGCACTTGCTTGCTTTTGCCATTATTTATGGAACTAGTGTTTGGGTAACATTTGTCTCCGATCATGTTGTGGTAAATTCACTGCTAAAGCAGCAGTCGGGATGGTTCAAAGCAAATTGTATTCGACTTATTTTTGGCTTTCTACGTATGGGATCAGACTAGCTATCCCAGGACAATTTTTCAAAAAGGGAAGAATGGGTAAAGGGGTTAGAGTGCGAACATTGAACTTGTTAACTGCTTTGAGGTTGGCATTTGTCAACATGAAATACTTGAAGCCCAGAGCTACTATGATATACATTGTTTTCACGGTCGTTGATGTTTTTCATCTTAAACTTGTATTGGATACGCAATGCATGTTTTATCTGCTTATTTAGGCATTCTTTGAATTGAATATGAGGAAAGAAGAAAGTAGAGGCGGATACTTGACTGACGTCATGTTAGGATTGCCTCGCATGTTGTTAATGGAGGAATGACGGGTTAGAATTAATAGTCCCACACCATGGAATAAATTGAAGGGGTTGAGTACAAATATGAGTTGGTAGGCACGTAACATCAGGGATTCCTTTTGTTATATGGGAGTTGTGTGCCAGCTCATATGCGTGCAAGGAAGGGGGGCTTTGTTCCGACCGTCGTTACATAACAGGTATTGTTAGGGTTTCCGCAAGATCACTACACAATTAGATTTTGAAAGAGGGAAGAAGATAATAACAACAAGAAAATTCCTCCAAACAAACCTTTATTAATCCACCAAGTTATTACAATGAAAGCCTTAAAATAATTGAGAATTTATCTCAATCCCAAAAAACAAGTTTTTTCTTTCCTTCAAGTACAAGGTATATCTCTCCCTAATGAGATGCTTATATAAGCAAATAGAAAGACTAGGTCTAAAACCTAATTGGGCCCTAAAATATCTCAAAAATAAATACTCCTTAAAACTTGCTCAAATTAAAGCTTTCCTAAAATATCTCAACAGATCCATAAAATCCGCAGCAGATCCTTAAATTTTGCAACTTCCAATTTCTCCATATTTAATATCCATGTGATAAATATCACAAACCATAACACTCCACCATGATATGAAATCATCCAACAATCAAAAAATCCATAAACTAAAAAAACCACCCACAAATGATGCGTCTCTCACATGAGATACACCATAAAAATAATCTCAAAATTTCTTGTAATACCACAATGGCCTCCATGTAGACTTTGTGGCTTTACGTTGATGGCTCCACCTTGATTCAGATGAACTCGCCTCTCCTAATCCAATTTGAAAACCCATACCATTCTCCACTGTTTTTCCAAGCAATTTATATATGTTATCATTTCCCCATTTCGCGCGTAGAAGCTCCTTGTTACCCCTCCAAACCCTTGTAACTCCACCTCTAGTCGAGAAATTGCAACCTTTTTGTTCCAACTGTCCAATTGAAGCAAGATTTTTCTTAATTTATGGAATGTACCTAACCCTTGTTAGCTTCACCACCTTTCCATCATTCATCTTCAATCGAACTGAACCTATGCCTTTAACATGCTATTCTCGACCATCAGCGAATTCTGCTTTACTACTTTGTTCTTCATAATCAATAAATGCTTCCTTTTGATGGCACACGTGAAAACAAGCTCCTGAATTAAGTATCCAATCTTTGCTTTCATTCCTTCAATCTCCTCACCAAAATTCACCTCATTACCATCGTTATTTTTTTCATTAGTCTGTTCTTTAAATGCCTTCATCTTCTCTTTATCCCTTTTAAGCTTGCGACAAAATCTCAGTTGATGACCAGGTTTGTCACAGTAAAAACAAATGTATTCCTTTCTTATGTCCGATCTATTTGATTGTGTTTCCATATTTCGTTGACTAACCCTCCTTGCAATAAAAGCTTTTTCAATTGGAGTTTCAATTTATGTTGCCCCCTTATCTTTTCCTTCCATAAGACTCGTCCTCTGCATCTCCTCATTAAGCAAGCTATTAACCACAGACCCCATTGAAACAACCCCATCCGAATTTGAGTTATTCAACGCAACCATAAATGTTTCCCAACTTTCTGGAAACGAACTCATCATCATTAAGGCTTGTGCTTAAAATTCGTGGTAGCCAATTGATTCACAATTTCTTGAAAATCATTTAAATGCTCTCCAATTGATCCACTTTCCTTAAGCTTCAGATTCACCAATCTTCTCATAAGAAGAGCCTTATTTGTTGTAGAGTTTTTCGCATAAACCCCTTACAATTTCTTTCATATGGTATATGCAGATGTTTCATTAGCAACAATATGAAACACTGTATTATCGTAAGCGAAAATTTCTTGTTGTCTACCACCCCAGAAATAAGATTTTCTAAGGGCCTATTTCTTGTTGTAAGTGAATGCAATGAAAAGACTCGGAAATAACGAATAATGAGAGAATGGTCTTATTCGGTCCATGCTAGCCCTTTTAGGCCCTTTGATCTATCTTACTATCGAAAAGGGTTTTAGGACAAGCGGAGCAAGTCGCGTTTACAGCCTGCAGTTCTTATGGGCGCCTCTAGTATTCCAATAATCTCCCTTCATCCAATATGTCACTAGTATTCAAGTATGCGGCTCGTATTAGTTCCAGGTTGGTTGGTGAGCCCAGTGATAGGAGACTATTTAGCTTGGTTCGGAGAGCACTTGTTGGGTTAAAGATTTGTTTTTTGCAAAATGTTACTGACAGGGAGATTCGGTTGAGTGAGGTAGGAGCAAAGCGAAGAAGGGCTTAGTGATCCTTCCGAATAGAATGGATCGGTAGAACCCTCCTCTTTTCATTTTATGGTGGTTCTTTCTTGTTCTTGTTCGCTACCTTATTTGTTGTAGAGTTTTTCGCATAAACCCCTTCCAATTTCTTTCATATGGTATATGTAGATGTTTCATTAGCAACAATATGAAACACTGTATTATCCAAAAAACATCGAATAGAGGCAGCAACCTTCCAATCCAAAGTCTCCCATTTTGCTTCGGATAGATTGCTAGGTTTTTCCCCCATTGTTCTCCAGTTGCTAATGAGGATCATTAAGATAAAGAAATCTTCCATATTTACCCTCCATAATCCCCAATTTCTTAAGCTTTTCAATAATTATTTTATCCATATTCAAACCCTCTACAAAAAAATTGTGTAGAGGGCTCTCATACCAATTGTTAGGGTTTCAGCAAGATCACTACACAATTAGATTTTGAAAAAGGGAAGAAGATAACAACAATAAGAAAATTCCTCCAAAAAAACATTTATTAATTCACCAAATTATTATAATGAAGGCCTAAAAATAATTGAGAATTTATCTCAATCCCAAAAAACAAGTTTTTTCTTTCCTTTAAGTACAAGGTAATTCTCTCCCTAATGAGATGCTTATATAGGCAAATAGAAAGACTAGGCTGGGCCCTAAAATATCTCAGAAATAAATACTCCTTAAAACTTGATCAAAATAAAGCTTTCTTAAAATATCTTAATAGATCCATAAAATCTGCAGCGGATCCTTAAGTTCCACAACTTCCAATTTCTCCATCTTTATTATCCATGTGATAAATATCACAAACCATAAAACATCATGGATTCTAAGCCAATAGTGGCGTCTGCAGCAATTACATCTATTGTGAAAACCAAATCGACAACGAAGATCAGAGTCACAAAGACAATAGTTTTAGTGGACCAAGAAGATCTAGTGAAGAGCAGGGTTGCCAAGTTGAATAGAAAACCGAAGAAACTTAACAGCTACTCGTCCTTCATTGATATCGCCACTCTTATGAGCTTGAGTTGGCATCTGATTCATTTGGCAAGGAGTTTGCAAATAATTTACCCATTGCTTTCTGATGACTTATGTACAGATGGCCTGATGTTTGTCTTTCTCCTTTTTTTCCCGTCTGTGTTCATAGGTGTTCGTGATGACTTCTTAGTTAATTGTACTTGTAAGGACATTGTTCCTTCTATTAAGCACTAATGAAGATAGTTTTTATGGTTATGGTTTGCCTAACTAATGTATTTGAAACTATGCAACAAGTTTATTTTATTTATTTGCAAATTGTTCTTTGTCCTCTGTTAACACCTAATTTGGATATGGGTAATTTGAACCGACATATTTCACCAGCGTTAAAGTGACCGACTATAACAGCCCGCACCTCCATTCGCGCAAGATATTGCCCCCATCTTAGCCACCATATAGGTATGGGGTTTTGTTCCTCAAAAGGCCTTGGCGTTAGTAAGAGATGGGCTATACTATATAAGTACCCACTTCACACAGGCTTCCATGATGTGGGACTTAGGGGTGTTACATTCTCCCCTTCTATATAGCTCAACGTCCTCGTTGGCTCACAAACACCTCACCCAGGCGTTGTGGTCTACACAGGAGCCACAATTCCGGCTGGGTATTGGCTCTGATACCACTGTAATGACCCGAAAATGCCCGCCCTTAGAATCGACCATAAACCACACAGGTCTGATCCAAAAGTTGGAAATCCTCAAATGCACTAACTTTGGGCATACAACACATCAGAACAAATAATAGAAGACTTTTATAAATATCATAATAATGTAACATCAAAGCACAGAATATATCAGAGTACATCGAAAAATAATAGTACAGCGGAAGATTAATTTTCAATAAACTTAATAAAATGCAGCAGAAATGAATAAACTAGCACAATGAAAGACTATCAATGCTCTGGACACAGCTTTAAGCTTCGATCCGGAATCCTGCTCAATATATCTGCAAAATAAGCTTCTCGACTGCCCATGTGGAAAAGAGGGCACCCGAGTTTGCAATGTGAAACAAACTACGAGTGCCCTCTTTTCCACACGGGCAGTCGAGTAGCTTAGTTTGCAGATATATTGAGAAGGATTCTGGATCGAAGCTTAAAGCTGTGTCCAGAGCATTGATAGTCTTCCGTTGTGCTAGTTTATTCATTTTTGCTACATTGTATTAAGTTTATTGAAAATTAATCTTTCGCTGTACTATTATTTTCCGATGTACTCTTATATTTTGTATTCTGATGTAACATTATTTTGATGTTTATAAAGGTCTTCTGTTATTTGTTCTAATGTGTTGTATGCCCAAAGTTAGTGCATTCGAGGATTTCCAACTTTTGGATCAGACCCGTGTGGTTTATGTTCGATTCTAAAGGCGGGGATTTTCGGGTCATTACAGTGGTATCAGAGCCAATATCCAACCGAAATTGTGGCTCCTGTGTAAACCACAACGCCTAGGAGAGGTGTTTGTGAGCCAACGAGGACGTTGGGCTCTATAGGAGAGGAGAATGTAACACCCCTAAGTCCCACATCGTGGAAGCCTGTGTGAAGTGGGTACTTATATAGTATAGCCCATCTCTTACTAACGCCGAGGCCTTTTGAGGAACAAAACCCTATACCTATACGGTGGTTAAGTTGGGGACAATATCTTGCGTGAACGGAGGTGCGGGCTGTTATAGTTGATAATTTTATTTCAACAAAATTAATATTTTTGCTTAGACACAAATCTATTTATCCAAGAATGTTATTTTTTGTTTAACTCAAATCTTATTTAACAAAATGTAATTTTTGTTTCAATCATCATATTTTGACAGAATGTACATTTTTGTTTCAACTAATCTATCTTGGCAAAAATGTTCATTTTTGTTTCAACAACTATATTTTGACAAAAATGTATATTTTGATTCAACAACTATATTTTGACAAAAATGTATATTTTGTTTCAACCATTATGTTCAACAATTATATTTTTACAAAAATGTATATTTTGTTTCAACCATTATGTTTTGACAAAAATGTACATTTTGTTTAACAATTCTAATTTTACAAAATGTTCATTTTTGTCAACTAAACTATTTTGACAAAAATGAATATTTTTGTTTCAACTAAACTATTTGACAAAATTGGATATTTTTGTTACGACTAAACTATTTGACAAAAATGAATATTTTTTGTTCGACTAAACTATTTGACAAAAAGGTTCATTTTTGTTTCCATTAATCTTTTTGACAAAAATATATAATTTGATTCAACTAATCTACTTTGTCAAAAATGACAATTTTATTTCAACAATTCTAATTTGACAAAAACACATATTTTTGTTCCACAATTCTAATTTGACCAAAATGTTATTTTTCAACAATTCTAATTTGACCAAAATGTTATTTTTGTTCAACAATTCTAATTTGACATATTTTTTTGTTCAACAATTCTAATTTGACAAAAATGTATATTTTGTTTAACAATTATAATTTGACAAAAATGTATATTTTTGTTTAACAATTCTAATTTGACAAAAATGTATATTTTTGTTTAACAATTTTAATTTGACAAAAATGTATATTTTTGTTTAACAATTCTAATTTGACAAAATGTATATTTTTGTTTAACTCAATTCTAATTAACAAAAATGTTAATTTTTGATTTGACTAATCTAACTAACAAAAATGATATTTTTTGTTAAACACGATTCTAATTAACAAATATGTTTTTTTTATTTAACTAATCTAATTAACAAAAATGATAATTTTTGTTAAACACAATTCTAATTAATAAATATGTTAATTTTTGATTCAACAAATCTAATAAACAAAAATGATAATTTTGTTTAACTATTTTCTAATTAACACAAATATTAAGTTCAACAGATCTACATAACACACCAATCATAGATCAAATCACGTAATCAATCAACAGAATATTACAACGTATGAGTAATACCACAATTATGATTAATAACTTTTAATTACATAATAAAAAGAATAGAATTTCTTACCTTGATCGGTTTCAGAAATCGATTATTTTTAATAGAATTAAACAGATGTTTAATTTTATCAAAAATTCAATTGGTCTCTGTTTCAGTCCTAGTCTACTCCATGTTTTAGATATCGTCATTGTGATTCCAATGCAATTTGTTTTGTCAAATTCGGACCTCGTATAAAGAAGATACAATATTTTAAAGGTTACTGACATTATTATGATAATTAAATAATTAATTTAATTAAAAATCCCAAATTACTTTGCTAATTATCTTCCTCCTGTAAATCGTATTCGAACCCATCGTTCCCAAAAGAATCCGCCGCCACCCCCTTATTATGATGATCAGATCGTCATCGCCCTACACCACGCAAAAGCCGTCGACCTCGCCTCCTCACGCCTGGAACACGGGGCAGAGACGTACTTCCTTGAATTGCGTGCGAAAACCAAGTTGTTAAGCTCTAAATTCCCAAAATTTATTCAATGAATCTTGATCAAAACCATACAGAATCGAAGGCCTAACATTGCTCTACAATCTTTGCTTTAGAAGTGTTGAATAATCTGTTGTGGATTGAAAGAAATTAATGGGTTATTTTCAGATGTTCGTGGCCATTGGAAACAAAAGCGGCGGCTCAAAGTTCTGATTAGGGTTAGGGTTTAGTGTAATATTTTAGAGATATTTGTAATAAAATATTATTAAATTCATTAATTTTCAGAAAATCCCGATAGCTGTTAATAACTCCAAATCCAGTCCAACGAATGTTGTCCTCAGCCAAATACACCTATTCCGGACACAATGGACTAGCTCTCATCAGCCCATTTGATCGTTTCAGCCCACTTTTCTTTAAATTAAAATATAAATCATTTAATTATTTAAATTGATCGTACATTTAATTTACTGAGGCTACATACTAACTCCAAAAATTCCCAAAAAATAAATCTAGCTATGTTTTGACGATATGGTCCTAAAAAAATTAATTTCATTGAATTTGGAGACCGTTTGATAAATGGCCTTTTTAATGGTCGATTAAATTCAATAGAAATTATTGAACGCAGTTTAATTTGCCACGCTCACAAATTAATTCCAAAAATTATGGAAAATTAAATTTAGCAATAATTTGACATTTCAGATCCGACAAAAATGGTTTCGGTAAAAACGGAGGTCTTTTGTATAATGGCCATTTATACGGGCTATAAATTATATTAAATTCCATAGCGACTATTCTGAATATTCAATTGGCCATAACTTTTTATTCCCGTTATGAAATTTCAATTTTTCGGATTCGTTGGAAAGATATTCTTAAATAGATTTAAATATTTTTGGTTTCAATAAATTCAATTTATTTTGAATCCGGTACATTCAGTCAAAGTTCAGATTCAAATTTTCAAACTACCGTGCTATTTCTATCTCCAAATAAATATATCTGTTTTAACGTCAATTTATATAGATTTTTAATCATTATTATTTGAAATAAATTATTCTAATTATTTAAAATCCATTAAATTTTCTAGAATAAAAAATTTAAATTGGTTCCAAAATTCCGGGTTGTTACACCGACAGAAAGGTTGACTTCTCTATACGGTTTCAACCTCTTCCATTGTCAAACATGTAATATTGCATACAAGAATATTGGCCTCGTTTTTAAGTTTGGTTCGTTCACTAAAAATAATAATAATACTCATAAATGATATAATTGTTGCAAGTAGATGTTTACCTTTGATTGTTGACTGTCTGAATAAGCATAGTAGCCGAATTTTATGTTCCAATTCATTTCTGTAAATAGCTTCAGATTTCATGTATATTGATATTCAAGTAGATAAGAATGCTTTTTGGCCAACAAATATTTTTATATCAATTTTATATTTTGCAACAAGGTATATTTTTAGGGTTACTATCAATGGCACAAATATATATATACTAACCCAACAGATTATAAAATTATATATGGTGGTCTAATAGTACATTACAAGGTATAAATTATAAAATTCTATTGACAGTATGAATTGCAAGAGGTGATATTTGTTGGCAGTAAAAACAAGGGTTACATCATATGTGATAAGTATGAGGACCATGCATTTTATATCAATAGACATGCATGGTTTTCCTTAAAAAAATTCATAATAAAGGAGATATAACAACTAAAGGCTTGGTTTGATAAGGCTATATTAAAGAAGCGTTGTATGTTTTTTTATTAATTATTGTGTAGACTTTTTGGTTGGGAAACTGTCATACTTGATAATACACATGAGATAATTGGTTGCAACCACAAATGTTTGTAGATGTTAATTGTGTTTATAGTTGCAACCTGAAATGTTTGAATGTAGATGTTAATTGTGTTTATAGTTGCAACCTTAAATGTTTGAATGTAGATGTTAATTGTGTTTATAGTGGTGCATTTAGACTTGTGTACAGTTTGGAATAATATTTGTTAATTAACTATAGATAGGTGGGCAAGTATCTAACTTGATTGTTTAAGACTTGAGGATATATAGTTTGTAGTCCTATAGAACTTGGAGGATTAAGCTAACTCAATCCATAGAGTTTCTGAGAGTACTATTTTTTGTGCATGTTTTCTCTAGTAGCACAACAACTTTAAATTTATAGTACTCCATGTACAACTTGGTTGCTGCATCTAGAAGCATGGTTCAAAAACGACATTCATAAAAACCAAACACTAAAAGAACATTGATCGTATTTGACATATAATAAAAATATATGCATGTGCTTGTGAGTAATTTACATCAGTACACTGATAGTATATTCTTAGTCTTAAATTGGTTTATATGTATAATTTATAATGTAATTGATTTTTTTTTGAATTATCTAAATTTTCTCATAACCTATGCTATAAATTTTTTCATCCAAATCCTATTTAAAATAATTTCAACAAATAAATTTATATTTTACATAAAATATTTTAATAGTCGGTTTTCCCACCATTGTACAGTTATTCTAGTTATTTAATGAAATTAAACTAAGTCGATTTCTTATAAAATTCATTGCTCCCTCATACATGGTCTAATTGAGGCAACGTTTTCGCCATTGTACTCATAGTACTGTTGGCAACATTATGAAATAGATTTGGTTGCGTTTGGAGGTAATGAAAATTTAGCAAGTCTCAAACGTTGTTTGAAATTAAAGGAAACATAAATGTGAAAACCACACAGTCTGAATCAAGACCTGCACAAAAAATGGTGACATCCTTACTCTCCTCTTTTCAAACCTCGAGCCTCACAACTTCACTACCAAACAACACAGTACCCACGTCCACCTCTCAAATCAATCTAGTTCTTCAAGCTCCATACCCTCCTCCGACACTGATCCCACCCGCGCTAGATCCTCCACCGCTGCTGCTTTCTAATGCCCTAACCCCACCCCCATCAAGTGATCTACCTTCTTTGCAACTAAACCAAGGAAATTTTCTTTCCCCTTCCTTTGGCATAAAGTTCAACGGAAAGGACTTGGTCCCTACCGAAGACATCGTGTCTACTGGAGAGGATGTCTGGAGCGATTTTCTCACAGGCTTCTTCTTGGACAAGCCTATGTAGTATACGGTGGTTTTGAATCACCTTAAACTGACCTGAAATCCGAAGGTATCAATTAAGATCAAGTCGAACAGTAGTGTTTTATTTTTCCGTCTTTCTGATCTTGATGATAGGAAAAGATCTTGAGGCTGATCCAGTCATAATCCATAATAAGCTTTACATAATAAAACCTTGGAATGCTACTTTGAACGCTACTGGAAATAGTATAAGAAATGTTCCGGTTTGGATAAAACTGTTCAGCATGCCTCTTTTTGCTTGGTCATTAATGCAAATAAGTTGGCTTGCATCGCGAGTCGACAAGTGTTTGTGCTTAGATATCTCCACTGAGAAACTTGAGCGGCTGGAATATGCCAAATGCATGATTGAAGTCAAGTCGAAGAGGGAAATGCCAAATCATTTCCTGGTGCAACACCTAAACGACACTGTGCACATAGTTAAGGTAATTTACCTTTGGACACCAGGAGAATGTGCTAAGTGCAATGTGTTTGGTCATGACATATCCAAATGTAACATTAGTAGCTGTAGTTTGCTTGGAAACCAAGTGTTGGTATAGATCAAAGGAGGAAACAAGTATGATGGAAACGGTAACTCTTGTAGTTTCCCTAACCAGATGGAAGAAACTGACAAGGTAACTATTTTGGAGGAGGAAAATGATAACATGGCAAATAGCAAGAAGTCTTTATGAACCAAGATAAATTGGAAAAGGAAGAGCTTTAAAGATTTCAATGTTAAAAAGCTAGTTGTGTCTACTGAGGTTGTACCAAGACTGACCAAGGTAGACGACAATATTGACAAGGTAACTAATGATGATAAAATAAATGTTCAAACATGTTTAGGGTTTGTTAGAAAATAAAATAGAAGAAACAAGATTGAAGAGAAGTTTTATTATTGATGAATTGCAATTGTAAGATAATACAAACTATATATAGATGACCTCTATTTATAAAACAAGAAATAAATACAAATAGGCTTGAATAATGGGAATGCGACCGTTGTATTGTTATAACGGGAATGCAACTGTTGTATTGTTATAATAGGCATGTGACCGTTGCTATGATATAATGGGAATGTGACTGTTGGAGTGTTATAATAGGCATGTGACCGTTGCTTTCCCATTATTTCGTTACTCTCCCTCAAACCGAACCAGGGTTCCCATTTCTATCTTCGCCTCCATCAACGACATTTAGATCCTCCCTCAATCTCATAAAATTCTTGGTAGGCAAAGATTTTGTAAGTGCATCAGATTGCTGATAATATGCGGGGACATGACAAACCGCCAGTTTTCCTGTCTGAGTTTCTTCTCTAACAAAATGAAGGTCATTTTCAAGATGTTTCGTCCTCGAATGTTGAATTAGGTTGAGTGACAAAGAAACTGTGCTTTTGTTATCACAGCAAATGACGGGTCTTCGATTTAGAGCAAACTATATTTCTTGCAACAACGATTCAATCCAAGTAACTTTTGCTGTCGCACTTGCTAATGCTTGGTATTTCGCCTGCTAGATCTGGAAGTGGTCTGCTGCTTTTTAGTACACCAAGAAATAATATTGGAGCCAAGGTGGACACAGTACCCTGAAATAGATTTTTGATCATCAATATCATTGGCCCAATCTGCAATACTAAAACACTGTAATTTGAGCTCTTTTTCAGGCTTTATAATTATGCCATGATTTTTTGTGCCTTGCAGGTATAGTACAATCCTTTTTAGTGCATTCCAGTGTTCTGATAGGGGGTTCTGCATGTATGACTTAACTTGTTAACACTATAGCATATGTCAAGTCTTGTAATCGTTGCATATTGCAGTGCTCTAATTATGCTTCTATATTGTTTGGCATTGTCGATAGCTTCACCTTTATGTTTTGACAGTCTTAGGTTGCTAATCATAGGTGTCGATAAGGAATTAGCCTGATGCATTTTTGCCCTTTGAAGGATTTCTGAAATGTAATTTTGTTGAGATAAAATTAATTCTCTGTCGTTTTTCTTAATAACTTGTATTCCAAGGAAATTTTTTAGTTCTCCCATGTCTTTTATGGAAAAGTTTTGATCAAGTCTTCATATGATGTTATCTATTTCTTGATTGTTATCTCCTATAATCAACATATCATCAACATATACCAAGATATAGATATTTCCATATGCGCCTCTCTTCATATATAGTGAATTATCTGATTTGGCTTGTGTGAAGTTCATGTTGGACAAAGTTAACTTAAGTTTCTTATACCATGCTCTTGAAGCTTTCATTAAACCATATATAGCCTTATGTAACTTGCATACTTTATTGCCATAGCTTTAGCCTTCAGGTTGATACATGTTAACCTCTTCAGTCAACTCCCCATTTAAGAAAGCGTTGTTGATATTTAGCTGCCTTATAACAATGGTTAATTTGACTCTAATTGTTGTGGGCTTTATGAATGGAGAGAAAGTTTCATTAAAATCAAATCTAAACGGTTGTGCATAACCTTTAGCGACCAATCTAGCTTTGTATTTGTCAATAGATCCATCCTGTTTTCTTTTAATCTTGAATATCCATCTACATCCAATAATGTTTTTGTGTTTTGGTGGTGTTACCAAACTCCATGTATTATTTTCATGAGTGCATGATATTCAATATTCATGGCCTCTTTCCATTTTTCTGATTTTATTGCTTGCTCAAAGTTGGTTGGTTCTACTTCAATAACTGAGGTATTGTACACTTTATGTTTGAAAAAATCCCACTTTTCAACCTTGTTGTCATGTGATGTCCTGTGTGCATTTGCTGTGGCTGCCGATGTGTTTCAGTATTGCTGTTTGTTCCTATGTGTGCATTGCTGTTGATTTCTGCATCAATACTGCTCTGCATGTCTTGATTGATCTGATTTGTGTCCATACTTTCTGAGTTATCATTTGTCCCTGCTGTTTGCGCATTTGTTTCTTCCATGAAGTCATTTTGTAAGTTTTTATTAATTTTGTCTTGATGATCTTTACTAATGTTATCAGTCAATGATTCTGCAAAAATTGCTTGAATTGCTCCCCCCTGACAAGATTTTTTGCATGATTCTCCCTGATTTCCTGTTTAAATACAAAGGGAAATGTATTTTCATCAAAAACTACGTGTCTAGAAATGTAAATTCTCCCATTTTTGTCTAAGCATTTATATCCTTTTCGGTTCTGTGCATACCTAATGAAAGTGCATGGGCTTGATCACATGCTTAGTTTGTGCCTATTGTAATCTCTTAGGCATGGAAAACACAGACAACCGTATGTTTTCAAAAAATTATAATCAGGTCTAACATTATATATCATCTCATATGGAGTTTTGTTATCTAGAACTTTAGTTGGTAATTTATCAATGAGAAAAACTGAAGTGTAAAAAGCTTCATTCCAATGTTTCATTGGCACTGAGCCTTGAGACATTAATGTTAGACCCATCTCTACTATGTGTCTTTGTTTTCTTTCTACCCAACCATTTTGTTCAGATGTGTGAGGGTAAGTCAATCTATGTTTTATTCCTCTTTTAGAAAAATAATTAGTTAAAGGTTTAAACTCTCCCCCACCATCAATTTGAAATTTTTTAACACTACAATTGGTTTGTTTTTCAATGTGAGTTATGAATTGTATGACAGTATTACATGTTTCTGACTTATTCTTTCGCATATATATCCAAGTAAATCTCGAATAGGCATCCATAAAGGAAAGGTAGTACCTGTGTCCTTGATATGAATTCAGTGGTGCTGGTCCCCACAAATTAGCAGCTATCAGATCGAGAGGTTTATTCTATCTAGTTTCAGAATCTCTGAAACGATGTTTATGACTTTTGCCAATTTTGCAGTGTGTGCATGTGTGTTTGGCAGGTACACTATTATTAAAAGAAATATTAAGTGCCATCTTCAGTGGTAATAAAGGTAGTCTGTTACACTTGGTATCAAAGCTTAGGTTGAGTGAACACCTAGGCTGTGGTGGAGATTACTGATTTGAGATTGGTTAAGTGAGACCCTAGTATAAGTTTGAGTATATATATATGAGCGCATATTTATTAGTGAATATATAATTGTTTTGTACCATGTAATTTGATTTGTTAAATCTGAATTTTGGATTTAGTCAATATGAGTAGCTAACGTTGTTGATAAGGATTTCAAAACATTAAAACAAATTTAATCAACCCAATATTGTTTTAAAATTTGGCAAATGAAATAATTTTACCAAGTTTTTTTATATAATTTATATACAAAATAAAATTTTCAAATACTAAATATGGTTTATTTGTTGTTTGCTAAGAAAAATGATGATATTCAATTATTATCATTTATTTTTTGATTATTCGTGCTTACCTAGTTAGGAGAATTGATAATTGTTGTAGCTTATGGTATTTGTTGACTGAGTATTGTACTCGACTAGCTTAAAGGTATCGACTATGATGTTTAATTAGGCGCAGTTTTATTCTTTTTACTACATGAGTTAGGTAGATTAGTTATTGTTAAACACTAACAACGAACACTTTATGAATTAATTTTTAAAAATTGTTTTTAAGGCGTTTGACATTAATGTTGGGTTATATCTTAATTATGTATCAAGATGTTTAAAATATATCAAAATAAGAGATTCATTTGTGAATAATCTATATAGGAAGTAAATTTATATAAGTATAAATTTATAAATATGAATTACAATTAAGAGCGGTTTTAAATTGGAAAATTGGGAACGCAAAAATTCAGGTTTCTTAAATTGGTTTTCAAAGGGTTGAAGAAGTAAAATTCATGTTTATAAATTTATGATTAGTAAAGGGTTCTAAATGATTTTGAAAAGCATGAACTCATTATAGTAACTGGAAAATAATTTCGGTGATGAGCATGACATCTTCTGTGTTCATTTTCGAGTTTCTAAATGAGGAATTGCTTCCGTAAGAATCGTTCGAAATTCGTTTGCAACCATTTTAATAAAAATAACATTTTTGTTTTTGGATGTATAAAAGATTATATTTGTATTATTATTATCACTCAAAATGTTTTGAAATAAAAATCCAGGAGCTTTGAAGTTTTCAATTTAGTGTTATTAATGCATGTAGCATATAAATTAGAGTAAGCTTGATTTGTATCTTGTTTTGATATTTTGTTTGGTAATTTTAATTTATTCAAAATAAAATGGAGTTTTTGATGATTTTGGATAGTTGGTACTGGGAAATGCGGATTATGGATATTAAGGCTAACTTAACTGGAGTGCGGGGAGGGGTGAATAGTGTTTAATTGGAATTTATAAAAAATTTGAAATATTTTTGAATAAATAAGAATCAAATGCATATCACAAATATGAAACTATCACAAAATCAAACACTGATGCAAATAGTAATTAAAAGCAATAAAGGAAATAACACATTGGGATTTTATACTGACTTGGAGTTACACTACATCCAGTCTCACATAACTCTAGGTTATGAGGATTTCTTTTCAAAAAAAAAGAACTTCTTACAATCCTCAATTTCAAGGGCCATGATGTCCTCCCGTACCTGTTTACGAGCATAGGGCGCTCTCTTGATTTACTCAAGCTACAGTGAAACGACCCAGACTTCCCCGATCCCCGAGGACACGGAGGAGCCCGGATTTCGTTGAGAACATGACGAATCAGAACACAAACAATAGAACATTTCATTGCTATTACAATAATTTACATTAGAGTACAAGAATAAATCAGAGTATGAATATATAATTTACAACGGAAAAAATCAGAGATTTAAATTACAAAACAGCGGAAAATTTATACATAAATATAATGTGCAAAGAAAATACATTAACTACCACAACTGAATGAAATACACAGATACTAAGCTTTTCGAATATAGCTCCATTTGAAATCCAGGATCCTGTGAAAGGAAATATCTACGAAAACCAAAACTACTAGCTGCCCGTGTGGAAAATATGGGCACCCAGAGTTTAGGTGAAAACAATCATCTTCGAGTCAGTCATGGGACAGGTGTGAGAACTAAAAACAGTTATTAACTTTTTTTAAAGCTAGGTAAATCACGGGATCACGCCGTATGACACGAAACAGATTTCCTCCCATGAATACCATAAAAAAACTCGCGATGCTAAATGAAGAAAAATGAAGCCATTATAAGACTTAGGCCCCATCACACAATGCAACGCAAGCCGGAGGATAGATTTTTACCTTATAATGGCCAAATATGCTTAGTACGCAAAATTTATCTTTTATTATTACTCTAAGTGTATAGTGTAGAAATCAATTTCGAATGTAAATGTATCAATCCTAGACGGCATAGGTTACATATATTATGTCGCCATACATAGGTTTACAACTAAAACTGAAAAAATCATATTGGAAGTTTGGATTTCCATCATGATGGCTGCTGATTCGAAATATCTATCACGTAGTGCAATACTCCACAGCTTACGTCCAAGGCTTTTGGAAAACACCGTAATGCACATAAGCCTTTTCGGGAATTCAAGTATCACCGCGGCTCACGTCCCAGTTAGAGAAAACACCGCTTACTCTATCCCTCTGGGAATCGGGGGTGTGCCATATCCCGTTGAGCGTGGAGCGACCACACTCAGCTCATCTCGGTCGACCGAATCCATGATAACCCTAAGATCGTCTATCCTCATCTCAAAGGCATGCTGACCTGTCCATCAGTTCACCATCATACCGGTGTGTAAGGATTGCGAATTAACGCTACACAAAGCTATGCTTTGATCATCATCCATAAGGCTCCTCTTTTCAACAAAAGCCTTGATCCATGCATCTCAGTATGTCACATTGTCAATCCATACCGTACCATTGATTTCTGCCAATGTCCAACCTATAAGCTCGTACGTCTCAGAGAAGGGCATTCAAAAAATAAATAAATTCATAGCCACCAAACAGATATATATTTAGCAGAGATCAATGAATATAACATTAAGAAATACAACATTAGACATACCATCCATTTACAGGCCCGTTCTGGATCTAAACGAAACCGGAGGCACCTTATTCCTCGTTCCATATGTCCAATATAGGAGAGAGGCCCTCGCATATCCGAACAATCAACAAATACGTCCGTACAACTACCACTATAACCCCTTCCTGGGAGCTAACCAATCCAGGGCATCGGTAGTAACCCATTCGATGTGAAGACCGCCGGTGTTCAACCACCGCCATCAATATCTTCGACTTTTAGTCGTCGTATCAATTATTCAGAATGGGTTAAACCCGACCTTTCCAAGTAACTTGCGTATCTTAAAACCAAGTGCTATAATAACACATCGTATGCCTCATTCCAATCCAGAATATTCTTTTATTCAAATATTCTTTACATTGGGAACTATTCCCATAAATCTTATCTAAGATTTAATTCATTTAAACCACTTGTTTAAATCTTCACTTGGAAACTATTTCAAAAGATTTTGTTTTATCTTTTCACAACTTTAAACCAAATTAAGGCTTATCAAACTAGTTGGGATTATCATGCCTTATCGAAGTAATCATTTATTTTATTTTTCCAATACCAGCCTATTCATCCCACGGAGCGAAATTGGTAGTACCCCATATCTAACACCCACTGTGTTATTGGTAAATTCAATTACCATTTAATGTTCAAATCAAATTAAAGATTTAACTATCGCATGAACTAAAACAGGTGATACTCCATTTTCGAACACTTCATAAATTTGGAAAATTTAAATCTGTTATTATCATTCGAAAGCTCTTTTTGATATGAACGCAACGTTCGGGTTTTAGGAGAATCTGACGGTCATATCTCCCGTAACATCAATTTGAAGTCAATGGTTGAAATTCACAAACGGTCGCTGCGCGGCGTGTTCTATTCAAACCATATATATATATATATATATATATATATATAATATATTTCGTCGATTTCCATTCAAAACGTATTTTTATAAATTCATTTAAAAAACGATTCCAACTTCCATTTTAATTTTATGTCAAAATTGAATATTTCTTATCGTTATAAAATTTAAAATGATAATATTTTAAAAATATCTGATTTTGAAATCCATTTCCCTTTCGTATCCATTTATAAAATGAATAAAATCGATTCAAAACCGTTCGAGTTAAAATGGCGTTTAACTACTTTACTCGGCTTCACATTTCAATATTTTTATGTCCATCCAAAATTGGATATCAAAATCATAATTTATTTCTTTGCTGAATATTATTTTAAAATATTCGTTATTTCCGAATTGGAATGTGACTCAATCAATTACCATATAATTTTAATTATATGGATTTCATACATCGCATGTATTCAAAAATTGTGATGAACAACTTATTAAACATTCAATTCACATCCAGAGTGCAATTTACAACTGTATAAGCATTAAAATAAATAAATAACGCTTATCACAGTCTGTCAATCAATCGGTTGACAAACAATTTAATTCAAGGGAGACATGAATAAATCATCATCCCCAGACCCGTGTGGGGTTTTCAACCATCAACAAATAATTGCACGATGTGTAAAATTATCGTTCCAATACCCATGTGGGGTTTACATCACAATCCATGTGAATTTATTTATTATTTATAAATATTTATATTCACATTTAATAATGATAACATTAAACGGTAAACAATCATCAACCACAAAGTGTATCCACTTTGTTTAAAATACGAGTGTCGTATATTCAAACGTAACGCTTCTTTTGCAAATGAGTCGTGAATAGTTCTTGTGTTGAACTCAAGCAATGTCACATACAACAGATAAAAATCAACAATGACAGTATATTTTTTTTCAGTTATGGAATAAATAAATAACTGTACAAATATTTTAGTAAGAGAATTCTCACTTTGGTTTCCACTCCGCCATTCTTTATTTGAGATTTTATTTCTGTTTGGATTTGAATTTGCCTGAAATTCTAATTTGTTCCGTTTCCGTTCTAGTTAGTTCTGAAATGTAAAGTTCGATCCCACTATCGCAACACAAGTTGTTTCATTCCATCCTGATTTAAAATGAACGAGCTATGGAAATTTATACGTTAAACAATTTAAACTTGTAATTAAATAAATAAATAACTTAAAAATTAACTTAACCCCTCCATCATTAATTATCGTTCGTCTTCATGTATTTCACTCTCTGGAAAATTGAACCCAATGTCGGCAGTTAAGGCTTAAATCTCCACCCAACTACAACGATGGACCATGATATGACCATACCATTCAAAAGCTCCGGCCGCCGCCATCCTCTGCCCTCGATATGGGTGAACTCACCGCCTCCCTTTGTCCTAGGTCTGCGTGCGAACGCAAGCACTTCGAGGTCCGAGATCTCGCAAACCATGAACTGAAAGATGATCACCTCCGTTGAATATACAGACCTCGTCATACTCTTTGACGTTGTAAAGGAAAGTTTCGGGAGGTAGTACGAAGATTGGGAGAAAAGGGAGATCAAAATTGAGTGAACGGGGCCAATGATTCATAGTGGCGGTGGGTTCTGACTTTTGAAAGAGAATTAGGGTTTTCTTCTATTTATATTATATTTAAATTATTATTTAATTCGTAAAAGTTAAATTTCGCATTCGAACACCAAATCAAACCTATCACCCCTAGCTAATTACCCTCATTCTGGACAAAATGGGATATGTTTCATGAGCCAATTCGACTATTTCGATTAGTTTACGTCAAAATTAAAATATAAATTAATATAATGTTCAAAATTGAATTCAACGTGCATTTTAATTTACGGAGGCCACATATTGACTCCAAAAATAATGAAAATTGAAATTAGCTATGTTTTGACGATACGATCCTAACAAAATTAATTTCGTTGAATTTGGAGATCGTTTGAAAAATGGCCTTTTTATTGGTTTATTAAATTTAAACTGAAATTGAAAACACTTTTAAATTTACTATGCTCACATACTAATTCTAAAAATGATGAAAATTCTAATATGACAATAATTGGACATTCCAGATCCAACAAAAGTGGTTTCGTCGAAAACGGAGGTCGTTTGCAAAATGGCCATTTTCAAGGGCTATATATTATATTAAAATGTATATAAATTCCATAGCGACTATTTTGAATTTTCATCCAGACATAACTTACCATTTATAAAGTGAAATCTCAATTTCTTACATTCGTTAGATAGATATAGTTAAACAGATTCTAACATTTCTTGTTTCATTAAATTTTGACTTATTTTGAATTCTATATATTTAATTGAAGTTTAAAATCGAATTTTCAAATTATTACGCCATTTCAAGCTCGTTTTATAATTAAAATAAATTTATACGTTCTAACTTCATTTAAAATAATTTTTTAGTCGTTATTATTTAAAAGAAATCATTTTAAATATTCAAAATCCATTACAATAGCTAAAAAAAAAAAAAAAATTGGTTCGAAATTCCGGGTTGTTACAATCTCCTCCACTTAAAATCTTTTCGTCCTCGAAAAGGAACGGAGCTAAAACTTGTTTAACTAACCAACTCAACTTTCATTCTACCTTGAGTTCTTCAACTTTTCAGTTTCTAAAAACTTTCTAATTCTCATAAATTTGGCTAGCGCCCTAAATTTTCGAAACATTTCGCAATAACCTCCTTTGTACATCCCTATCGGTAAAACCCCAACTTGCCTCACAAGGCGCTCATCAATCAAAAAGAAAAAGAAAAAGTCAATCGGTTCATAAAATCATCAAACCCAATGAATATAGTTAACATATACCTATTTGTCGGGCATACAATTTTATTCCTCTTCTTAACTTCCATGCTATGACCTGTTTACACACACACACACACACACACACACACACACACACATATATATATATATATATATATATATATATATATGTACATGTATGCAATTCCAATCAAATTTTCAATTTAGTTCAATATTTGATTCGATATGGCTTAATGTTACCTTTCATTCTCCTATTGGTTTTTATCATTCCAATATTTTATTAGTTAAACTAATAACCACATATAACAACTAGCAATCCATTAGTTGATTTGCATTTTTAAATATATAACTTTTAAACACTCAAAAATCATATTTCAAGGCCAAATCACAAACAATAAATTCTAATTAAGTTTTGATTCTCACACCAGTTGATTTGAATCATATAGATATCCCACTTTCGAAACTCGAACATAAATGTTGATGATGCTAGCAATCATCAAAATCATCTCCGGGCGACTAGAGTGTGATTCTATATCTATCCAGTATATTTGAGACTTCGTACACACGTTTGCAAGGCGTATATGCAAAATCTACTTATACCTGATAGTCTAAATTTAACATAAAATAAAATAGTCAAATACGTATAATAAGGTATAATTTTCAAAACTAAATTCATTTTTTTAATATAAATAACACTCTTCTAACTCATTCTAGGTATTACTTGCCCTATCTCTAACGAGTCATTCTTATAGGATATTACTAATCCTATCTCCGTTGAATTATTTCGTTTGATTCTAATGTGTCTTGTTCTCGATCTTTGTAAACCAAAGCTCTGATACCAAATTGAGACGACCCAGACTTCCCCGAGGAGACGGAGGAACCCGGATTGCTTTGAGAACACGATGCATCAGAATACAAACAATAGAACATTTCATTGCTATTACAACAATTTATATCAGAGTACAAGAATAAATCAGAGTATGAATATATAATTTACAGCGGAAAATATTAGAGATTTAAATAACAAACAACGAAAAATATATACGTGAAGATAATGTGCAGTGGAAATACATCAACTACCACAACTGAATGAAATACACCGATACAAAGCTTTTCGAATATAGCTCTAGTTGTAATTTAGGATCTTGTGAAAAGAAATATCTACGAAAACCAAAACCACTAGCTGCCCGTGTGGAAAATACGGGCACCCAGAGTTTAGTTGAAAACAATAAACTCCGAGTCAGTCATGGGACTGGTGTGGGAACTGAAAACAGTTATTAACTTTATTTTAAAGTTAGGTAAATCACGGGATCACGCCATATGACACGGAATGGATTTCCACCCATGAATACCATAAACAAAACTCACGATGCTAAATAAAGAAAAACGAAGCCATTATAAGACTCAGGTCCCATTACATAATGCAACACAAGCCGGAGGATAGAGTTTTACCTTAAAATGGCCAAATATGCTTAGTACGCAAAATTTATCTTTTATTATTACTATAAGTGTATAGTATAGAAATCAATTTTGAAAGTAAATATATCAATCCTAGATGACATAGGTACCATATATTATGTCGTCATACATAGGTTTACAAATAAACCGAAAAAATCGTATTGGAATTTTGGATTTCAATCATGATGGTTGTTGATTCGAAAGATCTATCGCATAGCGCAATACTTCAAGGCTTACGTCCAGGGCTTTTGGAAAACACCGTAATGCACATCCGCCTTTTCTGGAAATCAAGTATCACCGCGGCCTTTGTCCCAGCTAGAGAAAACACCGCTTACTCTATCCCTCTTGGAATCGAGGGGTGTACCTTATCACTCTGAGCATGGGGCGACCACACTCAGCTCATCTTGGTCGACTGAATCCATGACAACCCTAAGATCGTCTATCCTCATCTCAAAAGCATACTGACCTAACCATCAATTCACCATCATACCATTGTGTGAGGCTCACGAATTAACGCTACACAAAGCTATGCTAATTAAAGCTATGATTTAATCATCATCTACAAGGTTCTGCTTTTCAATAAAAACCTTGATCCATGCATCTCATCTTGTCACATTGTCAATCCATACCGTACCATTGATTTCTGCCAATAGAGCTTGTACGTCTCAGAGAAGATTGTTAAGCAAGAGAATAAATTCTTCGCCACCAAATAGATATATATTTAGCAGAGACCAACGAATACAAAATAAAGGAATACAAAATCAGACATACCATCCATTTACAAGTCTGTTCTGGGTCTGAACGAAATCGGAGGCACCTTATTCCTTGTCCCATATGTCCAATATAGGAGAGAGGCCCCCGCATATCCAAACAATCAACAAGTACATCCGGACAACTACCACTGTAACCCTTCCTGAGAGCTAACCAATCTAGGAAATCAGCAGTAATCCATTAGATGTGAAGATCGTCGGTCTTCAACCACCGCCTTCAATATCTTCGACTTTCAATCGCCGTATCAATTTTTCAGAATGAGTTAAACCCGGCCTTTCCGAATAACTTGCGTATCTTAAAACCAAGTGCTATAATAACACATCATATACCACATTCCAGTCCGGAATATTCTTCTATTCAAATATTCTTTACATTGGGAATTATACCCATAAATCTTACCTAAGATTTAATTCATTTAAACCTCTTGTTTAAATCTTCACTTGGAAACCATTTCAAAAGATTTTGTATCATCTTTTCACAACTTTAAACCAAATTAAGGTTTATCAAACTAGTCGGGATTATCGAGCCTTACCAAAGTAATCATTTATTTTATTTTTCCAATCCCAACCTATTCGTATCATTGAGCGAAATTGATAGTACCCCATATCTAATACCCACTGTGTTATTGGTAAATTCAATTACCGTTTAACGTTCAAATCCAATTAAAGATTTAACTATCGCATGAAGTAAAACTGGTGATACTCCAACACTTCTCAAATTTGGCAAATTTAATTACCACATTAACGTTTAAATCTAACTAAAGATTCATCAAAACTCCACTTAGTTATAATCTCCAAAAATCATTATTTAATGATTATTCAAAATTAGGAAATAAATCCTGTATTTACTTGGGTTAAAGAACCAGTGTCATTTAAAACATTGTTCACGATAAACCCAAATCATCTTCCATCAAAATGGAATCCACACAAAAATCATAACAGTGTATAATCAATATAAATTCCCGTATCCGACTAATAATATAAATGGAATAGCGGTGAATCCTTTTAAATTCCATATATAGTAACAGTCTTCCTTCACAGGAGCTTATCTCGACTATTGCCGAATCAAATTCCATTCAATTCCAATTTAATATATTAAATTGGAAAACTTTACTTTGGAAAATTCCATTAATCTTAATTAAAAGATTATAAATTACAAATCATATCTTCACTGTTAATTGGGTTAAAGAACTGATGTAATTTAAAACACCGTTCACAACAAACCCAAAATCCAATTTAAATTCAATTCCAATTAAATATTAATTAATTGGTAAACTTCTTCAAAATCTTAATTAAAAGATTTATTTTTTCTCAACTGGGTTTAAGAACAGTGTTATTTAAGACACCATTCACGACAAAACCCAAAATCCAGTTTGATATTAAATACAAGGCTCTGAATAGAAATTAATATCGACTTATATTCAATATCAAATTCTGAAACCAACGGATATCGTATTGGGAATAACGATATCAATATCTTCCAAATTTCCACAACAATATCCATATAATTACGAAATCCAATATCGAAAATACCCAAAGATAATTTCCATTTAAACCCATTCCAATTTATTCATTGGAAAATTCTGGTTATTTTAAAACCCTTTACAAATCCAATTTATTAATTTAAAAACCATTGGATTATTATTCTAGTTAATAACTACTTCATTCAGATAAAAATATCTTTTATCTTTTCATAACTTGGAATTTTTAATCCAAAATCTTTTCAAATCATTAATTATGATTTTACATATTTTTCCATATTTTTAATAATTTTATTAAGGCCCTTACAGTCGGTTTCCAATATTGACCACCGAACTACATTCACAATGACCAGTTCCAAAATTGATTTGGACATATCTTAAAATTTAACTGTTAGATTTCAGATCTTTTATTATCATTCGAAAGCTCTTTTCGATACGAACCCAACGGTTCTAGTTTTAGAAGAATTTGGCGGTCGGGTCTCTCGTAACATCAATTTGAAAATAATGGTTGAAATTCGTGAACGGTCGCTGCACGACGTGTTCTATTCAAACCATATATATATAATATAATATATATTACGTCGATTTTCATTTAAAACGTATTTTTATAAATTCTTTCCAAAAAAACAATTCTAACTTCCATTTTAATTTTAAGTCAAAATTGAATATTCCTTACCATTATAAAATTTAAAATGATAATATTTTCAAAATATCTGATTTTGAAATCCATTTCCCTTTCGTATCCATTTATAAAATGAATAAAATCGATTCAAAACCCGTTCGAGTTAAAATGGCGTTTAACTACTTTACTCGGTTTCACATTTCAATATTTTTGTTTCCATCCAAAATCGGGCATCAAAATCATAATTTATTTCTTTACTGATTATTATTTTAAAATATTCTTTATTTCCAAATTGGAATGTGACTCAATCAATTACCATATAATTTTAATTATATGGATTACATACATTGCATGTATTCAAAAATAGTGATGAATAACTTATTAAACATTCAATTCACATCCAGAGTGCAATTTACAACTGTATAAGCATTAAAATAAATAAATAATGTTTATCACAGTCTGTCAATCAATCAGTTGACAAACAGTTTAATTCAAGGGAGACGTGAATAAATTATCATCCCCAGACCCGTGTGAAGTTTTCAACCATCTATAAATAATTGGACGATGTGAAAAATTATCGCTCCAATACCTATGTGGGGTTTACATCACAGTCCATGTGAATTTATTTATTATTTATAAATATTTATAATCACAGTTTAATAATGATAACATTAAACTGTAAACAATCATCAACTATAAAGTGTATCCACGTTGTTTAAAATACGAGTGTCGTATATTCAAACAACGCTTCTTGTGCAAATGAGTCGTGAATAGTTCATGTGTTGAACTCAAGCAATGTCACATACAACAGATAAAAATCAACAATGACAATATATATTTTTTCAATTATAGAGTAAATAAATAAATGTAAAAATATTTTAGTGAGAGAATTCTCACTTTGGTTTCCACTCCACCATTCTTTATTTGATGATTTTATTTCTATTCGGATTTGAATTTGCTCCATTTCCGTTCATGTTAGTTCTGAAATGTAGATTCGATCCCACGATCGCAACGCAAGTTGTTTCATTCCATTCTAATTTAAAATGAACGAGTTATGACAATTTATACGTTAAACAATTTAAATTTGTAATTAAATAAATAAATTAAAAATTAACTTAACCTGTCCATCATTAATTATCTTCCGTCTTCCTATATTTTGCTCTCAGGAAAATCGAACCCAATGTCGTCTGTTAGGGCTTCAAATTGCCACCCAACCGCAACGCTGGACCATGATCTAACCATGCTATTTGAAAGCTCCAACCACCGCCATCCTCCGTGCTCGATATGGGTGAACTCGCCGCCTCCCTCTGTCCTTGGTCTATGTGTGAACGCCAGCACTCGAGGTCCGAGATCTCGCAAAACATAAACTAAAACATGATCGCCTCCGTTGAATACACAGACCTCCTCATGCTCTTTGACGTTATAGAGGAAAGTTTCGGGAGTTAGTATGAGGATTGGGAGAAAATAGGGGATCAAAAACCGAGTGAACGGGGCCATTGACTCATACTGGCGGCGGGTTCTGACTTTTGAAAGAGAATTAGGGTTTTCTTCTATTTTTATTATATTTAAATTATTATTTAATTCGTAAAAGTTAAATTTCGCATTCGAACTCCGAATCAAACCCAATGACTATCGCCCCTAGCTAATAACCCCATTCTGGACACAATGGGATATGTTTCGTGAGCCAACTCGACTATTTCGATTAGTTTTCGTCAAAATTAAAATATAACTTAATGTAAGTTATAACGTTCAAAATTGAATTCAACGTACATTTTAATTTACCGGGGCCACATACTGACTCCAAAAATTATGAAAACTGAAATCTAGCTATATTTTGACAATACGATCCTAACAAAATTAATTTCGTCGAATTTAGAGATCGTTTGAAAAATGGCATTTTTATTGGTTTATTAAATTTAAAATGAAATTGAAAACACGTTTAAATTTACTACGCCCACATACTAATTCCAAAATTTATGAAATTTTAAATTTAACATTCTGGATCCAACAAAAGTTGTTTCGTCGATAACGGAGGTTGTTTGCAAAATGGCCATTTTTAAGGGCTATATATTATATTAACAGGAAAATATTTACAAGGACAAAAGTGAAGGCCTTTTTATCCATAAGGACAGCCCATTAAAATTTTACTCAGAAGGACAATTCACCGTTTCTCTTCTTCTTCACGTGCGCTTATTTCTTCATCCTCCGCTCCCGATTCATGTTCGCTCCATCTTTAAAACAATCGAACCCAAAAATCACAAAAATTCGAATCCATAACAATTCATAAATCACAAAAATCAAAAGGACATTAGATTCGAAATTGCAATCGAACCCAAAAATTCGAATCCATAAATCGCTCGAAATAGAAACCCTAGAAAACAAACAAATTGTCGAACAACAAAAATCCATTGGAAATCACAAGTGAATTGAATAAAAATATTTTTCAAACAATGGAAAACACAATTGAAGAAGTCGAAATTGTTGAAACAATTTTGTCGTGATTGGAAATTTTTTTTTTCCGTTAATAGTATAGCAGTTCGTAAGTATCATTTTTCTATTTTTTAGGTATCATTTTTCCCATTTTAACTTTAAAACATAGCAGCAGTTTTTAGTCATCATTTTTCTATTTTTCTAGGTATCATTTTTCATGTTTTAACTTTAAAACATAGCAGCAGTTTTTAGGTATCAGTTTGCTATTATTTTAGGTATCATTTTTACCGTTTTAACTGTGTTATATGTTTTTTTCATGAGATTTTGTTGCTGTGTTAATTTTGAAGTTATATTGTTGTATCAGCTTTGAAACTACGTCGAACTTATTTCATTTTAATCAATCAAACTGTGATATATATATATATATATATATATATATATATATATTATCTTCAAAACATTGCATCAGTATGTATTTAGGTATCATTTTTATAATATTTTAGGTATCATTTTTACTGTTTTAACTATGTTATGTGTTGTTTTCATGTGATTTTATTGCTGTGTTAATTTTGAAGTTATGTTGTTGCATCAACTTTTTCACTCAGTCGAATTTATTTAATTTTATACAATCAAACTGTGATGTAAACATTTTTTGCATTAGTTTTTCTTTAAAACATTGATGCAGTTTGTAGGTATCAGTTTTCTATTTTTTTAAGCTTCAGTTTTCATGTTTTAACTGTGTTATGTATTTTTTCCATGTGATTTTGTTGTTGTGTTAATTTTGCAGTTGTACTGTTGCATCAACTTTGTAACTCAGTCGAACTAATTTCATTTTATTCAATCAAACTTTGATGTAAACATTTTTTCCATTAGTTTTACTTCAAAACATTGAATCAGGTTTTAGGTATCAGTTTCCTATTTTCTTAAGTATCAGTTTTACTGTGTTAATTGTTTTTTCATGTGATTTTTTGTTCTGTTATCAGTTTCATAAGTTGGTAGGGCTAAGCTAAAGTTTTTCTCATATTCACAGTTCATGGATATCAGTTTTTTAATATTGTAGGTAAAAAAAAAAAGATGTATATAAACATAACACAGAAACTACACTAAAAATGATACCTTAAAAAATATATAAATGATACCTTAAAACTGCTATGATGTTTAACATAACACATAAACTACAGTAAAAATGATACCTTAAAAAATATATAAATGATACCTTAAAACTACTGTGATGTTTAACATAACACATAAATTACATTAAAAATGATACCTTAAAAAATATATAAATGATTCCTGCAAACTGCAGTAATGTTTAACATAATAGAGAAATTACACTAAAAATGATACCTTAAAAAGTATAAAAATGGTACCTTAAAACTGATGTGATGTTTAACATATCACATAAACTACAGTAAAAATGATACATAGAAAAATAGAAAAATGATACCTAAAAACCGCTGCTATATTTTAAAGTTAAAATAGGAAAAATGATACCTAAAAAAAATAGAAAAATGATACCTACGAACTGCTATACTATTAACGAAAAAAAAACATTTCCAATCAAGAAAAAATTGTTTTAACAATTTTGACTTCTTCAATTGTGTTTTCCATCGTTTGAAAAATATTTTTATTCAATTCACTTGTGATTTCCAATGGATTTTTGTTGTTCGACAATTTTTTTGTTTTCTAGGGTTTCTGTTTCGGTTGATTTTTGGTCGTGATTTTGATTTCGTGATTTTTATCTTCCATTGAGAATTTTGATTCTAATGTCTTATGATATTTGTGATTTCATCGGTTTATGATTTCGTGATTTTTGTGATTTCGTGATAAACGATGAAATCGAGATACGCGACAGAGGGAGAAGATGGAAGCATCGGCCGAAATTTAATTTCAGTGTATTGTCCTTATGGATAAATTTTAATGGGCCTTTGTCCTTGTCATTAATTGTCCCTTATATTAAAATATATATAAATTCCATAGCGACTATTTTGAATTTTAATTTGGACATAACTTACCATTTATAAAGTGAAATTTTAATTTCTTACATTCTTAGAAAGATATAGTTAAGTAGATTCTAACGTTTCTTGTTTCATCAAATTCTGATTTATTTTGAATTATATATATTCAGTTGAAATTTAAAATTGAATTTTCAAACTACCGCGTGCGTCATTTCAAGCTCGTTTTATAATTAAAATAAATTTATACGTTCTAACTTCATTTAAATCAAATTTTTAGTTGTTATTATTTAAAATAAGTCATTTTAAATATTCAAAATCTATTAAAATAGCTAAAATAATTTTTTAAAATTGGTTCAAAATTCCGGATTGTTACATACAAGATCACTTGATTGACACCTAGTTGATTTTAAATGGCTACAACCATATCTTTTCAGTATTAGTTTTTGAAGAAAACTCGATAGAAATTTGATCTTACAATCTTTAATTACAAACATTCATATAACTCTGAATATTACTTGTATCTTTGAAAAGAGTGGTAGAGGATTAACTTAGAGAAGATTTGGTCTGATTCTCTTTGAATTTCGGTCAAATTTTGTTATAGAAACTTGAAAATTAAGAGAATAAATGAAGAGGAGAAATGAGAGAAGAAGATAATAAAAGTAGTTAAAAAATGAATTTAGATGGGTATCTATAGGGAAATAAACAGTCATGGCTTTTCAGGAAAAGTTTTAAACAAATAGACACATTGTCTTAGTTTGAAAATTGAAAATCATGGCTACCACGTCGACATAGGGAGAAGGGGGTAAGGTATGTCGACATGCCTTATAGAATTTTTAAATTTAAGTTTTTGAGAACAATGTAAATGAGTCGTAAATAAATCAAGGTTATTTTAGAGTTTAAACAAACTATTTTCCTATATATATTGAAGTAGTATAATAAAGTAAGAACCTAAATTAAAAACATATATTTAGAATTTATATAAAATAATATCAAAACATAATGTAAAACTATAAATATAAATGTGAGATACTTAAAAATTAAATAATAAAACTATAGACATGAATATAAGGTAACAATAATATTAAAACTCATATATGTGTGTGTATATATAAACAAAATAAAAGCAATTTTCTCTCTCTCATGGCTTCTCCCGCTAACACATCCACGCCCTCTCTTCCCATCACCAATCCTGTACCATCCCAACCTACCTCGAGCCACCTGTTGACTACTCCTCCCCTTTTGACTTTCCGCATGTACCCCCAGATCCTCCACCAACGTCGATCCCTTCCTCTTCCTCAATTCCGATTCCACATTCTCAGTATAAAACTTCGGTAGGTCAACAACCACGGACTTCCATGTTCAAGCGCAAACCTCTCCATGCTGGGAAGTACATTCCTGTTTGTCGATGATGCTCCAGATATAGTGGATGGAGTGCCTGAAGCTAGCACACAAGTCTGGGAAGACTTTATGGTGGGGTTTTTTCTTGACAAACCTTTATCTTACTCTGCAATAGTTGCTAAGTTAAAATCAATTTGGAAACTTAAGGGTTCAGTTAGCGTTAAATCTGACGGGGTTCTGTTTTTACTTGCCTTCACCTGCTCTGATGACAAGAGTAGAATTCTTCAGGCAGACCCAATTATAATGAATGAGAAACTCTTTATCATTAAACCCTACGACCCATCTATTAGTAATGTTTGTGGAAATGTCAAATCTGTTCCTGTATGGGTGAAATTTTATAACATTCCAATTTTTTTCTTGGTCAAACTTTGGTATCAATTGGATATGTAGTAGGTTAGGTTAACTATTATGTAGGGATGAAATGACTGAAAGTAGGCAAAAAATTGAGTATGTGAAATGTTTGATAGAAGTTAAACCTGAAAAATGGCTAGTTGATGACTTCCAATGGAAGTGTGCAAAGAATCTATGTTGAATATCTTTGGAGACCAAATATTTGTTGTATGTGTAGTTCCTTTGGTAATGTAAGTGCAAATTTTCATAAAGCTAATGTTAAAAAATGTAGGAGAAGCAAACAAAAGAACTACAGTGTTTAACATAGATGTGGAGAGGAGAGAGCAAGTGCACAGTAAACCCCAAGTGAATGATTTTAGGATGAACCAAAAATGGCAAATAGTGACTACCAAAAAGAAAAGTGTTGTGGTGAATCAAAGTGAAAAAGGAGGAGTTGATACTAGTTCAGTTAACAAAGAAATTTAGAGAAGATGAGTGCTCAAGACACATGTAATATTAATAGATTCAGTGTTTTAGAAGAAGGAAAAATTGAGCAGGAAGACAATGATTGTGCAGTCAAAACAAGTGAGGAAGAAAAAGGAATACTTGAAGCAACTGATGCAACAAACATGAAAGGAATAAGTGATATCGAAATTCCATTTCTCGAGCAAATTCTGGAAGAGGCTGATAGAGCTATTGCAGTGGTGAACTTAAAAGAAATGGAAGAAGTAGTTGAGTTAGATGAAACAAATGAACAAGTGAAAATGGATGATACTCTTGTAGAAATGAAATTATATTAATTGATTAAGGAAACAGTACAACTAGGGAGAATTGATGAATTAAATGCTACACAATTACAAGTGAATAGAAGTTTAACAACTACTCAGCAAAATAAGTTAGCAGAGGGTTAATAGAAGTTAATGATATGAATAGAGTTTTGTGATAAAGGATCTATGTGCACTGATTTGGATAAAAGTCGTGTGCATGCAGAGTCCCCACAATTTAAAGTGAATGACAAACTTTGCATGCAATAGCCAGCATCCCCATGTTTTAAACATTCACCAGATATTACTGCTTCTTCTCACCCATCTCATGACGAATACTGCCAAGGAAAAGATAATACCTCTGTTCCCAACCTAACTGCACCAAACTCTTCACCTTACCTTCAAATTCAACCTCCACAAGCATATAAGCCACCACCACCTGATTCCTTTAACCCAATCTCACCCATAAGACCAGAAAGTACCAAAACAGGTAGAACTCCTTCTTCTATCCCTTATAAGTATGATACAAGTAGTAAGAAAGATACTGACCCCTCTTAAATATAGGTTAATTAATGGTGAAAACCATTGCAATATGGAACATCAGATGAGGTCATGACGATACAAAACTGGATTTATGCAAAACGTTAATTGTTGAAAATAAGTTAAGTATCCTTGCTTTATTGGAACAAATCTGAACCATGATCTTACCTTGAGAGTAGCACATTATATTAACCTTGGTTGCCATTTCAACATAATCTGTGAGCAGCTCTATATTGCAAAATTCTGATACTCTTTAATCCTTCTAAAATCATCCTTTCACCCTTACTCTCCTCAACACGAATTGTCATGCAAAAGATTTACAAACTCAAACCTCTTTCTACCTGACTTTTGTCTATGCAGCCAAATCTTCCAATACCAGAGAAACTTTCCTTGACAATATTCCCTCCCTCAAGTAATCATCACATCCCTGGATTATCCTTGGTGACTTCAACTGTTGTTTTGACATCAACTAAAGATATGATGGAAATTCCCTTTCTTTAGCTGAAATTAAGAGCCTCTCAAAAATGCTATTGAAAATAGTGATTTAATTAGCATCAAATACACTAGGATGCCATTCTCATGGAATAATAAAAGGAGAAATGGACGTAGGACCTTCTCTACTATTGATCACGCATTTTGCAACTAAACTACCTTAAATAATTGGCCTGCTCTTTTCTATAACCAACCTCTTCCACTCATATCTGACCATTCACAATCCATAGTTCACCTCAGTGGGGGTAAACATGAGAGGTATTAAAAAATTTAAATTTTTAATAGCTGGACCAATGAACAAGACTTGATATTATCAAAGAAGTGAGGCAGAGACAAAATTATGGTAACCCCTTGGTTGTTTTTCTGGAAAAACTGAATGTTGCAAAGGTTGTACTTAGAGAATGGGCAAAAAACGAATATGATAATAGGCAAAAACAGAGTGTCTACTGGAGACGTAAGTTGCAGGAAACTCAAGTTGTTATGATTGAAAACCCTAAAGATCCAGTACACTCCACCGCGGAAAGCTACATATCAAAACAATACCAAGATGCCCTCACCACTGAAGGTTCTATATCCAAGAAAAATGCAATAATTAAGTGGAAAATTAAAGGAGACATCAATCGTGCTTTCTTCCATGCTACACTTAAGGAAGGATAATGTAGAAAAAACTTGGTCACCATTATGGATAACGAAAGTAATTGTGCTAACACTTAATTCGATGTTGAAACAGCTTTTGTTAAACACTTCACTGAACTCTTTGGTAATAAATAAAATTTTATCCCCTAGCATTGACTTGATAGACCCATATTCGGTTCTAAAGATTAGTAGCAATGATTACCTAAACCTTTTGTTGTGAAGTGACCGATAGTGAGATTAAGAAGGCCATGTTCTCTCTACACCGTAATTCGGCAGGGAGTCCTGATGGGTTTAATGCCAGTTTTTATTTCTTATGTGGGGAAATTATTCGTAGTGAAGTTTGTTGTGCTATTAAACATTTCTTTCTGAGATCCAACATGATGCATTCTTTTAATAATACCAATATTTCCTTAATTCCCAAGATCAAGAATGCCACTAGAGTTTCAGACTTTAGACCGATCTCTTGTTGTAATAAAATTCGTAAGTGTATTAGAAAGATCATTGCTAGCAGACTTAAAAGTGTCCTACGATCCATTATCTCTTCAAATCAGGATGCATATCTTCTTGGTAGGAACATCCTAGATAATGTGTTACTATCACCTGAATTACTTAACGGTTACACCAACAAGAATATATCTCCTAAGGAAATGTTGAAATAAGATATTATGAAAGCCTTTGACATGATTCAATGGAATTCTATTGTGCGAATTATGGGGTACATGAATTTTCCCCCATAATTTGTAGCTTGGATCCACTCATGCATTACGACAACCAAATTTTCTATAATTATTAATGGATCTACAGTCGGGTATTTTACTAGTAAACAAGGTGTAAGGCAAGGCGACCCAATTTATGTGTATATTTTTATCATAGTTATGGAGTTGTTGACTCAATGATCAACAAAACTATTGATTGTGGCCTTTTCAAACTACATCCTAGGTGTGTCAATCCTAGAGTTTCTTCATTAATGTTCCTAGATGATCTCTAATATTTTGTACACTTGATTTGAGAACCATTGACACCATTTTAAATACTTTGTGTAGATTTTATGAGATGAGTGGACTTAAGGTATATCTACTAAAATCTGACATCAAAACTACGGGTATATTTGAGAAACTTTCCAAATAAATACAACACAGGACTGAGTTACTTAGCAATAACAAAACAATTACATATCTTGTTTTACCGCTTACTACTGCTAAGATCAATGTAAGACAGTGTTTGCCTATGTTTAGTAGAATAACTGCAAGATTGAGTCATTGGACTAGTAGGTATTTAACTCAAGCGGGACAACTTACACTGATCAAATCTGTGGTGTTTTCTATGCAAGTATACTGGGCGAGGACGTTCATACATCCTACAAAGTTGATCGGTATGATCAGAACGGCTTTCATGAGATATTTATGGAAAGGTAAAATTGAAGGGAGGTATGTGGCTCTTATTGCCTTTAAAAGAATTGAGAAACCAGTTGACAAGGGGGCCCTTGGTATTGTGAATATTATAACATGGAATAGATCTGTATTCTTGGAACATGCAAATGACTTCTTGAATAACAAAATGATTTTGTGGGTCCAGTGGTCTAGAAATAATGTTGATAAAGACAAAGATTTCTTGTCCATAGAATAACCTCAGAAGAGAAGATGAAAATGGCGATGCATTTTAAAAATGATCCACGTTATGCTTCCTTTTCTCAAGTAGAAGATCAATATCTCAGCTTCTGTGGCATTTTGGGATGACCCTTGGTTAGAATTTGGTCTCATTTTATAGAGAAATCTCACGCACCATGAAGAAGAAAGCACTGGTATTAACAAGAATGTTAAGGTCAGTATTTTATTTTTGATAATTCTGTTTCTCTCCCTGTATCAACAATAACATGCTTTGGAACTGTGCGAGATGAATTAGTCTTAATGATAATAATGGTGATATTGTCCTATGGGAAAAGAAGGGTCTGTGTTTCGAAGCAATAATACTTACTTCACTCTTGCGAGGTTTAATGAGATGGATTAATGTCAATGGCACGGAAAGATTTGGTTTTGTGGTAACTGTGCAAAACAGAACTTGCTTATGTGGAAGATCATGAATAAAGCAGTGTTTACCAAAGACAAGTTAGATGCTAGGGGAATGCAAACTGATCTTTTATGTGTGATATGTTGTGCAAATTGTGAAACTGTCGAGCATATATTTTCTTTAAGTGTGATACCATCTTCAGTTTATGGCAGGAAGTTATGTGCAAATTTAGTTAAATGGACGCAAATAATAATAGTGTGATGGAGTGGAGAAAACTTGAGAAAGCTACTGGGAGGAAGAATGGTAGAAAGAGATTGATATGTTTTGTTCATAAAAAATTCATTTCAGCTATTTGGAGAGAAATAAATTTCCAAAATTTTCAACCATAGAAGGCCAAAAGTAATGAATAATTGAGCAAGAGTATTAAGTTGCAGATAAGAGAGGGGCTTAAATTATTGAAAATCACTTTTGATCCAGGAATTTACCTCTCTCTTTAGTAACCGGCACTGTGTCGGTTGTTTTGGTTTGTTTATGTCTTGTGCTGCCTTCTTTGTGCTTGGACATAAACAAAACCAAAACAACCATCCCAAAACTATCATCTCAATTTCTAATAATCTCCTCATTTTTGATGATGTCAACCTTCGTTTACAAAATATACTTATCTGATAGCTTGATTCTTCAATTACTCCCTTCGACGACTCGACCCGCCCGTCCTAGACCGAACGAGAAGGCAGATTATTTGAGAACACGATGCATCGGAACACAGAAAAAAGAATTTTTCATTCATATTACAACAATTTACATCAAAGCACAAGAATATCAGAGTGTGGAAAAATAAATACACAATGGAATTAAAATTATCGGAGAATAAATAAATTACATAGCAGTAGAAATTTATATTATAAATACAATGTGCAGCGAAAAACATCAACCAACACTCATGTGAATACGCTAAGATCAACCACTTATGTGGTGCTCGTGGACCAGGCTAGAGGCAGTAGGGAGGGTTTTACGACTCCGGTCTGTTCCCTCCTGAAAAAATTTCAAAAAAACATCAACTAACACAGTTGAAAAAGAAAACACGGAAACAAAGCTTTCCAGAGTATTGCTTCATCCATAATCCAGGATCCTGTGAAAAGAACAGATGTGCAAAACCAAAACTACTAGCAGCCCATGTAGAAAATATGGGCACCCAGAATTTAGGTGGAAACAATAAACTGCAGGTTAGTCATGGGACTAGTATGAGAGCTAAAAACAGATTCTAAAACTTGACTTTAAAATAGGGTAAATCACGGGACCACGCCGTATAATACGGAACGGGTTTACTCCCATGAATACTTTGAAATAAAACAAATAATAAACAACGCAATGCTTTTTGGAAGAATGAAGCTATTAAAAGACTCGGGTCCTATCACACAATGCAACACAAGACGAAGGATAGAGTTTTATCTTATAATAGCGAAGGTTGCTTGGTACGCCTTAAATCAAATACTTTGATATTATTATAAGTGCATAGTGTGTAAAACAACTTCGAATATAAATGTATCAATCATAACCCCATCCTACTATATCGCCATATAGGTTTATAACCAAAACCGAAAGGTCGTGGAATGGAAATTTGGTTTCCATCATGAGTCGAGGCAAGGGATCTTCCTCATCTGATTCAGACCATCTCTAGCAAGATGTCCAGGATCACACCTACGTGCAACCCTTCGATCTTGCACGGCCAGTCCACTCTTACGTTTGTGGATTAGTTATTCCGAAACAATACGTTTCCCAGTCCTATCAGACCTACTACCTGGTCAGTACGTCGACCACATGGGCCTTTTTCAGCCTTATCAGAGATGCCTTGCTATCCGTCATCCACTTAAGTAAATATGCCCAGGTTCTATACCATGGCACTACTTCTAGCTAGAAAGAAATGTGTGCCTTCCCTGCTCTCCCTCATCCCGTTTTTGACTCATACCAGGTGTGAAGCTTGCGAATTAATGCTATACACAAAGCTAAGCTATTTAAGCTATGCTTTGATCATCATCCTTCTGCTTTTCAAAAAAAGATTTGATCTATGCATCTCGGCATGCCACATTGTCAATCCATACCATACCATTGATGTCTACCAATATATAACCATTAAGCTCGTACATTTCAGAAAAGGTTATTAAAGTAAGAGAATAAATTCCCCGCCACCAAACAGATATATATTAAGCAGAGATCGCTGAATACAACAAAAATTACAATGTTAGACATACAATCCATTTTCCAGTCTATTCTAGTTCTGAACGAAAACAGAGGCACCTTATTCCTTATCCCATGTGTCCAATGCAAGAGAGAGGCCGTCACATATCTGGTCAATCTCCAAGTACGTCTGGACAACCACCACTTATTACCTCATCTGGGGTGCGCACCCCAAATCAAGACATCACCAACCATCCCAACGATGTGAAGATCCCCGATCTTCGACCACCATCTTCATATCTTCGAATTTTAATCATCGTATCAGTTATTCAGAATGGGTGAACCCGGTCTTCCCGAATAATTCATGCTTCTTTAACATCATGTTATATATAAAAATAGCACACATTTCATTCCAATTCAGAATATTCTTTTATTCAAATATTATTAATAGTAGGATTATTCCCACAAATCTTATCAAATATTTACTTTAATTAAACCTCTTGTTTGAATATTCTCTTGGAAACCGTTCTAAAAGATTATATAATATCTTTTTACAAATTTAAACCAAAATAAGGTTTATTTATCCTGTGGGGATAAACAAGTCTTACCGAAGTAATTGTTTATATCATTATCCCATTCCCAACCTATTCATCCTATAGAGCAAAATTGGTGGTACTCCATATCTAATACCCATCGTGTTATCGGTAAATTTAATTACTATTTCACGTTCAAATATAATTGAAGATTCATTGATCGCATAGAGTAAAATTAGTAGTACTCCATATCTAACACTTCTCATGTTTGGTAAATTTAATTACCATTAAACTTTAATATCTAATTAAAGATTCATTATAACTCCAACTAAGTTTTAATCTCAAAAATCATTACTTAATGATTATTCAACTTTAGGAAATTTATCCTATCTTTAACTAGGTTAAAGAACAAATGTCATTTAAAACATTGCTCACAATAAACTCAAAATCAATTTCCATTAATATGGAATCTTCATGAAAATTTGAATAATTTGTAATCAATATAAATTTCTATGTCATACTAATACTATAAGTGGAATAGCGATAAATCCTTTTCAATTCCATAAATCCTTTACAGAAGCTCATTCAGATTATTATTAAATCGAATATCATTTGATTCTAATTTAATTAAATAAATTGGAAAGCTTCTCTAAACCTTAATTAAAATATTTATTCCATTCACAAATAGGTTCAAGAACAATATTATTGAAGATACCATTCACGACAAACCCAAAATCGACTATCCTTTTATTTCAATTTAATTTATTGAATTGGAAAACTTCCATTAAATCTTAATTAAAAGACATGTATCTCAAATTCCCATTTTCTACCAGGTTTAAAAACTGTGTTATTAAAGACACCATTCACAACAAACCCAAAATCCAATTTGATATTAAATACAAGACTTTGAATAGAAATCATATCGACTTATATTCAATATCAAATTCATAAACTAGCAAATATCGTATTGGGAATAATGATATCTATATCTTTCAAATTCCTCAACGATATTTGTATGATCATAGAATGCAATATTGAAATATCCAAAGATTATTTCTATCCAAATTATTCCAATTTATATGTTAGAAAACTCTGGTTATATCATAACCACTTTTTAAATCCATTTCGTTTTATTAAAACATTGGATTTGACTTCTAGTTGTAAAACAACACTTTCAGACAAAAATAACTGTAACGACTCGGAGTTCGCTCAGACCAAATCGATTACAAAATCGACCAAGACCGTTCAAAACCAGAATACGCTAACTTTGGGAATACAACACCTCAAAACAGATAACAGAAGACTTTTATTACATCATAATAACGTAACATTAGAGTACAGAATATATCAGAGTATATCGAATATAATACAACGGAAGATAAATTTACAATAGATTTAATACAGTGCAGCGGAACAAATAAACAAATCACAGCGAAGGACTATCAAAGCTCTGGACACAGCTTTAAGCTTCGATCCAGAATCCTGCTCAATATATCTGCAAAATAAGCTACTCGACTGCCCGTGTAGATAAGAGGGCACCCGAGTTTGCAAAGTGAAACAAACTACAGGTCAGTCATGGGACTGGTATAAGAAATCTTACTTAACTAATCTAATAATAAGGCTAATCACAGGACCACACCGCTAACCGGAATGGTTTTAGTCCATTGGATTGCCAGTGCATAAATAAAATTAATCGTTAAACAACGCAATGCTTTTTAGAAAAATGAAACCATTATAAGATTCAAGTCCCATCACACAATGCAACGCAAACCGAAGGATAGAGTTTTACCTTGTAATGGTCAAAAATGCTTCATACGATAAAACGGATTTGATATTAATATTAGTGTATATATGTTTCAAAAACAATTTCAATCATAATGTATCAATCATAGACGACATAACTACCATATACCATGTCGCCATACTAGTTTTACATTCAAAACCGTACGGTGTCGTATTGGAAGTAGGATTTCCATCATGAGTCAAGGCTAGCGGCGATCTCCTTACCGATTCGAGACACTCTAGCAAATGTCTCAGGATTCGGACGCTGGCGAACCCTTGGATCCTACAGGGCCGGTCCACTAATACTTTAGTGGATTGGCAATTCCTGAACACACGTTTCCCGGTCCTATTGATCCTATAAATTGGTCACTATCGACCAATATAACCGAGGCCTCGTAATCCATCATCCACATAAGTAAAATGTCAGGGCTTGCAAAACCCTGATACCACTTCTAGCTAGAAAGAAACGTGTGCACTCTCTGCGTTCCTTGTCCTGTTTCTGACTCTTACTGGGGTGTGAGGTTCGTGAAGTAACGCTATATACAAAGCTATGCCTAAATGGGTTGTGCTTTGATCATCAACCACAAGGCCCTGCTTTTCAACAATAATCCTTGATCATTTGCTTCTTAGCATGCCACATTGTCAATCCATACCATACCATTGATTTCTGCCAATATATAACCTCTAAGCTCGTACGTCTCAAAGAAGGGTGTTATGCAAGAGAATAAATTCTCTGCCACCAAACAGATATATATTTAGCAGAGATCAACGAATACAGCATAAAGGAATACAATGTTAGACATACCATCCATTTGCAAGTTCGTTCTGGGTCTGAACGAAACCGGAGACACCTTATTCCTCATCCCATATGTCCAATATAGGAGAGAGGTTCTCGCATATCTGTCGATCTCCAAGTACGTCTGGAAGATAACCACTTATTACCTTGTCTTGGGATGCCTACCAATCAAGACATCAGTAATCATCCAAACGATGTGAAGACCTCCGTTCTTCAACCACCGTCTTCAACTTCGACTTTTAATCGTCGTAGTAATTATTCAAAATGGGTTGAACCCAGTCTTTCCGAATAACTCATGTATTTAATAATCAATAATTAAGTGCTACAGAAATACATCATATGCCTTATTCCAATTCAGAATATTCTTTTAATGAAATATTCACATTATTAGGGAAAGTTTCCCATTAATTTTATCAAAGATAAATTCTTTTAAATTTAATCTTCTTTATAAGATTCATTAAAACTCCAATTTGGTTTTAATATCAAAAATCATTACTTTATGATTATTCAAATTGAAGAAATTAATCTTATCTTTAACTAGGTTAAAGAACCAATGTCATTTAGAACACAGTTCACGATAAACCCAAAATCATCTTCCATTAAATATGGAATTTTCACAAAAATAAAATCAATATATAATCGATATAAATTTCCGTATCATACTAATGATATAAATGGAATAACGGTAGAGCCTTTTAAATTCCAAATATAATAACGGTCTTCTTTTACAGAAGCTCATCTCGATTATTATTAAATCGATTCCCATTCAATTCCAATTTAATATATTAAATTGAAAAACTTTACTTTGGAGAATTTCTATTAAATCTTAATAAAAGATTTGTAACTTCCAAGTTATATTTTCACTGTTAATTGGGTTAAAGAACAAATGTCGTTTAAAACACAGTTCACGATAAACCCAATTCACATTTTATTTTATTCTAATTACTAAATATAATAGGAAACCCTAATAATCTTAATTAAAAGATTTATTCTTTTCTCAACTGGGTTTAAGAACGGTATTATTGAAGACACCATTCACGACAAACCCAGAATTCCAATTTATTTATTTAACTACAAGTAAATATTAATTTATTGGAAAACTTCATTAAATCTTAATTTAAAGATTTATTTTTAATAACTAGTTCATATCAATAAAAATATAATTTTATCTTTTCAAATATAGATTTTTTCATCCAAAATCTCTCCAAACCATTTATTATGATTTTACACAATTTATTAATATTTTTAATAATTTTATTAAGGCACGTACAGTCGGTTTCCAATAACGGCCACCGAACTGCATCTATAGCGACTTTTTCTGAAATTGATTTGGACATAATTCCAAATCCAACCATTAGATTTCAAACCTCTTATATTCATTGGAAAACTTTTTTAGATACGAACCAAACAGTTCCAGTTTTAGGAGAATCTGACGGTCGGATCTCCCGTTACATCAGTTTGAAGTTAATGGTCGAAATTCGCTAACAGTCGCTGCGCGACGCATTCTATTCAGGCCATTATATAAATATATAATATATTATATATTATATATTTTTTATCAGTTTCCTTTTTAAAACTTATTTTATAAAATATTTATATATTCATTTTAAAATGATTTTAACTTCATTTTTCAATTTTAAATAAAAATTGAATATTCTATATCTTTATCATATTATAATATTAATAATTTCAAAATATTAGATTTTGAAATCACTTCTATAGATGTTTATTATAAAGTAAAACAAATCGATCGATAAACCCGTTCAGGTTAAAATAACGTTTGCTACTTAATTCGGCTTCACATTTTTATATTTTTATATTCATCTAAAAAGGGACATAGAAATCATAATTTTATTTTACACTGAACATTATTTTAAAATATTCATAATTTTAAAATATTCTTTATTTCAAAAGATTCTTTATTTTAAATATAATTTACAAAAAATATATTCTGAATCGGAATGCAACTCAATCAATTACCGTATAATTTCAGTTATATGGATTTCATACATCGCATGTATATAACAATAATGAGAAATAATCAATATACAATCCATTCACATCCAGAGTGAAATTTATAACTGTGTGAGCATTAAAATAAATAAGTAAATAATGCTTATCACAGATTGTCAATCCATCGATTGACATATAACTAAACATCGGGACTAGTGTATGACAAATATCATCCCAATACCCGTGTGGTGTTTTCAAACAACAACAGTTTACATACATAAACCATTGGTTAATAAATTAAACCAATTATAGTTCAGTTTGAATTATTTCTAATATCGCTAACATAATCATGATAATGTTTTACCAATGTACATTTTTCTACTTCTCTAACATGTTAATGTTGATATCAAACAAATGAACATTTCTACTTCTATAACATGTAAATGTTAATATTAAACAATGCATATTTTAATTATTCCTACTTACATTTAAAATGTAATAGTTTTTTTAATGTAAAAACATTTTTATCAAACAATGATCTTTTTTTTCGAATCCTTTTATACATTAAAAATGAGCTTTTAAATGTAAACATATTAAAATCAAAATTTAATCTTTTTATATAATCATTTGTACATTAAAAATGTACTTTCCTATGTTAACACATATTACCAAAGTTTAATATTTTTAATTAATCCTTTATTACATTAAAGACGTAATTTTAATGTTAACATAATTTATTAAACAATGGAAATTTTTCTAATGATTTATTCACATTAAAAATGTAAATTTCAATGTCAAAATATATTTTTATGACACAATGAATCTTTTATTTTCATAAGATTCAATTACATTAAAAATGTAAATTTTAACGTAAAAACATTTTTCAAGCAATGAACCTTTTTCTAATGATGCATTTTTACATTAACAATGGAAATTTTAATGTGAAATAAATTTTCAAACAATGAATCTTTTAATATGACTCACACATACGTTAAAGTGTAAATTTTAATGTAAGCAAAATTTATTAACTTGAATCTTTTTATATGATTCATACTTACATTAAAAATGTAATTTTTAATGTTTCGACATTATTATCCATACAATGAATATTTTATATATTTTTCTTTACATTAAAAATGTGAATTTTGAAGTTTCAACATTTTTATCCCTAACATAAATGACATATTTATCTCTAACGTAAATGACATATTTAACTAAAATGACCTTTTATTCTAACATGACATTTTTATCTAAAATGATAATTTTATCTAACATGACATTTTTATCTAAAATGATATTTTTAACAAAAATGATATTTTTATTCTAATAAAACATGATTTTCCAAAAATGACATATTTGTTCTAATAAAACATTATTTTACAAAAATGTCATATTTGCTCTAATAAAACATTTCTAACAAAACGACAATTTTACCTAACATACCATTTTGTAACAAAACGGTATTTTTATTCTAATGCAACATTTTATAACAAAAATGTTATTTTTATTCTCATGCAACATTTTATTTATTCTCATATATATACAATAAAAATAATGGTTTTTATTGTATGCACCAATTTTGACAAACATGAATATACACAATTCAATTCAGATGTTCATCGTAATCACAAACAAACAATTTCAATTTTATACAACACGAACATGAATTTTATATAGTATACATATAAATTTCACATCCTAATTAATAATTAAATTTATTTAAAAATAGAGATCTCACATCTATTTTTGTCAGAATTTCTAGCCTGCTCTGTTTCAGCTCTAGTCAGTTCCATATTGCAGATCTCATCGTCATGATTCCAACGCATTTCGTTTCGTCCGATTCCGACCTCATATGAGAGAGATACGACGTTACGAACATTTATTATATTAATTATATAATTAATTAATTAATTAAAAATTAAAATCCCTTAAGCTCTCTTCTCAAAACCCGTCGTTCTCTTTTTAAAACTGCTTAACCCAAAGATGTCGTTCCTCATTCCAAATCGCACCCTGGTTGAGGCCGCCTTCAATGATCTTGACCGTTGACTAGAGAGGTCTCGCGGTGCTCTCCAATATTGGCTTTATAATTTTGTGAATTATGTGATGGATTAGAAGAAATTGATGAAGCAAATTTGGAGAAGAGTGGCCATTGAAGGATAGGGTGGCGGTGGCTATGATATGAATTAGCGTTTGATTATTCTAGGATATTTATAAATAAATTAATTATTTACTTTTTTAATTCAGAAAAGGTCCGCTAACCATATATTGCACATTACAAAAGAATTAAATTAATTGATAGGGATGAGGTGTTAATCTATGTGAGATAAATGTCAATATATAATAACAATATATTAAATAATATTTAATTTAATAATTGTCTGTCTTAACCTTTTTTTCTTGTATTTATAAAAGGTATATAGTATGGCATATATGTAAATGAAAAGAAGAGAGAGAACATAAAGAATTAAAGGATATGAATGAAACGCATGCGGCATTTATTTTTATCATTGTCATTATTATTATTATTTTTTCTTTTTTTATTTTCCTTGCAATGAATGACACTCCTCATTGAATATGATTCCAAATTTTATTTATTTTATGAAAGAGGCGACTTTCCTTTATTTATGATTTTATATTTCACTAATACGCTAATAGCGATGCTTTTGTCTAACAAAATATATTTTTAACTAACTAATGAATATTTCATTTCATGACCATTTTCTATATCGCATTTATGTATGATCATATATTGTATATGTATATTTTCATACAACGCCTATATATATTTTCATATAATGTGTGTGTGTATATATATATATATATATATTTGGTTATATACTTTATTTTATTCCTCACTTGAGTCTCACATATGTAGTAGATTACAAGTGAATAAATTAGTTGAATTAGACATGTCATGTTAATCTAATCAACATTTATTAACCTTTATTTCTTATTATAAATTCAAAAGAAAATTACATAAAGAAAGAGAACAACCGAAAGTAATGAATGCATAATTTATTGTTTTAATGATGACTATAAGAAAGTTATGTGACTTTTTAAATTTCAAAACACGTAATATTAAACAACGTAATCTATGGGACATATTTAATTGGACTAATAAGAATAAATCATAGAAATATGCATATAGTTTTGTAGGCTTTTATTTTATTTTTAGATTTGAAGATTGTAGATATAAAGAGAAGGGATAAAGAAAAGGATAAATAAAGGGAATAGCTTTGTTTCTAAATGAATTTGAATGATAGCTTAAAGAGTAGAAAGAGGAGAGAACAAATACATGAGATAAATGCTAGATTATTTAATGATAATTATTAGAAAGTTTGCAACCTTGCAATTTTCAAAACATATAGTATTAAATATCATGTGTTATTACATAGATAACATTAAAAGTTTTACGGTATTTTTTTTCATATATACAATAATTTAATAATGGAATTTTTAAATTCTGACGCATTTTCTAACAAAATTTCCTTAAAATAAATTTTTAAATTGGTTTTGATTTTCTGGGTTGTTACAATCTCCCCTACTTAAAATCTTTTCATCCCCGAAAAGGAACGGAGCTGAATGTTGTTTAATTAATCAACTCAACTTTTATTTTTTATTGGTTTCCATAGTTTTATTAGTTAAACTAATAATCGCACAACACAACCATCAATCAATTAATTGATTAGCTTTTCAAAAATATATAACTTTTATATATTCAAAAATCGTATTTTCTAAGATCGGATTATATATATAATCACAAATACGTTAATTACAAACTTGTCACTCTCAACTCATTCTAGGGCATTACTAACCCCATCTCTAACGAGTATCTCATTCTAGGATGCTACTGATCCTATCTCTAATGAGTATTCTTTTATAGGATATTACTAATCCTACATCTGATGAGTCTTTTGTTCAGTTCTAATGAACTGTACCCCAAAGATTTGAGCTAACCAGAGCTCTGATACCGACTGTAACGATCCGGATTTCACTCGGACCTAATCGATTGTAAAATCGACCAAGGCTGTTCAAAACCCGAATACGCTAACTCTGGGAATACAACACCTCAGAACAAATAACATAAGACTTTTATTACATCATAATAACATAACATCAGAGTACAGAATATATCAGAGTATATCGAATATAATACAACGGAAGATAAATTTACGATAGATTTAATACAGTGCAGCGGAACAAATAAACTAATCACAGCGGAAGACTATCAAAGCTTTGGACACAGCTTTAAGCTTCGATCCAGAATCCTGCTCAGTATATCTGCAAATAAGCTACTCGACCGCCCGTGTGGAAAAGAGGGCACCCGAGTTTGCAAAGTGAAACAAACTATAGGCCATTCATGGGACTGGTATGAGAAATCTTACTTAACTATTCTAATAATAAGGCTAATCACAAGACCACGCAGCTAACGCAGAACGGGATTACTCCATTGGATTGCTAGTGCATATTAAAGTAAATCATTAAACAACGTAATGCTTTTTAGAATAACAAAATTGTTATAAGACTCAAGTCCCATTACGCAATGCAACACAAACCGGATGATAGAGTTTTACCTTGTAATGGTCAAAAATGCTTCGTACGATAAAACGGATTTGATATTATTATTAGTGTATATATGTTTCGAAAATAATTTCAATCATAATGTATCAATCATAGACGGCATAACTACCATATACTATGTCACCATAGTAGTTTTACGTTCAAAACCGTACTGTGTTGAATTGGAAGTTGAATTTCCATCATGAGTCAAGGCTAAGAGCGATCTCATTACCGATTCGAGACACTCTAGCAAATGTCTCAGGATTCGGACGCTGGCGAACCCTTGGATCTTGCAGGGCCGGTCCACAAATACTTTAGTGGATTGGCAATTCCCGAACATACGTTTCCCGGTCCTATTGAATCTGTAAATTGATCACTATCGACCAATATAACGAGGCCTCGTAATCCATCATCCACATAAGTAAAATGTCAGGGCTTGCAAAACCCTGATACCACTTCTAGCTAGAAAGAAACGTGTGCTCTCCCGGCGTTCTGTTATCCTGTTTATGACTCTTACCAGGGTGTGAGGTTCGCGAAGTAACGCTATACACAAAGCTATGCCTAAATGGGTTGTGCTTTGATCATCAACCACAAGGCCCTGCTTTTCAACAGTAAGCCTTGATCATTTGCTTCTTAGCATGCCACATTGTCAATCCATACCATACCATTGATTTCTGCCAATATATAACCTCTAAGTTCGTATGTCTCAAGAAGGGAGTTATGCAAGAGAATAAATTCGCCGCCACCAAACAGATATGTATTTAGCAGAGATCAACGAATACAACATAAAGGAATACAACGTCAGACATACCATCCATTAACAAGTTCGTTCTTGGTCTGAACGAAACCGGAGACACCTTATTCCTCGTCCCATATGTCCAATACAGGAGAGAGGTTCTCGCATATCCGTCGATCTCAAAGTACGTCTGGAAGATCACTACTTATTACCTTGTCGTGGGATGCCTCCCAATCAAGACATCAGTAATCATCCAAACGATGTGCAGACCTCCGGTCTTCAACCACCATCTTCATCTTCGTCCTTTAATCGTCGTAGTAATTATTCAGAATGGGCTGAACCCGGTCTTTCCGAATAACTCGCGTATTTTATAATCAATAATTAAGTTCTATATAAACACATCATACGCCTCATTCCAATTCAGAATATTCTTTTATGAAATATTCACATTATGAGGGAAAGTTTCACATTAATTTTATCAAAGATAAATTCTTTTAAATTTAATCTTCTTTTTAAGACTCATTAAAACTTCAATTTGGTTTTAATATCAAAAATCATTACTTTATGATTATTTAAATTGAAGAAATTAATCTTATCTTTAACTGGGTAAAAGAACCAATGTGTAACATCCCAGATTTTTTGGCCATTTCAATTTAAATATTTAAATCGGTTTAAATATCGATTCGGTAATATTAATATATGTTTATCGATATATTATAGGCTTTAAAACTTTTTTCTTTTCTAACTACCTCTGTTTTCGACGAAATGTGTTTTACTGGAATGCATATCGTTAATTATTGCTTGGTTTGCAGTTTGGAGCCAATCGAGGTTGTTTTATCAATGTGCGATATTTGGAGGTGAACCGATAAATTAAAATATCATCATTGATCAAACGGAGCCCGTTTTTGATGAAATTAATTTCGTTGGGATTGGAACGTTAAGACATAGCGGGGTATTTATTTTCGTTGAATTTAGAGTTGGTGTTTAGCGGTGTGGATTTAACAGATAACGATGAAATAACGGTATCGGGTTAAACTAAAATATAACCTACCCAAACGTCATGCCTATAGTGTAACTTGACACATGAAATCTCAAAAAAAGTCGTATCCTGCACATGCCGTATCAGTGGGTAATTTTTGACTAAACAAAGAAAATATATCTCTGTTAAACTCATTTTCCATATTTCACAGTGCTGCCATCACTTTATTTCCTGAGTACCTTTCTTTCCAAACAATCCAGCAATATATTTTCTTTGTCGATCCTTCGTTCAACAACTTCGTGTCTCGTGCAAGCTCATACATTGTAAAAGGATCACACTTCCTTGGTTCTGCATAGTTATCCTTTCAGTGGCAAATACTATAAAATATATATATGTTTCCTCTTTCCAAATCCTGTATGTGTAGCGCAAGCTATATTAGGACATGATCTAAAGGTTGGCATCCTAACCTACACCAGATGGGAAACGTGCAAACAAGCTACACCTATTTTTCTACTGTCCTGCAACATTTATAACAGCACAGTCTATGACTCTACCCCATAGGAAAACAAAACACACCGCTCTCTATTTCTTTTACTTCCTTTGCACATGGCAGTAGCAGTGTAGCATTGATCCCCCATTTCAACACCTAGAGTGGACAACACAATACATGCCTAGCTTTCCCTACCGATATACTAGGAACCTAAAATAGAAAATGCTCTTGCTACCTTCTGCTAATGGCGCAGCTATGTCTTGTAAGATCATGCGTCAATCCTGTATTTTCAAATCGAAACGAGCAATCGCAGTACCAACTAAACCATACTGCCTCGTCTCTTCATTCTGCCCCCTATACCCAGCGTGCTTTCAACTGAAAAGAAAACTCATATACTTGAGGAACAGACCTAAGACAATACAATGCATGCCTACCTTTTCATCTGTCTTTCAACATGAAAGGCGACATAATTCTTATCTCCACCTCCTTCCACTATAAATACCACGCACCCCCTCATTTTCTTTCAGCAGAGAAGAACACGTCACTTATTCCCATTTCAGAAGAACCGATGCTTTAGTTTCTTACCATATTTCAAACTTCTGTAAAACCAAAGCTTCACTCCAATTTATGACCAACTGTAATGCTAAGAAGGAAACCGCATACCGTATTATATATCCCGTCGATGAGAGCATCAATCAGCGAGGCTCGTCCAAGGTGATTGGCGGTTCAAGAGTAAGGTCAGCGCGACATCCGGTGATGACGGCGACGCTAGTGTCAGAAGAATGGAGGCACGGATTGCGGTGCACTGAAGGCTGGAGATGCGAGTAACATGTGGAAGTTAGCATGGCCAATGATATTAACAGCGTGAGGGGGTGTAACAGGTATGGGAGGTTAATATTTAAAGGTGAAGTGGCATATGGGAACATGCGGGAGGCGGGGGGGGGGGGGGGGGGTTGTAGTTACTGTAGGAAGGGGAAGAAGGCGTGTACAAGGGGGAGTGAAGTGCGATGCTCAGAACAGAAAATATCGTGAAGTCTGGTGTTTGAAAGTTAGCAGTGGGGAGAAGAAAAATCGAAAATGTGGAGAAGCATTCGGGTGTGAGAATAGAAGAGTTTAAAGTTTGTTCAAAACAGAAATAATAAAGTAACAGAAAAAATATATGGCACGGAAGGTTCAGAACGGTGAGAAGAAGAAAGAGCGATGCTGAAGAAAATGAACAGCAGAAGGAACTGAACAGTGCCATGGTAATATTTCTATTGGGCCAATTTAATATACATAAGTTAATAAAATATAAATATTTAGTTATAAATAATGTACGAGTCTGGTGTGTCTCGATTGGGCCTAAAACTGCTTACAATTGCCTAACCGTGTTTATGGTGTATCTAATCTAGTTTACAGTGCCTAATTACGGTTAGTGTCCCCTAATTAATCTCTAGTTATATTATAATTAACGTATAACATTGATGCCAATCGATGTTTCTCCACCTTCATCAAAAGATCTATTATAACTAATACAGATGTTGAAGCGGTCTCTTGTATGCAAAATCCAAATGATGTCTTTAGGGGACGCTAAGGGTTTTATGTTTTCAAACAAGTTTCAAAATTGGAACGCAGTTATCTATTTAATTTAATTAAAAGAAGAATCTGTTTATTTATACAAACTTAATATCAATGTTTTATGTATATAGATTGGAAATGATCCAAGGGATAACAACAGAAAGAGTTTGAATATGACAATGGATAACAGTGAAATTTTTATTAAAAGATTTGTATTAAAAACTTGTTATAGGTTATCTCTTTCATAAATTTATAACTTTTCCAAAGTTTTTCTTTTCAGTTATGGTCTCTTTAACTAAATTGTCCATTTCTTTCAGTATCCCCTTTGAAAAGTATTTGAAAAGATTTGTATTTAGATTCACTAATCATTTTTAAAATGGCAATCACGCCTTAATGCACGTTAGAGATAATAAGGTATATACAACATATGGAATATATAATATATTAATGCGTGGCCTGGAATGTATACCAAGTGTGTAACTTTTTATTCAAGTGCCTAAGTCCTAACCATACAAATATTGAGCCTAATTGTGCTTTCAACTAGCCTAATCAGGTTTTAACGTGACTAGTTATATAAGTTTATAATGGACCTTGGAATTTATAAATAATTCAAGATTTAATTAAATGTTAATTAATTTAAATTTAATCTGTAACTCGAGAATGTGTGTAACGTGCTTTTATGTTGCCAGAATTCGACAAGATCAGTCGCATTGGAACTATGTCGACAAGCGCTTCATGATGGAGCTGGTTTGGGCAAAATTGGGAGCAAATTAAATTAAATGATTGTTCAATTTAATTAAAACAAGCCATTTCAGTGACAAATGAAATCAAGGTGAGTTCAACTCACTCAGTTTACCCCGTTTATATTTTATTTAAGCTGGGTTTTTATTTTGTGTACAATGTTTGCTAATGGTTGATGATTTAATGACTGTTTGCTTGTATGTCGAATATTATTCATGGATTAAATTAAGCGTTTTCTTTATTTAATCGAATTAAATCGTTAAAATAACGATTAAATTCCAAACAAGGTAACTTACCTGGTTGGTTACGTTTATAATAATATAAACGTATTAAATATATAATTGTATGCTTCATTGGATGTTCTAAGTTGTTTGTTGAATGTTATTAGTTAAACTGTTCATTTCTCTTTATCGTGATAAATAAAAAAATACTGTTTGAGGTAACCCATTGTGATACAGGGAAGGACAGGTTGGAGGAATCCAACCGGATTCCTCAAAATATTGTTGTTTATTTATATGAACTGTTTAACCAATCTGATTGATTATTGATTGTTGAACCCTAATTCAACACTTATTTGATGTTAACCAATGGGTGACATTGGTTGAGTAATTATCGGCAGATGACCTGAAAATGAATCGTTTGTAAAGACTTATTTACCGTTAGGTAAATCAGTAGTAAGAAAGTTATAAAATTTGTTTTATAACTAAAAGACAGGTTTTGAAATATATTTATAGATTATTTTAAATGAACTTATTAAAGAAAATAAATAATTATTTTTATCTTAAAATTTTAAAATGAGTATAATAAGCGAGATTTGTAGATTAATGAGTTCTGTAAGCAAGCAAGTGGAAATCAATAAAATGGTTAAGAGTTTGATTAATTGTTTTCGATAAACAATTAAATGAGATTATTTTATTTATTTAGATTATTAATTCAATCAAATGAAATTATTTTAAATTAATTATTATTTATTAATTTAAAAAGGAATAACTAAGTGGAAAGGGTTAAACAAGTAACCTCGTTGAGATGACCAAGTCGACTAATAGTACGAGAATTGATTATTAAAGAATATTACTGGATTATTAATTATTTTTGAAATAAACATCATTTTGGAGATAATCCTTAAGAAAGATTGATTAATTTATGTATACCCGATAATGAAGTAAACAATGTGATGTAAAGAATGTTAGACCATTAACGAGGAATTGAACTATAAATTAGTTTTTAAAGTATAGTATGAATGAGAATTCATAAAGCAACTCGATAGATAAGATTTTGAATATATAATAGTGTTTTCATATGAAACCAAGTTGCTTTTGATATATCGAGTCGAGATTTCTTAACTTTTAAAGTGAATCATATTTGAAAGTAAAAATGTTGAAAGGGAAATAGTGGTAAAGGAATTTGAGTTGAATAAGACCCTGTTTATAATTTAAAAAGGAATTTTAAATAAGTTTTACTCATATCCTTATGGGTCAGAATCTTGATTTATATCATGAAAGGAATTCCAGGGAAAATGAAAGTTTCAAATAAGATTTAATATGAGTTAAGATCAAACCAAAGCTTAAGTGGATGGAAGTTGATTTTCAAAGTAAAGAACTAACGATGATATCTAAAGATAAGTATTTTAGATGTGAAATGAAGTTAGTTAAATCAAAACTAAGATAAATGGTTATTTAAATTGGAATCTAAATTAAATATAAGTAATGAGGAAAAAGTGATAGAATGAGATTTAGTTAATAAACTTCTATCTATTCAGAAGATAAGAGTGTTGTCGATTCAAGGTCTGAGAGGTAAATAAAATAACCCAACTTGAACGACTTCATGATTATCCAGGGATGATATTAGTTTAGAAAGGAAGTTGGTTGAGGAGATTAAAATAATATTTTCAGGGAGAATATTATAAACTATAATTCAAAGAATTATAAGTTGAATAAATGGATTTGGAAATAAGAATGGAGTAAGCGATATTCTAAATGTTGAAAGATTTATAAGTGTGATTAACAACTGTTTAACTGAAAAGGCCAAGTGATGTTGTATTCTGAACCAATGAACCCATTTGATTTTTCTATGGATGATGGTTGTTTATTTTGATAGTTAAAACACCGACTATTAAAATCTGGCCAAATCGATTGTTGGTTCGGAAAGACCGAGATCGAATTTATATTCGAAAACCATTCCGACCAATAAATATGAAAACGTGAAGATATCAGAAGATGGTCGAGATGGAGCATTGAAGACCGTGGATCTTCATAAGAGAAAGGATTGTTGTTGAATTTCTCTAGCTAGCTACCAGAGGTTTTTAAACTATGATTCGGTCGTGGTTGGGATTTATGCGGATTACAAGGACTTTTCACTACTGATCCTTTGGATGCGGTAGGAGGGTACCTTTGGTTCATCCTGTTGCCGGATGACGTGTATGGACGATGCGAATGGTGGCCAGATGTTCAAAAAGTCGATTATAACGTCAAGCCTCATAAACCGGGAAATGACAAAAATCGGCCAAGCAGCATGGCTATGTGGGTCGCTCCTATTAGGATGTATAATCACCTATCTAGAGAAATTCCTTTTACTTCTTTAATATATCGATGTTGTCCCTTTCGGGAAACTGTTGCTGATCCCAACCGTTGGTGATATACATTCGATACACTCAAGCGAAATGAGTGGTCGGTCATGTGTGGGCCGGGTTGCAAGACGTTCTTGTTGAACCCAGTGTATTCGCCTCTAGAGATACACTATCGACAGGTGGTCCCATACCTTGTCATAGTCGGAATCCAATCTCCAATAAGCGCCGCGGTTTTGATTGTATACTATATATGTGGAGCGTGAGATGTAAGCGTTCCGCTAGATTGCTATTTACTTGTATTTAGACACTATTATAATGTCAGAACATATATACGATTTAAAAATGTTTTGGGTTATAGTAAGGTAAAAACCGTCTGTATCTATGTGTGGATATGGTCTTATTATTATCTTTTTCTTTCAAAAAGATTTTGAACTTTAAAATCAATATGGATGTTATATAAACTTAGTGGGTTTCTCACTTTGGTTCACCAGACTGACCCGGTATTTGAAATGCTCGCGTTAGACCGGGCAGTACAGGTTCAGGTTATCGGATGCTGCGCAGTTTAGAGACAAGCTGGAGGTATTCAGATGTATGATATCTAGTATATTCCGCTGTGTGATGTATATAAGGACAAGTTGTTATAGCTGCCCAAGTGTATTGATGTACTCTAACGTTGTAAGTATTCTTTTTCAAGTTCTCAATAAAAATTATTTCTATATTATATTTTATTCCACTGCGATGTTAGATTCTGTGTTGTGTTGGTTCTTCTTCTTCTATTCTAATATTTCTTTCTTTCTTTCCTCACCCTCTAACATCTTTCTATTAAAGTTCTGGTGTTTGGAAGGTCGGCACAAGTTATGGTAAATGTATTCATGTCGATTTTCGGGGCCGAAAATCCTTGGTTCGTTACAGCGGTATCAGAGCTATTGGTTTAGTAACACTCTTGGCTCTGTGGTGTAACTCAATAGAGCTGGGGTTTGTAATATCCAAGATTGAATTTGATTTTATATACGAGAAAGCGTATTTGTAAATTTTATGTAAAAATCTTTTGTATTGTGTTGATTGATCGGTTCAAGTGTTGGGAAACCATTTTGAACTGGAAATTGATACAATATTGTTTTATAAAGAGGGTAAATGAAATAATTTTGCCCAAACTATATGTTTATAGAAAAAAAGGAAATAATTTTTCATAGTATAGAAATATTGGCTAATTGATTGTTTTGCTTGACTTGATTCAGATTAAAATAGAATTATGGAATCAAATTGAGCTAATTTGGAAAATCAAATACTCAATTGAATTGGATATGGAAATCAGACTAACTTAGTTAAGTGAAACTGAATAATATAAATTTGGGATTTAGAAACCAAATGGATAATAATGGTAATCAATCGGATATTAATCAATTGATATTAACGTATGTTTAACCCAATTTGAATACAGACAAGTAAATATGATACAAATTTATTTGACCATGTATTGGTTGATTTATTGGCTGTTAGTTGGTTAAATTTTATATAATAACGAGTTAATAAGAAATTGAATGAATTGGAAGCGTGGAATTAAATTCCAGTATAATAAATTGGAATAAAATCGATTATGAAATGAACGGAATTGTTAAACCCAGGATTGTTACTTGCATTGAAGCTGAGTTAAGTACAGATTTCAGAAGGGCATGGAATTGATTTGATTAAAGAGACTAAAGTATAGATTGGAAGACGAAGAGCAGTTAACTGGAACTGAGTTGCCCGACAAAGAGGTAAACCTTAATATTTTGGGTTGGTGATTGATTTTATACCCTGAGTTAGGTAGCCATTTGGCTTTTGGGTTTTATTTTGGAGAAGTTGAAGCCCGTAGTGGCAGTTGTGGTTGTTCTGATCAAGCCGTGCAAAGGAGGTGCTGGCGAAATTTTCGAAAAATTTAAAAAGTTCGAATTCATTTTAATAATAATTTAAATATAATTATTGTGTTCGGAGCATTCTTCTTACCTTGTAATTTCGGGGACGAAATTCTTTTAAAGGGGGAAGAATGTAACATTCGAGATTTTTCGGCCATTTCAATTTGAATATTTAAATCGGTTTAAATATCGATTCGGTAATATTAATATATTTTTATCGATATATTATAGGCTTTAAAATTGTTTTCTTTTCTAACTACCTCCGTTTTCGATGAAATGAGTTTTATTGGAATGCGTATCATTAATTATTGCTAGGTTTCCAGTTTGGAGCCAATCGGGGTTGTTTTATCAGTGGGCGATATTTGGAGGTGAACCTATAAATTAAAATAACATCGTTGATCAAACGGAGTCCGTTTTCGATGAAATTAATTTCGTTGGGATTGGAACGTTGAGACATAGCGGGGTATTTATTTTCATTGAATTTAGAGTTGGTGTTTAGCGGTGTGGATTTAACAGAAAACGATGAAATAATGGTATCGGGTTAAACTAAAATATAACCTACCCAAACGTCATGCCTATACTGTAACTTGACACATGAAATCTCAAAAAAAGTCATATCTTGCACATGCCGTATCAGTGGGTCATTTTTGACTAAACAGAGAAAAAAATATCTCTGATAAACTCGTTTTCCATGTTTCACAGCGCTTCCATCACTTTATTTCCCGAGTACCTTTCTTTCTAAACAATCCAGTAATATATTTTCTTTGTCGGTCCTTCGTTCAACAACTTCGTGTCTCGAGCAAGCTCATACATTGTAAAAGGATCACACTTCCTTGGTTCCGCATAGTTATCCTTTCAGTGGCAAATACTATAAAATATATATATGTTTCTTCTTTCCAAATCCTGTATGTGTAGCGCAAGCTATATTAGGACATGATCTAAAGGTTGGCATCCTACCCTACACCAGATGGGAAACGTGCAAACAAGCTACACCTATTTTTCTACTGTCCTGCAACATTTATAACAGCACAGTCTATGACTCTACCCCATAGGAAAACAAAACACACCGCTACTCTATTTCTTTTACTTCCTTTGCACATGGCAGTAGCAGTGTAGCATTGATCCTCCATTTCATCACCTAGAGTGGACAACACAATACATGCCTAGCTTTCCCTATCGATATACTAGGAACCTAAAATAGAAAATGCTCTTGCTACCTTCTGCTAATGGCGTAGCTATGTCTTGTAAGATCATGCGTCAATCCTGTATTTTCAAATCGAAACGAGCAATCGCAGTACCAACTAAACCATACTGCCTCGTCTCTTCATTCTGCCCTCTATACCCAGCGTGCTTTCAACTGAAAAGAAAACTCATATACTTGAGGAACAGACCTAAGACAATACAATGCATGCCTACCTTTTCTTCTGCCTTTCAACATGAAAGGCGACGTAGTCTTATCTCCACCTCCTTCCACTATAAATACCACGCACCCCCTCATTTTCTTTCAGCAGAGAAGAACACGTCAATTCTTCCCATTTCAGAAGAACCGAAGCTTTAGTTTCTTACCAAATTTCAAACTTCCGTAAAACCAAAGCTTCACTCCAATTTATGACCAAATGTAATGCTAAGAAGGAAACTGCATACGGTATTATATATCCCATCGATGGGAGCATCAGTTAGCGAGGCTCGACCAAGGTGATTGGCGGTTCAAGAGTAAGGGCAACGCGACATGTGGTGATGACGGCAGCGCTAGTGTCAGAAGAATGGAGGCACGAGTTGTGGTGCACTGAAGGGTGGAGATGCGAGTAACATGTGGAAGTTCGCATGGCTGGTGATATTAACAGCGTGAGGGGTGTAATAGGAATGGGAGGTTAATATTTAAAGGTGAAGTGGCGTATGGGAACATGGGGGGAGAGTTTGTAGTTACTGTAGGAAGGGGAAGAAGGCGTGTACCAGGGGGGAGTGAAGTGCGATGCTCAGAACAGAAAATATAGTGAAGTCTGGTGTTTGAAAGTTAGTAGTGGGGAGAAGAAAAATCGAAAATGTGGAGAATCATTCGGGTGTGAGAATAGAAGAGTTTAAAGTTTGTTAGAAACAGAAATAATAAAGTAACAGAAGAAAAAAAATGGCATGGAAGGTTCAGAACGGTGAGAAGAAGAAAGAGCGGTGCTGAAGAAAATGAACAGCAGAAGGAACTGAACAGTGCCATGGTAATATTTCTATTGGGCCAATTTAATATACATAAGTTAATAAAATATAAATATTTAGTTACAAATAATATACGAGTCTGGTGTGTCTCAATTGGGCCTAAAACTGCTTACAATTGCCTAACCGTGTTTATGGTGTATCTAATCTAGTTTACAGTGCATAATTACGGTTAGTGTCCCCTAATTAATCTCTAGTTATATTATAATTAACATATAACATTGATGCCAATCGATGTTTCCCCACCTTCATCAAAAGCTCTATTATAACTGATACAGATGTTGAAGCGGTCTCTTGTATGCAAAATCCAAATGATGTCTTTAGGGGACGCTAAGGGTTTTATGTTTTCAAACAAGTTTCAAAATTGGAACGCAGTTATCTATTTAATTTAATTAAAAGAAGAATCTGTTTACTTGTACAAAGTTAATATCAATGTTCTATGTATATAGATTGGAAATGATACCAGGGATAACAACAGAAAGAGTCTGAATATGATGATGGATAACAGTGAAATATTTATTAAAAGATTTGTATTAAAAACTTGTTACAGGTTACCCCTTTCATAAATTTATAACTTTTCCAAAGTTTTTGTTTTCAGTTATGTTCTCTTTAACTAAATTGTCCATTTCTTAAAGTATCCCCTTTGAAAAGTATTTGAAAAGATTTGTATTTAGATTCACTAATCATTTTTAAAATGGCAATCACGCCTTAATGCACGTTAGAGATAATAAGGTATATACGACATACGGTATGTATAATATATTAATGCGTGGCCTGGAATGTATACCAAGTGTGTAACCTTTTATTCAAGTCCCTAAGTCCTAACAATACAAATATTGAGCCTAATTGTGCTTTCAACTAACCTAATCAGGTTTTAACGTGACTAGTTATATAAGTTTATAATGGACCTTGGAAGTTATAAATAATTCAAGATTTAATTAAATGTTAATTAATTTAAATTTAAATCGTAACTCGAGAATGTGTGTAATGTGCTTTTATGTTGCCAGAATTCGACAAGATCAGTCGCGTTGGAACTATGTCGACAAGCGCTTCGTGATGGACCTGGTTTGGTAAAAATTGGGAGAAAATTAAATTAAACGATTGTTCAATTTAATTAAAACAAGCCATTTCAGTGACAAATGAAATCAAGGTGAGTTCAATGCACTCAGTTTACCCCGTTTATATTTTATATAAGCTGGGTTTTTATTTTGTGTGCAATCTTTGCTAATGGTTGATGATTTAATGACGGTTTGCTTGTATGTCGAATATTATTCATAGATTAAATTAAGCGTTTGCTTGATTTAATCGAATTAAATCGTTATTTTAACGATTAAATTCCAAACAAGGTAACTTACCTGGTTGGTTACGTTTATAATAATATAAACGTATTAAATATATAATTGTATGCTTCATTGGATGTTATAAGTTGTTTGTTGACTGTTATTAGTTGAACTGTTCAATTCTCTTTATCGTGATAAATAAAAAAATATTGTTTGAGGTAACCCATTGTAATACAGGGAAGGACAGGTTGGAGGAATCCAATCGGATTCCTCAAAATATTGTTGTTTATTTATATGAACTATTTAACCAATCTGATTGATTATTGATTGTTGAACCCCAATTCAACAATTATTTGATGTTAACCAATGGGTGACATTCATTGAGTAATTATCGGCAGATGGCCTGAAAATGAATCGTTTGTAAAGACTTATTTACCGTCCGGTAAATCAGTAGTAAGAAAGTTATAAAATTTGTTTTATAACTAAAAGACAGGTTTTGAAATCTATTTTATAGATTATTTTTAAATGAACTTATTAATGGAAATAAATAATTATTTTTATCTTAAAATTTTAAAATGAGTATAATAAGCGAGATTTGTAGATTAATGAGTTTTGTAAGCAAGCAAGTGGAAATCAATAAAATGGTTAAGAGTTTGATTAATTGTTTTCGATAAACAATTAAATGAGATTATTTTATTTAATTAGATTATTAATTTAATCAAATGAAATTATTTTAAATTAATTATTATTTATTAATTTAAAAAGGAATAACTAAGTGGAAAGGGTTAAACAAGTAACCTCGTTGAGATGACCAAGTCGATTAATAGTACGAGAATTGATTATTAAAGAATATTACTGGATTGTTAATTATTTTTGAAATAAACATCATTTTGGAGACAATCGTTTAGAAAAATTGATTATTTTATGTATGCCCGATAATGAAGTAAACTATGTGATGTAGAGAATGTTAGACCATTAACGAGGAATTGAACTATAAACGAGTTTTTAAAGTATAGTATAACAACCAGGAATTTTAAATGTATTTTTATTTAATTATTTATTTTAAATTTTGATTTGATTTTATTAGTTTAGAACTCAGTTTTGACGATTATTTGCGGTAGCGGCAACCGATATATCTCAAATAAAAATGAAAATGTAATATAATAAAATAAAAATCCGAAAAATACATATTTGAGATGCGTTTAACCAGACATAGTATAGAAATTAATTTCGATGGAAAATTTGAATGTTTGTCGATCGCGCAATTTTCAGTGCAAAGTTGCGCATATCAATTCAAAATTTTAACGATTTTGTAATCTCTCCGAATACAGTTCGAACAAACATGAAAAATATTCTATTCGTTGTTACGAGTTCAACGGTAAAACTCGTTTCACGAAATTCAGACGTTTTGATCTTCATTTAATTGTTTTATCATGCCATTTTTCCTTTTAAAAGGGGTCCGTAATGCCCTTTTGAACGGAGCATCCCGACACTGCATATTTTATATTGTTGTATCCGTCTCATCGCGCTGATTAGCGCAATATATTGATTTGTCAGTTTCGGAGCTCGGTTCGCGCTGAAATTGTGAAAATGCTTGCGCAGTTCATTTTTGAAACATAGTCATTTGAGTTCGAAGTGTTTATATTCGGATCCCTCATATTTTTCTAGACATTTTGAGTCTGTAAAACCCGTTCTTTTATTTTTACTACACCATTTATTTTATTTTTATTTCCAAATTGGACATGTGTACACCACATTCTCAAAATGAACAATACATGCACGTTAGTGCATCTTTAGTCCAAAATCAATGCATGCGCTCATTTCTCCTTCTTCCTTTTCCATGCATTCAATGTTTACATTTTTACCGTGCATACCTTGGTGTTCATTTGCATGCGTTCTTATGTTTCCAAAACTTGCATGGAACGTTACACCTTCCAAGCATTCAAAAGAAAAAAACCTGTTCTTATATATGTTTATTATTCACGTTCCAAAAGGCCATTCACGTTATGTTACGTGATGCATTCATATATCATCTTGTTCTTTTACTTTCCATCCCCTTACGTCTATTCATTTGCTCGCTCCTGAGGTTCATTTTTGTTCTATCTATTCATCACCAAGGGTTACTAAAACTGTGCATTCAAATTTCTCTGCAGACCGCTTTCATATATACAATCTATATATCTATGTATATAAACAAAACTGAAGAGCCGTTGCTTTTATAACCTTCCCAAGGCCTTGTTTTCTGTTCCATCCCAAACCGTGTCTCCTTCTTTCAATAAAGATAAAACAAGTTCGTCTCATAAAAATAAAAATAAAAAGAGTTTATTTGGAAAACGTGGGTTTTGGTTTCACCGAATCATAGGAGCTGTAATTCACCCGTAAATGCGTCACTACCCATTCCACCCTTTCACTGCTTCTCTCTCCTATTTTTCCTCTTTTACCTTTCTCTTCGCTCAAGTTTCAGATTTCAGATCTAGATCCAAATTATATATGCATATAAAAAGTGATGGGAAGTTTCATCTCCAAGTTGCATAACCGAAATTCAGTCGCTTTCCCAAAAATCATGGCATCCTCCTCGAATTAAAATCCGAAACCCTCAGCCTTCGCAATCCATCGCAAGACAGAGCCACCGAAACTACCACCACCATTAAATTCGTCGTGATCTCCAACGAAGCAATCCGTGCACAGCCATCACCGTATCGACTTTCGCACTGTGTCTTATTTCTCCTTTGTAACTGCAATTAAATGTAAGTTTTGCTTACGTTTGAATTAATTTCAAGTTTGCGACTTTGGCTTATATGTCTGTCATTGAATCCAATACCTGGTATCATTAGTGTGTGGGTTGTTTGGCTTCTATGTCTGTAATTTTAGTTGCCAAATCGATCTCTGGTTATGGGTCTTTTACTGTTAAATTTCATTCTGGAACCAATGCGCAAGTGGAGCTTGTTCACTTTGTTTAAGTAAGGTTTGCATGCTTATTTTTGGGGTACAATATATTACTGTGTAGAATATAGGTTGGTACCCTGTCCCATTTGGTTCTTAACAATTGATTATCTGGACCAACAAGTAGACTTTGAAATGTAGATTGATCCCCATATACATTGCTTCTTGTTTATGGTTGTAGCACCTTGATTTGCACAAGACTTCACTATTTCAACAAGTGGATTTTGGAAGTTTGTTAATAAGTTCATTACCATCAGTTTTTTTTTGTTACCACCAGTTTACTGTAGTACTCACTTTTGAGTTTTTTTACCAAAACCACCCTATCCAAAGTTAAATATGGTCCCATTCGTAAGCAGCACCAGTCCTTGTTGATTAAACTTTAAAATTTATTCGAGTATTCTGCCACTTACATGATGTGTTATTTTATTTTATTTGGGAGCTTCTCCTCGTTACCATTTAGCTATTACATCTTCTTGCATGCGATTTTCTTTGCTCATACATGAGACCATATGCTTATGCTCACCGTGATGGTTCTCTGAAGACTGCCTAATGATTTTCATTTTTCCTTTTCAAGTATAAACCACAATATGTAACTGCTGAACCATTTTAAGTTGTGTTTACAATAATGGTTATAGTTTGTCATTTAATCCATGAAAAAATTAACCAATATGATGTCTTATGCATATAACATACTTTGTTTGCATGCCACTTATATGCTGCGATATTTCTTTTGTTGCAAGCATCTCTTTTGCCATGCATGTATGCGTGGTTCAGACGCCTGTATGCTTACCTTGCTTGTGTCCATATTTTTGGTCTCTTCTGTAATACCCTTTTTAATATGATTCCTACATTTTGGGAATTGATATAAGCCGTTCATGTTGCAGCCATATATTGGGTGTGTCATCGCATATTGCTGTTTCTTTATACTGTATTACGCACGCATGAAGCCTCATTGTATGTCACTGGCCTTGTTCCTTGACGTTATATTCGACAATTTTCATGGTTTACTATACTCGAATTATTTTAATTGTTGTCAGGGTTAACAAATATATTTATGTGTTTATTTCGAAGTTTGCTAACTTGAAATAAGTTTAATCCTGACTCGGGTGTTTTGTGTATTTTGCATGGAATGCTCGGGTCAGGTCCTATGTGTTCCAGGTATAGATTTCTGCTCGCAAACTGAAGAGAAACGTGAAGACGCAAGACGCATATCGCGTGCAAGCCTAACAAAAACCGTAAAGCTCTATTTTTAAAATTCATGTATATAGCTTATTTTTCTTCCACTGTATAAAAATGATCTGTAAAATTTTAATATTTTTGTAAAATTGTATTCCATTGCAAATACTGTACTATGTGATTCTATTTCTATTCTGTTTTAAACCCTGCAAGTCAAAACAATCTGTCGATTTTGAACGTTTCGAGTTGGCTTAATTACCGACTTAAAGCGGTCAAAATGGCAGGTCGTTACAGTTGGTATCAGAGCCAGGTTATATAAAGCTTAACTTATGGGGTTTAAAAGCTCATTAGAGATAGGATAGCGATATCCTAGAATGAGTGGAATCGATATAGGAATCACTGTAGAGAGAATGTATTTTGGAAATATAAATTATTTTGAAACTGATATATTATTTTGAAATATAAATTGTTTTGGAAAATAAAGTATTTTGAAATATAAGGTAGTTTGAAATTTAAATCTTTTTGAAACCCCACTCTTCGAATCCGTTCAATTAATAGCTTCCTTCATTAGGGTTTCTATAGATTTGAAACTTGATTCCATTGGAAACCCTCTTCGAGTTGTCGTGGTTGGTCGAGAATATGAGTATTAGTTGAATAAATTAATTAAATTGGTTATTCACTAAATAGATTTGAATTAGTTATTTTGGAAATACCTATTGTAAGGAAATGACGGGGTAAGACGATTTGTTAAGTTTTTGGGAATATCAACTAATAAAGACGTATGATAACTGAGTTGATAAGTTGATGATGCTAATTAATAAATAGATTAGTAAGTGAAATTGTTATACCATTAAAGGGGAATAATATATTTGGTTGAATTTATATAATTAAACGCAAACTAATGAGGACTCCAAATTTTGATAGGAAATTGTGATAAATCGTCGCTTTAATTGGAATGGCAAGAATTGAACACAGAAGGTGGCACATCGGGAACGGAGGGAAATTTCTCGTAGAGAGGCAAAGGAGGCATTTGAGGAAATTGAAAGGAGAATTAAGGAGAGACAAGAGCCTGGTCCATATGATAACGTTGTATGTTATCGATGTCATGAGAAGGGGCATTACGATGCCATGTGCCGAGGAAAGAGAAAGAGAAGGAATGTGAAAGATCGTTATGCTCGCTTCGAGATTGTTTGCTTTAAGTGTCAAAAGGAAGGGCATTTCCTTAACCATTGCCCTGAGGTAAAAAGGAAGAAACAAGCACTCGATTTAGCCGCTGATCGATCTACAGTCTGTTATCATTGTCGCCAAACTGGCCATATAGCTCGAAACTGTACTGAGAGGCAGCGTGGAAGGCAAGCTGTGTTCCGTCCAGCTAGAGCGAAAAGTGTAAAGAAAGTAAATAATGATGGGGGCACCACATACTTTTGTTGGAATTGTAGAGATTGGGGACGTATTGATGTGGAATGTACTAATTCCCCAGCAGTGCGACCTAAACCCAATTTAGTGCGCACCGAGGAGGAATTTCGACGAAGATGCGGATTATCGGACAAGAAGCAGATAGTCCTCAATGATTCTGAACCCTAATCATTATATTTGTTTTGTAATGCTACCTTTTGGTAATCCTAAATCTTTTATGTACATATTTAAAATAATATCAAGGCTTTGTTTAGTTAGTACTTAAGGTTGGAAGAATTTTGAACTTTATGAAATGAATGTCGTAAAGCTTCGAATGTTGAATTTAAGAAGTGTGAATTTTGATTATAAAAGTTAACTATCGAACAAAATTAAGATTTAACTTGTGAAGAATTGATTTAAGCGTTGAACTTGATATTTAGAATTCGGAAGTGGTTAAAAAAAAACTAGTAATTTGGAATGAATAAAGAATTCAAACTTCAAATGAGAAATTTGAGTTGTGATCTAAATTTAACACTTGGTTCAAACTGAAAAGTTTTAAATTGAATCTTAAGTAAAAAAAATTAAGTTTAACTTCGATACCGAAATTGATGTTAGTTAAAATTTGAAAAGTTCGGAAAATTGGATCGGATTGGAATAATTCTTGAAATTAGTATTATCTATTTTATCATATGTTTTACCATTGTTTTATTTGAATTAAATTTATCTGTCTGTACGAAATCTATTTGATTTTGAGAAATCTTGCAAACTATTTTGTATCAAAACATAATTATTTTATTCAAACCTATTTTATAAAACCTATCTAATTTATTTATACTATTTTAGACCAAAACCTATTTATTTTATTTAAACCCATTTTATTTTAAGCTCATTATTTTACTCAAACTATTGTGTATTTAATTATTTTGAAACAGAAATATACATTTCCGATCCGAGCAACTTAAATTCGAAATGATTGTGTATAAAGATTCAATTGAATAATGATATTTGTGATATGTAACCCAAATCGAATGTGAAGTTTAATAATGAATTAACTGTGAATATGAACCAGATTTGGAATGATATTGAACAATCAAATTGTTGTAAAGTCAAAACTGAATTGGTATTGAAATCGAATTTCGAGAACCTTTGATCTTGAATATTTGATATGAGGTTTTCAAACCTTATATATGGAAGATTTATGTAAGAATTATGATTAATTCGAAAGCTAATGATTTGGAAGGTAATTGATTTAAAATGAAACCTTATATAATGAATTTATACAAGAGCGATATATTTGAAACATGATGTTGAAAAGAAAATCTTATGTAAATTGACATTTATATAAGTGCGATATATGCGAAATGTGAAATGAAGTACTATATATATAGTATATATGTTTTCGAAATAAAGATATGGGAAGTACCTTCCATCGAAATCACAATTCTTGAGAGAGGGATTGTGTTGGCGCTCGTCGAGAGTGTCCATCGGAAATCGAAAATCATAGCTACGTTGGTGCTCCGTCGATTGGAGTATCCACGAATATTGGAGTCTCACTCCGTGAGATCACGTTGATTATTATTACTTATCCGTTCTAGCGTAATTCAGGGGGCGAGATGCCTACAGTTACAAGCGATTCCACTGGGATAGTGGCGTAACCGCCACGTAACTGCGATCTAGATGCCATAGCGAAATTCGATGGGCGCGATGTAATAGCAATTTCACTGGGATAGTGACGTAACCACCGCGTAACTACGATCTATGGCAACAACCATGGCAAAATTCGAGGGATGTGATACCTACGGTTACAAGCGATTCTACTGGGATAGTAGCGCAACCGGCGAGTAACCGCGATCCATGGGGGAAAGTATTTTTCCATATCTATTTTAAATGTTTAAAGTATTTTCACTGGGAGTTGAAACAAGGATATTTAGTACTTAGAGACCTTGGTCGTACGCCTGGCCAGCGTATGCCTAACATCTGTAAGAACGACAATAAACTTGTTAAACGTCGAGTTATCACGTATTTTCAAACGTTAAATAACAAACCAATATCCTGCAATTAGATTTATATAACCTCAACATAATTAACTAAGAAAGAGATTTTAAATGTTTTTAAAACTAATATTTTCGGATATAAAAATTTGTTTAATATTTAAATCTTTTTCTGAAATTTCCTTTCCACTTGAATCCTTCTTCCTTCATAGACCCTCTTTGATTAGGTTCTTTCATTCGTTCAACTTTTAACTTGAATTCTATGACTTATCCTTGTCCACAACAAGGTAAGAAGTAGAAGGAGAGTATAAGTCTTCTAGCGAGTCCATTTTACTAAATATTGATTTGAAATAACTATTTTGAAAAAGTATTATAATATAGAGTTTCCTTAGTATAATATTGAAATGTTGATATAAATTCTGTTTAAATATAGAATATGTTTTGAGTATTTATTTGACGTTAAAGTTGGCCTATCGAATACCTAGTGATTTGGGTATACGTCTGATCAACGTATATGTTAAATCCTATAAGTATTTGATAGATATAGAGTCGCAATCTACTCGTTTGAAAATGATTTTGGTGATGACTATGCAGCATCATCGATATCTATTTTCGGGTTTCGAAAGTAGGATGGATATATATCGCCAATCGAGAAGTCGGGTGAATACTTAAAATTATTTTGAAATGCTAGAAATATTTTGTCATTAATTTAAATATATATATATATATATACATATATAACTTTCAAAGTATATATGGATATGAAAATAAATTTGAACTATTGTTTTAAATATATTAATTATTTAATTACTATTTCTCTGCCTCGTTCCTTTTCGGGGACGAAAACGTTTGAGTGGGGGAGAATATAACAATCAGGAATTTTAAATGTATTTTATATAATTATTTATTTTAAATTTTGATTTGATTTTATTCGTTTAGAACTCAGTTTTAATGATTATTTGCGGTAGCGGCAACCGATATATCTCAAATAAAAATGAAAATGTAATATAATAAAATAAAAATCCGAAAAATACATATTTGAGATGCGTTTAACCAGACATAGCGTAGAAATTAATTTCGATGGAAAATTTGAATGTTTGTCGATTGCGCAATTTTCAGTGCAAAGCTGCGCATATCAGTTCAAAATTTTAACGATTTTGTAATCTCTTCGAATCCAGTTCGAACAAGCATGAAAAATATTCTATTCGTTGTTACGAGTTCAACGGTAAAACTCGTTTCACGAAATTCAGACGTTTTGATCTTCATTTAATTGTTTTATCATGTCGTTTTTCCTTTTAAAAGGGGTCCGTATTGCCCTTTTGAATGGAGCATCCTGACACTGCATATTTTATATTGTTGTGTCCGTCTCGTCGCGCTGATTAGCGCAATATATTGATTTGTCAGTTTCGGTGCTCGGTTCGCGCTGAAATTGTGAAAATGCTTGCGCAGTTCATTTTTGAAACATAGTCATTTGAGTTCGAAGTGTTTATATTCGGATCCCTCATATTTTTCTAGACATTTTGGGTCTGTAAAACCCGTTCTTTTATTTTTACTACACCATTTATTTTATTTTTATTTCCAAATTGGGCATGTGTACACCATATTCTCAAAAAAAAAACAATACATGCACGTTAGTGCATCTTTAGTCCAAAATCAATGCATGCGTTCATTTCTCCTTCTTCCATTTCCATGCATTCAATGTTTATATTTTTACCATGCATACCTTGGTGTTCATTTGCATGCGTTCTTACGTTTCCAAAACTTTCATGGAACGTTACACCTTCCAAGCATTCAAAAGGAAAAAACCCGTTCTTATATATGTTTATTATTCACGTTCCAAAAGGCCATTCATGTTATGTTACGTGATGCATTCATATATCATCTTGTTCTTTTACTTTCCATCCCCTTACGTCTATTCATTTGCTCGCTCCTGAGGTTCATTTTTGTTCTATCTATACGTCACCAAGGGTTACTAAAAATGTTCGTTCAAATTTCTCTGCAGACCGCTTTCATATATACAATCTATATATCTATGTATATAAACAAAACTGAAGAGCCGTTGCTTTTATAACCTTCCCAAGGCCTTGTTTTCTGTTCCATCCAAAACCGTGTCTCCTTCTTTCAATAAAGATAAAACAAGTTCGTCTCATAAAAAAAAAAGAGTTTATTTGGAAAATGTGGGTTTTGGTTTCACCGAATCATAGGAGCAGTAATTCACCCGTAAATGCGTCACTACCCATTCCACCCTTTCACCGCTTCTCCCTCCTATTTTTCCTCTTTTACCTTTCTCTTCGCTCAAGTTTCAGATTTCAGATCTAAATCCAAATTATATATGCATATAAAAAGTGATGGGAAGTTTCATCTCCAAGTTGCATAACCGAAATTCAGTCGCTTTCCCAGAAATCATGGCATCCTCCTCGAATTAAAATCCGAAACCTCAGCCTTCGCAATCCATCGCAAGACAGAGCCACCGAAACTAACACCACCATTAAATTCATCGTGATCTCCAATGAAGCAATCCGTGCATAGCCATCACCATATCGACTTTCGCACTGTGTCTTATTTCTCCTTTGTAACTGCAATTAGATGTAAGTTTTGCTTACGTTTAAATTAATTTCAAGTTTGCGACTTTGGCTTATATGTCTTTCATTGAATCCAAAACTTGGTATCACTAGTGTGTGGGTTGTTTGGCTTCTATGTCTGTAATTTTAGTTGCCAAATCGATCTCTGGTTATGGTTCTTTTACTGTTAAATTTCATTCTGGAACCAATGCGCAAGTGGAGCTTGTTCACTTTGTTTAAGTAAGGACTGCATGCTTATTTTTGGGGTACATTATATTACTGTGTAGATTATAGTTTGGTATCCAGTCCCATTCGGTTCTTAACAATTGATTATCTGGACCTACAAGCAGACTTTGAAATGTAGATTGATCCCCATATACATTGCTTCTTGTTTATGGTTGTAGCACCTTGATTTGCACAAGACTTCACTATGTCAACAAGTGGGTTTCGGCAGTTTGTTAATAAGTTCATTACCATCAGTTTTTTTTTGGTACCACCAGTTTACTGTAGTACTCACTTTTGAGTTTTGTTACCAAAACCACCCTATGCAAAGTTAAATATGGTCCCATTCATAAGCAGCACCAGTCCTTGTTGGTTAAACTTTAAAATTTATTCTAGTATTCCGCCACTTACATGATGTGTTATTTTATTTTATTTGGGAGCTTCTCCTCGTTACCATTTAGCTATTACATCTTCTTGCATGCGATTTTCTTTGCTCATACATGAGACCATATGCTTATGCTTGTCGTGATGGTTCTCTGAAGACTGCCTAATGATTTTCATTTTTCCTTTTCAAGTATAAACCACAATATGTAGCTGCTGAACCATTTTAAGTTGTGTTTACAATAATGGTTATAGTATGTCATTTAATCCATGAAAAAATTAATCAATATGATGTCTTATGCATATAACATACTTTGTTTGCATGCCACATATATGCTGCGATATTTCTTTTGTTGCAAGCATCTCTTTTGCCATGCATGTATGCGTGGTTCAGAAGCCTATATGCTTACCTTGCATGTGTCCATATTTTTGGTCTCTTCTGTAATACCCTTTTTAATATGATTCCTACATTTTGGGAATTGATATATGTCGTTCATGTTGCAGCCATATATTGGGTGTGTCATCGCATATTTCTATTTCTTTATACTGTATTACGCACGCATGAAGCCTCATTGTATGTCACTGGCCTTGTTCCTTGACGTTATATTCGACAATTTTCATGGTTTACTATACTCGAATTATTTTAATTGTTGTCAAGGTTAACAAATATATTTATGTGTTTATTTCGAAGTTTGCTAACTTGAAATAAGTTTAATCCTGACTCGGGTGTTTTGTGTATTTTGCATGGAACGCTCGGGTCAGGTCCTAAGTGTTCCAGGTATAGATTTCAGCTCGCAAACTGAAGACAAACGTGAAGACGCCAGACGCATATCGTGCGCAAGCCTGACAAAAACCGTAAAGCTCTATTTTTAAAATTCATGTATATAGCTTATTTTTCTTCCACTGTATAAAAATGATCTGTAAAATTTTAATATTTTTGTAAAATTGTATTCCGCTGCAAATACTGTACTCTGTGATTCTGTTTCTGTTCTGTTTTAAACCCTGTAAGTCAAAACAATCTGTTGATTTTGAAAGTTTCGAGTTGGCTTAATTACCGACTTAAAGCGGTCAAAATGGCAGGTCGTTACATATAGTATGAATGAGAATTCATAAAACGACTCGATAGATAAGATTTTTAATATATAATAGTGTTTTCATATGAAACCAAGTTGCTTTTGATATATCGAGTCGAGATTTCTTAACTTTTAAAGAGAATCATATTTGAAAATAAATATGTTGAAAGGGAAATAGTGGTAAAGGAATTTGAGTTGAATAAGACCCTGTTTATAATTAAAAAAGGAATTTTAAATAAGTTTTACTCATATCCTTATGGGTCAGAATCTTGATTTATATCATGAAAGGAATTCCAGGGAAAAGGAAAGTTTCAAACAATATTTAATATGAGTTAAGATCAAACCAAAGCTTAAGTGGATGGAAGTTGATTTTCAAAGTAAAGAACTAACGATGATATCTAAAGATAAGTATTTTAGATGTGAAATGAAGTTATTTAAATCAAAACTAAGATAAATGGTTATTTATATTGGATTCTAAATTAAATATAAATAATGAGGAAAAAGTGATAGAATAAGATTTTGTTAATATATTTCTATCTATTCTGAAGATAAGAGTGTTGTCGATTCAAGGTCTGAGAGGTAAATAAAATACCCCAACTTGAACGACTTAACGATTATCCAGGGATGATATTAGTTTAGAAACGAAGTGGGTTGAGGAGATTAAAATAATATTTTCAGGGAGAATATTATAAACTATAATTCAAAGAATTATAAGTTGAATAAATGGATTTGGAAATAAGAATGGAGAAAGCGATATTCTAAATGTTGAAAGATTTAGAAGTGTGATTAACAACTGTTTAACTGAAAAGGCCAAGTGATGTTGTATTCTGAACCAATGAACCCATTTGATTTTTCAATGGATGATGGTTGTTTATTTTGATAGTTAAATCACCGACTATCAAAATTTGGCCAAATCGATTATCGATTAAGAAAGACCGGGATCAAATTTATATTTGAAATCCATTCCGACCAATAAATACGAAAATGTGAAGATATCAGAAGATGGTCGAGATGGAGCATTGAAGACCATGGATCTTCATAAGCGGAAGGATTGCTGTTAAATTTCTCTAGCTAGCTACCAGAGGTTTTTAAACTGTGATTCGGTCGTGGTTGGGATTTTTGCGGATTGCAAGGACTTTTCGCTACTGATCCTTTGGATGCGGTAGGAGGGTACCTTCGGTTCATCCTGTTCCTCGATGACGTGTACGGACGATGCGAATGGTGGCCAGATGTTCAAAAAGTCGATTATAACCTCAAACCTCATAAACCGGGAAATGACAAAAATCGGGCAGGCAGCATGGCTATGTGGGTCGCTCCCATTAGGATGTATAATCACCTATCTAGAGAAATTCCTTTTGCTTCTTTAATCTATCGATGCTGTCCCTTTCGATAAACGGTTGCTGATCCCAACCGTTGATGATATACATTCGATACTCTCAAGCGAAATGAGTGGTCGATCATGTGTGGGCCAGGTTGCAAGACGTTCTTGTTGAACCCAGTGTATTCGCCTCTAGAGATACACTATCGGCAGGTGTTCCCATACCTTGTCATAGTCGGAATCCAATCTCCAATAAGCGCCACGGTTTTGATTGTATACTATATATGTGGAGCGTGAGATGTAAGCATTCCGCTAGATTGCTATTTACTTATATTTAGACACTATTATAATATCAGAACATATATACGATTTAAAAATGTTTTGGGTTATAGTAAGGTAAAAATGTATTAAACCTTAATTTAAAGATTTATTCTAGTTAATAACTAGTTCATATCGATAAAAATATATTTTTATCTTTTCAAAAATGGAATTTTTCATCCAAAATCTCTCCAAACCATTTATTATGATTTTTTATAATTTATTAATATTTTTAATAATTTTATTAAGGCATGTACAGTCGGTTTCCAATAACGGCCACCGAACCGCATCTATAGCGACCTTTTATGAAATTGATTTGGACATAATTCCAAATCCAATCACTAGATTTCAAACCTCTTATATTCATTGGAAAACTCTTTTCGATAGGAACCAAACGGTTCCAATTTTAGGAGAATCCGACGGTCGGATCTCCCGTTACATCAATTTGAAGTTAATGGTCGAAATTCGCGAACGGTCGCTGCGCGACGCGTTCTATTCAGGCCATTATATAAATATATTATATATTATATATTTTTTGTCGGTTTCCTTTTTAAAACTTATTTTATAAAATATTTATAAATTCATTTTAAAATGATTTTAACTTCATTTTTCAATTTTAAATAAAAATTGAATATTCTATATATTTATCATATTATAATATTAATAATTTCGAAATATTAGATTTTGAAATCACTTCTTTTGATGTTCATTATAAAGTAAAACAAATTGATCGATAAACCCGTTCGGGTTAAAATAATGTTTGCTACTTTATTCAGCTTCACATTTTTATATTTTTATATTCGTCTAAAAAGGGACTTAGAAATCATAATTTTATTTTACACTGAACATTATTTTAAAATATTCATAATTTTAAAATATTCTTTATTTCCAAAGATTCTTTATTTTAAATATATTTTACAAAATAAATATTCTGAATCGGAATGCGACTCAATCAATTACCATATAATTTCAGTTATATGGATTTCATACATTGCATGTATATAACAATAATGAGAAATAATCAATAAACAATGCATCACATCCAGAGTGAAATTTATAACTGTGTGAGCATTAAAATAAATAAATAATGCTCATCACAGATTGTCAATCCATCGATTGACATATAACTAAACATCGGGACTAGTGTATGACAAATATCATTCCAATACCCGTGTGGGGTTTACAAACAACAACAGTTTACATACATAAATCATTGTTTAATAAATTTAACCAATTATAGTTCAGTTTGAATTATTTCTAATATCGCTAACATAATCATGATAATGTTTTACCAATGTACATTTTTCTACTTCTCTAACATGTTAATGTTGATATCAAACAAATGAACATTTCTACTTCTATAACATGTAAATGTTAATATTAAACAATGCATATTTTAATTATTCCTACTTACAGTAAAAATGTAATATTTTTTTTAATGTAAAAAACATTTTTATCAAACAATGATCTTTTTATCGAATCCATTTATACAATAAAAATGAGCTTTTGAATGTAAACATATTAAAATCAAATTTTAATCTTTTTATATAATCATTTGTACATTAAAAATGTACTTTCCTGTGTTAACACATTTTACAAAAGTTTAATCTTTTTAATCAATCCTTTATTACATTAAAGATGTAATTTTAATATTAACATAATTTATAAATCAATGGAACCTTTTCTAATGATTTATTTACATTAGAAATGTAAATTTCAATGTCAAAATATATTTTTATGACACAATGAATCTTTTATTTTCATAAGATTCATTTACATTAAAAATGTAAATTTTAACGTAAAAACATTTTTCAAGCAATGAACCTTTTTCTAATGATGTATTTTTACATTAACAATGTAAATTATAATGTGAAAACAAATTTTCAAACAATGAATCTTTTAATATGACTCATACATACATTAAAGTGTAAATTTTAATGTAAACAAAATTTATTGACTTGAATCTTTTTATATGATCCATACTTACATTAAAAATGTAATTTTTAATGTTTCAACATTATTATCCATACAATGAATATTTTTTATATGTTTTTTTACATTAAAAATGTGAATTTTGAAGTTTCAACATTTTTATCCCTAACATAAATGACATATTTATCTCTAACATAAATGACATATTTAACTAAAATGACCTTTTATTCTAACATGACATTTTTATCTAAAATGATAATTTTATCTAACATGACATTTTTATCTAAAATGATATTTTTAACAAAAGTGATATTTTTATTCTAATGAAAACATGATTTTACAAAAATGACATATTTGTTCTAATAAAACATTATTTTACAAAATTGACATATTTATTCTAATAAAACATTTTTAACAAAATGACAATTTTTATCTAACATACCATTTTATAACAAAATGGTATTTTTATTCTAATGCAACATTTTATAACAAAAATTTTATTTTTATTCTCATGCAACATTTTATTTATTCTCATATATATACGATAAAAATAATGGTTTTTGTTGTATGCACCAATTTTGATAAACATGAATATACACAATTCAATTCAGATGTTCATCGTAATCACAAACAAACAATTTCAATTTTATACAACACCAACGTGAATTTTATATAGTATAAATATAAATTTCACATCACGATTAATAGTTAAATTTATTTAAAATAGAGATCTCACATCGATTTTTGTCAGAATTTCCAACGTGCTCTGTTTCATCTCTAGTCAGTTCCATATTGCAGATGTCACCATCATGATTCCAACGCATTCCGTTTTGTCTAATTCTGACCTCGTATGAGAGAGATACGACATTATGAACATTTAATATATTAATTATATAATTAATTAATTAAAAATTAAAATCTCTTAACCTTTCTTCTCAAAATCCGTTGTTCTCTTTTTAAAATCGCTCAACCCAAAACTGCCGTTCCTCATTCCAAATCGCACCCTGATTGAGGCCGCTTTCAATGATCTTGACCATTAACTAGAGAGGTCTCGTGGTGCTCTCCAATATTGGCTTTATAATTTTCGTGAATTATGTGATGGATTAAAAGAAATTGATGAAGGAAATTTGAAGAAGAGTGGCCATTGAAGGATAGGGTGGCGGTGGCTATGATATGAATTAGGGTTTGATTATTCTAGGGTATTTATAAATAAATTAATTATTTACTTCTTTAATTCATAAAAGGTCTCCTAACCAAATATTGCACGTTACAAAAGAATTAAATTAATTGATAGGGATGAGGTGTTAATCTATGTGAGATAAAGGTTAATATATAATAACAATATATTAAATAATATTTAATTTATAATTGTCTATCTTATCCTTTTTTTCTCTTTTTTTCCTTGTATTTATAAAAGGTATATAGTATGGCATATATGTATATGAAAAGAAGAGAGAGAACATAAAGAATTAAAGGATATGAATGAAACGCATGCAGCAATTATTGTTATCATTGTCATTATTATTATTTTTTTTCCTTTTTTATTTTCCTTGCAATGATTAACACGCCTCATTGAATATGATTTCAAGTTTTATTTATTTTATGAAAGAGGTGACTTTCCTTTATTTATGATTTTATATTTCACTAATATGCTAATAGCGATGCTTTTGTCTAACAAAATATATTTTTAACTAACTAATGAATATTTCATTTCATGACCATTTTATATATCATATTTATGTATGTTCATATATTGTATATGTATATTTTCATACAATGCCTATACATATTTTCATATAATGTATGTATATATATATATATGGTTATACACTTTATTTTATTCCTCACTTGAGTCTCTACATATGTAGTAGGTTACAAGTGAATAAATTAGTTGACTAGACATGTCATGTTAATCTAATCAACATTTATTAACCTTTATTTCTTATTAAAAATTCAAAAGAAAATTACATAAAGAAAGAGAATAACGGAAAGTAATGAATGCATAATTTATTGTTTTAATGATGATTATAAGAAAGTTATGTGACTTTTTAAATTTCAAAACTCGTAATATTAATTAACGTAATTTAGGGGACATATTTTAATTGGGCTAATAAGAATAAATCATAGAAATATGCATATAGATTTGTAGGCTTTTATTTTATTTTATTTTGAAATTTGAAGATTGTATATATAAAGAGAAGGGATGAAGAAAAGGAGAAATAAAGGGAATAGCTTTGTTTTAAATGAATTTAAATAACAGATAAAAGAGTAGAAAGAGGAGAGAATAAATACATGGGATAATGGCTAGATTATTTAATGATAATTATTAGAAAGTTTGCAACCTTTCAATTTTCAAAACATATAGTATTAAACATCATGTGTTATTACATAGATAACATTAAAAGTTTGACGATAGTTTTTTTTTCATATATACAATAATTTAATAATGGAAATTTTAAATTCTAACGCATTTTCTAACAAAATTTCCTTAAAATAATTTTTTAAATTAGTTCTAATTTTCCGGGTTATTACCATAACATTTATCTTTCAAACCTCGGAATATAATCCAAATTCTTCCCAAATCATTTATTTTGTTTTATCGTAATTTGTTCATGTTTTTAATAATTTTATTAGGGCCCTTACAGTCGGTTTCCAATGTCGACCACCGAACAACATCCATGGCGACCTTTTCCAAATCTGATTTTGACATATTTAAAAATCCAACTGTTAGAATTTAAATCTTTTATATTCGTTTGAAATGTCTTTACGATACAAACCCAACGGTTCCTATTTCAGGAGAATCCGACGGTCTGATCTCCCATTACGTCCGTATGAAGTTACGGGTTGAGCTTTGCAAACTATCGCTGTGCAACACATCCTATTCAAACCCGAATTCAATTTGTAAATTTAAAAATAAATCGATATGCTTCCAAACCAAATTTGTAAATTATATAATATATATATATATATATAATCATCTTTGAAAACTCATTTCAATCTTTTATCTTCAAAATCTTATCCATGCGTCCATCCAAAATCGGACCTCGGAATCAAACTTCAACTTTTCACTGAATATTATATATAAAAACATTTACTTTTATTTCAGATTGGAATGAAATTCAATCAAACATCATATGATTTCACTAACAAGAATTTTGTACATCCAACAATAGTTGTGAACAACTATCAAACACCGAAATAACATTCGCTGTGCGCCTATTTTCATATAAGCTTGAATAAAAAAATTGACGCTTATTTCAATCCGTCAATCAACCAGTCAACATACAACCAACATACAAGGGAGATGTGGAAGTAAAATATCATCCCGAGATCATGTGGCGTTTTCAACCAACCAACAATCAATTTAAATCAACTATTTATTCACGAATTTAATCATAACTAGTTCAATTCAAATTATTTTTCAGTCTAACCAAATTCACTCAAACAAGCGATGATAAATTTACTGTTTGAACTATAAATGGGTATTTAATCCAATTTCAACAATCATAAATATTTTAACATCATTTTAGCATGTTAAATAACTCTAAATCATAATCACAACATAACACAATAAATCAACAATTCATCTATATAGTTTTCAAACAATTTGTGATGTGAACTACCGTATACCGTATAACAGATTTGTTATAATTAATCCTACAACAACTACCATAGGCAAACCATACATATTTAGTTATGATTATAATAACTGTAAAAAAATTACCTTGAGTGAGAGACTCTCACATTGGTCCTTTTCGCTAAATAATGGAAAATGATCGATTGACCGAATCAGACGTTTTCTTCCGCCAAAAATTGAGAGGACCTCCAAATCACTCCAAATCAAGTTTGTTGCATCATCGATACGGTTCCAACGCATCTTGAATCATCGAATTTCGATCTTGTATGAAAAAGTTACGATTTTTATAAGTTTGCACAAATACATTAACCAAACATTTAACAACTTAATTATGATTTTAACCAACTAATTAGCTAATTAAAATTAAACAACTCTCACCCCAAGCATCGACAAACAATACACTTCACCGTTGTGTCTCCACGTGCTTGCTATGAGCTAAAAATCTCGCCTTTCCTCGCCAACCAACTCCAAACTTCTCACAAATACTTGGACACACTTGTACTTGAGTTATAGGGTATAAAGTTACAATTTTTATGGTTTTGCGGGCTTGGGGGATCCACAAGACTACTGTCCAGCGTAGGGATGACATGGAATAAGACTGGTGGAGGGTAGCGGGGTCTAGTGTGGTGATGTAGGCGCCACACGAGGTGATTGGTGGTGGTAGGAGGTGGTTTTGGCCTTAAAGTAGGTGCTTTTCATGTTTATAAGAGTTTAAGGAGGAGAGAGGAGGAGGGGAGGGGAAGCGGGTCTGTAACCTAACTTGGTGGTACTGGCGTCTGTATAGCGATAGGAAGGAGGTGAGGCAACACCCTAGGTAGCAGTGGTGGAGGGAGAAAGGGAGGTGAAGAAAGAGGATGCTACCATTAATTAGATTTTAAGCTTTTAAGTATAGTTTAATAAAATGGAATATAACTTAGGATTAATTAAACTTAATTAGGGCAATCAACTCAAGAATGAATAAACCAATAGGTAGATGCCATGTGGAGGAGAGAAGGCGTGTGGTTTCGAATTTTGATTGGCTTGGCACTATTCATGAAGTGATGTTTTAAAGTCAAGCATTAATTATACCGTGCAAACTTCGTTCTAGTCTCATGGCCATACGTTAACTCCAAAAATTACGAAATGTGAAACCACACTATGCTATGGAATTATGGTTCCAATGAACCTAGTGTCGTTGAATTTGGAGACCGTTGGAAAATAGTCTTATTTCTAGCTTAAACCGAAAACTGACTGAATTTTTAGCTTACGTTTATATATCATTCTCTCACGTATGAACTCCATTTGACTTGAAATTTTGGTTTCTACCATATTTTGACACTCTGGATCCAATAGAAGTGGTTTCATAAGACTCTGAGACTGTCTTTAAAATGGTCCTTTATAGGCGATCCATATAGCATTAAAATATCGATTTTCAAAATCTTGAGCTTTCAAATTGATTAATAAATTTTACTGACCCTGTGTTTAGTCAATTAAAACATTAAAGAAAATTTTAAAATTCTTCTCAAATTATATCGAGTCAAAATCAGCATTTTTTGTTTTAAAATTTATTAAAATAGATTAAGATTCAAATTTTAAATTGACCAAAATTACGGGTTGTTACACTCCGCCTAACTTTAACAACTCCTTTTCAAACTTTTAACTCTTCCTTAATCTAAGCCCTATTTTAAATTCTCCACCTTTATCATCAACAAAAACTATATTCCTATGTTTAACTTATGATATTCCCCCCTTAAACTAATACATATACAAAAAATTGGCTTTAATACTCCCCTTTAAATTATGATACCACTTATGTTAATAAGAAACATTATTATTAAAACAAGAATTATCAAAATTAAATTAAGATGAAAATAGAATGTTATTACCAAATAATCAATCAATTCAAACTAATTATACAATAGATTCAAATCATGTTATTACACTCCATCAAATTCGTATTCAAATCAAGTCAAATTAAATATACCAAATTCAGGCATAAATTTAAATGTTTCATGGAACTTCTACCAATCCTTCTTCTCCAAAGATAGGAATATCCTTTAAGCATCCCATTCTTTGCTTTATTGTAAGAGTTCCTTTCAAATCATTGTTGCCTTCTTCTTTGTTAAGTGCAGAGATCATCCAACGAATGTCACATAAATGCTTTTCTTGGTTTTTTAATCATTTGCATTTGACTCATTTCTAAGTGACGTTGATAGAAAGAATATTTTTGGAAGAGTTGAGTGTTTCTTAAAGATTCTTACTCAAATTGTTAATTGGAGAAGCCATGATATTGAATAAATTAGTGGATAATGAATGGAGACTAATGAGAAGTAAAAAGTTAAGTTTTTTGGAAGAAATAATTTATAGGCTATGGAATTCGTTTTAAAATGAATGGAGGCAAGTTGCTTAAGATGAATTTTGAATTCAAGCAAATTTTAAAATTTGACAATTATATGTCGAAATGGGGAGTAGTACATGTCGACATGTATACTTAAAAAAATTTGAATTTTTAAATGTTTGTGTTGTGTTCTGTTTTGATTTATACATACTTGTTTTAGCACGATATTGATCATTCTAGAGATGTTAAACAGAATATAAGAATTTCATTGATAATTTTAAATAATGATACATAGAGATGATACATAATATGGAATTGAAATACGATAGCAATAGAAACTACTACAATTTGAATATAAAACTAGAATTCAGCGGAGTATGATGAAGAGGATGATAATCCAAGCTTTCGACTCACTTTTCCAAAGAATTTGTTCATCTTTATAGAGATCTTTTCTATTTTCTTACCAAATGCTCTCTTTAAAATATTTTGATTTTCCGATATAATCGTTTGATTCTTAAGAAAGATTTTATTAGATAGATTGGATGTATAAGTGGGATTGGAGGTACTAGCGGGATATTCTATTTCATCTTCTTCCTCTTCTTCAATTTCCATTCCTTCTTCTTCCATTTCACGAGCCAATCTCCCATATTTTACTGACAACGTTTCATGCGCACTACAATAAAATATACAAATGGTTACATTCAATGGTTGCATTTGATATGTAAATGCGACCGATGTGATTTTTGATTTTATATTTAGGGTTTTGGTTATATTTATTTAACAATTGTCCAAAATACTGGTCACGTTTAATACTTCGCTCCCGTTATTTTTCACTTCCCTCCCGTTACTTTTCACTTCCCCCCTATATTTTAGTTTTTGCACCTAAACCTAAATTAGTTTCCTTCTCCTCTTCCCCTAAATTAGTTTCCTGCTCCTCTTCCCCTAAATTACTTTTCTCTCCTTTCTTGTCCTCCCTATTTTGAGGTTTCTCATTCTCCTTCCTTTCGTACGTTTGAGTTCCCCTCTTCTCCTTCAATCCAGTGCTTGGTCGTCTTTTTGGTAAATCAGTAAATGGATTTTCTTTAGGCCGCATAATAGTCCGAGGCACCAAATCGCGACAACAACAGCTAATAGAAAAAAGGCTGCACAAATGTAACCAAATATTGAAGAATCAAAATAATCTCCATGTTCATAGCTTCCGCTCAACTGTCCTTCCATTCGTCATCCCAAGGTAAACGATTCTTTCTTAATTAGTCTCGGTGTCTATATTTTATCCATACTCCTTCCCCTAAAAGTTTGTTCATTTCTTAATTAGTCTCGGCTTTTTTATTGGAGTCGGTGATGATGGTTGCAGTTTTTTTGTAGTAAAGAGGGCAATGAAGCTAGTGCTGAGGTAAGATAAGGTAGAGGTTATGATTATAGAATATAACGGTTTTGGTGATTATTTTTAAAGGTATTTGATGGTGTTTTTAGGTGATGAAAATGGCTATTTGGATTTGAATGGTGAGGTATTTGTGTGGAAAATGAGCAGGTTTTGCTGATTTTGGTGTATTAGTTTGGTCTTGTTGCTGTAATAGTGGGAACTTGTTGGCTTTTTGATGAGGAGTTAAATTGTTGGTGAAAAAGTGTGCTGGTGGAATTGATTATAGATGGGTGTGAGGTGGTTAGACAGGCAGGTGGTTGTATTTTGTTTATATGGAGGATGAAATGAGGTTGAATTGTGGTAGTTGCAAAGGGAATAGGAAGGAGTGTGGTTATCTATGTGTTACTTTATGCTAAAGTGGTGATGGAGTATGTGTACTGGATGAGTGTTGAAGTGGTGGTCAGTTTAATGTGGGAGGTGTGTTTGTGAGATGAGCCAAAATTGATGTTGACGATAAATAAGGTCGGATGTGTAATTTGTGAAGGTTGTTTGCAGGAGGATCAAAGAGTTTCGGTTGTTGAATGAAGAATGATGGAAGTTTTAGTTGATGAAGCATTCTAAGGTGGTGAGAATTAGATGGTGCTTAGGCAGGGTGTTGTATTCCTCAGTAAAGCAGAAGTGTGTGAAACGGAAAGGAACCAAAGTGCAATAGATTAATGTGCAAAACATAATAGAAATACGTTGTAACAAGACTCAATAGTAAAACTGTTCATTTTTTTCTTACGATTCAGAGCGATTCCTTAGTCTGTGGATTGGGTTAGTCATTGCTCTTTGACTCAATATGTGACGATCCCAAACCCCGTGTCACAGAATTAAGGATAATCATTGGAATACAACACATTAATCATCATTAGCAGAGTACAGATAATAGCATAAACATGAAATAGAATAACTTACATCAATATGACAGCGGAATCATAAAATGTAACAACATCAGAGTAGCATAGTGCAGGATACAACTTAGTGCATAAAAGGAAATGATCAGTCTACATCAACATCACTGGGACATATACGTCAGAGAGTACATAATAGAAGTAAATCTGTCTACATCGCGATAAGTGGAATCATATACATAAGATACTAATAGCGGAATGTCAAATAGCCAAAATACTGAGAAATCTAGTCTTCGCCATACAAGCCAAAAGGTGCACTCCATGCTGCAGTGCAAAAGCCAAAATACAACCTGTCACCTATCACTAGGCTGCCCGTGTGAAAATAAGGGCACCCAAGTTTGCAAAGTGAAACAAACTACGAGTCAGTCATGGGACTGGTATGAGAAATATACTTAACTGGTTAAACAACAATAATAAGGCAAATCATAGGACCACGCCACTTTCGCGGAATGGGTTTACTCCAGTGATTGCCAGTGCATGAAATAAAGTAAATTCTTTAAACAACGCAATGCTCTATCAGAAAGAATGAAGCCGTTATAAGACTCAAATCCCATCACACAATGCAACGCAAACCGGAGGATCGAGTTTTACCTTATAATGGCCAAAATATGCTTAATACGTGTAAAACAATATCATTTGATATTATCTCTAGTGCATATATGTTTCAAAAGAAAGCTAAATCATAAATATCAATCCTAGACGGCATGGGTACCATATATCATGCCGCCATATATAAGTTACAATCAAATCCGTAATTTCGTATTGGAAATTTGGATTCCATCATGAGTCGAGGCAAGGGATGTACTCCTCGCTGGATTCTAGATACTCTAGCAAATGCCTCAGGGCTCTGACGCTGGCGAGCCCTTGGATCCTCCAAGGTCGGTCCACACATAGCGGATTAATTATACCTGAATACACGTTTCCCGGTCCTATCGGACATATCCATCGGCTTCGTAGAGACCGATATATCTGAGGCGCCTCGCATCCCAACAACCACAAAGGTAAATATAATATACATGTCAAGGCTTGTAAAACACCGACACCACCCATATCCAAAAAGAAACGTCATGTCCTCCTTGGGTCCCTTATCCCGTTTTTAACTCATTCCGAGGTGTGAGGCTCGCAAATCAGCGTTATACACAAAGCTATGCTATATTAAAGTCATGCTTTAATCATCAACCACAAGACTCTGCTTTTCAACAAAAGCCTTGATCATTGCATCTCCGCATGCCACACAGGTAATCCAATCCATGCGACTGATTTCTATCGATATACAACCTCTGAGCTCGTACGTTTCAGAGAAGGGTGTTAAGTAAAAGAATAAATTCTCCGCCACCAAACAGATGTATATTTAATAGAGATCGATCAGCACAGAATAAAATCCAATGTCAGACACACATCCATTTACAAGTTTGTTCTGGGTCTGAACGAAACCGGAGGTACCTTATTCCTCGTTCCACATGTCCAATGCAGAAGAGAGGCCCTCGCACATCCGGACAATCAACAAGTACGTCCAGACCACTACCATTGTAGCCTCATTAAGGGAGCTACCCATCACAAAGGCATCTGTAGTAATCTACACGATGTGAAGATCACTGGTCTTGCAATGTCTTCATATCTTCGACATTTATTCATCGATCGATTATTTGAAATGAGAATTAACTCGGCCTTTTCAAATAATTCTGCCCATGGTTAAATTATTCGACATCCACATTTCAGTTATTTATATAATTTTCATGTCAAACACATTCAACCATCAAATATCAAGAAAACCAAGTAAAATCGGTTTATTCCCATTCCATATCGCTTATAATATTTTACAATGATATATCTCTATTTTTATTTATTTAAAAATAGCTCCATTTAATTAAACAACATTTCAGGTTATAACATGGCCCTGGCGCTATTTTTCTCCAAATTTGATTTACACATTTCTCAAAATCAATCCGTCGGATCTTAACGATGTTAAGTCCGTTGGAAAGGTCTCCCTAAAGCGAACCCAATGATTTCGGTTTTGGGAAAATCCGATGGTCGGATCTCTCAATATAATCGTTTAAAGTTACGGTTTCAAAACATGAACTACAGCATCGTTATTTGTTTTATTTAATATATATATATATATATATATATATATATATATAAATATAATCCATTCTGGCACTGTTTTTATTCAGATTTGAATTAAACATTTCACACAATCCAACCGTTGGATCCTAACAAATTTTATATCATTGGAAAGATTTTTCCAAAGCGAACCCAACGGTTCCGGTTTCGGGAAAATTCGATGGTCGGATTTCTTGGTATAATCGCTTAAAATTTCGATTCCAAAACACGAACTGCAACCGCGTGATTCATTTATTTTAATTTATATTTATGTATATATAAATATAATTCATTCGATGACTTCTATATAAAACCGGCACATGAATATAATTCAACATATGAAAATAATTCAAACACATACATATTTCTGAAAATTTCGGCAGCATAACGGGAGGGGGTTTAAAACTGGCACTGTCCCGAGTACGGCTCCTCGCACTACCTTAGGCCTCGCGGCGTTCCATAAGGGGCTTATCTAAATGATCTAAGATCAATTTCATATCATATGAATTTTCCACAAACAATTCCAATTCGTTTTCAACCACAAACAATTATTTCAACCACAATCCATCATTCTCAACCATTCGCATTATCAACCAATTTTCACGCCAATCACAATCAATTCATATCGTCCATGTTTTGTGGACGAGGGAAGTATATATATAAATATATATACGTATATAAAAATATTTCATTTCCATTTCAACACACATATGATTTATACAACGCATGTATAATTTAGACATCGCTCATATAACTTATACAACGCCCATACGTGAAGTATGCAACGCATATATAATTTATACTTCGCTTATATAATTTATACAACGGTATGATGGTAAACTGATGGTCAGGTCAGTATGCTTTCGATATGAGGATGGATTAGGTCGACCATGATGAGATGAGTGTGGTCGCTCCACGCTTAGAGGGATAGGACACACCTCCCGATTCCCAGATGGATAGAGTAAGCGGCATTTTTTATGCACGGGACGTAAGTTGCGGAGATACTCGATATCCTGGATATAGTGCGGATGTGCATTACGGTGTTTTCTCATGCCTGGGACGTAAGCCATGGGGAATTGCACTACGCGATAGATCTTTCGAATCAGGAGCCATCAGTATGGAAATCCAAACTTCTAATACGAGCTTTACGGTTTTAATTGTAAACCTATATATGACGACATAGTGGTTTCCATTCCATATTTGAATTTAGAAGTCTCACATTGGTTTTTAATCCTTCGGAAATTGTAGCAAGCTCGGAATGCGTTCTAGCTTCTTCTAGAAAGTAGATGACGTCGTTACGAGTCCGTTATCTCCGGTTTCACTGGATTTCGACAACATACAAAAAGATATGAATTTTATTTGAAAATCATGATTTGCAACACTCAAAAGTGTTATAACCTTTAATTAAAAACAAGGTCGTATACCTCTGCTATTTTTTTTAAAACTAGGTTTTGATTTCTTGCCAAATCCGTAGCACTTCGTTGAAATTGAAGTATACCACGTCGAAGAGGCTGGAGAAGCGCACTGGCGCGTGGGGGTGGGGCCCAACTCGATGCAGCGTAGAGGGTGCGGCGGCTGTCCGAAGTCGCGAACTTTGAGGCAGTGGTACTCGCTGATGGAGCGATAAGGGGAGGTGAACCAGGTATTGATTTGAAGAGGGGAGGGAGTACTTCAAAAAGATCAACTGGGGCAGGGGCTAACGATGTGTGGATTCATCAGAAATTGGTCAGGAATGGAGGAAGACCTACCGCTGTTGACGAGAGATAATTAACGGGTTTTCTGAATTTTTTTATAAAATTAATTAACGAATGAAATAATATGATTTGCCCACTATATATTTAATTCAAAATTAGGGTTTCCCCATATGAACCCCAAATCAAACCCAACGACTATCGTCCCTAGCTAATTACCCCTATTCCAGACACAATGGAATATGTTTCGTAAGCCTGTTCGACTATTACAGTCAGTTATTCTTCAAATTAAAATATTAAACATTCAAATTCTGATTTGAACGTACATTTTAATTTGCCGGGGCCACAAACTGATTCCAAAAATTCTCGAAAAATAAACCTATCTATGTTGGGACGATACGATCCCAACAAAATTGATTTCATCAAATTCTGAGACCATTTGAAAAATGGCCATTTTCTGGTCGATCCAATTTGACTGAAATCCACCAAACACGGTTTCCTTTGCCACGCTCACATATCAATTCCAAAATTTATGGAATTTGAAATCTAGCAGTAATTTGACATTCCGGTTCCAATCAAAGTGGTTTCGTCAAAAACAGAGTTTGTTTGCAAAATGGCTATTTTTAAGTGCTATTTTTCCATAACGACTATTCTGAATTTTCAACTGGGCATAACTTTTGATTTCCGCTATGAAATTTTGATTTTTCGGATTCGTTAGAAAGATATTTCCAAACAAATTCTAATATTTTTAGTCTCACTAAAATCCGGTTTATTGTGAATCATGTACATTCGTTTGAAATTTGAGATCGAATTTTCAAACTACCGCGCCATTTCCAATTTATTTTATAATTAAAATAAATATTTATATTCTAACGTCGATTCAAATAAATATATACGTTCTAATTCTATTCAAAATAAATTTCTAGTAGTTATTATTTAAAATAATTCATTTTAAATATTCAAAATTCATTAAAATTGCCAAAATAAAAATTTTAAATTGGTTCTGATTTTCCGGGTTGTTACACAATAGTATCGAAGTTTCATTTTATATTTATTCCTTTTGTGTTTATTCTTTATTCTGTATACTTCATAATGAGGTAGAAGGTAAAACAAAGGTAAGTCGACCACAGAGTCTAGTGAGACATTCATATTGACCATAAAAAACCATGTACACTTTAATATCATGATTCAGATCATGCATGATTGTTATTTCAATAGATTATTATTTTAAATTACAGGTAAGTGCCCAATGTTCAGACAAGTGCTTTGCATATCAAACCATTGAGTATTTGCATCGTCCTTGGACCAAAAATTGTTGCTCGGCTTTGCTCGAGCATCTGAGTTCAATGGTCTAGGAATGCCTATTGATTCTCATCATTTGTTACAAGAGGTCAATACTGAATCATCCTTTAAGCCCATATTGGAACTGCCCTATCAAATATTTGGTTCTCCACCCATGCGAAGCTTTGATCCTGCAAAAATGGTGACAGTACTTAGTTTCTTCTACATCTTTAATATTATTTTACTAATATAACGTATATACTCTGTGATACTTTATTTATAGCGTATGCCCTCATGCATAAGTTTTTTGAACTATATTAATTCATTATCCTGTGGCAAATTACATAGAAATTAGTGTTTTCCATTTTGGGTAAAAATATGTCTTTGTAAGAGTATCTCAACAAGCGAGGATGATGTTTTGACTCCTCAAGCTGATAACGAACAAGCGGGAATGCACTAATGTTAGGATAATATCAAAGGCATAGGATCTTTAGAAATACGATTTTGATTTTATTAGTTCCTATTATTAATTAGTTTCATATGTTTTGCCAAGAATTCAATTATGTCAATGTAAACAATTGGTTGAGGCACTTAATTTCCATAATCGTGATGACGGCGCAACATAAGTTTAAATTCCATACTCTTATATTGCTTCCCAGTGGCGTCAGCTCCAGTAATATTATTTTAAACAAAGTTGTTTCCACATTATAGGTAGTAAAAAAAAGTAACACCATCATTTTTCTTATAATAAAGAATCCCTTATAATCTGAAAGAACATTGAAATGACACTAAATTGAAAAGGCATTAAAATAAAGGAGCCAAATAACATAAATTACGTCTTGAATTCAACTGTTAAGCAATGCGCATGATTGAGGTGGGGTACAATGGCATGAACAGAAAAATGGCATTGAATGGTGTTAAATACTTTAAGGCAACTATTTGACTCCTACAAAATTTCTATGCCCTAGAAGGTTATCTCCTTAGGCTGGCAGCTAAACTGTTGGCGGACTAAGTAGTGTCGTATAAACAATTAAATAAGACATTCCACAACATTTGCTATTTAGTGATGTAAAATAACCTCTTCCCAAATTCTGGTGAATGGATTTTGATTAGCTTTTACATATAAAAATCCGATAAAATTTTGTTGCTCTTTTATGCGGGATTATTGACGTTCAACTAAACTATGTTCATTCGGTTAACAGATGTAATCACGTATTACTGTGTTTACCCTTGTAAACAATCATGTCAGCATAAGACATTTTGTCATTTCATGCAATAATTTGAATAACTGTACCTTGTTTTCCTTTTATTCAGGATTCGGGGAAACTTAAAACACTAGACATACTATTGAAATGACTTGGGGCTGGGAATCATCGTGTTCTTTTGTTTGCACAAAAGACAAAAATGTTGAACATCATTGAGGTTTGTTCTTTTATTCTTGCATTATGACATAGTTGGATCCATGCCAGATGAATGCTTATGTATCAATTGGCCGAGTAATTTAACACTTTGTATTCAACCCTTTCAAATTTATTTCCTTTCCGTATTTTAGTAGTCTGACAATTTTATGATATTTGTATTACCCATTGAGATATCAATAAACGTTATAGACAGCAATCGTGATTTCCGTATACATCTTAATCTTCTATGCAAGTACTATTGTGTGATTATTTTCCTTTAAGCTATGAAATCTAAATATATTGAAGAACTGCACACATGTTGACTTATCTTAGTGACGAACTAGTATACATTTCATGTACCCTACTAACATCTGCGAACAATGTTACTGTCAGTGTCAATATCGAACCTAGTGAGCATTGTTTGTTTTACACTTTTGAGTCCGTCTGTACTCTCTAGGATGAAGAAATTGTAATCTAGAATAAGTAATTGATGTTAGAATCATTAAATAATTACAGTCAGGAGTAGGTCAGTTCGATTTTGTTGGAATTTACTTATTACTGAAGCCTGGGTAATAATTGTCATAGATAGCTTAACATCTGCGAACAAGTCTACATCCTATAATATGCTTTATGAAGTTCTATGTTCAATTTACTTTATCATTATTATCCCAGGAATACACAATACATCCTATAATCCACTTTATGAGTCTGAACAGTAGTTTATATTTGCCTTTATAGGAATTTTGAGTATGTTGTTTCTATTTTTGATGTGATTGTTGTAAACTTTGTCTCTAATTTTGAAAATATAAAACACACTTATGTTTTTTTTAGAAAGTTTTATAAAATTTGAAAGATTATTCTGTGCTTTTCTAGAATATGTGGTCTTTTTAGTATCAAATAACTCCACTCTTTATTAATTATCAAATTTATCTACTTCTGAAGAGCTTTTTGGTAAGGCAAGCTAACTTAAGGAACTAGCAAGGCACCATATGTTTTTTATTTTTCAGAAATATGGATATAATCCATGTGTTTATTGACATAGGACCTTCTAATGACTACACCTAAAACTAGGATGCTCTCCAGATGTTCTGAAGTTTTTATATGTTGTTTGTTTAACATGATGTATCATAATACAGCTGATCATCTCCACAAAGATAAAAAATTACACCGATTGAGTTTGTCATGTAATTTTGTTTGTTTGTTTATTAATACAAACATGAATTCATTTAAGGTAAGACGTGAAAATGTTATTTTAGCCTGGAGTGGTATCTGACCATTAGTAATGGATCCATCTATAAAGAGCACTGAAAGCATCTCTAGAAATCATGTTAAATGTGAAGATTATTCTGGTTTAGTGACAATTACTGGTGGGAAATGGACCACTTATAGAAGGTACAAATTTCGAATGTTTGTTTTGGACTTGGCATCAACAACTTCAACTTAGAGTGTGTGTGTACATACATACATATATACATATAAATATTGAATTGTAGTTTGGTTAACCTAAAATTATTGATGTAAACCCGAATGGCAGAAAATGCAGTGGATGCAGCCATAAGGTTAGGCAAAATAAAGCCTACAAATGGGTGTATGACTGACAAAACTGCATATTGTTGGTGCAGTTAGTTGGAAGCCTTCTTGTTTCACTGTACTTGCACAACAATATGTGCACATAGACAAAACACATGGTGGGAAGGTCATTCAAGGAGTTATGGATAGTTCAGTATATAAGCGTTTATCGCATGCATAAGGTACTAGCTGAAAGAGTGGCTGATATTGCCTAGGTAATAACTTCAACCATTATTTGGTCCTTCTTACCATGGTAGCGTTACTAGAACATTGAACGTGTTATGAATTTCTAACAAATCTCGTTGTATTAATTATTTTTTCTTTACTTTAGAATGAGAATCTTGGTAAAAGACTAGCCCATGGATTCCCTTATAGACCAAGGCATTAAATGCACAATCTATTTGTTTTTGCCTATGCTTTTCTTAGATACTGGCTCATAACTCATGTGCCTAAATATTTTCTTTGGTTTGATTTCTCCCACCGTCAAAATGAGTTATTTATCGCTGGAGTGGTGATCTCTTAAGTGGTTCAGATCTGAATCTGTGTTTTTTGGTTGGTGAGGATGATAGCAACCAGAATCTTGTGTGCCGATCTAATGAACTCAAGTTTACTAACTTGATGAAGCTCATGCCAAGCTCTTGTCTTGTTCGTTGCATTTTTTCATGAAGTTACGAACTAGAAAATGTTGGACAACATTTCTTATAATTCCTTAAAATATTATGTTATCAGAGCTTTGCAATTAATATTATATTGTTGTACAGAGTTACTAATTACTGCTTATTATTTTTATAGATGCAAGTGCTTAAATTTATTGTTCCTTGGCAAAAGCGTTGACAATATCGGATATGAACGAATGAACTGTTGTCTAGTTTGAGCTTTTTCTTTTTTTCTGGTGACTTTGATCTATCATTTTTTATTTCTAGATATATTATATTACTTTTATCGATACAAGATGGTTAGGCTACTGGATCATGCAGGCTGAAAAAGGAACAAAAGCTTGCAAGTAAGATTAGAATAACTATTATCGTTACATTACAGTTCAAAATGAACGTTCATGAAGTGATTTGAATAACCAATACAATTGTTTGGGCCAGTTTGTATATGTTGTCTCTTTTTTTAATCTATAGAACTAACAGATTTTAAGTTCAAAATATTTACTACCAATTTTGCAGGCCACATCCAAATGAACGTCCATTGAAGTGATTTAGGTGGAGATGAATATTTTTTAAGGTGGGTTCAGTCTCTTATTCCGAAATGACAAGTTCCACCTATCAGGAGAACAGCACCTCTTACAGTAAGACTTGATCACAATGTTCCTTTTTTTCTTTCAAAATCACAATATATAGGAATTATATGAAATGTCTAATCCAACAATAAATCATCGATAAATACAATAACTATACCATAAAAAAACAGCTGAAAATATTACATCTATAGGTAGCAAATCAATATTTCTAACCAACAAGAAACAACAGTGAGATTCTTCAAGTTCCATCACAGACCAAGTGGGTATCCGATACCATGCTACACTCGTATGTGCATCTTTCTCACAATATTAAATTAATCTCTGGTCTTCATTTAATGTATTCATTGTATCCAATGGTATTTGAAAACCACTACGTACCCAAAACAAGGAATCTATGAACATTTGCAGCATAACTAATCATTTAATATCTGAACGTAGAAGAAGAATTGTAGTTGCCTCGAGGTGGTGCAGGCGGCATGCGGTTTGGAGTTCGTCTGCTGGAGAAATTGGACCCATATCCACCCATATCCCCATTTGGGTGGACTCATATCTATAGTTGTGCCCGTTTGCACTACTTGATCTGCTAGATGGGTTCAGGTTTGAAAAGCTAGTGGATCCATTTGCAGAAGAATCGAATGCAAATATCCAGTCATCACAGGATGATTGGTGCTTATGGGTCTTGGACTCTCTGCAACAGAGCTTGAATCATACCGACCAGCAGTCACTACACGGTTGTCATAGATGCTTAATTGACGAGTGAGTTTTGAGATAATAAATGGCTGCTTTTGAAACTTTTCACATCTACGTTTTGACATTTTGATCCTCTTATAGCAGTTCTTCTAACTTAGCGTTGCTTTGAGAACTCACAGAGCTATATGGCCGATTAAGAATGAAGAAAATGCCGCCTTGGATTAGTAGAGCATATGACATAAACATAGATCCTTTGAGTTTATATGCACCATGATGACGTAAACAAACACAATTCGTGTATTATGCAAGATTTTGATCAAGTCTTTTATTGATCTAGTATTTTACTTGTGTGATCATTGTCCCATTGCATTGTGACTACGAATATATGTGTTAAGGATGCACACGTATGAGATATGGATGGCTTGATTGTTTATGTGCTTGCCTTAATGACAATAAATAAATATTGTTTGAATGTTACTTGATAATTCATGGCAAATTCTTATTGTTGATTATCAACCTTGTCTACAGGTAACTAGCATTTCAGAAGTGAAGACCATCAACAACAATAAACACGACTTTAATTGTTATATATATTCTACTATTTGTCAGTACTATAAATTTGTTTTTGAATGCATATGGTATGTAAATCTGCTGATTTTGTCAAATAATTATCATCTAAATTGTTATGGAAAATACTTATGTGACTAATGCGTTTTCGGTTATTTGAGTATGATGATTATACGATTGATTGATTGTTGATTTAAATCAGACTTTTATACGATTGTTGATTTTAATATGATTGTCATATAATTGGCTGTTGGAAATAATGTAAGCCATTAACAGTATATAGTAGCATTTAAAGTAGTTACAAAACAATCAAAACGTTTTAGTAGCATTTAAGAAACGCTATAGAAACGAATGCAACGTACTGCCTAAAGTTTTAGTTGCATAAAAAAAGCAACAATTTTTTTTAATTACATAAAATAAATGCTACAAAAAAGCAAAAGAAGACCCTCTTAGAAATGTTTAGTAGCATTTGGAAAACGTAACTATACAGAACATTTAGCAGCATTTATCAAAATGCAACCAAAAAAACAAAACTTTTAGTTTCAGGACCTGTAGTAGTGGTTATTAAAACGCTACAAAATGGTTTTATTAGCGTTTTTCAAACGCTGCTAAAGGTCATTTCTGGTGTAGTGATGGTTGAAACACTAGTGAAATCTTCATAAGAGATATGTTTTCGAAATTAAACACCTTTTTGGAAACAAACTCTTCTCCTCTGAAATGAATTTCAAAAACTTTGAAAATATGTGTAGTGTAAATTCCATGGTATAATATGTTTTCAACCATTGAAAAATCTTTGGCTCGAAATCATCCAAAATCACTTAAGCCCAATTAATATTACAATTTTCACTTATAGCAAAAAGAGTTTTACAAATTTTCATTATTAGGCTATTAATTTTTTTTTGAATGAGGTGTAATGGTGTGCTGAAGAAGAAGATTAACAATTCTTTCCTAGGTCGAAAATAACGGTTTTTGAATTCCAAATTGTTGTCTACTCCAAAAATGTGGTGAAAGATATCTCGGTTTTATTCATTAATTTTGAAATCCGAGAGATCCATTCCCATGCTTTTACAACCCAAAATATTTCCTAGAACTTCACACCCCAAACAATTTGAGTGCCTTTTACACAAATTTCATTTTCATTTCCTTCATAAAAGCCTCGGTTCAAATTAGCATAAATCATTTTTACAAGATTTGTATAGCAAATATAATCATTTTCCCTTGGATCGATCAGACTAAGAATTCCATTTTGAACAAAGAAAGTTTCAGGTTCATAAGATGGAAAATCATTGAAAATAGTAAAATTTCCCGTATCGACTTTACCAAAATTTACATAGCTGATGTAATCTTTGATAGCTTCTGGGTTATTCAAAATAAAACCTTCGGTGGCTTTAGACGGCCTCGAAGTGCTTGGAGTGCTTGAGGAAGCCATTGTTGAGGTTTTGTGAAGAGTAAAAGATAATGCATATAAGTTTGAATTTTGAAATAAAGGTGGAAAGAAATGATAAGAATAGAGAGATAAATACATAATTTATTGACATGATTCTGGTCAATACATACCTTTTTAGTACTTGTAATTGGTAAAAATGTAGAGGTAAATTCAAAAGTTTGAATTCAGAATTTTTAGAAGGCATGTCGTCATGGGTTTTGTACATATCGACATGTGTCCTATTTTTAAAGGACATGTGTATTTCTATTTTGAATTGTTTGTATATATATATATATATATATATATATCTTATATTCTTGTTTATATAATTCCTAAGATAATATAATAATACTTTCATATTAATATTGTATTGAAATGATATTATTTTTAATTTTAAAATTAAAATTTTGAATTTAAAACTTAAAGGATTTCAATCAAAGCAGTCAACCAAACAACATCCAATCAAGCAATTTCAACCAAATTAAAATAAACGCATACCTATTTTTAGATTCAATTTCAAATATCTTATGAATCGTGAGTAGCCATGAAGCACATATTTAAGTTGTTCATCTCTTGTTCTTCCTCATTGGAGGATGAATCAGAATCGTCTAGTGTGGAAGTATAAGCTCTTTTCCTTTTCTCTGAAGTATTGTTGTTTGAAGTTTGATTCAGTTTATCTAGATGTGGACCATCCTTTTTCAAGTGACCTAGTTCATCACAGCTGAGACATCTGATGTTGTCTGACATCTCGTTATTTTCCATAAAATTCTTATGTTCCTTCTGAAGTTTTTTATCTTCCTATACTTTAGAAATTTTCTAAAATTCCTTGTCATCAATGTTATCTCTTCATCGTTATCGCTGTCTGAATCTGACTCATTAGTTATTGGATTGAATGTTATTGACTTCTTTTATGATGACTTATCTTCTCTTCTTTCTTTCATATGGACTTTAAATGACATTAGATTTCTGATTAAATCCTTAAATTTTAATGTATTGATATCATTAGCTTCTTCAATCGCCAGAGTCTTTAGATCTCATTTTGAAGTTAATTAATTCATGATTTTTCTGACTTAGTCTTCTTCCAAGAATATCTTTCCCAAGGCAATCAATGAATGCACAATATATTGAAATCTGCAATATATATCAAATATAAGACTCATTCAAATTCATTTTAAATTATTGAAATCGATTAGTCAACATGGATAACTTAGTCTGTTTAACTTTGCTTGTTCCTTCATGAGTCGCTTACAAAGTTTTCCAAATTTCATATGAAGACTTACAAAAAAAAACACTATTGAATTCATTTCCATCAAGTGAACAAAATAAAATATTAATGGCTTTTGAATTATTTTGTGTAGTAGCCTTTTGCTCAGTGGTCTATTGTGAAAAATTAGTTGTAGGTTAAACATACCCAGTTTGAGAGATGTTCCAAGTGTCTAGTCCTATTGATTGTAAATATTTTTTCATCCTACAAGCCCAATTACTACCATTAAACAGTGGTGGTCTGGCTACGGATTGACCGTCTACAAATGAACTAGAATGACTAGTGTTGACAGTACCAATGTTGGTTGCCATTTAAACTTTTCAACAAATTAGATTATGAAAACATTGAAAACTTTGAAAAGTGCTAGGAAATGCGGATTATGGATCTTTAGGCAAACTTAACACTAGAGGGAGAGGGTGAATATGTTTAATGGAATTTATAAATTTTTTGAAATCTTTCCAAATAAATCAGAATCAAATGCAAATTACAAATATAAAATAGTCACAGAATCAAACACAAATGAAAATAGTACGTAAAAGTAGTAAAGAAAAGGACAAACCGGGATTTTATACTGGTTCAGCGTTATCCTACATTCAGTCCCACGCAACTCTGGGTAGTGTAAATTTCTTTTCAAAAATAATCTTCTCACAATCCTCGGTTTCAAAGTCCATGAGGTCCACCCCTACTAGCTTCTAAGCACAGGTTGCTCTCTCAATTTAACCAAGCTACATGATCACCTAATTGATTTACGAGCCATAATCACACCCAATTGATTTGAATGGGCTACAACCACACCTTTGCAGTATCAATTTTGGAAGATAGACTCAATAAAACCTTGATTAAAAATGCTCCTATAACTCTAAATAACACTTAGATCTTCAAGAGAGAGAGTGGAATAGAATTAGGATAGAGAAGATCAGATTTGACTCTCTTTGAATTTCGATAGAATTTAGTTATTGAAAATTAAGAGAATAAATGAACAAGTGAAAAGGAGAGAAGAAGATAATGAGACTAGTTTAAAAAATTCGAATTTATATGGGTATTTATAGGGAATGAACAGTCATGCCTTTTAAGGAAAAGATTTAAACAAATAGACACATCGTTTGAAATTTGAAAATAACAGCTACCATATCGACACGCCTTGTAGAATTTTAAAATTTTAGTTTTTGAAAACAATGTAAATGATGCATAAATAAATTAAGGTAATTGTGGAGTTTAAACAAACTATTTTCCTATATAATAAAGTAGTGTAATAAAGTAAGAATATAAAATAAATCATATATTTGTAATCTATAAAGTAATATCAAAACTTAATATAAAATTATATATATATAAATGTGAAAACTAAAAATTTAAAACATAAATAGAAATATAAGGTAACAAGAATATTAAAAGTTAAATAAATATAAACACACACACACACACACACACACACACACACACATATATATATATATATATATTTAAAACCAAAATATAAATAAGAAAATCTAAAATATTTAAATCAGGAGTTAGATTGAAATCCAAGAAATAAATTTAAATATTAATAGATATATATTTTAAACAGGAAGTAATTTTGAATTCAATTTAAATATAAAATTTAAGAACATTTTAAAATATTGTAAAGCAAAAATGTTGTAAAAATTGAAATAAGGATTTTGGTGCTATCACAGAGTTTTATGAAAAATTCTAGACTCTATTACTTATTCAGATTTCTTGAACTCTTGTTACTCATAAGTCGTCAATCTTGAATTCTTTTGCTTTGTAATCTTGATTCTTTAAACTATACAGTCTTCAAAATAGTTATCTGCATAAGATACATATATATATATATCCTCCATATATATTTCTATATAATAGTGTTAGTATATATTTTATAATAATAATTGTTCATACATGGTTGTTGTCATCCAAATCATCATCACTATCATTTCAGTCCCTAATAGTTGGAATTTCCAAATTTGATTTAGGAAATAAAGCTATGTATTAAAAGTAACCTTTCACTTCTAAGATCTGCGGAGTTAAGGTGAAACCAACTTTAATTTTTTGTGAATAGTTTGGTTAACTAAAATTAACTATTTATACCTTTAGGAAGTATAAAAATCATTTGCAAATCTAAACTTAAATTTGACATGTATGATAAACCTAATATTCTTTTTAATGTTTAGAATAAATTTAAATATGGGAGTATTGACCAGCTTTGATGCAAGGCAGTCACATTATGAATTTCTGACTATCGTAGAGCTTAGGACTTGAGCATGGGATTAGGAAAGCCCAGACATGCTTAGTTGATGCAACAAAACTCTCAAAGACTTGGACTTTTGGTGCGCTGAATCCCTATCTGGCCTTCCCTGCTTCGGTGTAGGGCCCACCAACGATAACAAGATGAGCTCTAGATTGACTAAGCTTCCGGTTTGGCATGGTGCCCGGTTCATCCATCCCCACTTTACTCCATTCTGGATCAGCATGTCTAGTTCGGCATGTCTAACTAGTCTGGTTCGTCCACCATGAACCATAGGGGACATGTTCCAGCAATGTATCCCACTACTCCATTACCACATCATGATCGAACCCAGGATCTCAATGACTTACACCATGTTGCCATGTGGCAAGGCGAACTTGATTCAGATTCTCCTATAAATACATGAGATTTGGACATTCCAAATGGACTTTCTTCGACTGGCTTTGTGATATACGCGCAAGGACATTGTCGTAGCCACATTTTGTTGTATTCTAAACTTTCTTATAAGAAATTAATTGTGTTTGTAATCGCATAATCTAATAAATAATAGATTACACTAAGTGGATGTGGGCTTGATTACCGAACCACTATAAATTTTGTGTGCCTTTTACCTATTCTTGCTTTTATATGTTCGGATATTGTTATGATTCTGTGATTGGATTTTAGGTGTTATACTCGAAAGAACCAATTCTCATGTCAACATTTTAACAGTTAGGTAGGGGTGAATGCTACTTTTCTTCTATCTTGAAGGAAACGTATTATTGCAAGGATTTGAATGGTGGTTAAGAGGAAGAAAAATGATGTCAGCACCCAAGAAAAGGGCGTAGAGAATGAAGTTAAAGGGATTCCTCTATTGGCAATCCCTCCATTTTTTTATTAGGGTGGAGACGGACGGAGTGCTGAAGGACTTGGAGTTACGTATTGGGTGATAGGATGAACTCCTCCACATGAAAGAGGAGACGATGAACAACTTTGTTGCGAGAATCGATGAATCAGAAGTCCAGAAGGCTAAGGCTTGTCGCTAAGGCAAGATCCATCCACGCAATAGCACATGACCCGATAGCTTTTCCCCAGCCACCATTGGGTTCCATGACCAATCTGGTTTGGCTTGGCATCAAAGTCGGGCTGGCCCTGGTTGGAGGAAACCCCCCGGGAAATGTTTGTATAACTCATTATTCTATTACTCGTGATGTTTTGGATCATGCCACTGGAAATGTGGGTCAATCTCGATCACGTGTGGTTTAGAGAGAGATAACGCTGCCATCCAAGAAGCCTGGATTCACCATGTCAAACCAAAATACCGAGGCATGACCGAAACAGATGTAGGCGCCGTAAATGGGCACCAAACCGCCATGGGATAAAATGATAGGGGCAACAGCATTGGTTTGGATGACCGGTGATAGGTATTAGGCGATGAAAACCAAACTGTAGATGTAATTCGATCGTTTAAAAGAGGCGGGGCATCAGAATCAGATATGGATTATGTTAACTGCAACCCATTCACTAGAGAGATACTAGAGCGAATCCGTGCTACGCACACGGGCTATGCTTAATCCATTACAATAATGCTGATGACCTTGGAAATGATGGTAAGAAATTCAAGCAGCTCCTGATCCATTATGAGATTCAAAAAATATATAATTCAAAATAAGAAAAAGGTAATGGACCAAGCACAATTTCTAGTGTATATGTTATAAGGAAGCTGAGGCATAAAACATCCCTCATCTTTCCCAATCTCTATCTTCTTTTTAATGTTACAGTTTTTTAAGACTTGTCAGAATTTAACCAAGTAATACTGTAACACCCCACTCCCGCTACGGTCACTCATAAGGAAATGCCATAGCATCGGTGGAGTATCTTAAGTGAATATAGAACAGAAAAGTTACAACAAGACAGATATAAGTAATACTTGAGAATTTAAAACATCATTTCATTGCAGCGGAAAGTAAAACATGTTTGGTTACATCACTAAACCATAAACAAGAGTCAAGTACATAATATCCATCTTGATAAAACAAAAGTACATAATCCCACTACATAAACTGTTAGCCATAAAGAAAAGATAAACTGAGCTTTACATCAATGGTCCAAGCTCCAAAAGACAGATAAAGCAGTCTGATCAAAGCCCACTAGTGCTAGGCCCACTTGGAGAACCTGAGGGTTGGGGAAAAAGATAAAAACAACGGGGTCAGACATAAGTCTGAGTGAGCCCTATAACTTTAACAACACAATCATTAAAGTAATTAGGGTATGATATAAACCTGGTACGGTACGACTGGGGATAAATGACTACACTAAGCAGCCAACTAGACTTAGGATAAACTAAGATAACGGTAAAGACGCGCCTATCCACCCAAGGATAAATACTACACTGCACCACACTAGATCTACCCACCCAAGGGTAATTCCTACATTGCACCACACCAGTTCTACCCACCCAAGGGTAATTCCTACTTAAAGGTTGATCCCACTAAGTGTACTTAGTAATTTTTAATAGTAGTTTCGTGTACCCCTAGCTGACTACACAGGTGCCGCCTGCCCCTATCTCCACTAGGTGTACCCACAACTTAGTAATTTATTAGTAGTCTCGTGTACCCCTAGCTGACTACATAGGTGTCGTCTGCCCCTATCTCCACTAGGTGTACCCACTACTCCCATTCGATCGGCTCCCTAATGTAGATACCCGTGCTGGCCCCACAGTGGGGTGTATCACTCCCCAAAGTGGCAACCCGATACAATCAATGGTGCACGGCTTATACCTACACGATGCAGCAACGTCTTACCTACCAGCCCGGGCCCACACACGCATATGAAACCCGTTGGACTTGCGTTGCCACCGCTAACCCGTTTTTGGCCTCTTATAGTCAAGCCCAGTACGCGTGTCCCGTCCTCGACATGGGTCGAGCCCACTAAGATACATATGGGTTACTGGTTGAAATGGGCCCCCACAAGCTACCCACCTAAGCTTGTCATTTTTTCTAGTGCATCCCACTTAACCCTTTTTTAATAATCATGTCCACTTACATGTTTAAAGTTTGGTTAAGTCATCTACTCATATTTCAATTGCCACTCAAGGCACCCACTAGATTTCCCCATGCCACCCAAGGCACTTACTTAACCCTTTAATCATGTTTAATTACATGTTCCACTTTGGTTAAGTATTTTATTCTTATCTTCCATCGCCACCCAAGGCAACCACTAGATTTTCCCCATGCCACCCAAGGCACTTACTTAACCCTTTAATCATGTTTAATTACATGTTCCACTTTGGTTAAGTATTCTAATCTTATCTTCCATTGCCACCCAAGGCAACCACTAGATTTTCCCCATGCCACCCAAGGCACTTACTTAACCCTTTAATCATGTTTAATTACATGTTCAACTTTGGTTAAGTATTCTAATCGTATTTTCTATTGCCACCCAAGGCAACCACTAGATTTTTCCACATGCCACCCAAGGCACCCACTTAACCCCTCATGTCCCTCTACATGCTAATATGGTTAAGCGTTTCTTAATTGATTAAGAACGTAACCGTTGTAAAGACCTCTCACATTAGACTATCTTTTATGGCAGCTGGATTTGCCGGTCGGGTCTGGGCAGCCTTACGCCATAACCGAGTCTAACCTCGTGTCTTTACACTTGTCACGTATTAAGTTTGTGCCTAAGACCTCTCACATTGGGCCAATCATTTGTAGCCGCTGGATTTGCCGGTCGGTTCCGGGCAGTCTTATGCTACAAAAGGGTCCAACCTCGTGTCTTAGTCGATTAATTACACCTAATTAATCACCCCCATATTTCGAATTAATTTTCCCTAATTAATTCCAATTTTAACGATGTTCATAATTGACTCAATTATGTCCATCCACTTTATGGTATGCATAATCATACCAACTTCACACCATTTCATTAACATGTATATTAACCCCATCGTTCCCCACGTAATTCGCTAACATGACATAAAAGGGAAGATTCATCACAAATACTATGGGTTCAACTTGCATAACATTAGCATCAGCATGGGTTTAAAGGTGTCAACATGCACATAGCATCAACCCAACTAGCATAAATAATCAACCCAAACTTGCATGAATCACATATGTCATAAGGAGGTTAACTTGCATAAGTTATTTATGTCATACAAAGGGGTAAACTTGCATATGTATGTATGACATACAAAGGGGTTAACTTGCATATGTATGCATATCATACTAAGGTGTAAACTTGCACATGTTACTTGCATATAATCAAACACCAAACTTTCATAACATGTCATATGTGAACTTGCATATAATCAAACACCAAACTTGCATAACATATCATATATGAACTTGCATATAATCATACAGCAAACTTGCATAACATGGTGTCATAATGGATTAATGTTTATCATAGTGATTTGCACAACTAGCATCATGAACACATAGCATATGACTTGCATAACTTACATAACATCATGATCACTTAGCATATGACTTGCATAACTTGTATAACATCATGATCACTTAACATATGACTTGCATAACTTGCATAACATCATGATCACTTAGCATATGACTTGCATAACTTGCATAACATCATGAACACTTAGCATATGACTTGCATAACATCATGATCACTTAGCATATGATTTGCATAACATCATTAACACATAGCATATAACTTGCATAACATGCATAACATCATTAACACATAGCATATAACTTGCATAACATCATTAACACATAGCATATAACTTGCATAACATGCATAACATCACTAACACATAGCATATAACATGCATAACATCATTAACACATAGCATATAACTTGCATAACATGCATAACATCACTAACACATAGCATATGATAACACAATCTTGCATTGATCCACATTCATAGCCATAACCTCATTATATCCTATCATAATCATTTCAACAATTGGTCACTAAGGCTATAGAAAACTCACAACTTGTTGATTAGCACTCCTAAGAAGAAGATTAAGTTGCTAGAGTTGATTAGAGATTGATTTGAGAAGCTATCTTCCTCTTTAAGTTGATGGAGGCTCCTTCAAGTTGCATTTTGACGGCATAACGGCATTGTTTCTATTTTTAGTATGAATTAGGGTAGTCTTAGGGTGTAGAGTAGTTAGGTGTTTTAGGCCATTCGATTAACCCTAAATCAGATTAGAGCCGTCAGATCACGTCCTAGCCACCAAAACACAGCGAAAAAGCCAAACTGGTGCACCCGGGTCACCTTGGCTTGACCAGGGAGGTCGACCCCTAGGTCGACACTAGGGTCGACTCCCCAGTCGACCTGGTGGGCAGGTCGACTCCCTGGGTCTGGCGGGAATTTTCCCGCCACTTCTGAAATTTGAAAATTTTCTATTTAAAATCTGTTTTAAATTTTCTGAAACTTCTTCGGGCCATATCTGGGTCATACGGACTCCGATTTTCGAAAACTCGGACTCTATTTCGCGTATTTTTCCGAGACGAACGCAATGGCATAGCCCGTTTCCCCTGATTCAGATTTTAAAATTTAATTCTGCCCTGTTTTATGTTATAACAAGTTATTCAACATACGGGGTGTTACATTCTCCCCTACTTAAAGGATTTCGTCCCCGAAATCTCTAAGTCAAGAAGAACGTATCCTACCAACCAAACAACCATCTACTCAAACCATCAAACACTGGCATCCATTGTCCTTAGAGTTTCTAATGCTGTATGAACATATGCAAAAAGTGTGTGTATATGTTCCCTGTCTAATGCAAAATCAGGCGGTCCACTGATTCAGTTGACCTACTTAATGCAAATCATGATAGTGTCATGCATCCAATATGTATGCGAAAGAACCCTATCTGCATGTACTATTTCTACATGTGTGCATAACCATACATCAAAATGCATCATCCATATGATAACGCAACCATTATACATCCATTAATATAGCTACCTACACACAATTTTATGCAATATGCAATATGAAGTGATTGAGCCGATCTAGTGCCTAGAGTGTGTGTATATGCATCCACGAGCAACCACTAGCAACCACTTGCATCCACACACATCCATCGATCATAACATGTCTCAAACACATGTTTCAACCATAGGTTTACCCTATCTAAAGGTCAAAGGTACTAATGAGAGGACATACTAAAGATAAGATAAGTACTAGACAAACAACAAAGGAGAAGTTAAAAGACATACCCTCAAAAAGGAATGGGTACAATGAACGCATCTTCGCTTCTGTCTCCCAAGTAGCATTGCTCTCATCTTCTCCCTTTGACTAGTAGAACCTCTCTGTTTCTCAACTTCCTAATCTCTGACCCAAGGATGCGGGTGGGAGCTCGTCGAATAGTCGCATCACGCTCTACCTCTACTTCCCTAAGCAGGCTCGGCTCTACCACCTCTGCGGTCTCATGTAGGCACTTCCTCAAATGTGACACATGGAATACGTCATGTTCCCTATGCAACTGAATTATGTCTCGAGGATAAACCGAAGCTAGACATGGAGCAGTCCTCTTGCTCTTCACGGGTATGAAATGGGCGCTCTTAGTAAGTCTATCTACCACAACCCAAATTCCCGTATTACCCTTCCTCGATCTTGGTAACCCATCAATAAAATCCATCGAGACGCTATCCCTCTTCCATTGCGGAACTTCCAATGGGTGAAGCAACCCACCGGGTTTCTTTTGCTCCGCTTTCACTTATTGGCACACCAAGCATCTAGCGACATACTCGGCCACATCTTTCTTCATACCGGCACAAAAGAAAACTCGCTTCATGTCTTGGTACATCTTGTCCCCACCGGGATGAATGGTCATCCTAGAACGGTGTGCATCACCAAGAATAGCCTTCCTCAAACCCCAGTCTTGCGGTACACAAAGTCTACCGTCTCTACGCAAGCACCCCCTCTCGTCTAAGGTATACCTACTCAAATGGCTGGACGACTCCCCCCTTATGAGCCTCTATACCAACTCAACCAACTGTGGGTCGTCCCTCTGTGCCTCGCCAATCCGTCTCAAAAGAGTAGGTCTGACCTCCAAAGATGCTAGCAAACCGGGCATAAAGTCAACGGAAGGTCTGAAATCAAACATCGAGATAAATTCCAAGCTTCGTCGTTCCACGAACAATGGACTCAAGGACAACCTTTTTCTGCTCAAGGCGTCCGCCACCCCGCTACCCTTGCCAGGGGTATACGTTATCTCGAAATCATAGGATGCTAAGAACTCCATCCACCTTTGCTGTCTCAAGACTATGCGCTCGAAGAGTCTCCAACACTTCCCTAAGATGTAGGGAATGCTTTTCTCCACTTCTAGAGAAAACCAGGATATACTTTCACACAAAATCGTCACAACTATCCATCTCTCACGCAGACCATCCTAGTCGAACTCGACATCCCCAAGTGCAAGCCCCAAAGGCCTAAACCAATATCACACAAACACCCAAGGGACACCTCCTTCGAATTCAGACGACCTACGTGAGATGATACTAGTAAAAACGGCTAAATAATTAAGCCCTTGTCCTACTTTGGATGTCCTTGCCAATCTCGCTCCAAAACCACCGTTGATCAAAGAACTGGCTTTGCTTAACCTATTAAGCACACACGAAAACTTATTTCGCTTTTAGAGAAGACCAAGATGTCATCCACAAAGACCACTACAAAGTTATTTAGGTACTCCCTGAACCCCCTACTCATCAAATCAACAAAGTATGCGGGGGCGTTCGTCAAACCAAATGGCATCACCTGCCACTCATAGAAACCATCCGGAGCCCTAAAGGCGGTCTTCTCTATACTATCCTCAGTCACTCCCAACTGATGAAACTGCGTGGCCAAGTCCCACTGCGAAAACACTGAGGCGCCAACCAACTGATCAAAGAGATCATCAATCCTCGGCAATGGGTATCTATTCTTCTTTGTGAGCTTGTTGAGTTCTCTATAGTCTACACAAAGTCTGAGGGACCCATCCGCCTTCGTGGCAAAAACTACTGGAGCACCCCACTCCGATATACTTCGTCTTATGAACCCCTTCTCAAGCAACTCCCCTACTTGCTTATGGAGTTCCCACCTCTCACGAGGAGCCATGTGGCGCACTGACAAAGATACTGGTTTAGCATCGTCTACCAGATATATTCGGAGGTCTATCTCCCGCTTCGGAGGTAAGCCCTTCACCTCCTCGAACTCATCCGAGTATTCCCGGACTACTCTAACAGATCGCAAACTCTCGACCGAAGCGTCAATCGATTCAAAATAAATTAGCAAAACAGAATCTATGGGATTACAAGAGATCTCGAGAGTGTTACCCCAGCGGGTCATGAGCCTAACAACTCTCCTTTCACAATCAAGAACGGCACCATTACTGGATAACCAGTCCATGCCCAAAATCAACCCATAGCCCGTGAAGCCCAAAACAAAGGCATCACACCTAAACTCAACGCTAAGTATGAGGATCTTCAAACCCAAACATATCATGGACAAATAAGTGGAGCCCCCCAATTGGGTTTGAAACAACCACGGGATCATCTACTAAACTGGTGTCTAGGTGCAGTGACTCAACTAATGATGATGAGATAAACGAATGTGATGCGCCAAAGTCGAATAAAGTTCGAACAGGATGATCGAGAGAACCAAATTTCAACTTAGACGGTCCTACCCCCATCAGGTATACCCGTCGTGAGGGAATATATCTACCCTCCAGAAGATCCTGAACTTCGTCCTTACCTCTTTGGACAACCCTAATAAGGTGTCCTATTTCTCCAAAACAACTGGCCTTCCCCTTCTCATTCTCCTTTCGTGGCCTTCTTACCACGATAAGGTTTCGTCCTTCATTTACCTAACAGCTATTTGAACCTTCCTCTCTCGTCCATCTTAAAGGTACCTATAAGCCCTCCACCTCCTTGGACTAACTTCTTAGCTTGGCAAACGTCTTAGTCCCTTGAAGTGGTTCTTCCGTCCTTCATACGGAAGTCCTTATGTATCCTAAAAAGACATCTATACGCAGAGGGGAAATTCAAAAAGAGAAAGAGGAAGAGATTCAAAACGGAGAATCGAAGGAAGGATATATGGCTCTTGGGGACTATGTTCTTTTCTTTCAAAAACTTTTCTCTCAAAAACATGTTTTTGAAAATACTTCTTCCAAAAATGTTTTTAGAAAAAATAATTTTCTAAAAGTTTTATCTGTTCTGGTAACCTTAAGCTCTGATACCACGTGTAACACCCCACTCCCGCTACGGTCACTCATAAGGAAATGCCATAGCATCGGTGGAGTATCTTAAGTGAATATAGAACAGAAAAGTTACAACAAGACAAATATAAGTAATACTTGAGAATTTAAAACATCATTTCATTGCAGCGGAAAGTAAAACATGTTTGGTTACATCACTAAACCATAAACAAGAGTCAAGTACATAATATCCATCTTGATAAAACAAAAGTACATAATCCCACTACATAAACTGTTAGCCATAAAGAAAAGATAAACTGAGCTTTACATCAATGGTCCAAGCTCCAAAAGACAGATAAAGCAGTCTGATCAAAGCCCACTAGTGCTAGGCCCACTTGGAGAACCTGAGGGTTGGGGAAAAAGATAAAAACAACGGGGTCAGACATAAGTCTGGGTGAGCCCTATAACTTTAACAACACAATCATTAAAGTAATTAGGGTATGATATACACCTGGTACGGTACGACTGGGGATAAATGACTACACTAAGCAGCCAACTAGACTTAGGATAAACTAAGATAACGGTAAAGACGCGCCTATCCACCCAAGGATAAATACTACACTACACCACACTAGATCTACCCACCCAAGGGTAATTCCTACATTGCACCACACCAGTTCTACCCACCCAAGGGTAATTCCTACTTAAAGGTTGATCCCACTAAGTGTACTTAGTAATTTTTAATAGTAGTTTCGTGTACCCCTAGCTGACTACATAGGTGCCGTCTGCCCCTATCTCCACTAGGTGTACCCACAACTTAGTAATTTATTAGTAGTCTCGTGTACCCCTAGCTGACTACATAGGTGTCGTCTGCCCCTATCTCCACTAGGTGTACCCACTACTCCCATTCGATCGGCTCCCTAATGTAGATACTCGTGCTGGCCCCACAGTGGGGTGTATCACTCCCCAAAGTGGCAACCCGATACAATCAATGGTGCACGGCTTATACCTACACGATGCAACAACGTCTTACCTACCAGCCCAGGCCCACACACGCATATGAAACCCGTTGGACTTGCGTTGCCACCGCTAACCCGTTTTTGGCCTCTTATAGTCAAGCCCAGTACGCGTGTCCCGTCCTCGACATGGGTCGAGCCCACTAAGATACATATGGGTTACTGGTTGAAATGGGCCCCCACAAGCTACCCACCTAATCTTGTCATTTTTTCTAGTGCATCCCACTTAACCCTTTTTAATAATCATGTCCACTTACATGTTTAAAGTTTGGTTAAGTCATCTACTCATATTTCAATTGCCACTCAAGGCACCCACTAGATTTCCCCATGCCACCCAAGGCACTTACTTGATTTCCACATGCCACCCAAGGCACTTACTTAACCCTTTAATCATGTTTAATTACATGTTCCACTTTGGTTAAGTATTTTAATCTTATCTTCCATCGCCACCCAAGGCAACCACTAGATTTTCCCCATGCCACCCAAGGCACTTACTTAACCCTTTAATCATGTTTAATTACATGTTCCACTTTGGTTAAGTATTCTAATCTTATCTTCCATTGCCATCCAAGGCAACCACTAGATTTTCCCCATGCCACCCAAGGCACTTACTTAACCCTTTAATCATGTTTAATTACATGTTCAACTTTGGTTAAGTATTCTAATCGTATTTTCTATTGCCACCCAAGGCAACCACTAGATTTTTCCACATGCCACCCAAGGCACCCACTTAACCCCTCATGTCCCTCTACATGCTAATATGGTTAAGTGTTTCTTAATTGATTAAGAACGTAACCGTTGTAAAGACCTCTCACATTAGACTATCTTTTATGGCAACTGGATTTGCCGGTCGGGTCCGGGCAGCCTTACGCCATAACCGAGTCTAACCTCGTGTCTTTACACTTGTCACGTATTAAGTTTGTGCCTAAGACCTCTCACATTGGGCCAATCATTTGTAGCCGCTGGATTTGCCGGTCGGTTCCGGGCAGTCTTATGCTACAAAAGGGTCCAACCTCGTGTCTTAGTCGATTAATTACACCTAATTAATCACCCCCATATTTCGAATTAATTTTCCCTAATTAATTCCAATTTTAACGATGTTCACAATTGACTCAATTATGTCCATCCACTTTATGGTATGCATAATCATACCAACTTCACACCATTTCATTAACATGTATATTAACCCCATCGTTCCCCATGTAATTCGCTAACATGACATAAAAGGGAAGATTCATCACAAATACAATGGGTTCAACTTGCATAACATTAGCATCAACATGGGTTTAAAGGTGTCAACATGCACATAGCATCAACCCAACTAGCATAAATAATCAACCCAAACTTGCATGAATCACATATGTCATAAGGAGGTTAACCTGCATAAGTTATTTAAGTCATACAAAGGGGTAAACTTGCATATGTATGTATGACATACAAAGGGGTTAACTTGCATATGTATGCATATCATACTAAGGTGTAAACTTGCACATGTTACTTGCATATAATCAAACACCAAACTTGCATAACATGTCATATATGAACTTGCATATAATCAAACACCAAACTTGCATATCATATCATATATGAACTTGCATATAATCATACACCAAACTTGCATAACATGGTGTCATAATGGATCAATGTTTATCATAGTGATTTGCACAACTAGCATCATGAACACATTGCATATGACTTGCATAACTTGCATAACATCATGATCACTTAGCATATGACTTGCATAACTTGTATAACATCATGATCACTTAGCATCTGACTTGCATAACTTGCATAACATCATGATCACTTAGCATATGACTTGCATAACTTGCAAAACATCATGAACACTTAGCATATGACTTGCATAACTTGCATAACATCATGATCACTTAGCATATGACTTGCATAAAATCATTAACACATAGCTTATAACTTGCATAACATGCATAACATCATTAACACATAGCATATAACTTGCATAACATGCGTAACATCATTAACACATAGCATATAACTTGCATAACATCACTAACACATAGCATATAACTTGCATAACATGCATAACATCATTAACACATAGCATATAACTTGCATAACATGCATAACATCACTAACACATAGCATATGATAACACAATCTTGCATTGATCCACATTCATAGCCATAACCTCATTATATCCTATCATAATCATTTCAACAATTGGTCATTAAGGCTATAAAAAACTCACAACTTGTTGATTAGCACTCCTAAGAAGAAGATTAAGTTGCTAGAGTTGATTAGAGATTGATTTGAGAAGCTATCTTCCTCTTTAAGTTGATGGAGGCTCCTTCAAGTTGCATTTTGACGGCATAACGACATTGTTTCTATTTTTAGTATGAATTAGGGTAGTCTTAGGGTGTAGAGTAGTTAGGTGTTTTAGGCCATTAGATTAACCCTAAATCAGATTAGAGCCGTCAGATCACGTCCTAGCCACCAAAACACAGCCAAAAAGCCAAACTGGTGCACCCAGGTCACCTGGGCTCGACCAGGGAGGTCGACCCCCAGGTCGACACTAGGGTCGACTCCCCAGTCGACCTGGTGGGCAGGTCGACTCCCTGGGTCTGGCGGGAATTTTCCCGCCACTTCTGAAATTTGAAATTTTTCTATTTAAAATCTGTTTTAAATTTTCTGAAACTTCTTCGGGCCATATCTGGGTCATACGGACTCCGATTTTCGAAAACTCGGACTCTATTTCGCGTATTTTTCCGAGACGAACGCAATGACATAGCCCGTTTCCCCTGATTCAGATTTTAAAATTTAATTCTGCCCTGTTTTATATTATAACAAGTTATTCAACATACGGGGTGTTACAAATACTTTAGAAGCACAAATCTAAATTACTCTGGCAGCCACATCTAATGACATTCTTGTTCCACATCACATCGAGGAGACTCCATTTTGTTAGTGTATGTTTTTTTATCTGACATTAGCTTGTCTTTCTACATATGCAGTGAGTTGCTTGCTTCACCTCTGGCCTCAAATTAGCACCTTTCACCCACCGACCTACATAAAAAATATCAGATAATAAATTCATGGTTATATTTAAGTTGAACATATGAATAAACGGAAATATGGATCTAGAATAATGAAAAAATAGACCTATACAAAAAAATGATACATATCCTAGTTTAGTTCTAGGTTCTCAAAAAATATACCAAAATATATTAAATTTTCTTTGTGCGAGAAATCACATCAAACTTGATTTATTCTCTACAACCAAAAAAAATTTGATGAAAGAAACATAGCAGATGGAAAGAACATAATATATACAAAGAACACAATTATAACATTCATAGATAATTAATCAAAAGTACATATTTGATAATAAATGTCCACTTATAATAGTATCAAATTCACCGAACATTATAGCATAATGTATCAGAACATTACAACACCATATATGTAGTGCGATGCTAAGGGCACCACAATTGTGCTTCGGGGTACCATGGGTACCGCCGAACGCTTTTTATTTTTTGGCCGTGTTCGGCATACAACCGCTGGTGAAACAGTGTACGTCCAGTGGTAACGCGGTACCCCCTAGCACTTTCCATGTTTCCCTTAGCACCGCACTATATGTAATATCAAATATTTGCTTGAAATAACCTGAAATGAAGTGTTTCTATTATGATAACAGATTAGAGTTTATAACATACTGCCTTATTTTAAGCTTTTTACACTGATTAATTTGCTAATTTTAGATATTCAAGTTATTTCATGTATGGCATCCAAACAAGTAGCAGAGAGCCATAAATAGATAGTGGTCAGAGATTTTGGAGTCTCATAAGAAAACGATATATAGCAATGATTGGACATGACACCTAATCAACGCCTTATGATCAACCCTGACCTATTTGTAACAGCTTGATTATTGTATATTGATTGATGGTGCAAAGTAAAGATTTTATTATTATTTTGCTAAACATACGCATTTAAGAAGAAGAAGATATGGTGGACGAAATATTGCTTAGCGCTTCTTTAAGAACAGTTGCAATTGTTTCGGCACCACCATAATGCATCTGGAGACAAAGTCGAAACTAATTCAGGTCAATACAGAAGCTTGTGATTATTACCAATGCTCTTAAATGAGTAGAAATATTCAAACCATAACCTTGCATTGTAAAAAAACAAATCATGAGGGACATTATCTAATAAATAAATTAAGCTGAATAATGGCAACAATAGATATAAAATGAAGATGTATACGTTTAATATATTTTTAATGATGTTCAGATAGTGATATTGTAGAAGTGGGCTACTAACGAAGAAGAAATATTCTTGTACAGAGGCCATCCCACCCTTTATTAATAAAGGACTTTTGCTCTGTTTCAAGAAGAGTTTAAAAGATGATTTAAACGCCATTCTAGATCTTGCATGCGGTGTAAATATCGCATTTTACATCAAATTCATAAATTATGAAAAACACAGATTAAAAAAAACATACTGTGAAAACAAACTCATAATGCGATCAAATCCGGCACAAATGGGTTTTTCACCATCATAAAGCCATTTTAAAAGCTTAACTGGAGATTCACATTTTGGTGGAAGATTAAGGAAGCAAAATCCAACCCCATCGATCTTTGGTCCGTAGTATTAATATTTCGAAGAACAATAGTGATATTATATAAATGTAAGGAAAATATGCATATAACTGTTGTTCATAGAAGTCTAATGTCTACGTTCTTTACTGATGCATGAACTAAACATTGACATTATAAAAGAAGACCTTTTGGCTTTGGGACTAAATGTGGGCTCCAAATATATGCATGAGAGATGTCAAAATCGCCTTGGTATACAATTGGTCGAAGAACTAGTTGTTTCTTTCTAAAATCGTCCATGGTGTCTCCTATTCTAGGCCAATTCATTGAGTCAACAACTCGATAAGAAAGCTACACACATCATGTGTATAGAAACGATGAGTGAAGCACACATTTGCACGCGCACGCACACGCACGCGCACACACACAGATGTATGTATATATATATATATATGTATATGTATATATATACGTATATGTATATGTATATGTATATGTATATGTATGTAATATAGGTTGGATGACTATTTATTTCAATTAAACATGCTTCACGATTCATTCATTATCATGAGTTATGTTCAATTTTAACATAAATAAGTTGCTTTAATTTGTTTAGTTACAATATGTATAAATCTGAATGCATATTTTAAAATATTAGAAACCTAAAACTTTTTTTAAATGAAATATAAAAGCAAAAACCTTTTTCGAAATTTACATATTTCAGTATCTATAGATGTAGATGAATAAAAAGTTTAAAAGTGAACAAATGAAATTATTCTTTTGCATAAAATAAGATCAATGATCTTACTTTTCTTAATAGCGAGGAAAAAATCGTTTAAAGTAAAACAGACATGGAATATAAGTGATGTGAAATTCATTATTTTAAAATAATGAAAATCGAACTTCATTTAACCTAGCCTAATATCACATAAGAAAAAAAATAAGAGTAAGAAATATATAATGTGGAGAAAAGTTAAGGCCATGAGAATATTTATGAGTGCATCAATGTCCAGGCTGCGGGTTTTAATTAGTTGTTGCAAATCCAGACCAAGCAGAAAACATGAAGTTAGTTATACAGTACACATACTATACATTGTTTTAATAATAACTATAATTTTAGTTACTGGCATAAAACCTGCAACACTATAATACTAAAATATTAAATAAAGATAGTATTTTGAGCTTGATTTAATTAAACTGTATAATATGCCAAATAAGTTTATCATTATACTTCTTTGGTGTTTAAAATATTAAGCAGGTAAAAAGTTGGTACACAATATCAGACGTAACATATATAGATAAAAACATGAATGACGTGTACCACAAACAAATTAAACATGTGAACCTTTCATGGTTATAAACCATTTTTGAAACACCCCACCCTCCATTAAGGTCACTCACTAAGGGAATGCCTTAACTTTGGTGGAGGTTTATAGGTAAAAGTCACAGATAAAACACAAGACAGATATAAACACATATATATAAGCAGCGGAAAACAATAGACTTTTTATTTCATAAAATAATTGTTCATACAAAACACTTCCATAACTGTCACATAACACCGCCAAAACATTACATCATCATTTCTGTCTTGGTTATTAAATAAAGAAGCATAAAACATAATTAAAACTGCACAAATCCCCATGATTGTATCCAACATCCATAGCCAAAGCAAGAGAGTCCAAACCGTACATCTACTATCTTGAAGCTTTGCAAAGAGTCTGACTAAGCTGAGTTGTTTCCTCCCTGCGGACCTGGAGAGGTTGGAAAATGGAAGAAAAGAAGACGAAAGAAAATAGGGTCAGACATAAAGCCTGGTAAATCTAGTGACTCTTCTGTATGTGAATAAGAATAAGGACATGATAGGTATAAAATGGAAATAGGAAAGTATTATAAACTAAGATAAAGCAGTTTGAATCGAATATCCTATCGCACTCCACACTATATCTCTGCACCTACATGTATTAGTTCTGAACTGGAACCCCGTGCTAAGGGTAAAGTGATCCCCTTTTTCTTAAGATCGGCTCCTACTCGCATAATCATCTGTGTCTTATGGCCCCCAATGATTGTAGATACCTATGCTGGTGCCACCATGGGGTATATCAAGACCCATGGTGGCGGCCCGACACAATCCTTAGAATACATAGGTTATACTACTGATGCGCCAGTGCCCTGTTTGTCTGCTCCGAAGTGTGTGCACGCCAGCACTCCGTTAGAACCCACACCGTGCACAAACCGCCGTCGCTTTTGACCGCTTACAATCAGCCCAGTAATCGTGCCCCACCCTGCCTAGTTTCAGGGTACCAAGATACCTAATTTGGGTTACTACTGAAACGGGTCCCTCGTTACTAGGGTTTTCTAGTCAAACATGTTAAGTGGTAAAGTGTCTGTATTAACCTAACCCCACCCATCAATTCATGTTGAATTTGGTTAAGTGTTTTGGTTAACTTAACCCTACCATCTGTCCTTAGCCTCTTAAAGCACCGACCACTCACATTAGACAGATATTATTACGGTTACTGGATGTGCCGGTCGGTTCCGGGCAGATTTACACCGTAACTCAGTCTAACCTCGGGTCCTTATTGGGCTCCATGCTTAACCACCCACATTGGATAGGTATTTTTGTGACTACTGGACAGCCAGGCGGGTTCGGGCAGGTTTACATCACAACTCAATCCAACCTCGGGTTAAGCATATCGTATTTTCTAAATTTACATATTTGTCTTTATTACCTGTTATATGTAAATTTGTTAACCATTAAAGGTTATGGACCACATTCCAAGTTTAACATTTTTGGTATAAGGATTTATACCATTTTAAATGCCACCAATTTTGGCATGTGACAAACATGCCAATTTCATATATTTTTATGCCAAGTTTTCCTATCCATTTTACCCAACGTTACTCCATCTAAATATTAGGCTAACAACTCTTAGCCTAATTTTCGTTCACATGACTTTAACATATGATATTAGGCTAAAAACTTAGCCTAATTTAGCACATAAAGTTTGCATAAAGGAATCTATCTACATAACATGTCATAGGTGTAAACTTATACATAATAGGGGTGAACTTGCAAAATGATCATCATGAATGTCATAGGTGTGAACTTGGCATTTTGGCATAGTCATTATGAACATGATAGGGGTGAACTTGCAAAATGACTAATCAACATACATGTGAATTTACAACATATCCTAAATCACTTTCATATATGTGAACTTGCATTTAAATAGGGATCTAACCAAATAGGTGTCACATAAATTAACATATGATTTAGACAACATAAGCCTAAACATGTTTTGGATCTAGGCATAACATCGAACATCACTAGCATATGACAAGAATATGACATTTTCATAAGCATGTATAATTTTATGACAAGGGTGCGAACTAGATCCAATTATATATCTAATTACAACATGGAACATGTATTAAAGCGGATCTTGGCATGGATCCAATTAACTTGCAACTTTCTTACAAACATACTAGCATGTATGTGAACATAATCGTTTAGGCATAAAGGTTCTAACATATATATATATATATACATGACATCTTAATCACATACAACCTATATAATCACATAAACATATAGGTGTCCATTACAACATGAACTATACAACTTGCATGTGATTCTATATGTACAATAGGATCAATATCAATTCAACTATACCACAAACATCACAGTACTACAATCATTTCAATACATAGATGTGAATTAACATCGTTATTACATAATAACACAATTCCATTTCCATTTTACATCGAACCAAATCCTAACTTTTATTTACATCAGAAAAATCGCTATACTTACAATAAACGACGGTCTTGTTTTCTGATTTCTGAATTTGATATGCTTTCCTTTGGGTAGACTAACGTTGACTTGATTCGTGTTTTAACCTTAATTTGGCTCGTCTCTAAGATTTTCTACAAGTGGAGGCTCCTCTCAATTTCCTTCCGACAGCATGGCGGCTCCGTCTCTAATTTCTTATGAGAATTTAGGTTGGATTCTTAGGTTGTATTTACAGAATTTTAGATTGATTTGAGCCGTCCGATGATCCTAGACGAATCTAGACCATTCACTTCGAAAGGAGCCAACCAAAATGCGACATGTCAGCCCTAGTGACACAGCCAAGCCTCAGAAATCGACCAGAACCCGACCAGGCCAGCCAGGGGCAAACCAGGTCGACTGGGCAGGTCGACCCCTAAGTCGACCCTATGGTCGACATGGTCACCCAGGTCGACCCCCAGGTCGACCCACTGGTCGACCTGGTGCCTGGGCGGGAATTTTCCCGCCCAGCCCAGTTTGGGTCTGATTTTGAATTTTGAACTTCGTTTTGAACTGTTTGAATTTTAATTTGAATTCTAAAACTTTCGGAGGTCATAACTCCTTCAGACGGAGTCCGATTCATGCAAACTCGGACTCTATCCCAAGCAGAATTCCGAGATGATCGCAACGGTGAAACTCATTTCCCTTAATTCTTTCATTAATAATTAATTATACTTAAATTTGTTATTATACAGTTAACAAAAAATTTGGGGTGTTACAATTTTTTTAAAAAATTATATTATTATTCGTATACAAAATTTAAATTAATCCTTGTCATGGTTATTTTTAAGTTAAAAAAAGTCAATGTAAGATGTATGCTCTTTGGTGCTTAAAATATTAAGTAGGAATATAGTAGGTACACAATATCAGACTTAACATATTAAAATAAAATTATGAATGAAACATGTACCACAAACAAATTGTACACGCGAACATTTTGTAGTTATAAAGTTTCAAACTTTTTATCATATTATTGTCCATATGCAAAAAAAAAAATCCACGATCATGGTTATTTTTTAAGTATAAAAAAATATCAGCATAAGATATATGTTAGTTCACGTTCATTGCTTGCTTACCCAATTGATCATTGTATTCGTAAATCTGGTACTAAAACAATTTTTTCCAGGTGAATAATTATTTTTAAAGAACCAACGTAATGTACAACGACTGCATAACAAAGAAACCCCACAATCATTTATGAAGACATGTACATCTTCAAAATTGACACCAAATTTGTAGACAAAGGAAAATGAAAATTAAATTCACAAAATATATCAATATAACATTAGAAAAATATTGTTATATTCAGCAAACATCTTATGAAAATAAAACACGACATGGTAACTATTGTCTTTGAGAAGATATAATGTTCATTTTATTCAGTATCTTCCATCAAATATTACAGGCCAAATATGTAACTTTTCAAAAGATGTGGTTTTCAAATTCATTTTCTTTCAATTTGCATAATAAAGTGCAAGGATGGTGTAGCTTATGTATTAAATTTAATCACTGCACAACACTCTTCGCAATAACACTAAATAAGAATATGCTAAACTGATAAACTAAATTAATACTGATTTAGAAATTAAAGTAGAAGTAAGCTAACTTAGATAGTCAAGTTTAACAGGCTTAAATTCACATACTTAAAAGGAAATCATACACATGATACCCAATACTCAAAGATTGACCCACTGCAACTCCAAAATCCGTGTGAAACTATTAAGAATCTTAAATTATCATATGAAAAATGAAAATGAAAATAAGGGGTAAAATAAAAAACATAAAACATTCCAAAATTGATCATTTTATAGTTTGCCAAATGCAAAAGTGAGGTATAATAATTGCAAGAGGGTAAAAGGCTGTGCAAAGAAAATGAAGTTTGTCATTGATTCTATAATATATTTGTCATTGATTCTATAACATACTTTCAGCTTGCAAAAGTTGCATTTCTCTAGCTAATATTTAGTACTTCAAAACTCTTGCTAAAATATAAGAAATCAACATAAACACGCGAAACAAAGAAACAACTTAAATCAAAAGTAAAACTTTGGTAATAGAATTCACACTTTATCGAGTCCAATGAATATTTGAAATTCATCGATTTTAAAAAATTGTTAATCGAATGTAGAAAATCACAATTAAAACTAAATGAATTTCAACAATCAGAAGATGTGGATGAAAATAATGGACTCAACAAATACCTGATTTAGATTGCTCTCTGAATACAAATATAATTGGTGGCGTAGTGGTAGATGGGTATCTGTATGTATTCTCACGTTTAGAATTGTTGAGACCGTGCAGTTTTGAAGAACCATACTTGTATTGAAAACAAATTTTTTCAATCGAAAATCAGGGGTGTGAGCTGTATTTGAGTTTAGAATTGTGCAGATTATTGGACGAAAAATTATCTTGATCAAGAATTGGTGAATTCGATGTCGATGGGGAAGCAAAAAAACAGGAGTGGAAGAATACTTCTGTTTAGAGGGGAAGGAGGAAAAGTAAAGCTGCGGATAACAAGGAAAAAATGGCATTGGGAGAATAAGAAATAGCGACTGTTGAGTTTAAAATTGATCTACGCTGTGGAAAGTTCACTCAGTAATAATAATACAGTATAGATAGGCTCAATACACCTGAGTTCATGCCCAGTTATTAATTTATAGAATTGACAATACTAATGTAGTGAAATCAACATAATAGTTGCATAGGTCAGAATAGATAAATACATACACATGTATTAATGCATACTTAAAATTATAACTAATTAGGACTTTTCATAATAAGTATTTGATAGTATAGTACAGAAATGAATACCTCTTTATTTAATTATGTTGAATGTACAAAAATGGATACCAGACATGAATAATAATACAATTTGCATATCCTCAATAGAGAAGGGTGTATCCTTCTTGAAAAGACGGTAGAAAACACGCTTTAGGTGTGACACATTCATTTAAAAAGGCATATACTACAAATAAATGTCATGTCCACCAAAAATTTTCATTTAACCCTATATGTAATTGTGCTGAACAAATACATTGAGATAATACATTAAGCACCATAAATTCCAGCCAGTATCAATCACACAAAAATATATGAAAAGTGGCCTTAACTTTTAACCGTGTATGATATAAAGGTATGCCCAAGAGTGTACAGAAATACATGCATGCGTAATGGCAATTGAAATACTTTTTATATTAATTTGAATTTTATTCCAAAAATAGCGTACCGTGGAAAAAATATGTCCTCAATGCTGCTCGAAGCATACAAAATTATGGCTATAAGAGGCTCCCAATGCACTACCAACACACGTATGTAATAAATAAGTTACAAATAATGGATCCCTATGTACACGAAGCACAAACGAATCCTATACTCTTCACATTAAGGTAAGAGTTTTAATTTGGGCAAAAAGAAGAAATAATGTGTTAAGGATAATAAAACAAAAAGTTGTTTATATATTGGAAGCCAATATTAACTCATTTTTTTGATACTACAATTATTAAGGGGATTCTTAAGGAGCCAAGCAAAATAAAAATAACACCTTCTTATTTTCATATTACATCAACTTTTTGTAGCCAATAGTATATTAGAACTGAATAACAGTAAAAATAATAATTAATCTATAATGAGAACCTCCCCAAATACGGAAAACACATGGAATAAATTCTATAACAAAATGTGTAAAAACCATAGCATGCACGAAATTGGACATACTTAGGCTGTCATATTAGTGCTAAAACGATTACTTCTCAATTGGCTTTAAAATATATTTTTTATAGAACATTAAAGATGCATGCTGAAATATAACATGTGGCTGTTTCTTTACAGCACCAACAGTTATCCAATAGTTTGTTGATTATACACATTATTATGTATAGGACAGTTTATTCTCGAACTAATTTTCATTGTACAAACATGGGCAAAATTTTAGAGTAAGAAGTAATTTACTTTGAATATGCTGCATTGATTTTACGTCCAGATTAATCAAAACAATCCAGCTCATCAACTTCTAAATATGAAAACACATAAAACTATATATAAGGTTTGATAGCTTTGATCAAGTTTGGATATAATGTAAATTCCATGAAAGAAAATATCTAATGCACCTAAAAAACCAGTAATATATGAACAACAAATTTTCAGCTACTATATTTGAATACAAATGACTTCATAATATTTGTAAGATAAGAAAATATAGGAAAAAATCCATAACATATGCATCTGTATCGATTACCATTAACGCATCAGTAAATGTTGGTATAAAAGAACCATGCAAATCCAATACATAAGCAGGAACTTACAACAATAAAAAAGGATTTTTATTTCCTCACCAAATTTGAATTAGTCAAAGAATCATGAAGAAAATGGGTATTTTAATGGTAAGCTGATGGACTGGATGAGATATAATTTTATACCAAATTGATTTCAGTGAGTAATTAATAAATGAGCAATGAAAAGATTAAACAATGGCTCAAATCACAACGATGGTATACTAAATAAGAAGGTGTCAAAATTGGGGGGAAATAATGGGCATAAAATATGAAGTTTCCTTATTCAAAATAAAAAAGGCAAACTTAGATTCTACCAAATTGGATGGATGCAAAATAACTTTATACTAAATAATTACGAAAAAAGCTTACATACTTTTTTTCTTGCAAATAACCATTGGGCTGGATTGAGTTATAAGAAAATAAGAACATAATTTATTTTACACAAATTATTTATTCTAACTTGGCATTGTCATACGATAATAGTTTATATATGTTATCAATCATATTTCATATGGTGCACAGACTACAAAAGGAAACAAAATTTCAAAGAAGGAAAGCTTTCTGAAGTACAACAGTGTAACAACTCGGAAATCCGAGCCAATTTAAATTTTTTATTTTGGCTACTTTAGCGAATTTTGAATATTTAAAATGAATTATTTTAAATAGTAACGACGAGAAATTTATTTTGAATAGAATTCGAACGTATATACTTATTTGAATCGTCGTTAGAATATAAATAATTTTTATAATTATAAAAGGAATTGAAAATGGCGCGGTAGTTCGATAATTTGATTTCAAATTTCAATTGAACATACCGGGTGCAAAACAAACCGGATTTTAGCGAAACCAAAAATATTTGAATCTAATTGAGAATATCTTTCCAACAAATCCGGGAAATCAAAATTTCATAGCAGGGATAAAAAGATATGTCCATTTGAAATTTTAGAATAGTTGCTATGGAATTTCGGCCCTTAAAAATGGGAATTTTACAAACAACCTCGGATTTCGACGAAACCACTTTTGTTGGATCCATGGTGTCAAGTTATTGCTAGATTCCAATTTTCATAATTTTTCGAATCAATATGTGAGCGTGGCAAAGGAAAACGCGTTTGACCAGTTTCAATTGATTTTAATCGACTGGAAATTGGCCATTTTTCTAACGGTCTCAGAATTCGTCGAAATTAGTTTTGTTAGGACCGTCTCATCCATAAAAAGCTAGAAAATATTTTTCTAGAATTTTTCGAGTTAGTATGTGACCCCAATAAATTGAAATGCGCGTTCAAATTCAATATATAGAGTTATATGTTGAATTTGACGAAAACTGATCGAAACGATCGAATCAGCCTATGATACATATCCCATTGTGTTCGGAATGGGGGTAATCAGCTATGGACGACAGGCGGTGGGTCTTGTTTCGAGGTCGAAAATAAAAGTTGCTTTTTGGAATTAAATAAAATAAAATGAAACCTCTCTCTCCTCTACCCCTTACTTCCTCTCAGCCCCCCGTTCATTTCTAATCGAAAAAAAGAAGAAAAAAAGGGAGAAAGGGGAATCACGCCCAACGCGATACCCACCGCCGCTGCCCCATCTACGGAGCGCCGCCGACCACGACCGAAACCCCCCCGTTTCTTCTCGTCCCGATCTTCTCCTCTCCCCCCTTCTGAAAACCGCGCTTACCCTCCTCCACCGCATCCCGTGCTTCCTGCACCGATCCTAGCGCCGTCGGCTCAAACCAAGCACCCCCGTAATTCAAAATCGATTTTTTCTTCAAAGCAAGGTGAGTTTTTTTTATATTTATTCAATTTAATCAATACAAATTTGAATACATGATCTGAAATCAGTTTAGTTCATAGAAAAATAAGATCATTGTTAGTCAAATGATTTTTGGTATAAAAGATTTCGAATTGAAAACATTTTTCCTATAAGAAAGGTTAGATTTTTAGTTAGCAAAAGCTAAGATTTTCATAATGGAAAAGGAGTGATTTTTATACATATAAAGTGAAGATAAAAATTTGATTTTTCTTTATAATATAGAAAGGTTAAAAATATAATTTTTATATAATGAAGAAGTTAAAAATATGATTTTTATATTATATAGATAGTAAAATTTTGATCTTTATATATGTCACGAAGGAAAGGATTGATTTTTATTATATATATGTTGAAATAAAAATGTGATTTTCATTTATTAGAATAAAGTGATAAAAATATAACTTTTATTATAAACAGCGGAAAAAGAACTGCATTGGAATTTCCAGCAAATCCAGACAGTTCAGCAGTTCAAAAGCAAAGCACGGCGGAGTGGAACCCTCTGTGAGAACTTCTCACTTTAAATTTTCTTTTCTAGTTAAAAATATATACTAGGATGCAGACGGTGCTTAGTAGCACCTGACACCCGTCGTCCACAGACCATGGATGGCTTGTATGTTTGATTGTTTGTTGTGGTGAAAATTGATTGTGTGATGTGAAATGAAATAAATTATTTATATAGTTAAAAATATTTTATCGTTAAAAATATAATTTTTAACGGGTATGTGAATAAATAAAAATCTGTGTGTTGATTTGAAACCCCACACGGGTATTGGGATGATATTTGGTATACACTAATCCCAATTATTTCATTGTATGTCGATTGATTGGTCGACAGACTGTGTGAGCGTTAATTATTTATATTTGATGCTTATGCAGTTGTGTGGTGCACTTTGGATGATGGAATTGTTGTAATAAACAATGAAATGTTCTTCTGTCTGCGTTCCGGTGTGTGTTGTTCTCATCTCAATCCCGGATTTCCTACACGGGGAAGTTCGGGTCGTTACAGAGTGGTATCAGAGCTTTGGTTTACAGAGCTCGAGGACAAGACACATTAGAACCATACGAAAGAATTCATCATATATTGGATTAGTAATATCCAATTAGAATTACTCGTTAGAGATAGGATCAGTAGTATCCTAGAACGAGTGTGAAGAGTATATTTTTCAAATGAAAACAATCTTGTTTTGAAATTTAAACCAGTTTATACGTATTTGAGTATTTATTTGTATTGAATTTGGACAATCGAGTATATAAAGGTTGCATATACGCGTCATGAACGTATATTCGAAGTTTTAATATACTGGATAGATATAGAATCACACTCTAGTCGCCCGGACATGATTCTGATGATGGCGTGCCATCACCAGTAATTATTTTCGTGTATCAAAGGTGTTATATCTATATATTTCCATTAGACTGGTGTGAGAACCAAAAATATAGATAGATTTATTGTAACAACCCGGAATTTTGGAACTAATTATAAAAAAAAAAATCATTTTAAGGAAATTTTGACAGAAAATGCGTCAGAATTTAAAAATTTCAAAAAAAAAAAAAAATTTACATTTTTATAAAAAAAAATGAAATATGTTTTAAAATAAATGTTAGTCTTTATTTAAATGTAAGAACATAAAAATGATTTATTAGACTAATAAAAATATCGCCTTGATTAGAAATGATGATTAAATCAAATTGACAATTTTGGTTAAGAAATTGGTTAGACAAACAAACAACATTTTTATAAACGTCACATTAGTGAAAAAGAACAACATTCTTGTCAAGACTTGATTAGTGAATTTAAATACTCATTTTGGGTTAATATGTTAGTGAGTTAGAAATGAACCTTTTTATTCATTGAAAGGGATTAATTGGAAAATGAACATTTTGATTTATTTAAAAAAAATTGATAAACAAAATCACTATTTTTGTTTGAATCAAAAGTTAACAAACAAATTTTCATTTTTGTTTGTGTATTGAAAGTCAACATACAAGATTATCATTTTTATTCATATTAAGAGAATGAAATGAAAGAATATATTTTGTCATTTGAAAATAAAGGACAAGTTTTTTAACTTTACTTTGTTTACAAAATAAAACACCAATTTTTACCTTTATTTTGTTTATAAAATAAAAAGCAAGTTTTAATCTTTTATTTTGTTTACAAAATAAAATGCTAATTTTAATCTTTAATCCTGTTTACAAAATAAAATACGAGCTTTACCTTTATTTTTGCGAACATAATAAAATGCATATTTGAAATGTCATTTATGACAATTGACCTATTAGAATCACCACTTATGATAAAGCTCAAAGGGTCATTTATGTTGAGTTATAATCACCATGTATGTTAGTATTCAAAATGACATTTATGTTGAGTTAAAAAATACCACTTATGCTAGGATTCAAAATGTCAACTTTTATGTTTGTTCATATTCAAAATACCCTTTTTGTTTGAACAAAGTATAAATAAATAAAAAAATGTCAAAATCTAAATTAACATTTGTCAATTTAATAAAAAGTTAATCTTTTGTTTACAATTTTTATATAAACAAAAATGTCTAAATCAAAATTTACATTTGTTAATTATATAAAAGTTTATCTTTTGTTTACGTTTTACGATGTAAACATAAATGATTAAATAAATTTTATATTAAATAGGAAGATGTAAAAATAAGATTTTACATTAAAATAAAAATGTGAAAATAGGAAGATTGGAAATAACGAAACTATAATAAATGTTGAATTAATACAATAAAACAAACCAGTTAATTTTGAAATTGGAATATAATGTCGGAATTTAGTATAATGAAATTTTCCTAATAGTTTATTTCAAGTATAAAAAGAAATGTGAAATGAGACATTATGTTAACTTTGTCATGTTTGGAAGGAATGATTAATGAATTGATTGTTTTACAAAGATTAATTGCTCAATTAAAAATGTTAGAAAATTGAATTTGAGATGTATGACACAGGTAATTTATTCCTATGTTAGACTAGGATTAGATGGGTAATTAAATTAAGGATAAATGAAATTGAATACTGTATTCATTTAATTAACCTTTGAAATTTGAATAAATAAAAGGGAAAAATTTAAAACCATTCATACCTTTAATTTATTTCCTTTTGGTTCTCTATTCATATCCATTCTTTTACCGCTTCATTTATATTTCTTATTCCTATGTATTTATCCTAATTTCCATTCATTCTTAGAACCACTCCCATTCTTTTTCTTCCTCTTCATATTTACCGTTCCTCTTCGATTTTATCTCCAATTAATCCTCAAATCTACGCAGTATCTTCACAAATTTATAATAGCCAAATTTCTAAGCGATGTCAGTTCTTCGATTTCAACGAACGGTGACTCCAGAAGCGGGGCGCAGGGAGAGAGACGATCGATGATGGGTTCTGTGAATTGAACGAAGATGGAAGAAAGGATTAGAGAAATAAAGTTGCAATGGACTCGTCATGGTGAACTCTACAACACAGACCAGATCTGAAACGGACTGATCTACAATTTTTGAAAATTCAAAAACCATCGGTGAGAATTCTAACTCACATCAAAAGGATTTATAAAATTATATTTATTCGATGTAGAAAAACGGGTTATGCGATAAAATTGTTCATGTGATGAAATCAGATCTGTGACTGAAATTATTGTTTGTTGTTTGTATTGATTGCGATGCTGATGTTGTTTAAATCATGCTGCGTTAACAATAAAGTATCATTGTCATTGGTTCATGTTATGTTGGCATTAAAATAACCTTTTTATTAGGATGGTTTTATTAGAATCTTCATGGTAGATAAAGTAAACGTCTTTGTTCGAAATCTTCATGTTAGAAAAATAAACAAATTTGTCATTTATGTTATATTAGAAAATTTTGTTATCTTGTTAGAAGTGTTTTATTTATTTATTTTTTATTAGAAAAAAAATATGTCATTTTGTTATAAAATGTTTTAGGAAAATAAAAATCTCAATTTTATTAGACAACGTCATGTTGAAATAGAACTTGTCATTTTTATTGAATTAGTATTGACTAAATAAAAATGTTCATTTTTATTAAATTAGCATGGTTAAAATCAAACTATCATTTTGGTCAATTAACGTTATGTTAAAATATAAACATCGCTTTGGTCAAAACAAAATAAAATGTAAAGTTAGAATAAAATAAAATTTTGTGTCATAAAATGTAAAGTTAGAATAAAATATCGTTTGTTACAAAAATGTAATGTTAGATTTAAGAACATTTTCTCATTTAAGTTAGAAAAGTTATGTTGCATATAAAAGAGAACATTTTCTCATTTAAGTTAGAAAATGTTAACATATGAAATCATTTTTTTGACATTAGGATACGTAAAATAAAAAGAATGGATTTTAATAGTTGAAAAATCATGTATGTCATATATGTTTAATTGGAATGGATAGATTATATATGTCATGTATGTGTGATTTGAATTGACAAATCATAATCGTCATATGTGTTTAATTATAGTTGAAAAATCATGTATGTCGTAAATGTTTAATTAGAATAAACATGCCATTTTTTATTAGGGATATATTATGTAAGATAAATTTGTCATTTATGACTGAATTCGTCATTTATGTAAAAATTTAACTTGTCATTTATGTGAAGATTGAAATTGTCATTTATGTCAACATGAATTTGTCTATTCATGTTGAGAGGAGTTTGTCCTTCAAGTTAAATTACTATAATGTCATTTATTAAAAATGTCATTAAATTAGAATGACATTAACACTGGAATGTCACTAGATTAGAATGTTATTAAGTTAGAATGTCATTAGATAAAAAGGGCCATTAGAATACATAGTATGGTGTATGTAAATAAATATTCATTTATATGATATTTGAAACGTAGAAAAATGTTAACATATAAAATACTCTTTTATATGATATAAGAAAATAAACTTATTTTCATAGTTAATGTCACAATAGGAATGCAACCTTATTTCCAGCGTTTATGTAAAAATATGAGTGTTGGTATATTTTTAGCGCGTTAAGTGAAAGTAGAAAATAAATATATTTTCATTGTTTAAGTTAAAATAAGATTGATAACTTATTTTTAGCGAGTTAGGTAAATTTAGAAAATAATTATAACTTCATTATTGTTAATAAAATAAGAATGCAAACTTAATTGCATTGTTTATTATAAAATATAAATGCAACATTATTCTCATTGTTTTGATAAAAATATGAATGCAAACATTATTTACACTTTTTGATAAAATACAAATGCAAACTTTATTTGCATCGTTTTGTTAAAGTATGAATGAAACTTTATTTTTATTGTTTTGATAAAAATATGAATGAAACTTTATTTTTTTATTTACATAAAAATATGAATGCAACTTTATTTTTATTGTTATGTCAAAACATGAATGCAAGTTTATTTTAAGCATTTTTAAGTAAAATATGTAAATAAATATATTCGTAGCGTTTCTGATTAAAAATATAAAAAATTTATATATGGATATTGCACATGAAAGTTGTACATGAAAGTGAATATATAATTAGCGTTATTGAGGAACTTGAAATATTTTCATTATTTACTCAATTAATGGAATTAATGGACGATTTAATTAAGAAGATTGCACATTTAAAAAGGATGAAATAAAAAGTTTAAATTGGTAAGATTTCATTCCAATTATAATAATGAAGATTTGAATTGAAAAATCTCGTTTTTATGTTAACTTGTAAATTTAGAAGATTTGATTTTAAACTTTAACATAAATGGATTAATTGAGGAAGATTTCATTTAATATTAAAATGGTAAGTTTTTGATATAACAATTGAAACATTTTGGGAATAGTTTTATGATATTAATATGGAAAGATTAATGTTTACTGAAATGAAAGGATAAGTAAAAGAATGAAAGATATTTTAGAAATTAGATATTCTAAAATATGAAATGTTTTAAAATAATACTTTTAAGAGATAATTATAATGATAATTATTAATTGTACCTGGACACGAGGTTAGGTCACATTTATGGCGGAAGTCTGCCCGGAACCAACCGGCATATCCAGCAGCCATAAATGTTGGGCCTAATGTGAGAGGTCCAAGTGCGCAAATACGAATTGGGTCAAGACACGAGATTAAGCCCAACCTGTGGTAGAAGTCTGCCCGGAACCAACCGGCATATCCAGCATCCACAAGTTGTAGGCCTAATGTGAGAGGTCTGGCCCGCTATTAAATAATAAAATGTAAAGGTAAACATAATAAATGGATAAGGAAAATGAATTGGGCTATTCAGTCCATTTTAAAATAGTAACTCCATTTTAACCCGTATAAATTATGTTATACATTTTATAAAGGAAATCGAAGATGATTAATATTTTATATAAGATTAAATGAAATACTCTGAAATAAATGATGTCTAATTATATATATTAAATGGGAAATTTATGAAATTTAAATTTGGGTTTATCGTGAATTATGTTTTAAATAACATTTATTCTTTAACCCGAATTTATGATAGAATTAATTCCCTAAAATTTGAATAATCATTTAATAATGACTTTGGAAGATTAAAACTAAATAAAATTTTAATTAAATCTTTAATTAGATTGAAAGGGAATTAAGTAGTTAAGATCACTGAATTAAGAAAGTGATCGAAAATGGAAAATGAACCATAAAGCAATGAATATTTTCATGTTATAAATGAATAAATGAATGAAAACATGAAATGGTTATATTATTTATATATTTTATATAAATAAAAGTAATGAAACTTTTATTTACATCTCATATGCGAATAAAAAGAATGAAAATAAGAATGAAATTTTTATTTACTTTTCACATGTAAATAAAAAGATGAAAGTAAGAATGAAACTTTTATTTACTTTTCACATGTAAATAAAAAGATGAAAGTAAGAAGGGAATTTTTATTTACATTTGACATGCGAATAAAAAGATATAAATATGAAATGAAACATGATTTAGAAGCATGAACCGCATATGAAAATTTAACATGTTCTAAAAAGCATGGAGTCGCATATGAAATGCATAATCAAGAAACCGCATATGAAATAAAAATTCATGTTTAGGGTAGTATTACTGCATATGTAATGAATGGACGATATATTTATATGCATGAAATAAATGGACAATATTTATACGCATGAAATGAATGGACGATATTTATATTTATAAAAGAATAAATAACGATATAGAATGGTTTGCAAATTTATATATGCGAGAATTATTTGGAAAGTCCGAGTTTACTCTCATTCCAAATAATGATACGACGTTCGAAGAGTTGAAGACGGTGATTGAAGACCGACGATCTTCACATCGAATGGGTGTGTTGCTATTGAGACCCATGAGAGGAGTAGCTACCTTGAAGCGGCGACAGTAGTAGCCGTCCGGACGTAGCGTTGATTTGTACGGATTTGACTTTCGCTCAGACCCAGAGCATAAGTTTATAAATGGAATGTATGTCTGACGTTGTAGTCCTTTATACTACATTCGTTGATCTCTCTTAATATATATCTGTTTGGTGGTTAACACCCTTCTCTGATACGTACGAGCTTAGGGGTTATATATTGGTAGAAATCAATGGTATAGTATGGACTGACAATGTGGCATGCTAAGATGCATTGATCAAGGCTTTTGTTGAAAAGCAGGCCTTGTGGTTGATGATCAAAGCACGGCCTGTTTAGGCGTAGCTTTGTGTATAGCGTGACTTCGCGAGCCTCACACCCTGGTATGAGTCAAAAACGGGATATGGACTGCAGGGAGTGCACACGTTTCTTTCTAGCTAGAGTGGTGTCAGCGACCTACCAGCCCTGACATTTTACTTATGTGGATGATGGATTTTGAGGCGCCTCGTTATTTTTATAGGCCGTTGGTGGTCATACTATAGGTCCAAAGGGACCGGGAAGCGTGTGTTCAGGCATAACTAATCCACTGCCCATAGGCGGGGACCGGCCCTGAAGATCCAAGGGTTCACTGCGGGGGATCCTGAGGCATTTGCTAGAGTGTCTCAAATCGGAGAGGATCTTGCCCCTAGCCTCGACTCATGATGGAATCCAAATTTCCAATACGCCCTTGCGGTTTTGATTGTAGAACTAGTATTGGCGACATGCTATATGGTAACCATGCCGTCTAGGATTGATACTTATGATTCAAATCTTTTTATTAAAACATATATACACTAATAATAATATCAAATCCGTTTTATACGTATCAAGCATCTTTTGACCATTATAAGGTAAAACCCTATCCTCTGGTGTGCGTTGCATTGTGTGATGGGACTTGGGTCTTATAATGGTTTCATTTTTCAAAAAAGACATTGCGTTATTTCTCGATTTACTTTGGTTTATGCACTGGCAATCCATAGGAGTAAACCCGTTCCGCGAAAGTGGCGTGGTCCTTGGATTTGTCTTATTAGTTATATTAGTTTAGAATTCTCACACCAGTCCCATGACTGACTCGTAGTTTGTTTCACTTTGCAAACTCGGGTGCCCTCTTTTCCACACGGGCAGTCGAGTAGCTTTTTGCAGACATCTCTCTCTTTAGCAGGATCCTGGATCGAAGCCTAAAGCTGTGTCCAGAGCTTAGAAGTCTTCCGCTGTTTAATGTGTTAAATCTTTTGTAATTTATCTTCCGCTGTAATATATTTATTCGATGTACTCTGATATTCTGTACTCTGATGTTATATTATTGTAATGTAATAAAAGTTTGTTGTTATTGTTCTAATGTTTTGTATTCCCAAAGTTAACGTATGCGAGTTTTGAACGGTCTTGGTCGATTTTGCGATCGATTAAGGTCGGGCAAAATCCGTGTCGTTACAGGTGGTATCAGAGCTCTGGTTAGCTCAAATCTTTGGGGTACAACTCGTTAGAACTGAACAAAAGACTCATCAGAGATTGGATTAGTAATGTCCAATAAGAATACTCATTAGAGATAGGATCAGCAGTATCCTAGAATGAGAATACTCATTAGAGATGGGGTTAGTAATGCCCTAGAATGAGTTCAGAGTGATAAGCTTATGATTAGCGTATTTTTGATTATATAATCTATTTTTGAAAATATGATTTTTAAATATATAAAAAAGTATGTATATTTGATAAGTTAGCCAACAAATGAAATTAATTAAAGTAAAATTAAAATTTAGTTAGTTAATTAAACAACTTTTAGCCTAGTTCCTTTTCGAGGACGAAAAGATTTTAAGTGGGGGAGATTGTAACAACCCGGAATTTTGGAACTAATTATAAAAAAAAACATTTTAAGGAAATTTTGACAGAAAATGCGTCAGAATTTAAAAATTTCAAAAAAAAAAAAAGAAAAGAAAAAGAATTTACATTTTTATTTAAAAAAAAAATGAAATATGTTTTAAAATAAATGTTAGTCTTTATTTAAATGTAAGAACATAAAAATGATTTATTAGACTAATAAAAATATCGCCTTGATTAGAAATGATGATTAAATCAAATTGACAATTTTGGTTAAGAAATTGGTTAGACAAACAAACAACATTTTTATAAACGTCACATTAATGAAAAAGAACAACATTCTTGTCAAGACTTGATTAGTGAATTTAAATACTCATTTTGGGTTAATATGTTAGTGAGTTAGAAATGAACCTTTTTATTCATTGAAAGGGATTAATTGGAAAATGAACATTTTGATTTATTTAAAAAAAAAATTGATAAACAAAATCACTATTTTTGTTTGAATCAAAAGTTAACAAACAAATTTTCATTTTTGTTTGTGTATTGAAAGTCAACATACAAGATTATCATTTTTATTCATATTAAGAGAATGAAATGAAAGAATATATTTTGTCATTTGAAAATAAAGGACAAGTTTTTTAACTTTACTTTGTTTACAAAATAAAACACCAATTTTTACCTTTATTTTGTTTATAAAATAAAAAGAAAGTTTTAATCTTTTATTTTGTTTACAAAATAAAATGCTAATTTTAATCTTTAATCCTGTTTACAAAATAAAATACGAGCTTTACCTTTATTTTTGCGAACATAATAAAATGCATATTTGAAATGTCATTTATGACAATTGACCTATTAGAATCACCACTTATGATAAAGCTCAAAGGGTCATTTATGTTGAGTTATAATCACCATGTATGTTAGTATTCAAAATGACATTTATGTTGAGTTAAAAAATACCACTTATGCTAGGATTCAAAATGTCAACTTTTATGTTTGTTCATATTCAAAATACCCTTTTTGTTTGAACAAAGTATAAATAAATAAAAAAATGTCAAAATCTAAATTAACATTTGTCAATTTAATAAAAAGTTAATCTTTTGTTTACAATTTTTATATAAATAAAAATGTCTAAATCAAAATTTACATTTGTTAATTATATAAAAGTTTATCTTTTGTTTACGTTTTACGATGTAAACATAAATGATTAAATAAATTTTATATTAAATAGGAAGATGTAAAAATAAGATTTTACATTAAAATAAAAATGTGAAAATAGGAAGATTGGAAATAACGAAACTATAATAAATGTTGAATTAATACAATAAAACAAACCAGTTAATTTTGAAATTGGAATATAATGTCGGAATTTAGTATAATGAAATTTTCCTAATAGTTTATTTCAAGTATAAAAAGAAATGTGAAATGAGACATTATGTTAACTTTGTCATGTTTGGAAGGAATGATTAATGAATTGATTGTTTTACAAAGATTAATTGCTCAATTAAAAATGTTAGAAAATTGAATTTGAGATGTATGACACAGGTAATTTATTCCTATGTTAGACTAGGATTAGATGGGTAATTAAATTAAGGATAAATGAAATTGAATACTGTATTCATTTAATTAACCTTTGAAATTTGAATAAATAAAAGGGAAAAATTTAAAACCATTCATACCTTTAATTTATTTCCTTTTGGTTCTCTATTCATATCCATTCTTTTACCGCTTCATTTATATTTCTTATTCCTATGTATTTATCCTAATTTCCATTCATTCTTAGAACCACTCCCATTCTTTTTCTTCCTCTTCATATTTACCGTTCCTCTTCGATTTTATCTCCAATTAATCCTCAAATCTACGCAGTATCTTCACAAATTTATAATAGCCAAATTTCTAAGCGATGTCAGTTCTTCGATTTCAACGAACGGTGACTCCAGAAGCGGGGCGCAGGGAGAGAGACGATCGATGATGGGTTCTGTGAATTGAACGAAGATGGAAGAAAGGATTAGAGAAATAAAGTTGCAATGGACTCGTCATGGTGAACTCTACAACACAGACCAGATCTGAAACGGACTGATCTACAATTTTTGAAAATTCAAAAACCATCGGTGAGAATTCTAACTCACATCAAAAGGATTTATAAAATTATATTTATTCGATGTAGAAAAACAGGTTATGCGATAAAATTGTTCATGTGATGAAATCAGATCTGTGACTGAAATTATTGTTTGTTGTTTGTATTGATTGCGATGCTGATGTTGTTTAAATCATGCTGCGTTAACAATAAAGTATCATTGTCATTGGTTCATGTTATGTTGGCATTAAAATAACCTTTTTATTAGGATGGTTTTATTAGAATCTTCATGGTAGATAAAGTAAACGTCTTTATTCGAAATCTTCATGTTAGAAAAATAAACAAATTTGTCATTTATGTTATATTAGAAAATTTTGTTATCTTGTTAGAAGTGTTTTATTTATTTATTTTTTATTAGAAAAAAAATATGTCATTTTGTTATAAAATGTTTTAGGAAAATAAAAATCTCAATTTTATTAGACAACGTCATGTTGAAATAGAACTTGTCATTTTTATTGAATTAGTATTGACTAAATAAAAATGTTCATTTTTATTAAATTAGCATGGTTAAAATCAAACTATCATTTTGGTCAATTAACGTTATGTTAAAATATAAACATCGCTTTGGTCAAAACAAAATAAAATGTAAAGTTAGAATAAAATAAAATTTTGTGTCATAAAATGTAAAGTTAGAATAAAATATCGTTTGTTACAAAAATGTAATGTTAGATTTAAGAACATTTTCTCATTTAAGTTAGAAAAGTTATGTTGCATATAAAAGAGAACATTTTCTCATTTAAGTTAGAAAATGTTAACATATGAAATCATTTTTTTGACATTAGGATACGTAAAATAAAAAGAATGGATTTTAATAGTTGAAAAATCATGTATGTCATATATGTTTAATTGGAATGGATAGATTATATATGTCATGTATGTGTGATTTGAATTGACAAATCATAATCGTCATATGTGTTTAATTATAGTTGAAAAATCATGTATGTCGTAAATGTTTAATTAGAATAAACATGCCATTTTTTATTAGGGATATATTATGTAAGATAAATTTGTCATTTATGACTGAATTCGTCATTTATGTGAAAATTTAACTTGTCATTTATGTGAAGATTGAAATTGTCATTTATGTCAACATGAATTTGTCTATTCATGTTGAGAGGAGTTTGTCCTTCAAGTTAAATTACTATAATGTCATTTATTAAAAATGTCATTAAATTAGAATGACATTAACACTGGAATGTCACTAGATTAGAATGTTATTAAGTTAGAATGTCATTAGATAAAAAGGGCCATTAGAATACATAGTATGGTGTATGTAAATAAATATTCATTTATATGATATTTGAAACGTAGAAAAATGTTAACATATAAAATACTCTTTTATATGATATAAGAAAATAAACTTATTTTCATAGTTAATGTCACAATAGGAATGCAACCTTATTTCCAGCGTTTATGTAAAAATATGAGTGTTGGTATATTTTTAGCGCGTTAAGTGAAAGTAGAAAATAAATATATTTTCATTGTTTAAGTTAAAATAAGATTGAAAACTTATTTTTAGCGAGTTAGGTAAATTTAGAAAATAATTATAACTTCATTGTTGTTAATAAAATAAGAATGCAAACTTAATTGCATTGTTTATTATAAAATATAAATGCAACATTATTCTCATTGTTTTGATAAAAATATGAATGCAAACATTATTTACACTTTTTGATAAAATATAAATGCAAACTTTATTTGCATCGTTTTGTTAAAGTATGAATGAAACTTTATTTTTATTGTTTTGATAAAAATATGAATGAAACTTTATTTTTTTATTTACATAAAAATATGAATGCAACTTTATTTTTATTGTTATGTCAAAACATGAATGCAAGTTTATTTTAAGCATTTTTAAGTAAAATATGTAAATAAATATATTCGTAGCGTTTCTAATTAAAAATATAAAAAATTTATATATGGATATTGCACAAGAAAGTTGTACATGAAAGTGAATATATAATTAGCGTTATTGAGGAACTTGAAATATTTTCATTATTTACTCAATTAATGGAATTAATGGACGATTTAATTAAGAAGATTGCACATTTAAAAAGGATGAAATAAAAAGTTTAAATTGGTAAGATTTCATTCCAATTATAATAATGAAGATTTGAATTGAAAAATCTCGTTTTTATGTTAACTTGTAAATTTAGAAGATTTGATTTTAAAATTTAACATAAATGGATTAATTGAGGAAGATTTCATTTAATATTAAAATGGTAAGTTTTTGATATAACAATTGAAACATTTTGGGAATAGTTTTATGATATTAATATGGAAAGATTAATGTTTACTGAAATGAAAGGATAAGTAAAAGAATGAAAGATATTTTAGAAATTAGATATTCTAAAATATGAAATGTTTTAAAATAATACTTTTAAGAGATAATTATAATGATAATTATTAATTGTACCTGGACACGAGGTTAGGTCACATTTATGGCGGAAGTCTGCCCGGAACCAACCGGCATATCCAGCAGCCATAAATGTTGGGCCTAATGTGAGAGGTCCAAGTGCGCAAATACGAATTGGGTCAAGACACGAGGTTAAGCCCAACCTGTGGTAGAAGTCTGCCCGGAACCAACCGGCATATCCAGCATCCACAAGTTGTAGGCCTAATGTGAGAGGTCTGGCCCGCTATTGAAACACCCCACCTCTGTTAGGGTCACTCTCAAAGGGAATGCCCTAATTTTGGTGGAGGTTTATAAGTATAAGTCACAGATATACAAGACAGATATAAGAACACATATTTGTAAACAGCGGAAAAAAGAACAACTTTTATTTCATAAAGCAAATATGTGCTACAACAATATCACCATAATTGTCTTACATCTTTTCCAAAAACATAACATAACACTTTCATAATCTGTCTTGATTACTTTATTTAAAGAAGCATAAATAAAACGTAGATAAACTGCAAAAGCCCCATAGTGGATTGTCCAAAGCCATAGTTCAAAGCGAAAAAGTCCAAGCAATACATTTCTCTTCTTCAAGCTGGATGTTAAGGCTGGTCAAGCTGCTGTGTTCCCTCCCTGTGGACCTGGGGGGGGGGGGGGGGGACGGAAGAAAAGAAGACGAAAGAAAAGTAGAGTCATACATAAAGCCTGAGTAAGTCTAGTACTATTCTGTCTATGAATAAAGAACTGGGTATGATAAGTATAAACAAGAAGTGGGAAAGCATTATAACTTGGTTAAGTTGTCTAGGGTCGAATATACTATCGTACCCCAAGTTAATCTCTGAACCCCTATAAACTAGTTTCCAACTGGCACCCCATAATCAGGGTGAAGTGATCCATTTTATAATGATCGGCTCCTACTCGCATAGTTACATGTGTCTTACGGCCCCCGATATTGTAGTTACCTATGCTGGTCCCACCATGGGGTGTATCAAGTCCCATGATGGCGGCCCGACACAATCCTAGAATGCACAGGTATGCTACTGGTGTCCAGTGCCTTATTTTTCTGCGTCGGAGTGTGTGCACGCCCGCACCCCGTTAGAACCTACACTGCTACACCACCGCCGTCGATTTGACCTCTTACAATCAGCCCAGTAATCGTGCCCCACCCTGCCTAGTTTCAGGGTATCCTGATACACCTTCTAGGGTTACTGCTGAAAAGGGTCCCCCGTTACTAGGTTTTCTATCTCTAGCCAACATGCTAAGTTGGTTAAGTGTTTTCTAACCTAACCCCCACCAGTCCGTTTAGTTTAGCATGTTCCATTTTGATTAAGTCTTTAGTTCACTTAATCCTAACAATCCTGACTCAGCCTTAATTGTCTTATTAAAGCCTTGACCTCTCACATTAGACAGGTATTGTTGTGGCTGCCTGTTGCCGGTTGGTTCCGGGCAGTCTTACGCCACAACTTATTCTAACCTCGGGTCCTTACTGGGCTCCATGTTTAACCTCCCACATTGGATAGGTATTGTTGTGACTACTGGACAGCCGGGCGGTTCCGGGCAGGTTTACATCACAACTCAATCCAACCTCGGGTTAAACACATCGTATGTTCTACATTTACATATTTTGTCTTTCTTCTTTATTTTCTTATATGTAAATATTTGCGGCCCATTATTAAGTTAATGGTGTAAAGGTTACACCAATCATGGGCCCAACCCATACTTGAATTTGGGCCCTTCTATTTTATATTTTCATTCATTAGTAATTTTAACCCAACGTTATTTTCCCCCGTTTCACACGTCCGTTTATTATATATATGTTGGGCTTAGCCTTTTAAAGCCCAACTTAGTCATGCGAAAAGGGGAGGCTTAAAGCGTGGTTACATACACAAAGAGGGGAATGTGAATGCATGAACTTGCAATATGACGTTGGAAATACAAAATAGAAACTGGTGTACTTGCATAGTAGTGACATATACTTTGTTCATAAAGCATAAGTGACATGAATCAAACCATGTAAACATGTAGTTAAGTTAAGAATATCACTATCGACGCATAGGCTTAACTACAACATAAACCTATATTTTTATTTAGGCATAATGTCAAACATAAGCAAATCATGTTCATAAGACTACTACATGTTTACAAAGGTGCCTACTTTTGTGACTAATACAAAAGTATAGTTAAATTTGTTCACATAACCATGGCATAAATATGAAATCATGATTCTTACTTTAGTCATGCAAACTTGCAAAAAGGGATGAATCTAACCACATATGTCATCATATAATTCTTGTAAAATATAGACTTAATCATGGATTTCAATTATGCCAAATATCAATCATAGCCTAGCCATATTCATAAGTTTGCAAATAGGTTTTCTAGTACAAAAGCATGGCTTAATACATGATGCCCAATTTTCAACATAATTTCATATGGATTATGATAACCCAAACTTATTCCAATTACTTCACAAAAATGATGTTTGTATAAAAATACACATTATGATGGCATAGTAGCAAAGCCCCAAACTTGCATGAATTTCAATCAACTACATACATGTAACTTCAACATGGATTACATAATTTGCGAATATTCCAAACGTATACTTGCATAAAACTACCGCATGTAGTTTTTCATAATTGAATAACACAATTCAAGAATGTCATAGTAACGTACAAATATGAATTACTTTGTCGCCACAAATCAAGTATACAAACCAACACAATTATTTGTTCATACCAAAATAATACTCTACTTACAATGGTATGGCGAATTCTCCAATTTAGGGGTTTGGAGATACGATTCCTTTGTTGAATTGATTTGTTTAGGTTGCTTTAAGCTTTAGAATTTGCCTCCTAATTCTCTCTCCAATTGGTGGCTACTCCTAGTCGTTCCTCAACAACATGGCGGCTTTGTTCTTATTTTTGAATGAATAGATTAGGGTTAAGTCTAGGGTTGTTTTTATAGAGGTTATGAACTGATTAGGACCATTGATGTTGCCTGGATTGATCGTAGCCATTCATTCGGAAGAGAGATCAATTAGAGCCTGCCACCTAGCCCTAATGACAAAGCAGACCACAGAAAATCGACCAACATAGAATAGGCCAGCCAGGTTGGACTGGGTTCGACCTGGCTCTGGACCAGGTCGACATGCCTGTCGACAGCCCTATCGACAGCCCTGTCGACCTGGCTAGACCAGGTCGACAGCCCAGTCGACCTGGGTGCGTCAGGCGGGTGTTTTTCTGCCCTGGCCCATTGGGCCCCATAATTAATTTTAAACTGATTTTCTGAGTTATTTTATTCCGTTCGAATTTTAAACTTAATTCTCAAACTTCCGAAGGTCATATCTTCTTCATACGGACTCCGTTTTTCGAAAACTCGGACTCTATTTCGCGTATTTTTCCGAGACGAACGCAATGGCGTATCCCGTTTCCCTTAGTTCTTTGATTTGAAATTAATTATACTTTAATTTGTAAATTTCACAGTTATAGAATTCGCGGGGTGTTACATTCTCCCCCACTTAAAAGGATTTCATCCCCGAAATCTTCAAGTTAGGAGGAATGTATATCCTAACATCCAATCATCCATCTACTCATCCATCAAACACGAGCATCCATTGTCCTTAAAAGACTTCTAATGCTTCATGATCATATGCGAAGTGTGTGTGTGTATATGTACTTATCTAATGCAAAATCAGGCGGTCTACTGATTCAGTTGACCTCCTTAATGCGAATTATGTAAGTGCCATGAATCCATTATGTATGCAAATTTTCCTATTCATGATTCTACATGAGTGCACAATCATTCATTACAAATGCAACATCCATATGACAACACATTAATGTTCAACCATATACGAATGCAAACATATATGCATATGCAATATGAAGTGACTGAGCCGATCTAAAACCTAGATTGTGTGTGTATATGCAACCACGAGCAACCACTAGCAATCACTTGCAACCACTTGCAACTATCATCCATAACATGTTTCAATTACATGTTTCCATCCAAAGGTTTCTACCTAAAAGATAAGGTCGAGGAAATATACCTAAAAAGATAGATAAAAGCGCAACTTAAGAAAAAGGAAAGATCAAGGGTGTACCCTCGAACAGAAAAGGGTAGGCAGCGCGTATTCTAGCTTCAGTTTCCCAAGTTGCGTCTTCCTCGGCGTTGCTCCACTGAACTTTGACGAGCTTGACTTCGCGGTTGCGTAGCTTCTTCACTTCCGTTCCTAATATACGGGTTGGAACTTTTCTTATGGTTGCTTCGCGTTCCACTTCGGCCTCTTCTAGGATATTTGGCTCTACCACTTCAGCTGACTCATGTAGACATTTTCGGAGATGTGAAACATGAAAAACGTTGTGGACTCCAGCCAACTTCTCGGATAGCTCTAATCTATAGGCCATTTTCCCAATTTTCTCGATGATAGGGAATGGCCCTACGAACCTTGGTGCCAGTTTTCCTGTGGTTCCAAAACGAACAACGTTTCTTAGTGGTGATACCTTGAGAAAAACTCTGTCTCCAACCTCAAAATTAAGGTCGGTCCTTCTCTTGTCGGCATAGGACTTTTGTCTGTCTTGGGCCGTCTTCATCCTTCTTCGTATTAAGTCTACTTTCTCTGAAGTCTCTCGGATCATATCTGGTCCAAGTATGAGCTTATCAGTAGACTCCCACCAACAAGTGGGCGATCGGCACGGTCTTCCATATAAAGCTTCGAAGGGCGCCATTCCGATGGTTGCTTGATAGCTGTTGTTGTAGGCAAACTCCACCAAAGGAAGGTGGTCTTCCCATGTCCCTCCGAAGTCAAGGACGCATAGCCTTAAAAGGTCTTCCAAAACTCTGTTCACTCTCTCTGTTTGGCCGTCGGTTTGGGAATGATAGGCCGTGCTCAAGCATAACTGCGTTCCTACTGCTTCTTGCAGACTCCGCCAAAACTCACTGGTGAAGATGGGGTCTCGGTCACTAACAATGCTAGATGGTATTCCATGGAGTCGAACGATTTCCTTGAGGTAAAGTGATGCTAGGGATGAGGCAGTTCTTTTACTTTTGACAGGTAAAAAGTGGGCGCTTTTAGTAAGCCTATCCACTATTACCCAAATGCTAGTGTTGCCTCTCCTAGACCTAGGCAGCCCATCGATGAAGTCCATTGAGATGCTATCCCACTTCCACCGCGGGACCTCCAGAGGATGTAGTAGTCCGCCAGGCTTTTTCTGTTCCGCCTTAACCTGTTGGCACACCATACACTTAGAAACGAATTCTGCCACGTCCTTTTTCATACCGTTCCAGAAGAAAGTCCTTTTTATATCTTTGTACATTTTATCCCCGCCCGGGTGTATCGTCATCTTGGAGTGATGTGCTTCCTCAAGAACCTTCTTTACTAAATCTTTTGTTTGTGGGACGCATAGTCTTCCGTCTCGCCTTAGCAAACCATTATCGTCGATGGAGTATCTGTTGAGGTGACTTGAAGTCTCACCCCTAATTAGCCTATCAATCATTTCCACAAGCTGAGGGTCTTCGCGTTGTGCTGTCCCTACTAAGTCCACTAAAGCTGGGCGCACTTCGAGAGATGCTAACAAGCCTGGTACGAAATCGGAGGAGGGCCTAAAGTCGAAGCTGGCTATAAACTCTAGGCTTTGTCTTTCAACAAACAACGGGCTTAGGGTCAATTTCTTTCGGCTCAACGCGTCTGCCACTACGTTGCCTTTGCCCAGAGTGTAGGAGATTTCGAAATCGTACGAGGCAAGAAACTCCATCCATCTTTGTTGCCTCAAGTTAAGATCCTTCTGCGAGAAAAGATATTTCAACGATTTATGGTCAGTGTAAAGTTCGAACTTCTCACCTAGGAGATAGTGTCGCCAAGACTTGAGTGCAAAGACGATGGCGGCTAACTCAAGATCGTGGGTTGGGTAGTTCTTTTCGTGCACCTTCAACTGCCTCCCGCCATAAGCTACTACCCTTCTTGCATTAAGACGGCACCTAGCCCTGTCCCACATGCATCCGTATAAACAGTGAACATCTTGCTCCCATCTGGCAGCGTCAAAACTGGGGCTGTTGTAAGAGCCCTTTTCAGTCGTTGGAAAGCAAACTCGCAATCCAAATCCCAATTGAACACTAGATTCTTCTTAGTCAATTTCGTGAGCGGAGCTGAGATTTTCGCAAAATCTCTTATGAATTTTCTATAGAAACCTGCTAGTCCTAGAAAACTTCGGACCTCAGTCGCATTCCTTGGTGTCTTCCAATCCTGTACCGCCACTACCTTAGCAGGGTCCACTGCTAACCCTTGTTTGGATACTATGTGCCCAAGGAACCTCACCTCTTCTCTCCAAAAGTGGCATTTGGAGAATTTGGCTTTTAGTTGATGGACTCGCAAAGTTTCCATGATTGCCCTCAAGTGCTGAGCATGTTCCTCTTCACTCTTTGAGAAGATAAGGATGTCATCTACGAAGACCACTACAAATTTGTTGAGGAAATCTCTAAATACCCTACTCATTAGGTCCACGAAATAAGCAGGTGCATTTGTCAAGCCGAAAGGCATGACAAGCCATTCAAAGAAGCCGTCTGGGGTTCTGAATGCCGTTTTATCGATGCTATCTTCAGCCACCCTTAGCTGATGAAAACCGGTTGCTAAATCGAGTTGGGAGAAAACAGATGCTCCTACTAGTTGGTCAAACAAATCGTCAATTCTAGGGAGAGGGTGCCTATTCTTTTTCGTTAGCTTGTTGAGCTCCCTATAGTCAACACATAGACGGAGTGAACCATCCGCCTTTGTAGCGAACACCACCGGAGCGCCCCATTCTGAAATGCTCCTCCTAATGAACCCCTTTTCTAGAAGCTCTTTAATCTGTTTACTGAGCTCTTTCCTTTCTCGTGGAGCCATGTGTCTAACGGGTAACGCAACGGGCTTTGCATTATCTACAAGATATATGCGGAAGTCTATTTCCCGCTTCGGAGGCAAGCCCTTCACCTCTTCGAAGACATCCGGATATTCCCGGACCACTCTAACTGATTGCAAATTTTCAACAGAGGCATCTAGCGATTCAAGATAACTAAGCATAACCGCATACGAGGGATTACAAGAAATTTCCAAAGTATTACCGAGCTGGGTTAGGAGCCTAACAACCCTCTTCTCACAATCAAGGATGGCCCCATTACTGGATAGCCAATCCATACCCAAAATCAAACCATACCCTGAAAAGCCCAAAACAAAGGCACTACATTGAAATTCTACACTTAGAATAGAAATTTTCAATCCCAAACAGATCATAGACAATTGAGCTGGGCCCCCAATTGGGTTTGAAACAATTAAGGGGTCCTCTACCATACTAGTTTTTGGGTGCAGAGAATCTACTAAAGCAGACGAGATAAAGGAGTGTGATGCGCCAGAATCAAATAAAGTGCGAACGGGGTGATCATAAAGATAAACTACACTTTCTACAGAAGTATTTATACCTCGCTGTTGCAGAGGTGGCGCTTCTAGCACATGAACCTGTGCCCCTGGGGTGGATCCAGCCCTCTGTCCCTGTCCCCGTTTCGTTGGGCAGTCCTTAGCCCTGTGGCCTGTCTCACCGCAAGAAAAGCACCCACTATTCTCCTTGGCCTTCTTTTTCCGGCAGTCCTTTACTAAGTGCCCCACTTTGCCACAGAAATTGCACTTCCTCTTCTCTTTGTTGCCTTTCCCGCCCTTCTTAAAGTCTGTCTTCTTAGGCTGCAAACCCTCTTTCTTCTTGCCCTTATCCTCTTCATTCAGCAATGCCATTTGCACCAATCTTTCATACATGGCTCCCATGGGTATATGGGTCATGGCCAAACTGTGTAATGGCTCATTTAACCCTTTGACGAAACGGAGAGCCTTCTTGTGCGGGGTATTGACTAGGTCAAGCCCAAACCTAGCCAGCTCATCGAACTGATTCACATACTCTCTGACGGTCTTGTCCCCTTGCTTAAGAAATAAGAATTTTTCCAACTGCAAACTCCTTTCTGCATCTGAGAGAAATTTGGTCTCAAACCTTGCCCTAAAGTCCTCCCATGTCTCCACTGGTCTTTCAGCATTAGTGACTTCCCACCAGTAGGAAGCCTCGCCCTTCAATAGCCATACTGCCAATTGTACTTTTTGTCTATCTTCTACCTCAAAGATGATGAATAGGTCCTCCGTTTCTTTCAGCCAATTCCTAGCTTCCACGAAGGACTCAGTTCCATGGAAATCCCTTCCTCCCATAGCTTTAAAATCTTTACATATCTTAGCAAAAGTGTTTCCCCGAGGAGGAGGTGGAGGAAAAGGTGCCGCTGCAGCTGGATGATTTCCTGCAGCTGGGGGAGGAGGAATGGTAGGACCTGGCTGAGTGGCCCTTGCTTCTAAGAACCGTCTAAACCAACCAGGTATTGGCACCCCTTCTGGCAAGTTAAGATCTTCGGACATGCTGAAACAAAAAGGATAGGTTCAAAACGAAGGATAAGAGATAGTACCTATGGCTTTGGGGAGTGGACTTTGCCTTTTAAAATAAAATAATATTTTTCTTTTTAAAACTGCTTCTTTAAATTTCCTTTTTGAAAATAAATTTTCAAAACTTTTTATCTTATCTGGTAAACCTATGCTCTGATACCAAGTGAAACACCCCACCTCTGTTAGGGTCACTCTCAAAGGGAATGCCCTAATTTTGGTGGAGGTTTATAAGTATAAGTCACAGATATACAAGACAGATATAAGAACACATATTTGTAAACAGCGGAAAAAAGAACAACTTTTATTTCATAAAGCAAATATGTGCTACAACAATATCACCATAATTGTCTTACATCTTTTCCAAAAACATAACATAACACTTTCATAATCTGTCTTGATTACTTTATTTAAAGAAGCATAAATAAAACGTAGATAAACTGCAAAAGCCCCATAGTGGATTGTCCAAAGCCATAGTTCAAAGCGAAAAAGTCCAAGCAATACATTTCTCTTCTTCAAGCTGGATGTTAAGGCTGGTCAAGCTGCTGTGTTCCCTCCCTGTGGACCTGGGGGGGGGGGGGGGGGAACGGAAGAAAAGAAGACGAAAGAAAAGTAGAGTCAGACATAAAGCCTGAGTAAGTCTAGTACTATTCTGTCTATGAATAAAGAACTGGGTATGATAAGTATAAACAAGAAGTGGGAAAGCATTATAACTTGGTTAAGTTGTCTAGGGTCGAATATACTATCGTACCCTAAGTTAATCTCTGAACCCCTATAAACTAGTTTCCAACTGGCACCCCATAATCAGGGTGAAGTGATCCATTTTATAATGATCGGCTCCTACTCGCATAGTTACATGTGTCTTACGGCCCCCGATGTTGTAGTTACCTATGCTGGTCCCACCATGGGGTGTATCAAGTCCCATGATGGCGGCCCGACACAATCCTAGAATGCACAGGTATGCTACTGGTGTTCAGTGCCTTATTTTTCTGCGCCGGAGTGTGTGCACGCCCGCACCCCGTTAGAACCTACACTGCTACACCACCGCCGTCGATTTGACCTCTTACAATCAGCCCAGTAATCGTGCCCCACCCTGCCTAGTTTCAGGGTATCCTGATACACCTTCTAGGGTTACTGCTGAAAAGGGTCCCCCGTTACTAGGTTTTCTATCTCTAGCCAACATGCTAAGTTGGTTAAGTGTTTTCTAACCTAATCCCCACCAGTCCGTTTAGTTTAGCATGTTCCATTTTGATTAAGTCTTTAGTTCACTTAATCCTAACAATCCTGACTCAGCCTTAATTGTCTTATTAAAGCCTTGACCTCTCACATTAGACAGGTATTGTTGTGGCTGCCTGTTGCCGGTTGGTTCCGGGCAGTCTTACGCCACAACTCAGTCTAACCTCGGGTCCTTACTGGGCTCCATGTTTAACCTCCCACATTGGATAGGTATTGTTGTGACTACTGGACAGCCGGGCGGTTCCGGGCAGGTTTACATCACAACTCAATCCAACCTCGGGTTAAACACATCGTATGTTCTACATTTACATATTTTGTCTTTCTTCTTTATTTTCTTATATGTAAATATTTGCGGCCCATTATTAAGTTAATGGTGTAAAGGTTACACCAATCATGGGCCCAACCCATACTTGAATTTGGGCCCTTCTATTTTATATTTTCATTCATTAGTAATTTTAACCCAACGTTATTTTCCCCCGTTTCACACGTCCGTTTATTATATATATGTTGGGCTTAGCCTTTTAAAGCCCAACTTAGCCATGCGAAAAGGGGAGGCTTAAAGCGTGATTACATACACAAAGAGGGGAATGTGAACGCATGAACTTGCAATATGACGTTGGAAATACAAAATAGAAACTGGTGTACTTGCATAGTAGTGACATATACTTTGTTCATAAAGCATAAGTGACATGAATCAAACCATGTAAACATGTAGTTAAGTTAAGAATATCACTATCGACGCATAGGCTTAACTACAACATAAACCTATATTTTTATTTAGGCATAATGTCAAACATAAGCAAATCATGTTCATAAGACTACTACATGTTTACAAAGGTGCCTACTTTTGTGACTAATACAAAAGTATAGTTAAATTTGTTCACATAACCATGGCATAAATATGAAATCATGATTCTTACTTTAGTCATGCAAACTTGCAAAAAGGGATGAATCTAACCACATATGTCATCATATAATTCTTGTAAAATATAGACTTAATCATGGATTTCAATTATGCCAAATATCAATCATAGCCTAGCCATATTCATAAGTTTGCAAATAGGTTTTCTAGTACAAAAGCATGGCTTAATACATGATGCCCAATTTTCAACATAATTTCATATGGATTATGATAACCCAAACTTATTCCAATTACTTCACAAAAATGATGTTTGTATAAAAATACACATTATGATGGCATAGTAGCAAAGCCCCAAACTTGCATGAATTTCAATCAACTACATACATGTAACTTCAACATGGATTACATAATTTGCGAATATTCCAAACATATACTTGCATAAAACTACCGCATGTAGTTTTTCATAATTGAATAACACAATTCAAGAATATCATAGTAACGTACAAATATGAATTACTTTGTCGCCACAAATCAAGTATACAAACCAACACAATTATTTGTTCATACCAAAATAATACTCTACTTACAATGGTGTGGCGAATTCTCCAATTTAGGGGTTTGGAGATACGATTCCTTTGTTGAATTGATTTGTTTAGGTTGCTTTAAGCTTTAGAATTTGCCTCCTAATTCTCTCTCCAATTGGTGGCTACTCCTAGTCGTTCCTCAGCAACATGGCGGCTTTGTTCTTATTTTTGAATGAATAGATTAGGGTTAAGTCTAGGGTTGTTTTTATAGAGGTTATGAACTGATTAGGACCATTGATGTTGCCTGGATTGATCGTAGCCATTCATTCGGAAGAGAGACCAATTAGAGCCTGCCACCTAGCCCTAATGACAAAGCAGACCACAGAAAATCGACCAACATAGAATAGGCCAGCCAGGTTGGACTGGGTTCGACCTGGCTCTGGACCAGGTCGACATGCCTGTCGACAGCCCTGTCGACAGCCCTGTCGACCTGGCTAGACCAGGTCGACAGCCCAGTCGACCTGGGTGCGTCAGGCGGGTGTTTTTCTGCCCTGGCCCATTGGGCCCCATAATTAATTTTAAACTGATTTTCTGAGTTATTTTATTCCGTTCGAATTTTAAACTTAATTCTCAAACTTCCGAAGGCCATATCTTCTTCATACGGACTCCGTTTTTCGAAAACTCGGACTCTATTTCGCGTATATTTCCGAGACGAACGCAATGGCGTATCCCTTTTCCCTTAGTTCTTTGATTTGAAATTAATTACACTTTAATTTGTAAATTTCACAGTTATAGAATTCGCGGGGTGTTACAGCTATTAAATAATAAAATGTAAAAATAAACATAATAAATGGATAAGGAAAATGAATTGGGCTATTCAGTCCATTTTAAAATAGTAACTCCATTTTAACCCGTATAAATTATGTTATACATTTTATAAAGGAAATCGAAGATGATTAATATTTTATATAAGATTAAATGAAATACTCTGAAATAAATGATGTCTAATTATATATATTAAATGGGAAATTTATGAAATTTAAATTTGGGTTTATCGTGAATTATGTTTTAAATAACATTTATTCTTTAACCCGAATTTATGATAGAATTAATTCCCTAAAATTTGAATAATCATTTAATAATGACTTTGGAAGATTAAAACTAAATAAAATTTTAATTAAATCTTTAATTAGATTGAAAGGGAATTAAGTAGTTAAGATCACTGAATTAAGAAAGTGATCGAAAATGGAAAATGAACCATAAAGCAATGAATATTTTCATGTTATAAATGAATAAATGAATGAAAACATGAAATGGTTATATTATTTATATATTTTATATAAATAAAAGTAATGAAACTTTTATTTACATCTCATATGCGAATAAAAAAAATGAAAATAAGAATGAAATTTTTATTTACTTTTCACATGTAAATAAAAAGATGAAAGTAAGAATGAAACTTTTATTTACTTTTCACATGTAAATAAAAAGATGAAAGTAAGAAGGGAATTTTTATTTACATTTCACATGCGAATAAAAAGATATAAATATGAAATGAAACATGATTTAGAAGCATGAACCGCATATGAAAATTTAACATGTTTTAAAAACATGGAGTCGCATATGAAATGCATAATCAAGAAACCGCATATGAAATAAAATTCATGTTTAGGGTAGTATTACTGCATATGTAATGAATGGACGATATATTTATATGCATGAAATAAATGGACAATATTTATACGCATGAAATGAATGGACGATATTTATATTTATAAAAGAATAAATAACGATATAGAATGGTTTGCAAATTTATATATGCGAGAATTATTTGGAAAGTCCGAGTTTACTCTCATTCCAAATAATGATACGACGTTCGAAGAGTTGAAGACGGTGATTGAAGACCGACGATCTTCACATCGAATGGGTGTGTTGCTATTGAGACCCATGAGAGGAGTAGCTACCTTGAAGGGGCGACAGAAGTAGCCGTCCGGACGTAGCGTTGATTTGTACGGATTTGACTTTCGCTCAGACCCAGAGCATAAGTTTATAAATGGAATGTATGTCTGACGTTGTAGTCCTTTATACTACATTCGTTGATCTCTATTAATATATATCTGTTTGGTGGTTAACACCCTTCTCTGAGACGTACGAGCTTAGGGGTTATATATTGGTAGAAATCAATGGTATAGTATGGACTGACAATATGGCATGCTAAGATGCATTGATCAAGGCTTTTGTTGAAAAGCAGGCCTTGTGGTTGATGATCAAAGCACGGCCTGTTTAGGCGTAGCTTTGTGTATAGCGTGACTTCGCGAGCCTCACACCCCGGTATGAGTCAAAAACGGGATATGGACTGCAGGGAGTGCACACGTTTCTTTCTAGCTAGAGTGGTGTCAGCGACCTACCAGCCCTGACATTTTACTTATGTGGATGATGGATTTTGAGGCGCCTCGTTATTTTTATAGGCCGTTGGTGGTCATACTATAGGTCCAAAGGGACCGGGAAGCGTGTGTTCAGGCATAACTAATCCACTGCCCATAGGCGGGGACCGGCCCTGAAGATCCAAGGGTTCACTGCGGGGGTTCCTGAGGCATTTGCTAGAGTGTCTCGAATCGGAGAGGATCTTGCCCCTAGCCTGACTCATGATGGAATCCAAATTTCCAATACGCCCTTGCGGTTTTGATTGTAGAACTAGTATTGGCGACATGCTATATGGTAACCATGCCGTCTAGGATTGATACTTATGATTCAAATCTTTTTATTAAAACATATATACACTAATAATAATATCAAATCCGTTTTATACGTATCAAGCATCTTTTGACCATTATAAGGTAAAACCCTATCCTCTGGTGTGCGTTGCATTGTGTGATGGGACTTGGGTCTTATAATGGTTTCATTTTTCAAAAAAGACATTGCGTTATTTCTCGATTTACTTTGGTTTATGCACTGGCAATCCATAGGAGTAAACCCGTTCCGCGAAAGTGGCGTGGTCCTTGGATTTGTCTTATTAGTTATATTAGTTTAGAATTCTCACACCAGTCCCATGACTGACTCGTAGTTTGTTTCACTTTGCAAACTCGGGTGCCCTCTTTTCCACACGGGCAGTCGAGTAGCTTTTTGCAGACATCTCTCTCTTTAGCAGGATCCTGGATCGAAGCCTAAAGCTGTGTCCAGAGCTTAGAAGTCTTCCGCTGTTTAATGTGTTAAATCTTTTGTAATTTATCTTCCGCTGTAATATATTTATTCGATGTACTCTGATATTCTGTACTCTGATGTTATATTATTGTAATGTAATAAAAGTATGTTGTTATTGTTTTAATGTTTTGTATTCCCAAAGTTAACGTATGCGAGTTTTGAACGGTCTTGGTCGATTTTGCGATCGATTAAGGTCGGGCAAAATCCGTGTCGTTACATTTATTGTTGTGATTTGGCATCAAAAACATGATTTTCTGTATATATATATATATATATCAAAATTATGAATTTGAAACGATAATCCACTAATTGAATGATGGTTGTGTTGTATGTTTATTCCTTTAAACCATTATGTGAATAAACGGTGAATTTAGGCCAAATTGAATCAAATATTGAATTGTTTGAAAAATAGTCGCATTTGCTTGCATATACATGTACTTAAATTGAACAGGTCATAGCAAGGAGGCTAGAGCAGAAGAATAAAATTGTTTGCCCAACAAATAGGTACATGTTTACCATAATTTACTGTTTTGTTTGGGTGATGATAATTTTATGAGCCGATTGGCTTTTTCTTTTTCTTTTGGATTGAAGAAGGCCATGGGAGGCTATATGAAATATCCCGAAGTCCCCGGTGCAGGAGAGGTTATGGCGAAATTTTTCGAAAATTTAGGATGTTAACCAAATTTTTGAAAAATTTGAAAAGTTCTTAGAAACTGAAAAGCTGATGAACTTAAGCCGTAGCGAAAATATTGAAAGCTGAGTTGATTAGTTAAACAACTTTCGGCTTCGTTCCTTTTCGGGGACTAAAAGTTTTAAGTGGGGGAGAATGTAACAACCCTGAAATCTGAGCCAATTTAAATTTTTTATTTTGGCTACTTTAACGAATTTTGAATATTTAAAATGAATTGTTTTAAATAGTAACGACAAGAAATTTATTTTGAATAGAATTCGAACGTATATATTTATTTGAATTGTCGTTAGAATATAAATAATTATTTATAATTATAAAAGGAATTGAAAATGGCGCGGTAGTTCGATAATTCGATTTCAAATTTCAATTGAACATACCGGGTGCAAAACAAACCGGATTTTAGCGAAACCAAAAATATTTGAATCTAATTGAGAATATCTTTCCAACGAATCCGGGAAATCGAAATTTCATAGCAGGGATAAAAAGATATGTCCAGTTGAAATTTCAAAATAGTGGCTATGGAATTTCGGCCCTTAAAAATGGGAATTTTGCAATCGACCTCGGATTTCGACGAAACCACTTTTGTTGGATCCGTGGTGTTAAGTTATTGCTAAATTGCAATTTTCATATTTTTTTTGAATCAATATGTGAGCGTGGCAAAGGAAAACGCGTTTAACCAGTTTCACTAGATTTTAATCGACTGGAAATTGGCCATTTTTCTAACGGTCTCAGAATTCGACGAAATTAGTTTTGTTAGGACTGTATCGTCAATACGAAGCTAGAAAATATTTTTTTGGAATTTTTCGAGTTAGTATGTGACCCCAGTAAATTGAAATGCGCATTCAAATTCAATATATAGAGTTATATGTTGAATTTGACAAAAACTGATCGAAACGATCGAATCAGCCTACGATACATATCCCATTGTGTTCGAAATGGGGGTAATTAGCTATGGACGACAGGCGGTGGGTCTTGTTTCGAGGTCGAAAATAAAAGTTGCTTTTTGGCATAAAATAAAATAAAATGAAACCTCTTTCTCTTCTACCCCTTACTTCCTCTCAGCCCCCCTCCACCCCGTTCATTTCTAATCGAAAAAAAGGGAGAAAGGGGAATCGCGTCCAGCGCGATACCCACCGCCGCTGCCCCATAGGCGGAGCGCCGCCAACCACCACCGAAACCTCCCCCCCCCATCTTCTTCTCGTCCCGATCTTCTCCTCTCCTCCCTTCTGAAAACTGCGCTTACCCTCCTCCACCGCGTCCCCTATTGCCTGCACCGATCCTAGCGCCGCCGGCTCAAACCGAGCACCCTCCGTCATTCAAAATCGATTTTTTTCCAAAGCAAGGTGAGTTTTTTTATATTATTCAATTTAATCAATTCAAATTTGAATACATGATCTGAAATCAGTTTAGTTCATAGAAAAAAAGTCATTGTTTGTCAAATGATTTTTGGTATAATAGATTTTGAAATGAAAAGATTTTTCCTATAAGAAAGGTTAGATTTTTAGTGAGCAAAAGCTAAGATTTTTCATAATGGAAAAGGATTGATTTTTATACATATAAAGTGAAGATAAAAATTCGATTTTTCTTTATAATATAAAAAGGTTAAAAATATATTTTTTATATAATGAAGAAGTTAAAAATATGATTTTTATATTATATAGATAGTAAAAATTTGATCTTTATATATGTCGCGAAGGAAAGAATTGATTTTTATTGTATATATGTTGAAATAAAAATGTGCTTTTATTTATTAGAATAAAGTGATAAAAATATAACTTTTATTACAAACAGCGGGAAAAGAACTGCATTGGAATTTCCAGCAAATCCAGACAGTTCAGCAGTTCAAAAGCAAAGCACGGCGGAGTGGAACCCTCTGTGAGAACTTCTCACTTTAAATTTTCTTTTCTAGTTAAAAATATATACTAGGATGCAGACGGTGCTTAGTAGCACCCGACACCCATCGTCCATAGACCATGGATGGCTTGTATGTTTGATTGTTTGTTGTGGTGAAAATTGATTGTGTGATGTGAAATGAAATAAAATATTTATATAGTTAAAAATATTTTATCGTTAAAAAAATAATTTTTAACGGGTATGTGAATAAATAAAAATCTGTGTTTTTGTTGATTTGAAACCCCACACGGGTATTGGGATGATATTTGGTATACACTAATCCCAATTATTTCATTGTATGTCGATTGATTGGTCGACAGACTGTGTGAGCATTAATTATTTATATTTGATGCTTATGCAGTTGTGTGGTGCATTTTGGATGATGGAATTGTTGTAATAAACAATGAAATGTTCTTCTGTCTGCGTTCCGGTGTGTGTTGTTCTCATCTCAATCCGGGCTTTCCTTCACGGGGAAGTTCGGGTCGTTACAAACAGACATCATGGGACTTGCCAATGCTACATTTTTAACAATGGAAGTCTAACCTGAAAGATTTGATTGCATATTTAATTTTTTTTCAATTTACGTTTCGGTCAATTTTTGGTCAATTTAATTAAACTAATAGGCTTGCAAACCTGCATATTTTTACATTCTACAATCCAGATCTGGTTGATGTACAAAATTCTATATTCATTAATTATTATAGCAAGTATACGTAATTTAATGTATTACTATAAAATACATACCAAGGATGTCCTTTACATAATAATTCATAACACAACTTTAATCATAATGCTTTAGTGATCGCTTATGTTATTCTTCATGATTTTTTTATTAATTTTTGGTAAAAAAGGAATTCTGCATAAAATTATGTGGACTCCTTCATTTGATATGCACTTTCCTATACACACATCCTAACAAAATGAATAATCCATTCTTCCTAACATAATGAATTCATGACATGTACTTGAACAACTTCATCTCCCGTAAGAGAAATTTTTTATATATTACACAAAAAATGCTTTGTAGAATTCAACATAGGGTTGTTCGTGTATAATAACAATACGATGATTCAATAATTAATTGGTATTGGACATTCAAAGTATAGAAACAATATACTAAATTTTTGCAGGATAGATGCTTTCCCTTATGCATGATGGACCAAATTCATTCCCAAACTAATCCAAATCTTATAGGCATCAAGAGGAAAAGATGGAAATGGTATATGTCAACTTAATTTAAACAAATCAATGATAAAAATAACTTATAGTTGGTTATATAACTTGGAAGGAAAAAACTCACCAAAGTGAATTACCTCCAAGCCAAGATTGTTAATAGCCTATGTGCTAGTTAATGCGCTAATAGTTGCACCACCTGGTCCACCCGGAGAAGCCTAATTTAAGTTGATAAAATCAGCTAAAAATTAGATAATAATCGTTATAAAAAAGTATATGAAGAAAATGAAGTAGCCAATTTACTTTTCCTTTATTGTTTTTTTTAACATATGCAAGTGTTCATGTGAAAATATTTAGAATTGACATTACAAATGGGGTTGTTAGCTTTTCTAAATTAGTTTAAAGTGTAAACAAATATGTTCTTTTACCAAATTTAAACATAATCCGTGGTCAATAATTTTTCCGCATATATCATTTAATCAATGCTGAAGTTAAAATTTAGAAGTGTTAACTTGCACATGATTTCATTAATCAGTGCATTATAACTTATATTGACAGTTGACAAGAAGTATGAAATTATAAATTATGGTTGTAGCATTGAGACATTGAATTTGAAACATTGATCAAAATGGGCATGTTTATTTTCTATTAATTCGATGCAAGTAATAGAATTTTGGCACTTATTTTTCCTAGTTATGCGTATGTGGCATTAGAAGAATCACTGATAATACCTTTTACGACCATGCTACTTTTGCTTCCAAAGTCTCGCAAATCCAGTGATGAACTAAAAGATATGGGAAAAAACCATCAAATTAATAATTTAGTTTCCTCCCAAAATAGATACCAACACTACACGTTAAATAGCATACATATTGGGAAACAAAATTAATCATTATAATGTAACCTAAATAGACTTTTAAAATGTGAGTATTAAATTATATTATCCATAATATACTCATGTATTTCATTTGAGTGATATTGGCCGACAAATTCCAAAACTATTGTATTTTACCTAAAAGAATGTTGTTAATTTACGCCTGGTTCGAAAAACATAAAGAGGTAAGAGTATGAATAAGAGTTTTGTATAAAATACAATCCAGTATCTCATATTAAAATTGTTTCATTTCAAAATAGTTTTTGCCATCTTGATTAAACATGCATAGCTTTGTAAAATTTTGTATCTTAAATTTCGCCATCCATATAAAATTCAAATAGTCCTAGCATAGTAACAGAACAGTGGAAACAAAAAGCCAAAGCATATCATGCAGGAAAATTCCAAAATTTACTCTTATAGATGTAAAAGGACGGAATTCGCATATGAACGTTAACAGCTAATAGTAATAGGAAGAACTCAAAATATATATCTACTCAAAGATGAAACCTAATCAATGTAGAAATCAAAACAAAGAAACTTTTTCTTAGAGAACTTTCTGAATATGCCGCAAATCTATGTCCATAGTTGAACATCTAAACTTGAAGATAAATGAAATCCACTGGAAAACAAAGGGGATTTATAAAATATAAGAATTCAAAATATTCAATGATATGGATATTAAAAGCATATGATTTTGGTAAGTTAATTTATAGTATGGGGTTAGAAAGTACAATTAAAAGAAAGATAGAAGAAACAGAACATGCTCCTCTACTCATGTAATTAACGAAAGCTTTTCGGGTGGTTCCTCAAGCTTTTTTCTAAAAAGATAGATCATGTACATGTAATTCAAATAAATATATACTAAAAAAATGCAGTCACAACTCACAACTATGGTGGTTTTCTGCCTTAATTAGGCACAAACATCTATTACTTTTAAAAATGATTAGTAGCTTCCAATAGCCACATTAATTGCTTTTTTGTAGTAATTAGAAAACGGCCAAGAAGTGGATTCAAGCATGTTGTTACCCAAAATAATAGGACTACCCAAATAGTTTCTGGCTTTAAAACTAAAAATTTGTAAAGCTGGACATATTTTAAGCAACGCATTTAAAACTGGATCAGTAGAAAGTACTAAATTTCCAAAGCATATGAAATTCAATGACCAAATCCAACCACGTCGAAAGGAATTTTGTGAATAGAACAACAATAGAAATTTAGGGTTCAAAATTTTACCCCATACCACATCTATGATGAGCAGTCAGCATTGGCAGAATAATATTACGCGTTGTAGGCGCGAAGAGAAAGGCAAAGCTCGATTATCATTAACTGTCGCGAATCAGGCAGTGGAGATTCGACAGGCTTCGATCCAATTACGATCAGGTAAAAAAGGTAGTAGGAGATGAATCTAGATTTTCAAATCTGAAGAGGATCGGAGAGATGCTAGAGAATGGAACGGTTAACGCCAATTGGATATTGGATATATCTGACTATGGAGGCCATGCGATTATCTCAAAATCGGAGAAGGAAGAATACTTGAAAAACTGCCGTGCGTAAAACAAAAAGGGGAAAGAGAGACGATTCGGTTTTTTATTGACATGGCATACCTGAGAGCTAAGCAAATCGAACTCAGTAATTATAATATTGTATAGACCAGGGATTTTCGAAACCCGCCAAACTCTAAGCTGCCGGTGTTGGAGGCATATGATGGTAGAAGTGACACTATTTTCCGCTTGATGCGCTAGATGCGCCATAAGGAAGTGTTATCAGTGTCAGAGAATGTCGTGGCTAAATGCTGCTCGCTCTATCTCAAAAATATTGTTGCCATGCGGTTCACGCAATTGGAATTGGAGTCAATCAACAGTTGGAAATCTTTGGTTGTAAGATTTGTTGAGAAATTCAAGGTCTATATTGCTCATCCCAAAATTTTGATGACTCTCACATCGATTAAGCTAAGGACTGAAGAGACTCTATTCTCATTCCTGGAAAGGTTCAACGAGGAGGTGACATCGGTGGATCGACCAAAACCATCGATGGTGCTTATGGCTGTTGTATTTGGCATCCAGGATATGTCAAATTTTAAGATCTCATTGCAGCGAGATCCATTAAGGGACCTTCGCACGTCTTACTTTGAATTAGACAGATTTATTTATGAATAAGATGCAAGAGTCAAGAAGGAAATTCTCGAAGTTAATATGGCTAAGGGCGGAGGACCATCCAAATCTAGGAAAAGTAAGGATAAGGGTAAAGGAAAAACTCCTACAAGGAATGATCGGAACGTCCAACCTCGGGGAAAACCCAAATTCTCTAGGTACATGTAAACCATTAGAGGACATCGATTTGGACATGCATGTGATGACTCCTTTCAAAAGTCCCCATGGAGGGAGCCCACGTAAAAAGAATGGGAGTCTGAAAAGCAATGCATGTTTCATGAGCTAGATGGGCATACTACAAATACATGCAGGCATTGCGAGATAGGATTGAGGAACATGTTTTACGAGGAGATCTAGCTCAGTATGTCAGTAATCAGGCTATAGTGGAAGAACATGAACTATCGCCCGCTGCCCCTCGGAACAGGAATGGGCCAGGATAAGGCTCATGTGGAGTGATCATCAAGTGATCGGGATCATCTAGATGATGGATTTTCAAGATTTTGATTTCTTTGGCTATTTGTTTTCGGATGGTTACATTGGCCTACCGATGTACATGATTAGGACCAAATCCTTAGGCATGCTCTATACCCGACAACAAACCATTCGCTTTAAAACTACCAAGTTGGCTTACTTATGTATAGGGTCAGGATCATACCCCTAGGCGTGCTCTATGTCTAACGATAAACAACTATGTCTTTTTGTAATTCTGTAACAATTATGAACTTTAATAAATGCATTTCCAAGCATGGACTACGTTTGAGGGACTTAGTTGTCTTGTTAGGATTTTGCTAGATCGCTTGGTCAGGACCTAGGTATAGACCTTTCCCGATATGTATTTCTAGGTATGGACTATGCTTGAAGAGTTTAATGTCATATTAGGATCCGGAAAGCTGAGCCGGTCGTAATTCGAGTATGGACTATACTCGGTATCGATTATTCTTGAAGAGGTTGAATGTTTTTGTCAGGATTTTGCGAAATAGTTCGCTTGGTTTATTTGCAGATGTGGATGATACTCGCATTAGATAGTCCCGACGAGGCCATAGGTTTCTTGGATTTAGATTTCTCTCATAATATGATCTAGAGAGATCATTGGGCTATATTGCAATCCGAGAAATAATCGAACTTTAACGGAATTCTCGATTTATATTTCTTTGTTAATACGTTTTGGTGTGATCGTGGCTTTCTATTAATGCGATCTGACATGATCGAGATTTTTTATTAATATGGTTTGGTGCGACTATAGATTTTTGGTTTTTTGTTATTACTATCTGGCATGATCATGGACTTTAGTATTCAGATATTGGAATACCATTTGAACTTTCTTGGCTTTTTATGGATTTCAGGATTATTCAAAACACATCTTACACCAAAATACATGCTTTAAGGTGCAAGTGTTGACCCGCCTTTTTTAAGGCAATGCCATTACTATTGAAGTGCTCAAGATTTGAGAATAGGCTTAGGAAAGCCCAAACATACTTGGTTGAAGCAACAAAACCCTCGAAGACATGCACTTTTAGTGCACTCGGTTCCGATTCTACCATTTCAGCTTGGTGTAGGGCCCACCAATGATAAGCAAGATGTGCTTTAGATCGGCTAAGGTTCCAGCTCGGCATGGTGCTCATTTCGTCCATCCCTACTTTACTCCATCTGGATCGACATGTCGAGCCGTTCCGGTTTGGCCATGCCAAACTGGAGGGAAAACATTCCAGCAACGTGTCCCACTACCAACCATGTCGTGGCTGAATCCAGGATTTCCATGACTTACATCACATTGCTACATGGTATGCCGAACATGTTCGACTTCTCCAATAAATACACGAGATTTGGACATTTCAAAGGGACTTTTTTTGGTAAGCTTTCTGATATACACATAAGGACATTGTCGTAGCAAAATTTCATTTTTTTACTTTCTTACATGAAATCAACTATATTTGTAAATTACAGTATAATAAACGATAAATTACACCAAGTGGATGTAGGTCTGATTGTCGAACCATTATAAATTTTGCGAGTCTCTTACCTTTTCCTGCTTTTCTATGTTTGGATATTGTTTTGATTATATGATTGGATTTGATTTTGGGTGTTGTACTCAAAAGAACCAATTTTTGTGTCAATAGGGAGATATAAGTAAAATGTGAAGTTGTGGTTTCGAAGTGTATTCAAACTTAGGTTATGAATAAATATTGACTTGAGTTGTGAAATAGTAAAACTCTTAGTAATTATTTTATAAATTAATACAAACATAGGTTTAAAAATATATAACTCGTATTGAGATACTATTGAAATAAAATTCAAGTTATGAATGAGTGTAGATTGGATTGATGTTAGCTAGAAATTTAATTGAGCATAAAGTTTTGAAATTGTTAACCTAATTCTGTTTATAGAGATAGGTTTAAAAATTGAGTTTTATGAAATGCTTGAGTTAAGAAACAATTTGTCTATTTGATGATCAATTGTTGACATCATCGAAGTTTAGTCAAATTTGAATTGAGTTGAGATAAACTGAATTAGATATCAATAAATGGGATTTAATACCGTATTTGAGGTTTTAAGGACATTGAATTCATATAAGTTATGAACTTAATCAACTATATAAAGAAAATTTACTAAATATGTGTTTGAATATGAACAAAAGAAAGTGGAATAATAATAAATAAATTTGTAAATAAGTATGTTAGTCATACATATGCCATTCTGTTCGCATAATTTATTTTAATCCAAAGTCGAGTGCACGATTTCAAGATGATTTATATTTATTCAAACAAGGATTTTTCAACTAATTCTTCATGGTGAATATTGGATACAGATTTTTGATGTGATTATGGAATTCTCTATCGTAGTATATGATATGAAAAAAGAATAATTGTTTCTAATTAAGGAACAAGATCTGAGTTCGCACTAAAGTGATCAAATGAGTGATACCGATTCGAAGATGAAGCTGTATGATCGAGCGAAAAATCAAATTGGATATGATGTGTGAATGACATATATACATCATATGGATTTAAATAAATTATATGCTTTCAACATTCAAAACCCAAGGTTTCATATGTGAACCTAACATGTTTATCTATGTTGATTTGCTATGTATTTGTAACATGCTTAGTTGCATGTTGTACAATGGATATGCGTTCATATTGTTTTGGCTTATCATGTAGAACTCCAATTGTTGCTTAAGTAAATACTGGTTTATTGAAGCAAATAATCAATCGTTTTTGTTTCATAAATAAAGCTTAGTTTCCCAACAAATAGGTACACCTTTATATTTTGATTGGATTAGTGATTTTATGTCTGAGATATTAGTAGCCGCTTGGCTTTTAGATTTTCGTTCGATTGATTTGTTCCATATATAGCCAATTGCAATTTTTCTGGTCGGGCTGCGTAAAGGAGATGCTGCTGAAATTTTCCGTATATACAAAGGCCTAGAATATGAATTCTAGGTTTCGATTAACTAACTAATTTTAGAAAGTAGCAGATTTAAAAGTATTCTTTTTTTTTCGGATTTCGAGCACAAAATTCTTTTAAATGGGAAGAGTATATACAACAACCAAAATTTTTATGCTTAACATTTAATTTAGTTTTAAAACTAAAATATTGGTTTAACAAGGTTAAATGACATTTATGTATTGTGACAAATTTCAAGTTAATAATTGGAATTTAAATAGAGATATTATTTAAAATATTTAGTAATATAAATTTAGTTTGAATACAGATTTGAATAATCAAATTCTAAATTTAATATTTACTTAATGAATATGGCGGTTTGATTTAATTTCTTTTTATTGAATAGTAATAGTGAAATAAATCTATAAATTTAGTTACTGTAATAATTAAATGAAATAAATAACAAGAGAATAAATTATTAGTATGTTGAATCGTTTATTTTTAATTTAATTTATTCGATTTATCCATAATTTTTAATTTGGAGAAATATCGAATTTAAAATTTAAAGATTATTTAGCAAATAGAAGTGCTTTAATTATTTTTCAATACCTAATAAAGTGTATATTATTTTTATTTTAAGATCATGTCAAAGTTTTGAGAGTGATGATATTTTTATTTTATTGTTCGAAGTCCGTACTTGATCAAAAAACTGTATAACAACACACCAAAAATTCTGTATTAAACATAATTTCAAGTCAACATTTCTGCCTAGTCCCATATTACTATCCCCCTCAAACATGTTTTATTTCCTTTAAAGAATAGAAACCAATGGAAAAAATAAAAAGGAAAGTAAACAAAAATAATCACGACCTATAATTTATTCCACAAAATTTATAAATATTCAATCTTTGGGATTCCTGGAGGGAGATCATCACTTTGATATGCTACTTGTTGGATGTGGTCAGATTACATGAAGATCGACTATTGATGTAGACTACGGTTGCGATTTTCTTTGCGTTTAGGCGAGTTGAGGTTGAAATGATGATGCATTCATAGGTATCATTGGAAGGTAAGTTTTTTGAGCAAGTTTGAGGAGTCACACTCGACTACTGAGGAAATCAAAATTGTAGGCTATTCAATGCTGTGCTAGGTCACGATTTCAAGGAAGCCACCATGCTTGTCGGTTTGGTGATGTTCGTGAAGCTATGGAAAGAAGTAGGTTATAGGATTTTATGTTATGGATATTAGTTGAGATATGAGTGAGAGGAGAGCTTGAAAAGTCATGACCATGTTGTTAGGAGCTACTAGCCTTGCATAGAATTTGGTTATTGGAGAAGATGGGTTAATTCAGTAGTGATGATAATTAAGGTTTTCAATCATTTAACTAGTCATTAATTGTAACACCCCATTCTCTATGGCCAAAAGCTAAATGCTACAAATATTGCAGTCATCTCTAATTTCAATTTTCAATGATAGAAAATTGAATGTTAATCAACCATAACATATAATAACATGGGAGTATGAAATATTTCACAAAACATTCATTGATATAAATATTTCAATCATACAACTTTTTGCATAACCTGTTCAGAGAAAATATAAGTTACTACAAAATAAACTGAGAGTGATACATGACGATGCCCCTTAATTGATCAGAGTATACATAGAAAACTGGTGTAAATATTTCAATCATACATGACGATGCCCCTTAAACTCCTCGCCTCCGAAAGTTTATTCGAAAGACACATAGAAGACCTTAAACCTCAGTCTACTCAATCGAGTACCCAAGAGTTTAAGGGGAAAATCAAAAACTACGGGTCTGTCAAAAAAAAACTAGTGTGAATTATAATCTTGCTACCTGACACTATTGGTATATAACGAGACCATGCCGCATAGCGGAATGGGTTTCCCTCTCGCTAGAATCATTCTACGAAACAAAGCTAACCTTATACTCCTGCACTTCAATGTTCAATGCAATTATCACAAAGATACATATAACTATATCAATATATAACTTGCAAGATACAATGCATTCCCATCCCCCTTTACACTGAGCAACTATCTTAACGGTTTCCATATTTTACTTATATTTTTTATTTTTCCTTAACTCCCTTAATGTGCCTCGCAAAGAACTGCGTTGCTAGGCAACGAAGCCAAAACCTCTTCCTATCACTGATTCTCATACTCTGCTTCATTGGGTTATATCCCATTAATATGAAACCAACATTCCCTTTCGGTTCCTGTTTTGTGCTTCACCGAGTACTTTCTTGCTAACACGAAACTGAAAGCTCATTCCTAAATTCCCCGTATTATGCGCAACAAAGGGCTTTGGCACCATTATTTTAAATTTTATTTAACTGGTGTTTTCCATTTTTCACTCATTGGACCCTCCTAGTGTTTCACACATTGTGATGTCTTGAGTAATGCCAACTACCAAACAACATAAGCATTTCAATGGATTCAATTAAATTCCAATATGCACCTCAGTGGGCATGGCACCTGTGTCATTCCCAACCCCCTTCAACACCCTCATAGACGTAGAAGTCCATATTGAATTCACTCCGAAAGGTGGGGGTAACCATTACGGTTTAACATAACAAACAATAGTCAATGTATTCCATCAAGTAATTATCGCAGGCAACAGAGGCAAAGCCTCTATTCCCTTTTAGAAAATACTTTAATAGAAGTTCATTTTGTCGTCATTATCAACGCTGATAGCTAAAGAGGTGAAGCGTCAAAACATCCGATTTTAGAAAAGTTTCTTACGGGCCCCATCTGTGTCGAAGGAAATATTTTACAGAAAATAAGTTTATAAAGGCATGTCGTCATAGACATCAACTTCAAGGGTTTTGGAAGCATAGGTTTTGGTTAGAAAATGAACTTATTGTCCATATAAGGATAGAGGATAAACCTCTACGTGTTTTAGAAAATATGTATAAAAAGACCCGAAGTGAGCCTTTGGTTTCGAAAGCATTTTATAAAATAATTTTAGGATATATTTTTATGAAAACAACACATCTGACATCCGCTGCCAGAAGGATAGATGAAAATATCTCGTCTTACTTCTCAACCTGGTCAACATCCATTATGCCAACTTAACTCTAAGGCAACAAGTCACCGCAACATCCTATCAGCATCCTTTGTGCTGGCAGGGTCAACGGGAAACAATCCAAACAAGCAGTCATCAAGTAATTAAATATTAAAAGCTTATGTTAATAAACTTACCCCTCTGCAGTAGCCAAGGGTGTCTGGATAATGGTCTCTTATTCTTTCATTTAAGGATTATAACACCAAAACCCTTTTGGAATCTAAAAGGTAGTGAGGTGATGACCTCTATCTCTTTATATGATAAAGTAAGAACACAACTTTCAAGTCATACGCCAATAACCTTTCAACTCAAACATATTTACCATTAGATGATCCCTTCGTCGAAGATCGATGGAATGGAGGAAACAACCTCATAAAGCATAAATTAAGAAAAACAAGCCCTTTCTAATTCCATCGAAAGATGTGGAGGCGAAAGCCTCTACTTTTTTTAAAATTACATTTTATAAATCATTCTTTGTAAAAATGGTTCTTTAATGGAAAACACCCCTTCGACTTTGCCGAAGAATTCGAGGTGAAAGCCTTTTATGGAGCAGCTATCTTTCGAGACCAAAATATTTATACAAGCATCAAGACTAAAGCAAAGCCGAAAGGAGAGAAGTGAAAGCCTGAATGCTTCATATACCATACTCGTGATATTTCAAGCATCCAGCGCACTGAAGGGCGCTTTCGGATTTGAAAATGGCACTAACAGTTATTTTAGGAAAAATTGATTAATTTTTTAATAAAGCATACTTTTTGCCAACTCCACTATATTTGTCGAAATATATTGATTTATAAAAAATATTCTAACCAAAATATACACATTTTCCAACACTTTGTACTATACAAAAGTGCCAAATGTATGGACACATTGAGTCTTCCTTTATTGGGACTAAGACCATACCTTTTTGAAGACCAGGTCTTTTGCATCGAGACCAAGGCCACACCTTCCTTTATCTTTGGATCGGCTTCCACTTGCATATCAACCTGGACATCACCTATAAATAGCCATCTAAAGCTTCAAGAAAAGGACCTTTGTCTTCTCTACTCTTTTTTATTACTTGCAATCACTGTATGCTTAGGATTTCATAATCTCCAACACTTATAGTCATCTTTTTATTAATGTTATAAAGAGAAGTTATAAAGTGGATGTAGAAAACTCATAGCCGAACCACTATAAATCCTTATGTATGATTTTCTCTAGTTTTCCATTTATATTTTTTTCGTTTTCTTCTCTTCATTTAGTCTTTATGTGTTTGTGCATCTTTTTGGTGTAAACAATATCTATGTTCATCTCGTATTTGAAACCCTTAGAAAAACATAATTAAGATAAAATGAATTAAAATAATAAGTTAAGATAAATTAGCATGTATATTTTTTTGATAAAGCTGACTGGTTTTAAGTGTGACCACAAACACTTTTTATTACAAAAATAATACATATTTTTTTGCATGCGTTAGACAGAGTGTTTAACAACTAAGGTTTTCGTTAGATCCAAAAGTGGCTCTAACACCCAAATTATCTGAATTGGCAGAGATTTATATCTAGAAATTCAAGAAAACACAGAAAATACACAAGATTTATCGGCGTTAACGAGCCTACGTCCACTTTATGTCTATGATTATATGTAAGATTCGAGTACAATCAATGATTTTTCTTTCAATCTCACTTTCACAATGTTGATGCACTCAATGATTTCGAATTAATATTGATAAGAAATAATGCAGAGACAGTAATGGTGGAAACAACACTTAGAACTGCCCAAAGATCCTAAAAAATGCCAAGTTTGAGCCTATTTATAGCTGATATCTGTAGGCAGATCGTGATCACTATGGCACAAATCCCGAGGATCTCGGACTGATTCGTGGCTTGATGAAGAAATGGTCAATATGACAGTTGTGGACAGGTGTCGCAAGATCCGGGCCTTTCGGATCGCGATAGACCAGCTCGTTGCTTCCATTCCTTGGCTTTTGGAGCCGGATCGTGGCCATGGCCCAAGTGAGGACGGATCGTGTTGCAGTGAGGGACCACGAACTGGATCGAGGTGGTAACTCCACGAACCGTGAGGAACAGGGGGACCATGAATTGACTATAAAGAGGAAATCAGGTCCGGACCTAGCTAACTTTTCAAATGATGCTTCACATTGGACTTGGACATGTGTCTAAGTGGCTGGGTTCAAAAGCTAGCCAACATTTTGCCCCCTCGAAGTATGTCTTATCAGGGATGGGACATGCTTCGAAATTTCCGAGATATCTTTTCGCGAAACGATATGAATCAATGGTCGTGTCTATCTGAAATGTCATACTTAAGAAGTTGCGTTCTTTGACTGGTATAAATATTGGATTATATCATCAGCCAATTTTCTGCTCATCGAATGATTTTCATCTTTTGAATTCCAGAGTTATTGCCATCAAATCGCCAAGTAAGTCTTAAAACCTCCTGTAAAAAGTAGCATTTTATAACTTTGGTATTTCTGTAAATATGGAACTCTGTCATTTCCGATCCATTAGTCACGCCAATGCTCAGATTGTCTCTTCAAGTTTCAGACTGTGGTGGGCTATTCCACAACTTCAGTTAGAGTCGTCCAATAGGCTTCGGACTGTGGTCGTGGGGGCCCATGCATGACCCCTAATGGGCTTTCTGCCTACTCGGGGCCCATGTTGGCCTGGCGAACCATATAGGACAAAGAAGGGAATATTAAGGGTCTTCTTTCTGGCTATATAAACGGGTTCACTCTCCTTCTTTCACTTTTTACTTCCTCTTTTACCAGCCATCATCTTCTTACCTTTTACCTTCAAAACCCTAATTTGGCTTTCAACAAAAATCGAAATTTTCTTTCAATAAAAAAGGTAATAATAATGATAATTTCGCTTGTATCTCTTCTCTTTTTTGAGTATTGATTCGAGTTTGATTTCCGTGGGGTTTTCCTTCAATGGCTTGAGAGTATGCGACGATTCTATGATCTTTAATGGTTTTGCTGTTACATAGTGGAGCTAGGAGAATTAAGTTAGAGAGGAAGAGCAGGCCAGGTCCGATCGTAGGTTAGGTTCGGGTTCAGATCGCGATAGCAGTGGGATGGAGGAAAGCGAGAAGGAGCTGGTGTTTTAACACAGCAATGGATCGGATCGTAATATATATTGAGGGAGTACTGACTGATGGAGACATGGAGTGGAACGGATCGGGGGGTCCCTCTCACGATCCGGTCGGGTAAGGGGTAGTTGTCACGAACTGGATCGTTCTGCGATCCGTAGCCTACATCACGAGTCGATGTTGTCTTACCAGTGTAGCTTGCCAGTGATCCGACGTCCACGATCCGGTCCCAGTTCTCTGCATTAGCATTTATACTGCGATCCGATCCCCAAAACTTCAACAAATCCATCTTTGTCGACGATCTCAGACACATATTTAACTTAAGCAATGCATAGCAATTTCAATATATTGGACAGTTAGGTTAGAGCCTTCAAGTCTTTTGAACCGAACAACAACATAACCCAGCAGCGGACGACAACTGATATCCATTTATTTGATTAACTTCACACTTTCCTTACTGTATGCACATGCACATACTTGCACTTACACATACGGGGAATGGGTAATTGTGTTCTAACTCCTCATGTTTTCTCGTCAACACAGCCATGTCGGATAAGCAATCAACCGAAATGTCAGAAAAAGATACAGAATCAGAGTCATCAAAGCATTATGATCCCGATGTGCTTCCCATATATTCAGACTGGAAAGATTCCGACCCCGATTATGAGACCGACACTGATATTGAATCGACAACATCTGAAAGTACATCTCTCGAAGATGAAGAAGAAGAAGATAATCGGGCTCCCGACAAGATTTCAGGTGTTGAGGAAGTTGAGGAAAAGAAACTCACTGATTCTCTAGCTTCCAAGTTAGATGACATAAAGCTTAAGAAAATATGCTTAAGACACGAGATCCCATGGGACGATGTTAAGATTCCAGGAAGCGAGGATAGACCCCATTCTTCCCCGCCAGGATACATGACTGTTAGTAGGCTAATGTGCTGGGTATGCGCTATTCCTCCATTTCCACTAATCGTCGTTGAGACCCTAAGACGATTGCGCATTGCCCCTATGCAATTTCATCCCAATGCTTACGCAGCCTTGTATACTCTGTGCGTTGCGTATGCGGAGATTCTACAGACTGAGCTCACTTTCAAAGATTTGAAATTCAATTATATCTTCAAACACCGCTCCACAACGACTCCAAACTTCTCTTTCTTCGAATCGGTAGCCAACGGGAAGGTTTTATCGGAAGGTCACAGCAGCATAGGGGATCCCAAAGCTGATTGGTTCTATATAAAACACCAAGCCGGGTGTGCAAGGAAGTGGCTAAAATCAAGTGAGCTTTAAACCTCTAGATGCGTGACCCGAGTTCATAACCAAAGCACCGACATGTTTCTTTTCTCTATACAGATCATAGCTTCCAAAAAACGGAAGGCTCGGTATATGATGATCGACTGTCCCGCCTCCTAAAAAGCAAATCAGACTTCTTAAGAATCAAGAAATGTATCATCGATGAGAATCTTCACAAGCACTGTCTTCTGAATGTAAGGTTCAGACTTGGTGCAGGTGGTATTCCTTATAAATATGTGCCCCCGACTGAAGGTGAAGGGACCTCGGGGGTCACGAAAACCACTGAACTTCGCAAGAGCCCCTCACCAATGATCAATCAGGATGATGAGGATTTGAATGTATATAATGGGGGCGAGGTCCGAGTCAATGAGCCAAAGAAACTCCCAGACTCTGAGGGACAATCCCCCTTAAGGACTTAACTACCAACTGAGCCTCCTTCTCATGATGAATTAACAGAGGAATAGATATTCGGAGAACTGAGCAAGATCCCTCTACCAGACGACATTTACACACAAGAAGATTTCGAAGGGGAACCATTCTTTCCCATCTCTGAGGAAGTGAATGTTCCGGTTGGGGAAAAAGAAAACACACAGACGAACCAGACTCTGGGCCTTGGTCTGTTAGGGAGGATTATACGGGATGCACGAATCACATGCACCACTCATCACAACACTTCTACACCACCAGTATTCATGATTCTGATACACATTTGTTTTCTTTGCAGGGAAAATGCCTCGTAAACAATCTTATTCTTATCGCTCTCTCCGAGCGAGCACACCGAGGCTTCCTTCTGATTCTGAACATGCTCGCAGTGATAGCCGGGGGAGAGATATTTATCGACCCCGTAATTCTTATCAAACTCATTCTACATGGTGTGACGGCCGGGAATTTCGCTCGATCCGAATCAGTCGTTAAACTGATTTAGACCGTTCAAAACCCCTGATCGTTTTGAGAACAGGACAAATCAGAACACAATCAGAAGAACATTTCATTGCTATTACAACAATTCCATCAGATACAAGAATATACAGAGTATAATTGAATAAATTACATTTGACAAATATCAGAGATTACAACAAATTACATAGCAGCGGAAAATAATACAAAGCACAACTGAAGGTGATATACGGATACAGAGCTTTCCGGATATCATTCCAGCTGTAAACCAGGATCCTGTGAATATAAATCTGCAAAACCAAAACTACTAGCTGCCCGTGCGGAAAATAGGGGCACCCAGAATTTAGGTTAAAACAATAAACTCCAGGTCAGTCATGTGACTGGTGTGAGAACTAAAACAGTTGTTTAAAGCTTTACTTTAAAAGAGAGTAATTCAAGGGACCACGCCGTATAACACGGAACGGGTTTCCTCCCAAGAATACCAGTGCATAGAATAAACAACGCAATGCTTTTTCGAAAAATGAAGCTATTATAAGATCTAGGTCCCATCACACAATGCAACGCAAGCCGGAGGATAGGGTTTTCCCTTATAATAGCCAAACATGCTTGATACGTTTAAAACAAATCATTTGATACTAAAATAAGGGTATAGTGTCAAAACAATTTCAATCATAAATATAAATCATCGGCGGCATAGCTACCATCTACTATGTCGCCATACTAGTTCTACAATTAAGACCGCAATATCACGTATTGGAAATTGAATTTCCATCATGAGTCGAGACAAGGGGCAAGCTCCTCTCTACGTTCGAGACACTCTAGCAAATGTCTCAGGACTACACACTCTGGGCAATCCTGGATGCGGCTGGGCCGGTCCTCACTTACGTTAGAGGATTGGCAATTCCTGAACACACGTTTCCCGGTCCTTACAGACCTAATATCGAGCGCCTCATTCCAACAACCACAAAGGTGAAAAGTATATAAATGTCAGGGCTGGTAAGTCACTGACACCACCAAAGCTAGAAAGAAACTTCGTGCTCTCCCAGCGGTCCGTATCCCGTTTTTGACTCATACCGAGGTGTGAGGCTCGCGAATCCACGCTATACACAAAGCTGCCACGTAGGCTGTGCTTTGATCATCAACAACAAGACTTTGCTTTTCAACAGAAGCCTTGATCATTGCTTCTCAGCGTGCCACACGGGCAATTCATGCCATGCGATTAATATCTATCGATATATAACCTCTAAGCTCGTACGTCTCAGAGAAGGGCGTTAAGCAAGAGAATAAATTCTCCGCCGCCAAACAGATATATATTTAACAGAAATCAATCAACACAGAATAAAATCCAATGTCAGACACATAATCCATTTACAAATTCGTTCTGGGTCTGAACGAAACCGGAGGCACTTTCCTCGTATATCCATCGATCTCCAAGTACGTTTGGACGACCACCAACTATTTCCATCCTCTTGGGTGTACTGCCCAATCAGGATCATCAGTAATTATCCAAACGATGTGAAGACTTCCGGTCTTCAACCGCCGTCTTCATCTTCGACATATCGTCGAATCTGTAATTCAGAATGGGTATAAACCCGGCCTTTCCGAACAACCCGCGTATATTAAAAAAAAAATGTTGCACAAACACAACGAACGCCTCATTCCAATCCAGAATATTCTTTTATTCCCAAAATCACATTCCTACGGGAAAGGTTCCCATTAATTTTATCCAAGATAAATTCTTTAAAATTTACTCTTTAATCTTCCTTTGGATGTCATTTCAAACCAAATTATGGTTTTCCAAACTAGTCGGGATTAGCGAACCACACAGAAGTAATTATTTATTTTATTTCCCAATCCCAACCTATTCATCCCATGAAGCAAAACTGGTAATACTCCATATCTAACACCACGGTGTTATCGGTAAAATTAATTACCATTTCACGTTCAAATCTAATTAAAGATTTAACTATCGCCTGGAGCAAAACTGGTGATATTCCATTCTCGCTCACTTTCTAAAGTTGATAATTTAAATTATCAATTCACATTTCAATCTAATTGAAGATTCATTAAAACTCCTTTTACTGGGTTAAAGAACTAGTGTCATTTAAAACACAGTTCATGACAAACTCAAATCACATTCTATTTAATATCGGGTTAAAGAACAAGTGTCATTTAAAACACCATTCACGATAAACCCACAAATCAATTCTATTTACAACCCATTTAAAATCCAATTTATTTATTTAAAAATAAACGGGTTTAATTTTAGTTTAAAACTAGTTCATTTCGATAAAAATCTATTTTTATCCTTTCAAATATGGAATTTTTCATCCCAATTTTTCCTTAGTCATTTCTTATGATTTTAGACAAATTATTACTATTTTAAATAATTTTATCATGGCCCGTACAACCGATTTTCATCAACGGCCATCGAACTGCACCTACAGCGACCTTTTCCAAATTTGATTTGGACTTATCTCCAAATCCAACCGTTAGATTTCAAATTTCTAATATTCGTTAGAAAGCTCTTTTCGATACGAACCCAACGATTCCGATTTTAGGAGAATCCGACGGTCGGATCTCCCGTAATGTCCGTTTGAAATAAATGGTCGAAATTCACGAACTGCCGCGACGCGTTCTATTCAGGCCATTATATTATATATATAATATATATAATATATATTTCGTCGATTTCTATTTAAAACGAATTTTATAAATAGTTTTGAATTCGTTTCAAAAACAATTTCAACCTTTATTTCAAATTCAAATCAAAATTGAATTTTTCCTTATAAATTCGTTTTAAAATCCATTTCTATTCAATTCAAATTTCAATTCAATTTGAATTCATTTTAATTCGTTTTCAATTCAATTCGAATTTGGTTTCAATTCACTTCGAATTCGTTTTATATTCAATTCATTTTGAATTGGTTTTCTATTCGATTCAATTCAAATTCATTTTTTATTCGATTCAATTCAAATTGGTTTTCTATTCGATTCAATTCAAATTGGTTTTCTATTCGATTCAATTCAAATTGGTTTTATATTCAATTCAATTCAAATTGGTTTTCTATTCAATTCAATTCAAATTTGTTTTCTAGTTAATTCAATTCAAATTTGGTTTTCTATTCAATTTGAATTCAATTTGGTTTTCTATTCAATTCAAATCAAATTTGTTATATATTCAATTGAAATCAAATTTGTTTTCTATTTAATTTAAATTCAATTTTCATTTCAAAATATTCGATTTCTAAATCACTTTTCAATATTCATTTCAAAATATTCGATTTCTAAATCACTTTTCAATATTCATTTTAAAATATTCGATTTCTAAATCACTTTTCAATATTCATTTTAAAATATTCGATTTCTAAATCACTTTTCAGTATTCATTTTAAAATGAATAAAATCGATATAAATATCGTTCACGTCAAAATGGCGTCAATCTAATCAACACGGCTTCATATATTTCTATTTTCAAATATTCTATTTCAAATATTTCTTTTTCAAATATTTCCTATTCAAATATTTTTATTTCAAATACTTCCTATTCAAATATTTCTATTTCAAATATTTCTATTCAAACATTTCTATTTCAAATATTTTTATTTCAAATATTTCTATTTTTAAAATATTTCGTTCAACACATGACTAATCTCAACGGATGAGTACTGTCAACACATGAACCTTTATTTTATATTGATAAAGATGTAAATTTTATTGTTAAAATATTTCGTTCAACACATGACTAATCTCAGCGGATGAGTACAGTCAACACATGAACATTTATTTTATAATATTCTTTATCTTCTCAATTGGAATGAGGCCCAATCAAGCACCATATAGCGTTAACTATATGGATTCCATACAACACATGTATATAATAGCAACGATAAATAATCAACCATCATCCAAAGTGCACTACACTGTATAAGCATCAAATATAGATATCTAACGCTTATAACAGTCTTTGAATCAACTGATCGACATATTTAATCAATCAGGATGAGTGAACTTCAAATTTCATCCCAACACCCGTGTGGGGTTTCAAACAATCAAACACAAATTTTATTTATGCAGTTGGGCGATGTGTAAAATTTATCGTCCCAATCAATGTCCTTCAAATAGGTGTATATAAACAAACCGTCCGGTTTGTAAATGAGTATTTTATTTTATTCACTTCCACGTTAAAAATTATATTTTTAACGATAAAATATTTTATTTCAACACATGAATTTCTATTCAGTTCATTTACACAATAAAAATGATATTTTTATTTTTCTAACATATTTTAGAAAATTTCGGCGGTATAACGGCATGATACTAGAAACGGGACGAGGCCTAGCCTTATCCCCGGTCTAGTGAAGGCCCACGCCATTCACACATCAATCAAATCAATTCCATTTCACCAAACAATTAAATTCAAACCAAATAATCTAACCAACTACACAACCAAACAATTTAACAAACAAGCCATCCATGGTCTGTGGATGACGGGTGTCGGGTGCTACTAAACACCGTCTGCATCCTAGTATATATATAACTAGAAAAAGGAATTGAAGAGTGAGAAGTTCTCACCGAAAGCTATCCCAACTTCACGACACTTCATTTATAGAAATCTTCGTCGTTCTCGCCTTTTTGTCACCTTCGTTGCCCGTAGCCACTACATATATAAAAATCACATTTTTACTTCGCTATTCAATGTATAAAAATCGAATTTTTACTTCGCTATTCAATATATAAAAATCGAATTTTTACTTTGCTATTCAATATATAAAAATCGAATTTTTACTTCGCTATTCAATATATAAAAATCGAATTTTTACTTCGCTATTCAATATATAAAAATCGATTTTTTACTTCGCTACTCAATTTATAAAAATCGAATTTTTACTTCGTTATTCAATATATAAAAATCGAATTTTTACTTCGCTATTCAATATATAAAAATCGAATTTTTACTTCGCTATTCAATATATAAAAATCGAATTTTTACTTCGCTATTCAATATATAAAAATCGAATTTTTACTTCGCTATTCAATATATAAAAATCGAATTTTTTACTTCGCTATTCAATATATAAAAATCTATTTTTACACTGCTACTATATAGATAAAAATTATATTTTCACATCGATGTTCATATAGTAAAGATTCTATTTTTATCACGCTATTCTTCATATAAAGATTTCTCCTTTTCAAAAATAAATATTTCGCCTTTTCAAATATAAAGATTTCGCCTTTTCAAATTTAAAGATATCGTCTTTTCATATTTAAAAATATCGTCTTTTCATATTTAAAAATCTGATTTTTAACACTTTAAAAATCTCGTTCTTAATACTTTAAAAATCTGTTTTTTAACACTTTAAAAATCTCGTTCTTAACCGATGTATAATTAAATTGATTTTCAAATTAAAAATGAAGGACAGTAAAACTTACATTCCATTTCAGGGGGGGTTCGTCAAAAGCAGGGCGAGGTTAGGGCGTGGGGGGAGATGCGCGCGACGTCGAGGTGGCTCGCCTGCGGTGGATGGTGGCGTTCGTGGCTGGAGAGGGACTCAGGGGGGAAGCTTGGGCTCGCGTGCTAGTTCGCGATGGAGGAGAGAGAAGGGGGCTTAGCGGATGGCGTCGGAGGTGGTCCCCCCGGCGGTGGCGGCGAACAAGGGGGCGGCGATCAATGCTTTCACCCCTTTTTCTTCTTTTTTTCCTTTTACTGAATGTCGATTTGGTTTATATTGGGGGGGGGGGGGGGGCTAGAATGAATTAAGGGGAGGGGAGAAGGATATTTATTTATTTATTTAATTATGAAAAAGTTGACTTTTACATACGACCTCTAAACGAGGCCCACCGCCTATCGTCCATAGCGTTTCACCCCCATTCCGAACACAATGGGATATGTATCGTAAGCTGATTCGATCGTTTCGATCAGTTTCCGTTAAAATCAACATATAACTCTATATATTGAATTTGAACGCGCATTTCAATTTACCGGAGTCACATACTAACTCTAAAAATTCCAGAAAAATATTTTCTAGCTTTGTCTTGACGATACGGCCCTAACAAAACTAGTTTCGTCGAATTCTGAGACCGTTTGTGAGACGACCCGAACTTCCCCGTATAGGAAGGCACGGATAGAATTGAGGACAAGACAAAATAGAACGCAAACGGAAGAACATTTCATTGTTATTACAACAATTCCATCAGATACAAGAATATACAGAGTACAAATGAATAAATTACATTCGATAAATATCAGAGATTACAATAAATTACATAGCAACGGAAGATAATACAAAAGCACAACTAGAAGTGATACACGGATACAGAGCTTTCCGAGCATCGTTCCAGCTGTATATCAGGACCCTGTGAATATAAATCTGCAAAACCAAAACTACTAGCTGCCCGTGCGGAAAATAGGGGCACCCAGAGTTTAGGTTAAAACAATAAACTCCAGGTCAGTCATGTGACTGGTGTGAGAACTAAAACAGTTATTAATCTTTATTTTAAAGTTCGGTAAATCAAGGGACCACGCCGTATGACACGGAACGGGTTTCCTCCCAAGAATACCAGTGCATAAATCAAACAGCGCAATGCTAAATAAAGAAAAATGAAGCTGTTATAAGACCCAGGTCCCATCACACAATGCAACGCAAGCCGGAGGATAGGGTTTTTACCTTATAACAGCCAAAGCATGCTTGATACGTTTAAAACACATTATTTGATACTATTATAGGCGTATAGTGTCAAAACAATTTCAATCATAAATATCAATCATAGGCGGCATGAATGACCCATACCACTATGTCGCCATACTAGGTTCTACAAATAAAACCGCACTATCACGTATTGGAAATTGGATTTCCGTCATGAGCCGAGGCAAGGGGCAAGCTCCTCTCCACGTTCGAGACACTCTAGCAAATGTCCCAGGACCCCACTTTGATCCTTGGAATCGGCTGGGCCGGTCCTCTCTTACTTTTGAGGATTAGTTATTCCTGAACACACGTTTCCCGGTCCTTACAGACCTATATCCGAGGCGCCTCGTATCCAACAACCACACAGGTGAAAAGTATATAAATGTCAGGGCTGGTAGGTCACTGACACCACCCTAGCTAGAAAGAAACGTCGTGCTCTCCCAGCGGTCCGTCTCCCGTTTTTGACTCATACCGAGGTGTGAGGCTCGCGAATTCACGTTATACACAAAGCTACGCCACACAGGCTGTGCTTTGATCATCAACCACAAGACTTTTCTTTTCAACAGAAGCCCTGATCAATTGCCACTTACGCATGCCACATTGGCAATTCACTCCATGCGACTGATGTCCATCGATATACAACCTCTGAGCTCGTATGTCTCAGAGAAGGGCGTTAAGCAAGAGAATAAATTCTCCGCCGCCAAACAGATGTATATTTAATAGAGATCAATCAACACAGAATAAAATCCAATGTCAGACACACAATCCATTTACAAGTTCGTTCTGGGTCTGAACGAAACCGGAGGCACTTTCCTCGCATATCCATCGATCTCCAAGTACGTCTGGACGATCACCAACTGTTTCCCTCATCTTGGGTGTACAGCCCAATCAAGATCATCAGTAATCACCCAAACGATGTGAAGACTTCCGGTCTTCAACCACCGTCTTCATCTTCGACATCTCGTCGAATCGATTATTCAGAATGGGTATAAACCCGGCCTTTCTGAATAACCCACGTATATAATAAACGAATGTTACACAAACACAACAAACGCCTCATTCCAATTCAGAATATCCTTTTATTCACAAAATCACATTCTTAGGGAAATGTTCCCATTAATTTTATCAAAGATAAATTCTTCTAAATTCATTCTTTATTCCTCCTCTGGATATCATTTCAAACTAGTCGGGATTAGCGAACCACACCGAAGTAATTATTTATTTTATTTTATTTCCCAATCCCAACCTATATATCCCATGGAGAAAACTGGTAATACTCCACATCTAACACCACGGTGTTATCGGTAAAATTAATTACCATTTCACGTTCAAATCTAATTAAAGATTTAACTATCGCTTTGGAGCAAAACTGGTGGTACCCCATTCCCGATCACCTTTCAAATTTGATAATTTAAATTATCAATTCACATTTTTAATCTAATTAGAGATTCATTAAAACTCCACTTAGTTTTAATCTTTTCAAAAATCAACATCCTGCCTTTAACTGGGTTAAAGAACCAATGTCATCTAAAACACGATTCACGATAAACCCGAATCACATTTGATATTAAATACAAGGCTCTGAATAGAAAATATACCGGCTTATATTCAATATCAAATTCTGAAACCAACAAATATCGTATTGGAAATAACGATATAAAATATATCTTTCAAATTCCCATAACAATATCTGTATAGTCACGAAATCCAACATCGAAATATTCCAAAGATAATTTCGATTCAACTCCAGTCCAATTCACATATTGGAAATATTGATTATTTTTAAAATCACTTTCAAATTCAATTTATTTATTTCAAAAATAAATTGATTTTAATTCTAGTTCAAAACTAGTTCGTTTCGATAAAAATCTATTTTTATCTTTTCAAATATGGAGTTTTTCACCCCAGTTCTTTCCAATTCACATATTATGATTTTACACAAAATATCAATATTTTTAATAATTTTATCAAGGCACGTACAGTCGATTTCCATCAACGGCCATCGAACTGCACTTACAGCGACCTTTTCTGAAATTGATTTGGACATAATTCCAAATCCAACCGTTAGATTTCAAATTTCTAATATTCATTGGAAAGCTCTTTTCGATACGAATCCAACGGTTCCGGTTTTAGGAGAATCCGACGGTCGGATCTCCCGCAATGTCCGTTTGAAATAAATGTCGAAATTCACGAACTGCCGCGGCGCGGCGCGTTCTATTCAGGCCATTATATTATATATATAATATATATAATAAATATTTCATCGATTTCTATTTAAAACGAATTTTATAAATCGTTTTAAATTTGTTTCTAAAACAATTTCAACACTATATTCAATTTCAAATCGATTTGATTTCAATTAAACTCGAATTCATTTCCATTCAATTCCAATTCTAATTCGTTTCAATTCAATTTGAATTCGTTTTAAATTTCAATTTCAATTTAATTCAATTTGAATTCATTTCTATTTTATTTATTTCGAATTCAAATTCGTTTCAATTCAAATTGATTTCAATTTAATTTCGATTCGAATTCAATTAAATTTCAGTTCGTTTTCAATTCAATTCGAATTTGTTTTATATTCAATTCCATTCGAAGTCCTTTTATATTCAATTCAAATTCGTTTTCTTTTCAATTCGAATTTGCTAGAATATTCATTTCAATTTGAATAAAATCGATATAAATATCGTTCACGTCAAAATGGCGCAAAACTAATCAACACGGCTTTATATTTTTCACAACTTCTTTATTCTATTCAACAAATGAATATTTATCCCATTCAACACATGAATCTATATTGCTTTCAACACACGACTAATCTCAACACATGAGTACTGTCAACACATCACTATTGTTGTTATGTAAAATATTTTATAAAACTATGGTATCTATCGTTTGATTTTAATTAGACTTCTACTGGGAAGTAGTTCTAATTTTAAATATGATAAAGATGTAAATTTCATTGTATAAAATATTTCACTCAACACATGAACATCGTCAACAAATGACTATTTTTATATTCAACACATGAATTTTCTTTTATAATATTCATTATTTTCCCGATTGGAATGAGGCCCAATCAATCACCATATAATGTTAATTATATGGATTCCATACAACACATGTATATAATAGCATTGAAAAATAATCAACCATCAACCAAAGTGCACTACACTGTATAAGCATCAAATATAGATATCTAACGCTTACAACAGCCTGTCAATCGATCGATCGACATATTTAATCAATCAGGATGAGTGATCATCAAATTTCATCCCAACACCCGTGTGGGGTTTCAAACAATCAAACACAGATTTTATTTGTGCAGTTGGGCGACGTGTAAAATTTATCGACCCAATCGATATCAGTCAAATCAGTGTATATAAACAAATCGGCCGATTTGTTTATAAATATTCATTTATCCACTTTCACGTTAAAAATTGTATTTTTAACGATAAACATTTTATTTTAACACAAGAATTTCTATTAGTTCATTTATTCAATAAAATGATATTTTTATTTTTCTAACATATTTTAGAAAATTTCGGCGGCATAACGGCACGATACTAGAAACGGAACAAGGCCTAGCCTTATCCCCGGTCTAGTGAAGGCCCACGCCATTCACACATCAATCAAATCCATTCCGTATCACCAAACAATTCAATTCAAACCAAATAGACTAACCAACTACACAATCAAACAATTTAACAAACAAGCCATCCATGGTCTGTGGATGACGGGTGTCGGGTGCTACTAAGCACCGTCTGCATCCTAGTATATATATATAACTAGAAAAAGAGAATTTGAGTGAGAAATTCTCACCGAAAGCTATCCAACTTCACGACACTTCTTTTATAGAAACCTTCTTCTTCTCGCCTTTTTATCATCTTCGTTTGCCCGTAGTCACTACATATATAAAAATCACACATTTTTATATTTTGATGTCTTTAAAATAAAAATCACATTTTTATTCATTCATTTTCAATTTAAAAGTCATATTTTTATTTGTTCACTTCATATATTTAAAAATCGAATTTTCACTCCTCTATTCAATATATAAAAAATCGAATTTTTACTTCGATGTTCAATATATAAAAATCATATTTTTACTTCCCTATTTTCTATATAAAGATCTCGCCCTTTCAAATATAAAGATTTCGCCTTTATAAAAATATAGATTTCGCCTTTATAAAAATAAAGTTTTCGCCTTTTTAAAAATAAAGTTTTCGCCTTTATAAAAATAAAGTTTTCGCCTTTATAAAAATAAAGTTTTTTTTTCTATTAAAAATAAAGTTTTCGCCTTTATAAAAATAAAGTTTTTTTTTCTATTTTAAAAATACTGTATTTTCTATTTTAAAAATACTGTCTTTTCTATTTTAAAAATACTGTCTTATGGCTGAATTGATTACACTCATAACATAGAATAAAATAGAAGAAATAAAAATAGAATAAACTGTAAAACTCACTGTTGTTGAAGGCTCGAAGGGGGAGATGGCCAGTGGGAGCGGCGTAGGGGCGGTGGTCGGTCTGGGAAGCGGTGGTTGTCCCATCAGGTTGCTGCGGTGGTGGATTGCGGCAGGGGGGGGTGCGGCGCGTCGAGGATCGGAGGGCTAGGGCTTTTACGTGGAGGAAGAAGGGAGAGGAAGGAGAGCAGGAGAAGGAGGGCGCGTCGTGTACTGGAGAAGAAGAGAGAGGAGGAAGGGTTCGAGGCTGGAGGCTCGTCGCTGGGGAGGGGGGGGGGCGATGCGGCATCGACCGCCGTCGAGGGGGTGCGGCTGCGCCTTCTTTTTCTTCTTCTTTTTTTTTTTTTTTGAATTCCGATTTGAAGAAACGGGGGGGGGGGGGGGGCTGAGATTAAAAGTAGAGGGTTTTATTTATTTATTTTTTATTATTTTTTTTATTTAATTTAAAAGGTTGACTTTTACAAACGAACTCGAAACGAGGCCCACCGTCTGTCGTCCATAGCGTTTCACCCCTATTCCGAACACAATGGGATATGTATCATAGGCTGATTCGACTGTTACAATCTGTTTCCGTTAAATTTGCATTTAAATCACTTTATTGAATTTTAAACGTACATTTCAAATTACCGGGGTCACATACTAACTCTAAAAATTCCAGAAAAATATTTTCTAGCTTCGTATTGACGATACGGTCCTAACAAAACTAGTTTCGTCGAATTCTGAGACCGTTAGAAAAATGGCCAATTTCCAGTCGATTAAAATCAACTTAAACTGGTCAAACGCGTTTTCCTATGCCACACTCACATATTGATTCGAAAAATTATGAAATTTGAAACCTAGCAATAATTTGACACTGCGGATCCAACAAAAGTGGTTTCGTCGAAATCCGAGGTCTTTTGCAAAATTTCCATTTTTAAGGGCCTGAATTCCATAGCGACTATTCAGAATTTTCAACTGGACATATCTTTTGATTCCCGCTATGAAATTTTGGTTTTTCGGATTCGTTGGAAAGATATCATCAATTAGATCCTATCATTTTTGGTTTCACTAAAATCCGGATTGTTTTGCACCCGGTACATTCAATTGCAGTTTGAAATCGAATTATCGAACTACCGCGCCATTTTCAATTCTATTTATAATTATATATAATTATTTATATTCTAACGACGACGTATATAATTATATACGTTCGAATTATATTCAAAATAAATTTCTCGTCGATATTATTTAAAATAATCTATTTTAAATGTTCAAAATTCGCTGAAATTGCCAAAATAAAAATTTTAAACTGGCCCAGATTTTCGGGTTATTACAGTTTGAAAAATGGCCATTTTCCAGTCGATTAAAATCAACTGAAACTGGTCAAACGCGTTTTCCTTTGCCACGCTAACGTATTGATTCGAAAAATTATGAAATTTAAAACCTAGCAATAATTTGACATCACGGACCCAACAAAAGTGGTTTCGTCGAAATCCGAGGTCGTTTGCAAAATTCCCTTTTTTAAGGGCCTGAATTCCATAACGACTATTAAGAATTTTAAACTGGACATATATTTTGATTCCCACTATGAAATTTCAATTGTCGGATTCGTTGGAAAGATATTATCAATTAGATCCTAATGTTTTTGGTTTCACTAAAATCCGGATTGTTTTGCACCCGGTTCATTCAATTGAAGTTTGAAATCAAATTATCGAACTACCGCGCCATTTTCAATTCTATTTATAATTATATATAATTATTTATATTCTAACGACGACGCGTATAAATATATACGTTCTATTTCCATTCAAAATAAATTTCTCGTTGATATTATTTAAAATAATTCATTTTAAATATTCAAAATTCGCTAGAATTGCCAAAATAAAAAATTTAAACTGGCTCAGACTTTCCGGGTTATTACAATCTCCCCCACTTAAAACTTTTCGTCCCCGAAAAGGAACGAAGTCGAAAGTGGTTTGATTAATCAACTCGACGTTCGATCTGACTTCCATTCTCCAACTTTTCAGTTTCTGGGAATTTTCAAATTTTCAAAAATTTGGCTAACACCCTAAATTTTCGAAAAATTTCGCCATAACCTCCCCTGCACCGGGAGCCACGGGAAAATCCCGAAATTGCCATATAGGCCTGCTGATCTCAAAAAGAAAAAGAAAAAGCCAAGCGGCTAGCCAATAGGCTCATAAAATCATCATCACCCAAACAAAACAGTAAATTATAGTAAACATGTACCTATTTGTCGGGCAAACAAATTTTATTCTCTGCTCTAGCCTCCTTGCTATGACTTGTTCAATGTAAGTATATATATATATATATATATATATATATATATATGTATATGCAAGCAAATGCGACCAATTTTCAATATAATTCAATATTTGATTCAATTAGGCATAATGGTTCAAAATTATCAAACAAATAAACAAACAACACAAACATTAATCAATTAGTGGATTAGAGTTTCAAATTCATAATTTTGATGTATAAACTGAAAATCAAGTTTTTGATGCCCATTCACAACAAATAAATCTATCTATATAAGTTTTGGTTCTCACACCAGTCTAATGGAAATATATAGATATCACACCTTCGAAACACGAACATAAATACTGATGATGTCATGACAATCATCAGTACCATCTCCGGGCGACTAGAATGTGATTCTATATCTATCCAGTATATTGAAACTTCGAATATACGTTCATGACGCGTATACGCGAAATCTTTATATACTCGATTGTCCATATTCAAAATAAATAAATAATCAAATACGTATAAAGCGATTTAAATTTTCAAAAAAAAATTGTTTTCATTTGAAAAATATACTCTTCACACTCGTTCTAGGATACTACTGATCCTATCTCTAACGAGTCATTCTAATTGGATATTACAAATCCAATATCTGATGAATTCTTTCGTATGGTTCTAATGTGTCTTGTTCTCGAGCTCTGTAAACCAAAGCTCTGATACCAAATGTGACGACCGGGAATTTCGCTCGATCTGAATCAGTCGTTAAACCGATCTAGACCGTTCGAAATCCCTGATCGTTTTGAGAACAGGACAAATCAGAACACAAACAGAAGAACATTTCATTGCTATTACAACAATTCCATCAGATACAAGAATATACAGAGTATAATTGAATAAATTACATTTGAAAAATATCAGAGATTACAATAAATTACATAGCAGCGGAAAATAATACAAAGCACAACTGAAGGTGATATACGGATACAGAGCTTTCGATATCATTCCAGTTGTAAATCAGGATCCTGTGAATATAAATCTGCAAAACCAAAACTACTAGCTGGCCGTTCGGAAAATAGGGGCACCCAGAGTTTAGGTTAAAACAATAAACTCCAGGTCAGTCATGTGACTGGTGTGAGAACTAAAACAGTCGTTTAAAGCTTTACTTTAAAAGAGAGTAATTCAAGGGACCACGCCGTATAACACGGAACGGGTTTCCTCCCAAGAATACCAGTGCATAGAATAAACAACGCAATGCTTTTTCGAAAAATGAAGCTATTATAAGACCCAGGTCCCATCACACAATGCAACGCAAGCCGGAGGATAGGGTTTTCCCTTATAATAGCCAAACATGCTTGATACGTTTAAAACAAATCATTTGATACTATAATAAGTGTATAGTGTCAAAACAATTTCAGTCATAAATATCAATCATAGGCGGCATAGCTACCATCTACTATGTCGCCATACTAGTTCTACAATTAAGACCACAATATCACGTATTGGAAATTGGATTTCCGTCATGAGTCGAGGCAAGGGGCAAGCTCCTCTCCGCGTTCGAGACACTCTAGCAAATGTCTCAGGACTACACACTCTGGGCAATCCTGGATGCGGCTGGGTCGATTCTCACTTACGTTAGAGGATTGGCAATTCCTGAACACACGTTTCCCGGTCCTTACAGACCTAATATCGAGGCACCTCATTCCAACAACCACAAAGGTGAAAAGTATATAAATGTCAGGGCTGGTAAGTCACTGACACCACCAAAGCTAGAAAGAAACGTCGTGCTCTCCCAGCGGTCCGTATCCCGTTTTTGACTCATACCGAGGTGTGAGGCTCGCGAATCCACGCTATACACAAAGCTGCCACGTAGGCTGTGCTTTGACCATCAACCACAAGACTTTGCTTTTCAACAGAAGCCTTGATCATTGCATCTCAGCGTGCCACACAGGCAATTCATGTCATGCGATTGATATCTATCGATATATAACCTCTAAGCTCGTACGTCTCAGAGAACGGCGTTAAGCAAGAGAATAAATTCTCCGCCGCCAAACAGATATATATTTAACAGAAATCAATTACCACAGAATAAAATCCAATGTTAGACACACAATCCATTTACAAGTTCGTTCTGGGTCTGAACGAAAACTTGTAAATGGATTGTGTGTCTAACATTGGATTTTATTCTGTGTTGATTGATTTCTGTTAAATATATATCTGTTTGGCGGCGGAGAATTTATTCTCTTGCTTAACGCCCTTCTCTGAGACGTACTAGCTTAGAGGTTATATATCGATAGATATCAATCGCATGGCATGAATTGCCTGTGTGGCACGCTGAGATGCAATGATCAAGGCTTCTGTTGAAAAGCAAAGTCTTGTGGTTGATGGTCAAAGCACAGCCTACGTGGCAGCTTTGTGTATAGCGTGGATTCACGAGCCTCACACCTCGGTATGAGTCAAAAACGGGATACGGACCGCTGGGAGAGCACGACGTTTCTTTCTAGCTTTGGTGGTGTCAATCCATTTACAAGTTTGTTCTGGGTCTGAACGAAACCGGAGGCACTTTCCTCGTATATCCATCGATCTCCAAGTACGTATGGACGACCACCAACTATTTCCATCCTCTTGGGTGTACTGCCCAATCAGGATCGTCAGTAATTATCCAAACGATGTGAAGACTTCCGGTCTTCAACCACCGTCTTCATCTTCGACATATCGTCGAATCAGTTATTCAGAATGGGTATAAACCCGGACTTTCCGAACAACCCACGTATATTAAAAACAAATGTTGCACAAACACAACGAACGCCTCATTCCAATCCAGAATATTCTTTTATTCCCAAAATCACATTCCTAGGGGAAAGGTTCCCATTAATTTTATCCAAGATAAATTCTTTAAAATTTACTCTTTAATCTTCCTTTGGATGTCATTTCAAACCAAATTATGATTTTCCAAACTAGTCGGGATTAGCGAACCACACCGAAGTAATTATTTATTTTATTTCCCAATCCCAACCTACTCATCCCATGAAGCAAAACTGGTAATACTCCATATCTAACACCACGGTGTTATCGGTAAAATTAATTACCATTTCACGTTCAAATCTAATTAAAGATTTAACTATCACCTGGAGAAAAACTGGTGATACTCCATTCTCGCTCACTTTCTAAAGTTGATAATTTAAATTATCAATTCACATTTCAATCTAATTGAAGATTCATTAAAACTCCTTTTACTGGGTTAAAGAACTAGTGTCATTTAAAACACAGTTCACGACAAACTCAAATCACATTCTATTTAATATCGGGTTAAAGAACAAGTGTCATTTAAAGCACCATTCACGATAAACCCACAAATCAATTCTATTTACAACCCATTTCAAATCCAATTTATTTATTTAAAAATAAACGGGTTTAATTTTAGTTCAGAACTAGTTCATTTCGATAAAAATCTATTTTTATCCTTTCAAATATGGAGTTTTTCATCCCAATTTTTCCCAAATCATTTCTTATGATTCTAGACAAATTATTACTATTTTAAATAATTTTATCAAGGCCCGTACAACCGATTTTCATCAACGGCCATCGAACTGCACTTACAGCGACCTTTTCCAAATTTGATTTAGACTTATCTCCAAATCCAACCGTTAGATTTCAAATTTCTAATATTCGTTAGAAAGCTCTTTTCGATACGAAACCAACGGTTCCAATTTTAGGAGAATCCGACGGTCGGATCTCCCGTAATGTCTGTTTGAAATAAATGGTCGAAATTCACGAACTGCCGCGGCGCAGCGCATTCTATTCAGGCCATTATATTATATATACAATATATATATAATATATATTTCGTCGATTTCTATTTAAAACGAATTTTATAAATAGTTTTGAATTCGTTTCAAAAACAATTTCAACCTTTATTTCAAATTCAAATCAAAATTGAATTTTTCCTTATAAATTCGTTTTAAAATCCATTTCTATTCAATTCAAATTTCAATTCAATTTGAACTCATTTTAATTCATTTTCAATTCAATTCGAATTTGGTTTCAATTCACTTCGAATTCGTTTTATATTCAATTCATTTCGAATTGGTTTTCTATTCGATTCAATTCAAATTCGTTTTCTACTCGATTCAATTCGAATTCATTTTCTATTCGATTCAATTCAAATTGGTTTTCTATTCGATTCAATTTAAATTGGTTTTCTATTCGATTCAATTCAAATTGGTTTTCTATTCAATTCAATTCAAATTGGTTTTCTATTCAATTCAATTCAAATTTGTTTTCTAGTCAATTCAATTCAAATTTGGTTTTCTATTCAATTTGGTTTTCTATTCAATTCAAATCAAATTTGTTATATATTCAATTGAAATCAAATTCGTTTTCTATTTAATTTAAATTCAATTTTCATTTCAAAATATTCGATTTCTAAATCACTTTTCAATATTCATTTCAAAATATTCGATTTCTAAATCACTTTTCAATATTCATTTTAAAATATTCGATTTCTAAATCACTTTTCAATATTCATTTTAAAATATTCGATTTCTAAATCACTTTTCAATATTCATTTTAAAATGAATAAAATCGATATAAATATCGTTCACGTCAAAATGGCATCAATCTAATCAACACGGCTTCATATATTTCTATTTTCAAATATTCTATTTCAAATATTTCTTTTTCAAATATTTCCTATTCAAATATTTCTATTTCAAATATTTCTTATTCAAATATTTCTATTTCAAATATTTCTATTCAAATATTTCTATTTCAAATATTTCTATTTCAAATATTTCTATTTTTAAAATATTTCGTTCAACACATGACTAATCTCAACGGATGAGTACTGTCAACACATGAACCTTTATTTTATATTGATACAGATGTAAATTTTATTGTTAAAATATTTCGTTCAACACATGACTAATCTCAACGGATGAGTACAGTCAACACATGAACCTTTATTTTATAATATTCTTTATCTTCTCAATTGGAATGAGGCCCAATCAATCACCATATAGCGTTAACTATATGGATTCCATACAACACATGTATATAATAGCAACGATAAATAATCAACCATCATCCAAAGTGCACTACACTGTATAAGCATCAAATATAGATATCTAACGCTTATAACAACCTGTCAATCAATTGATCGACATATTTAATCAGTCAGGATGAGTGAACTTCAAATTTCATCCCAACACCCGTGTGAGGTTTCAAACAATCAAACACAAATTTTATTTGTGCAATTGGGCGATGTGTAAAATTTATCGTCCCAATCAATGTCCTTCAGATAGGTGTACATAAACAAACCGTCCGGTTTGTAAATGAGTATTTTATTTTATTCACTTCCACGTTAAAAATTATATTTTTAATGATAAAATATTTTATTTCAACACATGAATTTCTATTCAGTTCATTTACACAATAAAAAAGATATTTTTATTTTTCTAACATATTTTAGAAAATTTCGGCGGTATAACGGCACGATACTAGAAACGGGACGAGGCCTAGCCTTATCCCCGGTCTAGTGAAGGCCCACGCCATTCACACATCAATCAAATCAATTCCATTTCACCAAACAATTAAATTCAAACCAAATAATCTAACCAACTACACAACCAAACAATTTAACAAACAAGCCATCCATGGTCTGTGGATGACGGGTGTCGGGTGCTACTAAACACCGTCTGCATCCTAGTATATATATAACTAGAAAAAGGAATTGAAGAGTGAGAAGTTCTCACCGAAAGCTATCCCAACTTCACGACACTTCATTTATAGAAATCTTCGTCGTTCTCGCCTTTTTGTCACCTTCGTTGCCCGTAGCCACTACATATATAAAAATCACATTTTTATATTGCTATTCAATGTATAAAAATCGAATTTTTACTTCGCTATTCAATATATAAAAATCAAATTTTTACTTCGCTATTCAATATATAAAAATCGAATTTTTACTTCGCTATTCAATATATGAAAATCGAATTTTTACTTCGCTATTCAATATATAAAAATCGAATTTTTACTTCGTTATTCAATATATAAAAATCGAATTTTTACTTCGCTATTCAATATATAAAAATCGAATTTTTACTTCGCTATTCAATATATAAAAATCGAATTTTTACTTCGCTATTCAATATAAAAAAATCGAATTTTTACTTCGCTATTCAATATATAAAAATCGAATTTTTTACTTCGCTATTCAGTATATAAAAATCTATTTTTACACTGCTACTATATAGATAAAAATTATATTTTCACATCGATGTTCATATAGTAAAGATTCTATTTTTATCACGCTATTCTTCATATAAAGATTTCGCCTTTTCAAAAATAAATATTTCGCCTTTTCAAATATAAAGATTTCGCCTTTTCAAATTTAAAGATATCGTCTTTTCATATTTAAAAATATCGTCTTTTCATATTTAAAAATCTGATTTTTAACACTTTAAAAATCTCGTTCTTAATACTTTAAAAATCTGATTTTTAACACTTTAAAAATCTCGTTCTTAACCGATGTATAATTAAATTGATTTTTAAATTAAAAATGAAGGACAGTAAAACTTACATTGCATTTCAGGGGGGGTTCGTCAGAAGCAGGGCGAGGTCAGGGCGTGGGGGGAGATGCGCACGACGTCGAGGTGGCTCGCCTGCGGTGGATGGTGGCGTTCGTGGCTGGAGAGGGACTCGGGGGGGGGGGGAGCTTGGGCTCGCGTGCTAGTTCGCGATGGAGGAGAGAGAAGGGGGCTTAGCGGATGGCGTCGTAGGTGGTCCCCCAGGCGGTGGCGGCGAACAAGGGGGCGGCGATCGATGCTTTCCCCCCTTTTTCTTCTTTTTTTTCCTTTTATTGAATGTCGATTTGGTTTATATGGGGGGAGGGCAGAATGAATTAAGGGGAGGGGAGAAGGATATTTTTTTTATTTATTAAATTATGAAAAAGTTGACTTTTACATACGGCCTCTAAACGAGGCCCACTGCCTGTCGTCCATAGCGTTTCACCCCCATTCCGAACACAATGGGATATGTATCGTAAGCTGATTCGATCGTTTCGATCAGTTTCCGTTAAAATCAACATATAACTCTATATATTGAATTTGAATGCGCATTTCAATTTACCGGGGTCACATACTAAATCTAGAAATTCCAGAAAAATATTTTCTAGCTTCGTCTTGACGATACGGCCCTAACAAAACTAGTTTCGTCGAATTCTGAGACCGTTTGAAAAATGGCCATTTTCCAGTCGATTAAAATCAACTAAAACTGGTCAAACGCATTTTACTTTTCCACGCTCACGTATTGATTCGAAAAATTATGAAATTTAAAACCTAGCAATAATTTGACATCACGGACCCAACAAAATTGGTTTCATCGAAATCCGAAGTCGTTTGCAAAATTCCCTTTTTTAAGGGCCTGAATTCCATAGCGACTATTCAGAATTTTCAACTGGACATATCTTTTGATTCCCGCTATGAAATTTCAATTTTTCGGATTCGTTGGAAAGATATTATCAATTAGATCCTAATGTTTTTTATTTCACTAAAATCCGGATTGTTTTGCACCCGGTACATTCAATTGAAGTTTGAAATCGAATTATCGAACTACCGCGCCATTTTCAATTCTATTTATAATTATACATAATTATTTATATTCTAACGACGATGCGTAAAAATATATACGTTCTATTTCCATTCAAAATAAATTTCTCGTCGATATTATTTAAAATAATTCATTTTAAATATTCAAAATTCGCTAGAATTGCCAAAATAAAAATTTTAAACTGGCTCAGATTTTCCGGGTTATTACACATGGTCTCGTTCTCCATCAAGGCAAGATGCTGGGAAATCCCATAGTCGCCCAGTGCCACCGACGAGAGGTAAGCAGCTTCCTAAAGGATTGACTCCCCCAAAAAGTACACCCTCTCATAGCAAGTCTTCCAAGAAACACCATGAGCGAAAAGATAAAAACAAAGATCCGACCAAGGATTTAGAAAAGGAGAAAATAGCTATTGTCCCCTGTAGCCAGCATGATTTGGATACTACCACTACACAAGATGTTGTTTACACCTCCGAGAATCAGGTCAAGCTGGAGCGTTTGCGGAAGCAGTTTCCCGACATCTTCTTCGAGAGAATGATGTTTGTTCCAGACCTTGGACCGGTTCCCGAGGACTGGGATATGGAGGTCATAGGGCGAGTCAGTCATGTAGCCAAACAATATAGGGCGATGAAGAAGCATGCCGCCACTCTTTCTGCTGCCATTCGTCACCTAGAGATGGAAGTAGCCAGAAACAGAGCGAAGATTGACAACGATAGTAGGGCCAGGAGCAAAATGGAAAAGGAGCTAGAAGATACACAAGCTCAGCTCGCTTTAGCTCGGAGAGACGCGGAAAATTACAAATCAGAGTTAGAGAGTGCTAGGAAGCGTTTTCACACTGAGCTCGACTCAAATAGCCAAGAACGTTTGCCTTTGTAGAAAGAAGCGGAGGATCTCAGGACAATCAACACCAAACTGAAAACAGCACAGGAACATTTTGCTGCTGAGAAGGCTGCCTGGGAGAAAGAGAAAGCGAGCTTAAAAGACAATCTCGCTCTTGTTGAAAAAGAGAAAGCATCTTTGAACGATCGACTTATCCAAGCCGAAGAGCGTGCAGCTCTCGCTGAAAGTAATGCTAATAGCGCTCTTGAATCGGCTTCCACCACTGCTGATGAGCTAGCCACAACAAAAAAGAGATAGAAGGCTTCGAAGAACTGCTATTCGACTTCTTTGGCCAAGTTATTAAGACCCGAGACATCTCGTGGATATCGGATTATCACGTTACTTTGGTCAATGTGTGGGATATGATCGTTGAGGACGAAAAGCGTCGATTGAAAACCGAGGAAGTTGATGAAAAACAGCTCATACAGACATATCTCAAAGGTGAAGAGCCTGAGGCTTTGGAGATAGGCAGACGGCTGATCCAAGAGGATATTGAGAAAGAGAGAGCAAAGCTCAAGGTCAAGGATAAAATTGACGAAGGCTTTAGATTGGTTGTGGATCCCAAGGCCTCCGAAATCGAGGAATACAATCCTGATGATTTGTTGATTCCCTTGGGTCCAACCCCTTCAGTTGCCGACGCTGCTATTACAAATCTGGGCGAGGAGTTTGCTGAAGGTATCTCCATATTCTTTCCTCAATTCGTCAAAGCAGTTATAACTTGTCATCGTACCGCGGGACAGACAACTGAGATGACCACGTTATCTCCCAAATCACTAACATTTACCTCTCATGAGATAGGCGATTGAGATGGATACGGAAGAGAAAGAAGAGGTGGAGAAAGCTAGTGTCCCTTCAAGTGCTGGTGCCGGAGTCCCTGAGGTTCCATTGCAAACCGAGGACACAACAAGTGAGAAGGTTATTGCGGCACCTAGCGCTGATGCTCCTGCGGATGCCGAAGTTATTGGAGCTTTGCAAGACACCGACGGTGGTCATGGAGATGAAGAGGATGACGTAGTCATCACGGAAGAAATCAAGGATGACGATAACGAGACCTTGGCTGGTATGCAGGCTAGGAAAGAGAAACAATTGGTTTTGAAGAAGGAAAAGCAAGACCCTCTATATACGTGCCTCCAATTTCAGAGGTTGACCCCAGAACTGGGCTGATCATAAAATTCTCCTCCAGATCAATAACTTCACAGCTTGCCTCCCAGCCTTCTGATTCTCCCCCGGAGTCTCTTGTTGATAAAAGGAAGAGGAAGAAAGGTGACCGCTCTGATGCTGACAAGGAGGAGTTAGAGAAACAGAAGAAGGAGAAGAAATCAAAATCTTCTCCCAAGCGTAAATTTGATGCACTTATTAGCTCATATTTTGCTTTTAGGCTTTCCACTGACCAAGAAATGTAGTTGTGAGCATGGCCTTCACCTTTGTTTAGCTTTACTCTAGTAATTCCGCACTTAGCTACTGAAAATTCGTTTCTTTTATATCTTCGCATACCTGCAAGTTTACTATGTCTATAGAGTTTATTATTCTAAATCACAAAACTTAAAGATAATCATAACTGAAACAATTGTAACTAAATACTGAGGTCATGAATGGTAATCATTGAAAATTTCGTGTGCTAAGTAAACGCGTAGTGTTCACAAATGCAAAGTGTCGTATGTATATGCCCCCAATCAATCGTCATTATGATGCCCGGCTAGGGCTTATTGACGATTGGTCAGGGTCACGTTCGTACTGCCCCCTATATATAGAAATGAGGGGTTTATGTCATTTGGCAGCATACATTGCTGCGCCTTTATACTTTCCCGACCCTTTGGTTGGGGTAGGAATTCTTGTGGCGCTAAGTCTCTAGCGCCTTTATACTCTCCCGATCCTTCAACGGGTTAGAGTTCGAGCTCAGTTTTTAGTCTGCTCACCGATCCTTCAGCGGGCGCTATGTCTCTAGTGCCTTTATACTCTCTCGATCCTTCAGCGGGTTAGAGTGTTATCAAGGCGGTTTTATCACGGTGCACCTTCACGCCTTGGGGATGTTATTTCCGTGTCCTTTATACTCCCTCTCCAATCTTGAGAGTTAGAGTGCAAGTAGTAGTGCAGTTTACTTCGCTGCACCTTTTGGAACTTTGAATTAGGTGTTTCAAAATCGCTGTATAGTTTATAACAAATCTCGAAATGATAATGATTGATGTTAGTTAAAAATAAAAGAGCTGATAAGAAACGGTGTAGTAAAGGTAAATGACACACGATATTTTTATAGTGGTTCGGTCAAATCATGACCTACATCCACTTTATAATCTTTTGCTCAAGTAACCAGATTGTTCTAGGCAAGTCATGCCTTTTTACATGGTCCTAAAAACAAAAGAGTAAAACTGACAATTTCACGTCAGATAAGGCCACAAATGGTGGGCATTCCATACTCTGGGAATTTCATCTCCATCCACGGTTGCTAGCTTGAAGGTTCCATTATCAAGCCTTTGTAAAATGGAATATGGTCCTTCCCATTTCGGGCCGATTTGTGCTAGGGGTGGAAAGACGCGTTTCAGAACCAAGTCTTCGGGTTCAAAGGTTCGAGCTCGGACTTTCTTGTTGTAATACCGAGCAACCAGTTGCTTGTGCCTCAAGGCGCGTAGATCGACTTCATCCCTCTTTTCTTCAACCATATCTAGAGACTCAAGGAGCAGCTCATTTTGGTCATTGGGTCATAATAAGTGATTCGATGAGACGGTACTTCTAACTCGACCGGGATGACCGCTTTAGCTCCAAAAGCGAGGGAAAAGGGGGTGTGACCCGTCGCCGACTTGTATGTAGTCCTGTAGGCCCATATAGCCAAAGGTAATTCTTCGATCCACATGGCTTTGGCCCGTTTCAATCTTTTCTTCAGAATAGATTTAATCACTTTGTTCGCTTCTTCGACCTGTCCGTTCGATTGCGGATGTGCCACAGAGGTGTATCTTTTCTCGATACGATACTTCTGGCAGAAATCTCAGAACTCAGTGCTATCAAACTAGGTTACATTGTTGGTTATGATGACTTTTGGTATCCCAAACCGGCATATAATGTTCCTGATGACAAAGTTGATCACTCGCTTGGTTGTGATCGTGGTCAATGGCTCAGCCTCGACCCATTTGGTGAAGTAATCCACGGCCACAATGGCAAATTTTTCTCCGCCCTTAGCTATGGAGAGGCTTCCAATAATATCGATTCCCCAAACAGAAAAGGGCCACGGCTCATCATTGTCTTCAACTTGCTAGGAGGTGCCTTAGGAATCTTGGAAAATTTCTGACATGCATCACAACGTCGTGCATACTTGGGTGCATCCTTGTGTATAGTGGGCCAGAAATAGCGGTATCACAATATATTATTTTCCAATGTTTGCCCTTCAGTGTGGTCGCCACATTCACCTTCGTGGACCTCTATCAGTACACGCTTGATGTCGTCATGGGCGATGCACCGGAGGAGGGGCATCGAGAAACCTTATCTGTACAGAACTTCGCCTTGCAACACATATCGGGAAGCCTTTCGAATAACTGCGCGCCTCTCACTTTTCTTTGTTGGAAGCGTTCCATTCATCAAAAAATTCTTTAGAGGGGTCATCCACGACTCCGTCTCAGGTTCAATCTCTAGTACCGGATCAATTTCCATATGATCTACACTAGGAGACTGTAACACTTCAATCGGGACTAGCTCTGTATCTTCAGGATTATCAGAGCTAGCCATCTTCGTTAACTTGTATGCCTTTTGATTCCTCATTCGAGGTATATGAGATATGCTGTGGTGATCAAAACCGCCCAACAACTTCTTCACTCTTTCCAAATATGATATCAGCCTCGGACTCTTGGCCTGAAACTCTCCAGTGACCTGGTTCACGACTATCTTGGAATCGCAAAAGATGTCCAACTTTGTGATCTCCAACTCCTTTGCGAGCTTCAGCCAAGCAATTAGAGCTTCGTACTCGGAGTCGTTATTAGTGGCGTGGAACTCCAATCTAAGAGCGTAGTATATTAGCCGTTTCTCTGTGGTTTCAAGCACCACTCCGGCACCAGATCGTCTGTCGTTCTTAGCTCCATCAGTGTACAATTTCCAGGAAATGAGGTCAAGGAGTAGTTTTGGTAGGTCAGCTTCTTCACTTACTACATCATCTTCTAGGATGGTAAACTTTGCTATAAAGTCGGCAAGTACTTGCCCCCTTATCGATCGTCTGGGTTGAAGTCGAACTGACTTAGTTCAATATTCCACTTAAGCAGTCTTCCAAATGCTTCTGGCCTTTGAAGAACTTGTTTGAGCGGGTGATCGGTGTACACAGTAATGGGAAGAGCCTGGAAGTAGTGGCAGAGCTTCCTAGATGCAATCAATAAGCTGTACGCAAGCTTTTCTATTCTGGGGTAGTTTCGTTCGGCTGCCGCCAATTTCTTACTCACATAGTACACCGGTCTTTGCACCTTATCTTCTTCTCTTACCAAAGTCGAACTGATCGCGTAGGATGACACTGCCAAGTACACAAATAAATCCTCGTAGTCCACGGGCTTAGACAGTATCGGGGGTCTTTCCAGATGATTCAATAGGTTCTTGAATGCTTCTATACAATCAGGAGTGCATTTGAAGTTGCGCTTGCCCCGCTTTATCAGCTTGAAAAATGGGATGCATTTATCTGTGGCTTTGGAGATAAATCTACTCAGCGCTGCCACTTTTCCGGTGAGGCTTTACACATCTTTAATTTTCTTTGGTTCTTGAATATTTCGGATTGCCGTAATTTGATCTGGATTGATTTTAATTCCATGTGAGCTGACGATGAACCCTAGGAATTTTCCGGATGCTACCCCAAATGAGCATTTCAAAGGATTTATTTTCATCCCGTATTCCGGAGAATCTCAAAATTTTCCACTAAATTGGCAGTATGGTTGGATGATTGTCTGGACTTTAACAACATGCCGTCGACGTATACCTCCATCGTTTTCCCGATTTGGTTGTAGAACATCATATTCATCAATTGCTGATACGTAGCACCGGCATTCTTCAGACCGAAAGGCATCACTACGTAACAGTATAATCCCAGATCAGTAATGAAGTTGGTATGCTCTTGGCCCGGGACATGCATGGGGATTTGGTTTTACCCTGAGTAGGCATCTATAAAAGAAAGAAGCTCATGACCCGCCGTCGAATCTACGAGCTGATCGATTCTAGGTAACGGAAAGCTATCCTTTGGGCAGGCTTTGTTTAGATCTGAAAAGTCAATGCATGTGCGCCACTTTCCATTGGCCTTCTTCACCAAAACCGGGTTTGAAATCCAGTCAGGGTATGTGGAATCTTTAATAAACCCATTACTTCTCAGCTTTTCGACTTCTTCCTTCAAGGCAGAAGATCTCTCTAGGCCAAGCATTTACCTTTTCTGTTTGACGGGAGGATGTTTCGGGTTGATGCTTAATGAATGACTCATAATCGAGGGAGATATTCCACACATGTCCGCATGGGTCCAGGCGAATACATCCAAGTTAGCTTTCAAGAAATTTGTTAATTCTTTGGCTCGAACAGGATCCAACTGTGATCCAATCTACAGGACCTTCTCTGGGTCACTATCATCGATTGGTACGTCCATAGTCGCTTCATTAGGAGTCGCCATTCTGCCCCCAAGCTCTTCATCCTCTCTGGGATCCATATCCTCGGGCAACTCTCTAGGCAACCCTCCCAGAGTTACTTTCTTTAGTTGCTACGACGTTTCCTCCCTTGGAGGGGAAGAAGTGCCCTTTGTTTCCACATCTCTTCCTTTGCGGAGTAACTTCAACTCCACTATGTAGCATGCTCGTGCAACAACTTGATCTCCTTTGACTATACCTACACTGGCATCCGTCGGGAACTTCAACAATAAGCACCAGGGTGCGATGCAGACCCTGAATTTGTTTAGGGCCGGTTGGCCCAAGAAGGAATTGTACAACGACTCAATATCCAGAACCACAAAGGGGAGGATCCTCACTCTCTAGCGTTCTCCTTCCCCAAGGGTTACTGATAGTTCCACGTATCCTATCAGAGCGGTCGAGGCTCCATCAAATCCACGTATCCAACCCTTGCATGGTTTCAAATCCTTCGGCTCGAGTTTCATTTGGTCAAATGTTTTCTTAAACAGAATGTTAACTGAACTTCCGTTATCCACTAGAACTTTATGGACTATAGCTGGGACGATGGTAACGGTGATTACTAATGGGTCTTCAGTTGGGGAGTTGACTCCAATACTTTCTCGATCGCGAAATATGACATCATCAGACATCGTCTTCTGTTGCTTAATCGGGGCATTATCCTCGGGATTGCTACATTCCCCTACTTCAAAATGCTGTTTAGCCTCGTTCACGTACTGATCCATAGCTATGAAACTGTGCCCTTCCAGATGAAGCCCACCAACTATGGTATTGATAAAGATATTTTTTCTTTTTGCTGAGCCGTTGGTTTGGCAGCAAGTTGGCTTTGGTTCGGGGCTTGTGCGTCTTGCCCCTTGTCCCTAGGAGTCACCTTATATTCATCAAGCTTTCCTTCTCGGAGTAGCTTTTCGACCACATCTCTTAGATGATGACATTCATTTGTGGTGTGACCATGAGTTTGGTGAAAAAGGCAAAATTTCCCAGTCTCATGTTCCTTCTCCTTCGAATCTCTTGGAGGAGGCCTCTTATACTGGAGAACATTGTATGTATCCAGAAAGATATTCTCCAGAGTATCGTTTAATGGTGTAAAACTCTCAAATGGCCTAGGCCGAGATCTTTTCTAAGAGTCATTTCCTCGGTTTCTCTTCTAATTATTGTTATTATTATTTCCCGATTGGCGACCATTGCCTTGATTCCTGTTCCCGACATTAACTTTAACTTTTCCTGAGCTATCTCCCATCTGCTTGATGGCCACATTACTTTGGATATCCTCCTTATCAGTAGCCTTCCTCTTTCGGTTGGCGTAAATTTCCTCTCAACGTAGGTGGATGTTGGCCTTTTCATAAAATATTTCTCTGGTTAGCGGTGGTTTACCGGCCAGGTATCTTCCAAACTCAGTATCCTTATCCACTCCGTCAATCAAAGCCATCAAAACAGTTTGTCCATAGGAATCTCTAACCTCCGTGACTGCTAAATTGAAGCGATGTAGATAGGACCTCAAAGATCCGTCCAGACGTTGCTTAATGAGGGATAACTCAATGACATTCTTAGATCTCTAGGTATGTAGCCGGAACTGATTTACAAACTTTTCACTTAATTCCCTGAAACTGGAGATCGATCGCGCTGGCAAACGACTGAACCACATTAACGCCGTATCCTCCAGGAATATCGGGAATGCCTTACACTTCACGGCGTCGGAAGCGGGAGCTGCATTCATGTACCATGAATATCTCATCAAGTGCTGGACTGGATCAGCCTTTCCCGCATAACGGTTCATAGATGGTATGTTAAATTTCCTTGGGAATCGTACCTCTAAAATATCATCAGTAAAGGGCGAATGACTGCGGCCTATACCCCAATCTTCGGTTCTTTGTCCGCGAATTTCCACCATAATTTGCCTAATCATGGCTTCGACAACTGCATGGGTCAGGGTGGACTCAGGGTCAACACTTCTTGCCTTGCGAGCCTCTCTAGCATTTCTTTGACGTGTTACTGCAAGGTCTGGGTCGTGAGCAGAACTCCCTTGCCCCCTATTGCCGTGATCAGTCGCGTGATGAGCTGGAGGAATGGGTCGATTCTGAGCAGGATCAACAACGTCTCCATTCCTAGGTGGTAGAACGGGCTCATTTAAGTTACGGTTATTGGTTTCCTGATTAAGCGCCTCTATATTCTCAGCCCTTTCCAATGGAGGCCATCGCCGGTTTCTTCGAGGTTCTTCAGACGAGGATGTGTGTTCCGGGGATAAAGGGTGAGTTGGAGGTTGTGAAACCTGCCTTTGAATATCGTCAATTCGTCTGCCTAGGGCAGTAATATTCTGACACAGCAACGAGCTCTCCTGCCTTTGAGCGGCCAATTCATCAGTTTGCCTGTCTAATGCTTCAAGTATGCGAGTCAGATGTCCTTCGGTAACTGGAGCAGAAGGGTCGAACTAGTTATCTTCATCTTCTCTTATACAGAAGGAACTCGAACCAGGTTGAGCAGAAGTACCAGCACGAGCAGAACGAGCCATAATTTCCTTCCCAGGTCGGGTAGTAGTCTGATTTTCATTTCGGATCGTGGTCCCCCTAGGCTGCTGGCTCGTAGTTCCCTCTTGACGTCGGTTCGTGGTGGTCCCCTGGGTTCGGATCGTGGAAGTATTAGCTGGAAGGAGGGTGGAGTTATCTTGGGAACGGGTCATTACGCCTTCAGCTACATTGTTCGTGGCACCCGCTCCAGTTCGGATCATTCCTCCATCTCCATGATCCGAGGACTCCAGTTCAACCTCGACCTGCTCCTGAACGTTGTCTTCACGAGCTTCGTTTGTAGCTTCGTCGGCCTGCGAAGTTCGTACTTCCTTAGACTTCTTTCCAACCATAATACTTTGGATTTGCTAGAATCTTCAAAATTTGTAACAGTGAAGTTTTGGACTGTTTTCTTCGGACTTGACTATCCAAACAATAGAACAACAATCTGAAATGCTGAAACTTCGTTCTCAGTGAAAGCACCAAAATTTTAGATCCAAAAGTGGCTCTAACACCCAAATTATCTGAATTGGCAGAGATTTATATCTAGAAATGCAAGAAAACACAGAAAACACACAAGATTTATAGTGGTTCGGTGTTAACAAGCCTATGTAGATTATATGTAAGATTTGAGAACAATAAATGAACTTTCTCTCAATCTCACTTTCACAATGTTGATTCACTCAATGATTTCAAATTAATATTGATAAGAAACAATGAAGAGACAGTAATGGTGGAAACAACAATTAGAACTGCCCAAAGATCCTGAAAAATGCCAAGTCTGGGGCTGTCTATAGCTGATATTTGTAAGCGGATCGTGATCACACGTGGAAAAAATCCCGAGGATCTCGGACTGGTTCGTGGCTTAATGAAGAAATGGTCAATATGATAGTTGTGGACAGGTGTCGCGAGATCCGGGCCTTTCGGGTCACGATAGACCAGCTCGTTGCTTCCATTCTTTGGCTTCTGGAGCCAGATCGTGGCCATGGCCCAAGTGAGGAAGGATCGTGTCGCAGTGAGGGACCACGAACTGGATCGAGGTGGTAACTCCACAAACCGTGAGGAACAGGGGAAGACAAATTGACTATGAAGAGGAAACCAGGTCCGGACCTAGCTAACTTTTCAAATGATGCTTTACATTGGACTTGGACATGTGTCTAAGTGGCTGGGTTCAAAAGCTAGCCAATAGTTTTTAAGGTGGACCATCTACCACATTCTATTTTTAAAGTGGAGCGTTCACTATAAACGATTTTATAATGCATTGTCCATTGTATATACAAGCTCATAGTACCGGAGCAATCCTAATTGAATAGACTACAAATTATCATTCTCTACGCAGGGAGATAATTACAAAAGAATGCTGAAATATAAAGAATAAACCCTATACAAAAACTAATATGCTGAAGAAATTAACATATTGTAACAAGTTCAACGAAATATCACATCTACGCTAGCTTGTCCTAATACATCAAAGTAGTACTACAACAAAGGGCAATGTAGCTCGGTGTGCAGAAAGCACATCACAACCTAACAGCTACATTCACATCACTGCCATACCTTACCGTACATCAACAATACAATTACTTTCTTCACTTCTTCAGAAAAATCTCCAACGTCACTGTAGGAAGCTATCCTACAACACATGAGATGTCAGAAACAACTGACATAATCACAAACCCATTACAACCATAGCAAGCAGGTACTGAACACTTTGCGATAACCATGACTTAGTAGTAACATTACATAGCAAAGAACGTTGTAAATACAAATCACAAACAGGTGAACCAAGGACGGATAGATGAAACTGCACAACCACTCTACCCAAAACACCATTGAAGCGTAGGCTTTCTCTGTGGTAAGAGGGAAACACCAGTGAAGCAACGTACTGATAACAATCCTCAAAACCCAAAAATACCAAAAGCCAACCCCAATAAAACACCTATAGAGGAGCACCGTAACATACCTAATAACTAGACTAAACACAAATTGTTGACTCATGATATATTCATATAAATAATTGATTTATGTTTACTACGAATTTTAGTGTTTATTCATAGTTGTTGATTAATATGCTTATTGTTAGAGCTGTTAAAATCATTATTTGGATATTATACTAGATTTTGTGTGTTAGAATCATTGAAACTAGGACTTAAAACGAAGATTAGAGCACAACGCGGTCAAAGTTCATCAAAATAGCACAAAACTTGAAGGGTAAGCTCAAACGTCAAGGGGAAAGCTCTTGAAAAATTCAACTCAAAATAAGCTAAGTACGTGGACCGACACCAATCCATGTCCGACCAACGACAGTCCATAAGAAAGCAATATAACAACTCGAAGCATAGGACGTGGGATCCCGGAGACTTGTGAAGGCTAGTAGCAAAGTATGGAATCAGTTTGTCAAAGCACGTGACTTATTTGGCACGAAGAACTAATGGACTGACATGAAAGGCTTAGGGCTAGAATCAGATGGACCATCATACGAATTGGGTGCTAGAGGGAAGCACAAGGAAGGCCCAAAGTACTTAGCCAAAATTTGGCTAAGTACATGGACATGAACTGGTCCATAGGGCATGGACCAACACTGGTCCATAGCGGATGAATCAGCACCGTTCCATCAAATCGATGTGAATGGGCGTTAGGTCCATAAAGGGTGGTGCAGTGTGTTTTATGATCGAGCTAGAGGTCATGGTCGGGCGATTGCTGGTCTTGGTTGAGAGTTATGGCATGATCAAGTAATGGACTTTTCGATCGAATGCTTATACATGGAGTGGGTTTGAAGGGAGACTATGGAAAGCACATAGTGAAGTAGCTACATGGTGATGAGGAAGTTCATGGTGAACAACACTAGATGGTTGATTCATGGTGTAACGAGACTATGGACACAGCTAATGGTGAATGACACTGCAAGAAAGGAATCATTTCATGGAGAACAAAGCTGCATGATAATGGATTGACCAAAGGGGAATCTAGTTTTAAATAGAGTGGAGTAACACTGATAATGAATTTCAGGGGAATCTCTGATTACTTAGAGTGTTCTAGTGGACTAAAACATGCGTATCGTAGGGACGCCAATTAGTATCGGCGAGACCGTGAACTCTGGGTGACGAACCTAGGTCGGAAGGGCATGTGTTGATGAAACATGGAGTTCGACTATAAACAAGATTTCCATTAGTCCCAAGCTGAGTGAAGATTCCACAAGAGTATAAATTTATTCATGACTTTTGATGGTGACAGCTAGGAATCGGATGATGGTTGCTATGTTTGCTTTGTTTGTTCTTACCTTCACTTCTTCGTTATACTAACACCTATAGGTCTTGAAGAAGGAGACGAGGAATGAGGTTGGTGTAGGTTGAATAGATTCTCTTATCTTATGACTTTGGCCCCTTCAACTGTCATTTGCTATGAGTAGTAGTTATGTTTGAGTATCATATATTATCTTTAATTATGTGCTGACGATTTGGTTGCAGGGATAGGTCAGTATGAGACTTAACTTGTTTGTTTCTATATTTTGTAGTACAACTTTTGATTGATTTTATCACTCACATATACTGCTGTTTGAACTAAGGCTTTGTATCTCCTCTTATCATCTTGGGTGCTCTTCAGCATTGTCATTAATTGATTGACATTATTAGTGAGTGTTAACCGACATTTTAGTCCGGTTCCCAAAAGTATACCAGGCCATACGACCCCAACTCATCGCATGGCACCAAAGCTCGAAGTGTCACCAAAAACATCGAAGATTTAAATTTAGATGGAATCGAGTGAGCGATAGCATCATAACTCCTAAAAATGAACATATTGTATCACTTCAATCTACCTCGCATCACCACATGCTGCCCTACATCACCTCTTGGTTCCATCGCATCGCCTCAACCATCCCGCATAGCTACACATCGCATCTGACTCCATACCCATTGGATGGCATCACACTACACTGCATCCCCTTTGATGTGCTAACGTATCCCCTAGATGAAGTGTGCTCGCACCCATCCGATGCGGTGCGCTTGCACCCATCGGATGCGATGCGCTCGCACACATCGACTGCGATGCGCTCGCACCTATCGGATGTAAGACATTCACATCCATCAGATGTGATTCGCATCATTTCAATCTACCTCGCATCACATAGATCGCATCACTACATGCTACCCAACATCGCCTCCTGGTTTCATTGCATTGCCTCAACCAACCCACATGGCCTTACATCGCATCTGACTCCACAACCATTGAATCACATCAGGCTATATCACATCCCCTCTGATGCACTATCACATCTCCCGAATGCAATACATTCGCACCCCTCGGATGCGATGCACTCGCACCCATCGAACGCGATGTACTTGTACCTATCGGATGTGATGTACTCGCACCTATTGGATGCGAGATATTCGCATCCATCAGATGCGATGTAGTCGCATCTAGTGGATGCGAGACATCTGCCTCTATAAAAAGTAAGCATCCCTCAGGATGTGAAAATTCGTATCCCTTCTAGGGGATGTGAAAATTTGTATCCCTTTAAGGGGATGTGAATTCCTGCGTACGAACGAGATGGGATGCAAACTTTTGATATATGCACTCCTGGGATGCAATTTTCTGCTGTGTGGTCCCCAGATCCTACATACTCCCACCTAACCCTTCACCTATACATACCGCTAAGCTTGGCATTCAAAAGGGTTGGATTTTGGCTGATTTGACACATTTTTAAGCTCTTAGAACTCATTAATGGCAGCCTTGCTTTGAGGAAGAAGAAGCACAAGTTACTTTTTTACAAAGCTTAGCATATGACAAATATGACTCCAAAATACATGAATGGACTTGTAAACAAATGCCTAGATGACGTTCAAAACTTGTGACTCAATTGTATGAATAAAAGACCAACGAGATCCTTTAAAGTGGATGTAGGCCCCTCAAGGACCGAACCACTATAAATCTATGTGTTATTTACTGCTTTTTGCACTTAATTTTTCCATGCGAAACTTAATTCTTTAGTAACGAAGAATCATCGGGTGTTACGATATTTTTTGCAGTCAACATTCTCGTGCTTCCATTTAGAGCTTAGCTCACTTCGTTTTTGAACATTTCCATCTCGACTTTGATGCACTACTCAGATTTCTTCCCTACCCACCGCTCGAGTCGTCTTACGATGGTTAAGCGATCAAAGATCCTCTTAGTTGGAACCTTCGTAGTTTCCTAGGCCACCGCTCCTCAGCAACTTTAATCGGCGGTGAACCCGACCGAAGTAGACATCCTTCTTACTACAAATCCCAATGCTCTCGCAACTCAATTGCAGATTTACGCGCTTAATAAAAGGTTGGAAAACAGATATCGTGAGCTCAACCATGCGTTGAAAACCAACATTGACCTTATGCGTCAACTTTAAGAAAGTTAATGCCTTGTCGCTTAACTCCAACTTGCTCACAGCAATGCTTGCCCAAGGCACAACTGCTCGAAGAGTGCTTCTTCCAAAACTTGGGGCTGTAGCCAAAGAAGGAGTTTTACTCTTAATACCAATGTCATTGTCCGCACTAATACCAATACTAATGGCAACGACAACGATATTGGTAACGACAACGATAATGGAAATGGTAATGGAACCACCATAACTATCAGCGAGGAATATTGTCAACGCGCCCGTTCCCGGTTGGTTATCAATGATGAACCCGGTTCGAGTAGCCGGCCCCTTCATCGACGGAACTCGGTTGCCTCTGCTTTAAACTTGGGTCCTGTGCTTCCAGCAACTCAACATGCCCAAGTCCCGCCTAATCAGAATCTTCATCAACCTCGTCGACCATACCAGAATAAGGTCGACAATGATGATGACATGAATGAGGATGAGATCAATGTCCACCCTCGAAGACGTCCATGGCCCAGGACCCCCGAGGTAAACAACGACCGATGCATTCCATTGGAGGATGTTCATCCCTCATTTCTCCCTAACATGGTCCGCACAATCTTGAAAAATATGCGAGGTAACGTCAATGATGCGTTGGTAACCCACTTGAGACGTAATCTGTTCACTAGGGTTGTGCACGAGGCCGACTGTCCCCGATGCTTCAACGGCCACATCTAGGGTTCTATGGGGGAACAACTGACTCATGTGTTTTATAAACCACTAGAGTGACACATGGACTCTAGTAGGGCTACCGATGTCGTCAAATGTAAATGCTTTCCTGTCTTCTTGGAAGGAATAGCCTTGCTCTAGTTCATCTGCCTTCTGCTTCAATCTATGAGTAACTATGACTAGCTGGTAACCAAAATGGTCAGACGATTCATGATGCATGTTCCTGAACCGAAAAAGTCTCATCCTATGCAACCTCTATCAGGGCCCAATAGAAAGCCTCATATGCTACCTTGAGCGTTTTAGCACCGCACTCGCTGAGGTTGATTATCAGGAACCTCACACAATCCTTGTCCAACTCACCAAAGGTGTCCACACTAGCTCCAAATTTGTGGCATGGATAGACAAAAAGCAAAACAAGGCTCTGGAGGCTTTCTATGTAAAGGCCGAACAATTCCTATGTCAAGAGGAAGCTCGACGCAATAGGGCTACTTAAGGGAGCCACCCCCAACAACCCACATATTGGCACTCTCGAAGATAGTATCAAAGGAAAACAAGTCAGAGAATATTCCGATAAGGGAAAAGGGATAGTCCCATATAAGCCTAAGTCGAAAAGCGGCAAACCTGGCGGTCGAAACAACAACCAAGCTCTGGTGGACCCAAAGAAGCATGACCGCTACCCCAATTAAAGGAACTACACTTCTCTTAACCGAGAGTTGGAGGCATTTACTCAGAGACCTGTTATAATATTCAGTACAAGAAGCCCAACATTAGGGAATCTACCGACCGCGAGAAAAACTCCGATAAGTATCGCAGATTCCACGACATGTTTGGGCATAAAACAGATGATTGTTGCTACTTCAAGGATGCGATCGAAAAACTCATCCATGAGAAACTTTTGGAACAGTACGTTTAAAATCATGTTACTCCTGAAGCAACCACGGGCCCTTCAATGCCCACTCTTCCTCTACACAATGCGTCCCCAGGACCGTCCAATCAAAGACCATGTGGCATCGTCATCAATACCATTTGCAGTGGACCTCACCCTTCTCATGATAGTTTTCGTAAGATTGAGGAATATGCCAACTCCATAAAGCATGTCATCTATGAAGCTTGCTCAACCTTGGATAGGTCCGTGCCTACCAAGCTCCAGAAGACAATGCGGGAAGATATCGTCTTTCGACAGAGGGAGTCTATGGGGAATTGAAATGCCAACAAAAGACACTCTCGTTATCTCTGCACAGATTGATCCAGCTTTCATCCTAAGAATTCTCACTAACTCAGGAAGCTCGATCAACATAGTCTTCAAGGCAACCAACGATCAAATGAGACTAGAGGCTAAAGACCTGAAACCCTACCATGCCACAATCTATGGTTTCAAAGGATCTTCCAACTAACTCGTGGGCATCGTCGGCCTTTCTATAGAACTCAGAGATGGGGATTGGAGTCGGGCCTGAATCCTCACCTTTTTCATCATCAACGTCTTCTCTCCATACATCGTCTTATTTGGGCGTTCTTTCCTTGTAGAATTCAGAGTCAGCATGACACCATGGTCCTTTTTGATGAAATTTTTGATAGAGAACAGGATTGGCACAGTCAAGGGCGACCAAGCAACTGCGCGAGCCTACTATCTCGTAAAATGGAAGAATGCTCGCAACAAGGTGAAAGTCAAGATGGTGCCTCCACCTTCTTGCACCAAGACTGTCTTCGCATAGCAATCAAAGGTGTTTGAGCCTTGGCTCAGGTGCCACTATCATCTCTCTGATGATCTTGATCCGAGGAAAGACAAAGAGTCAGACTTCAAGAGTGTTACCCCGGTATAACCAACGGTGGATGTTCCGATCAACTCCAACGAGCTGAAAAGGTCTTAAAAGTTGGAATGTAACTCCACCCTGCAATAAAGGAAGAGGTTGTGGAATTCTTAAGGTCCAACCTCGGTGTATTATTAAGGACCCACTCCGAAATGTGTGGCATCGACCCAAGAATCGCTTGTCACATGCTCAATATCGACCCAAAGCATCTTCCAGTCAAACAGATGCGTCAAATCTTTGGAATCGAAAGATCGACTGCACTCAAGAGGAGGTGGATATGCTACTTGATAATGGCTTCATCTGCAATGCCCTCTACCCACAATGGGTCTCCAGCCTAGTTCTAATTAAGAAAGCTAACGGCAAGTGGCGAACGTGTGTTGACTACTCATACTTAAACAAAGTGTGCCCAAAGGACAACTTCCCACTTCCAAAGATCGACCAGCTTGTTTATTCAACCGTCAGCTACCAGCTTCTCTCCTTCATGGATGCGTACTTTGGCTACAATAAAATTCCGACGTACCTTCCATATCAGGACCATACTTCTTTCACAACTGATCTTGGGTTTATTGTTATGTCGTCATGCCCTTCGGTCTTAAGAATGCTAGAGCCACCTATCAGTGACTGATCAATTGCATGTTCAAGGACTAGATCAGGAGACCCATAAAGGTTTACGTGGAAGATATGCTCGTGAAAACAAGGGTTCCAAATGACCACGTCAATGACCTAGCTGAAATGTTCAGTGTCCTCCGAAAATACGCCATGAAACTCAATCCCTTGAAAATCTCTTTCTGTGTTGCATCGGGAGAACTCCTGGGTTTCATTTTCAATTCACGGGGTATCGAAGCCAACTCGAAAAAGATTAAGGCTATCTGGAACATCCAAGCTCCTCGTAGCATCAAAAATGTTCAGATCTTAAACGGGAATGTGTCTGCCCAAAGTCGATTCATCCCTTAAACAACCGACAAATGCATTCCCTTTTTCGACTTGCTTAGAAAAGGGAAGCACAACTTCTGTGTTATCACATTCCAGGAGCTCTTGAATCACATAAAACGACCGCCTATCCTGTCAAAACTCGTGGATCATGAAAGACTTATATCTCTATTTGGATTTTTCTATGTAGGCAATTAGCTCAACGCTTGTGCGCATCGAGGATTGTGTCCAACAACCTACATCAGAAAGAGATTGACAGGGGAAAAAAGAACTATCCAGTGCTCGAGAAGCTAGCTTACTGCCTGTTAATTTCCTCCCGGAAGCTATGGCCATACTCTCAGTCCCATCCAGTCAAAGTCTTCACTGACCAGTCGCTAGGATAGGTCCGACAACGACCTGAGGCATCTCGACGACTCCTGAAGTGGAACATGGAGCTGAGCCAATTCGAGATAACTTTCATGCCTCGTCAAGCCATCCTTGAACAAGCTCTTGTAGATTCATAGTGGAGTTTACATTTCCTGAAGAACATCCCTCAGAAGACGAGGAAACTCCATACATTCAATGGAAACTATTTGCAGAGGATCCTCTAACAGTCAGCGTTCTGGCACCAGAGTCATGTTCATTATTCCTGGGGAATGCTCGATCTGTTATGCTCTAAGACTCAACTTTGCTGCCATAAATAACGATGCAGAATACAAAGCCTTGATTGTTGGAATCAGAGTCGCAATTGAACTTAACATTAAGTTCTCTAGATTTACTCTGACTTAAAGCTCACCGTACGACAGGTGAAGGGTGAATATAAGCAAAGGGGGTACGGCTCGCTCCCTACCTCGCTCGGGTCCGTGAACTACTTACCCACTTCAATCAATACATCATTACACACTTCCCTTGGGAGCAAAACGGAAAAGCCAATTCCTTAGCCAAACTGGCAAGCACTAGGGATGCACAACTCTTAGGTCTAGACCCAGTCAAAGTACTTTATTCTCTGAGCATTGATCAGATGCATACTGATTCGATCGCAAGATAAAAGTTGAGCCCGAACCATTGTCCTAGATGACACCAACCATGAACTACTTACAACATGGAATCCTCCCTGAGCGCTACAAAGAAAGACAAGTACTCACTTGCAAATCATCTCGCTATATCATCCTAGATGGAGTACTCTACTGAAGGGATTCTCTGTGGAAAAAGTGCTAGAGTAGGATCGAGTAATATAGGGTATATAACATATTTAGCGGAAGTATAATGATGTAATATTCTAAACTATACAATAGTTACGCAAGTAAATATTTAACGATAAAAATATTCAGATATCACAGATAAGCAATGTAGTAAATAAAATAAATGACACCAAGAATTTTTATACTGGTTCAAAGCACCATTCTACGTCCAGTCCCAGACTCCTTCTGGCTTTTCACCAACAACACCCTCTCTTCACTCGAAGAAACAGGTTCATAACACACCCGAGCAGTCGAATGGGATTTCATGTATGAGCAACCGAATATGACTTCAACAGTACACCTGAGTAATCAAACAGGACTTCAATAATACAACAATAGTCCTGACTTATGAATGTATCCTAAGCAACACTGGTTAGCCAACAATTTAAGTACACCTTTCCTATAATCTTATCCTCAGATGTCTAATGTGTTTATGAAAATTAGAAGGAAGTATATTAGGGGTTTTAGGGTTGAACCATATCACTGGCAAACTATATTAACCGTTTAAACGGTTACCGTCAACTACGGTAATGGTGACTATAATGGTTATAGATTTTGATTAGAGCGGTAAAACATACAAAACACACATGATTTTTTTGTAGTATTTCATAAAAAAATATGTTTTTTAATAACTTAAGCTAGAGAAATAAAATATGTATAAATTACTTGCATTTTTATTTATGGACAACATGCACGTGGATGGTTTGTTTGACAGACGAACAAACTAATTCTTGAGAAAAAAGTTAGAACTTGAATTATTTATGGATAACAATGTAAATTTACGGTAATGGTTGCGGTAGCAGTTAGACAGTTACGGTAACAATTAGAAAATTTGCTAACTATCAACAACAAATGAGGCTACGATTGGCAATAAAATTGATGGTTGCCATAACCGTAATATCCCTATTTTATATTGCTTATTGAATCAAGAGATTTGAAATAAATTCAACGATTCAAAAGCAATTAGAATAGTTAAGAACGCTTTGAGAATGCAAGAATATTCAGAAATTAAATCAGAAAAATAAAAGAAGAATTAATGATTTGGAAATCAAGTTTTTGATGTACATATAATAGTTGAAGAGTTATATCCTTTCACGAAAAATTATAATGAAAAGAAGCAGCTATTTCCATTTAGAAATGGATAGAAACCATTAATGAAAGGAGATGCATGTTCATAAAAACGACTATTGTTATCAGATCAGCCGACTGGTCAAAAGATTACCAGTCAACTGCTTGAAAATGAAAACGTATATATATATATATATATATTGAATATACACAAAGTAGTCGTTATTGGACCGTTTTTACCTTACCAATCGAGTTTTAGGTTTCTAATCAGTCTGCTGGTTAGGGATAAACAACCCAAGTAATTGCTATTTTTTGTCATTTAATATATATATATATATATATATATATATATTTGCTAAAATATACGTGTTTGTGTTTTGATATATGAGGATAGATCTTGAAAAATTCTAACACAACTATAACACAAATAAATATACTAACTAACTCTTCTCTTGATCTTCATTTCTTTTTTGCCGTGAACCAAAAATCTCATGAATCAACACTCTGTTCTATTACTTCGGTATGTAACTCACCGTGTGCTGCAGGATGTACAGTAAGAAGAGTGTGGTGACCACATAGGGAACAAACTCTGGTCAAAAAGATTCTCAGATACGATTACTTCTAGCCTACACTAGATCAGGATGCCGCGGACTATGCCCGCAAGTGTGAAAAATGCTGGAGGTTTTCTATGCTTCCAAGAGCCCTACCTACCGAGCCGACACAAATGGTTAGTCCTTGGTTGTTCACCATGCGGGGAATAGACATCATTGTTGCTCTTCCAATGGCCAGAGGTGGTGCATGTTATGCTATCGTTGTGGTTGATTACTTCACTAAGTGGGTCGAAGCGGAGTCCCTTACTACAATCACTACCAAGAAGGTGATCAACTTCGTCATATGCAACATAATCACTCATATGGAGTTCCCCAAGTTGTAACACCCCGGATTTTTGAATAATCAAATTAACTAAATTAAAGAATAATTAATCTCAGACGTGAGAATAATGGGGATTGGGTTGCGCTATTGTGTTCGTCTCGGAGTTCGGGTTGAAATAGAGTCCGATTTTGCGGGAAACGGGTACCAGATGAAGGAGTTATGGATGAACGAAGTTTGGTGGAAAAAAATATATTATACTGGCGCACTTGGGAAGTGCGCCAGTACAAATTAACACTGACGCACCTGCCAAGTGCGCCCAAGCCGAGGCAGCTAGCCTGCACAACATTTTGGTTTAGGCTGATCCATGTTGTTGAGTCCTTTCTGACTCCTTGCTGAGTCATTAGGGCTGACTTGTCACCCTATCATGATTGAATGGTTTCGATTAACCCTAAGATCATCCGACAGCTTAAATTAATTCTTAACTCTATAAAAAGACCCATAGACTCAAACCCTAAATCAGAATTAAAACTAAAACTATGGCCGTCATGCTGTTGTCTTGAACCTAGAGCAGCCGCCACCAAATTAAAGAGGAAGAACAGCTAACCAAATCAGAACTACTCAACCCTAACAGCCAATCTTCATCAAAGGAGCGCTAATTCAACTCTAGAAATCAGAATTCAGAACACAAGACAGCTTTTGAGTTGTGAGTTCGATAGTTTTAATAAAATAATTAGTAATTTAATTAGATTAAGTTACAATGCGGATTGTATGGATGTGATATAAAGTATTGATTGCATGTTGTAATTATGTTGTAGGATTGTGATTGAAATCTCTATGACGTTATGTTGTGATGCTATCATTTATGATGTAAAGTTATGTTGCTATCATCCATGTTGTAATTTTATATACAAGCAAATCATCATGTTTCTTATGCTAGTTGGTTATGTTGATTCATATGATAAATCATATGTAGGAAATTTTAGATGTTGATTCAAACATGAACCACTTACAAGTTTGGGTAGAATTATATGTGACCTTACATGGCTATGGCACCTAGTTTATGTGAAAAATTAATTGAAAGTTAGGCTATGACATATGCTAAATTTTACATGATACTTTACATGTTAGATGCAAGTTTACACCCTTGTTATGATGTATAAATCACATATGTAAGTTGTATGAATATATGAATCATGTTATGCAAGTTTAGGGGTATTGCCTATGCAAATTAACACCTTTAGATATAGCCTATGACATATATGTTATGTATGCAAGTTTGTGGCCATTTTCTCATCAAGTTCACACCATTAGATTGGATCCATGACATATGTTGTTTATGCAAGTTGTAATTTTGGCCTATGCAAGTTTTAGATGTAAAACATCATTCACATATGCAAGTTCAACCCTATGTTAGATTTATGTTTTAATTATGTGTATATTGTGACGTTTTCTCTTTATTCTATGAGTTAGACTATTCGAGTCTAACATATATTTTTACGTTAAACGAACAAACGTACTACGTGGGGGTAAAGGGGATAATATTAAAAATATTTAATTGGCATAAATGCCAAAAAAGGCATAAAATAAAATTGTGGTGAAAGTTGGTATGGTTTTACATACCATAAATGGATGGACATAATTGAGTCAATTATGGACATCATTAAATTTGGAATTGATTGATAAATCGAATAGGGAAAGTAATTCAAATTGGGGGATGATTAATTAGGAGTAATTAATCGTCTAAGACACGAGGTTAGACTCCTTTGTGGTGTAAGACTGCCCGGACCCGCCCGACAAATACAGCTACCACAAATGCCAGTCTAATGTGAGAGGTCTTAGGCACAAAATAAATACGTAACAGTTGTAAAGACACGAGGTTAGGCTCTTTTGTGGTGTAAGACTGCCCGGGCCCGCCCGGCAAATCCAACTGCCACAAATGTAAGTCTAATGTGAGAGGTCTTTATGGGTTACGGTCTTAATGAATTAAGAAACACTTAACCAGATAAGCATGTAATGGGACATGAGGGGTTTAAGTGGGTGCCTTGGGTGGCATGTGGAATCTAGTGGGTGCCTTGGGTGGCATTTGGAAATATGATTTGAAACACTTAACCAAAATTGAAACATGTAATTGAAACATGAATAAGAAGTGGGTTAAGTGGGATGTACTAGAGGGGACCAAGCTTTGGTGGATAGCTTGTGTAACACCCCACACCCGCTATAGTCACTCACTAAGGGAATGCCATAGCATCGGTGGAGTATTTTTAGTGAGTATAGAACAGTAAAATTACAACAAGACAGATATAATGTAATACTTGAAAATTTAAAACATCATCTCATAGCAGCGGAAAGTAAAACATGTTTGGTTACATCATAAAACCATAACAAGAGTCAAGTACAAAATATCCATCCTGAATAAAATAAGTACATAATCCCACTACTCATAACAAATAGCCATAACAGAAAAGATAAGATAAGCTGAGCTCTACATCTACGGTCCAAGCTCCAAGAGATAGATAAAGCAAACTGATCAAAGCCCACTAGCACTAGGCCCAACCTGAGGACCTGAAGGAAAAAGATAAAAACAACGGGGGTCAGACATAAGCCTGAGTGAACCCTATCTCCTTAATAATACAATTATTAAAGTAATTAGGGTATGATATGAACTCGGTATGGTATCTTTGGGGATAATGACTACACTAAGTTGCCCACAAACAAAGGACGAACTAAGATAACCGTAAAGACGCATCTACCCACCCAAGGATAATTACTAACTGCACCACACCAGTCACTCCTACTCAAAGGTTGATCCCACCCAAGGATATCAAAGATAGATATAACCAGTAGTTTCCTGTACCCTAGTTGACTATATAGGTGCCGTCTGCCCCTATCTCTACTAGGTGTACCCCACTACCCCAAGCGATCGGCTCCCTAACGTAGATACCCGTGCTGGTCCCACAGTGGGGTGTATCACTCCCCTAAAGTGGCTACCCAATACTATCAACGGTGCACGGCTTTATATCTACACGATGCAACAACGGCTTATCTACCAGCCCGGGCCCACACACGCATATGAAACCCGTTGGACTTGCGTTGCCACCGCTACCCCGTTTTGGCCTCTTATAATCAAGCCCAATATGCGTGTCCCGTCACTCGACATGGGTCGAGCCCACAAAGATACGTTTGGGATATTGGTTGAAACGGGCCCCCACAAGCTACTACTTAAGCTTGTCATTTTATCTAGTGCATTCCACTTAACCCCTTTTTATAATCATGCCCCCTTACATGTTAAGGTTTGGTTAAGTCATCCAATTATATTACAATTGCCACTTAAGGCACCCACTAGATTTCCGCATGCCACCCAAGGCACTTACTTGATTCCCCCATGCCACCCAAGGCACTTACTTAACCCTTTAATCATGTTTAGTTACATGTTCCACTCTGGTTAAGTATTCTAATCGTATTTTCTATTGCCACCCAAGGCAACCCATTAGTTTTCTCATGCCACCCAAGGCACCCCCACTAGTTACTACATGCCACCCAAGGCACCCACTTAACCCCTCATGTCCCACTACATGCTAATATGGTTAAGTGTTTCTTAATTAATTAAGACCGTGATCTCCCATAAAGACCTCCCACATTAGACTGGCTGTTATGACCGCCTGGTTAAGCCGGTAGGGTCCGGGCAGTCTTACGTCATAACAGAGTCTAACCTCGTGTCTTTACTTTAATCACGTATTTAATTTGTGCCTAAGACCTCTCACATTAGACTGGCTGTTATGACCGCCTGGTTAAGCCGGTAGGGTCCGGGCAGTCTTACGTCATAACAGAGCCTAACCTCGTGTCTTAGTCGATTAATTACACCTAATTAATCACCCCCATATTAATTATCCCTAATTAATATCAATTTATTCATAACATGGGTAGACCTAACTCAATAGGTAAATTCCCATGGGGTAGACCTAACTCAATAGGTAAATTCCCACTTATGTTAATTAATTTTTTATGGTATGCTTAATCATACCCATTTCAACATACTTTTAATTAACATATTAATTAACCCCATCGTTCCCCACGTAAATCGTCATTATGACATAACATAATAAAGGGAAGATTTACCACACATAACATGGGTTTAGCATATAACTTTATCATGGGTTAAGAGGATGTCAACTTGCATATATGAGCATGTATTAACCCAACTATATTCAACCCAAACTTGCATATTATCAAACATGTGTCTTACATAACATGTTGCATATGAACTTACATATCATCAAACATGTGATTTGCATAACATGTTGCATATGAACTTACATATCATCATACATGTGATTTGCATAACATGTAGAACTTGCATTTTAGCATATACTTAACTTGCATAAGCACTCACATACTTGCATAAGCATTCATATACTTGCATAAGCTTGCATATCATGTTAAACTTGCATTTCAACATATACATAACTTGCATAAACATTCACATACTTGCATAGGCTTGCATATTATGTTAAACTTGCATTTCAACATATACATAACTTGCATAAACATTCACATACTTGCATAGGCTTGCATATTATGTTAAACTTGCATTTCAACATATACATAACTTGCATAAACATTCATATACTTGCATAGGCTTGCATATTATGTTAAACTTGCATTTCAACATATACATAACTTGCATAAAAATATCATGATTACATATTATGAAACTTGCATGACATAAGGCATATAACTTGCAAAACACATAATATTCACTACATCAAGCTTGCATAAATATATGGATCCACAAACATAGCCATACTTTATCACATCTTATCATAATCAATTCAATAATTGATTATTAAGGGGATAGAAGCTCACCAAAACAAGATTAGCAAGTTAAATGAAGCAAATCCCAATGATTAAGTAGAAGAAGATGTAGATTAGCTTGCAAACCCTCTTAGGATTTTTAGTGGAGGCTCTCCAATTTTCTAAGTGGTGGCATAATGGCCTTAGATCTATTTTTGGTAAGGATAAGGGGGGGGGGTATTAGGGTGTATATATAGATTAGTTAGATGTTTTAGGACCATAGGATATACCCTAGAACCAATCCTAGCCTTTAAAGCATGTCTTGGGGAAGAAGTCAAGTGTAGGAACCATTTAGGGCCCAAAAAAAACAGCCCAAAACTCATCCCGGGCCTCAAAACATGAGCAGTTTTCGTTTTTGATTTTTCGTGAAACTTTGACGGGCCATAACTTGGTCATACGGACTCCGATTTACGAAAACTCGGACTCTATTTCGCGTATTTTTCCGAGACGAACGCAATGGCACAGCCCGTTTCCCCTGATTCAGAATATTAAATTTAATTCTGCTCTGATTTATGTTATAACAAGTTATTTAACATACAGGGTGTTACATTCTCCCCTACTTAAAGGATTTCGTCCCCGAAATCTCTAAGTCAAGAAGAACGTATCCTACCAACCAAACAACCATCTACTCAACCATCAAACACTGGCATCCATTGTCCTTAAAACAATTTCTAATGATGTATGAGCATATGCAAAAAGTGTGTGTATATGTTCCCTATCTAATGTATGAACATATGCAAACCATGATAGTGCCATGCATCCATTATGTATGCGAGGGAACCCTATCGACACATACAATATCTACATGAGTGCACAATCATTCACCAAAATGCATCATCCATATGATAACACAATCATTATACATCCATAAATATAGCTTCCTACACACAATTTTATGCAATATGCAATATGAATTGATTGAGCCGATCTAGTGCCTAGAGTGTGTGTATATGCATCCACGAGCAACCACTAGCAAACACTTGCATCCACTTGCATCCATCATACATAACATGTCTCAAACACATGTTTCAACCATAGGACTATCCTATCTGAAGGTCAAAGGTACTAACGAGAGGACATACTAAGGATAAGATAAGTACCAGTCAAACGATAAAGGAGAAGTTAAAAGACATACTCTCAAAAAGAAATGGATACAAAGAACGCATCTTCGCTTCCGTCTCCCAAGTTGCGTTGCTCTCCTCTTCTCCCCATTGCACTTTGACTAGCTGAACCTCTCGATTCCTCAATTTCCTAGTCTCTGACCCAAGGATGCGAGTAGGAGCTCGTCGAATAGTCGCATCACGCTCTGCTTCCACTTCTCTAAGCAAACTTGGCTCTACCACCTCTGCGGTCTTATGTAGGCACTTCCTCCCATGGAATACATCATGTACACCACTAAGTCTGTCGGGCAACTCCACCAATGGAAGATGCTCCTCCCATGTACCTCCAAAATCCAAGATACATAGCCTCAAAAGGTCTTCTAAAATATGATTCACCCTCTCGGTCTGGCCGTCCGTCTGAGGATGATATGCGGTACTCAAACGCAACTGAGTCCCTACCGCCTTTTGCAAACTCTTCCAAAACTCTCTAGTGAAGATAGGATCTCGATCACTCACTATTCTGGAGGGTACCCGATGCAATCGAACTATCTCTCGAAGATATACAAAAGCTAGCCATGGAGCAGTCCACTTACTCTTCACAGGTATGAAATGGGTGTTCTTAGTAAGTCTGTCTACCACCACCCAAATTCCTGTATTACTCTTTCTCGATCTGGGTAACCTGTCAATAAAATCCAACGAGACGCTGTCCCACTTTCATTGCGGAACCTCCAATGGGTGAAGCAACCCACCTGGTTTCTTTCGCTCCGTCTTCACTCGTTGGCACACCAAGCATCGAGCGACATGCTCGGCCACATCTTTCTTCATACCGGCCCAGAAGAAAGCCCTCTTCAAGTCTTGGTACATCTTACCCCCACCGGGATGAATGGTCATCCTAAAACGGTGTGCGTCATCAAGAATAGCCTTCCTCAAACCCTCATCCTGCGGTACACAAAGTCTACTGTCTCTACGCAAGCACCCTCTATCATCTAGGGTGTACCTACACAAATGGCTGGACGACTCCCCCCTTATGAGCTTCTCTACTAACTCAACCAACTGTGGGTCGCCCCTCTGTGCTTCTCCAATCCGCCCCAAAAGAGTAGGTCTAACTTCCAAAGAAGCTAGCAAACCGGGTACAAAGTCAACGGAAGGTCTAAAGTCAAACTTAGAAATAAACTCTAAGCTCCGTCGTTCAACGAACAATGAACTCAAGGACAACCTTTTTCTACTTAAGGTGTCCGTTACCATGTTACCCTTACTCATATGATGCTAAGGATCCCATCCACTTTTGCTGTCCTAAGACTATGCGCTCGAAGGGTCTCCAACACTTCCCTAAGATGTAGGGCATGCTCTTCTCCACCAGAATATCATCCAAAATCATCACAACTGTCTCCCACGCAGACCACCCTAGTCGAATTCGGCATCCCCCAAATGCAAGCCCCAAAGGCCTAAACCAATATCAGACAAACACCCAAGGGATACCTCCTTCGAATTCAGACGACCTACGTGAGACGATACTAGTAAAAATGGCTAAATAATTAAGCCCTTGACCAATTCTGGATGTTCTCGCCAGTCTCGCTCCAAAACCGTCGTTTATCCTATACTGGCCCTGCTCAGCCTATTGAGCACATACGAAAACTTATTTCGCTCCTAGAAAAGACCCAGATGTCATCTACAAAGACCATCACGAACTTATTTAGGTACTCCCTGAACACCCTTCTCAACAAAGTATGCGGGGGCGTTCGTCAAACCCAATGGCATCACCAGCCACTCATAAAAGAAATCATCCGGAGTCCCAAAGGCAGTCTCCTCTATACTATTCTCAGCCACTCTCAACTGATGAAATCCCGTGGCTAAGTCCTACTACAAAAATACTGAGGCGCCAGCCAACTGATCAAGGAGATCATTAATCCTCGGCAATGGGTATCTATTCTTCTTTGTGAGTTTCTTTAGTTCCCTTTAGCCTACACAAAGTCTGAGGGACCCATCCGCCTTCATAACAAAAACTACTGGAGCGCCCCACTCCGATATACTTCGTCTTATGAACCCCTTCTCAAGCAAATCGCCTACTTACTTATGGAGTTCCCTCCTCTCACTAGGAGCCATGTGGCACACTGGCCAAGATACTGGTTTGGAATTATCCACCAGATATATTCGGAAGTCAATCTCCCGCTTCGGAGGTAAGCCCTTCACCTCCTCAAACACATCCGGGTATTCCCGGACCGCTCTAACAGATCGCAGACTCTAGACCAACGTGTCAGGCGATTCTAGATACCTTAGCATAACAGATTCTATGGGATTACAAGAGATCTCGAGAGTGTTACTTAGGCGGCCCATAAGCCTAACAACTCTCCCTTCAAAATGAAGAACAGCACTCCTACTGGATAACCAGTCCATGCCCAAAATTAACCCATAGCCCGCGAAGCCCAACAAGCATCACATCTAAACTCAACGCTAAGTATAGAAACTTTCAAACCCAAACATATCATGGAGCCCCAACTGGGTTTGAAACAACTAAGGGATCATCTACCAAACTGGTGTCTAAGTGCAGTGACTCAACTAACAATGGTGGGATAAACGAACTCAATATATCAGAATCAAATAAAGCTTGAATCGGATGATAAAGAAATCCAAATTCCAACCTAGACGGTCATATCCCCATCTGGTACCCTAGTCGTGAGGGAATACAACTACCCTCCAGAAGATTCCATACCTTGCCCTTGCTTCTTTGAACAATCCTAATAAGGTGTCCTATTCCTCTTAAAAGGATAACCACTTGCCTTCTTCTTCCCTATTCTCCACTCGTAACCTCCCACCAATGAGGTTTCATCTTTCATTAACCAAACAACTATTTGAGCCTTCCTCCCATCGTTTATCCAATAGATACCTACCAGTCCTCCTCCTTCTTGAACCAACTTCTAATCCGACTAACGTCTAAGTCCCTTGAAGTGGTTTTCCATCCTTATCTATCTTAGAAAGATCATCTATACGCGGAGGGGAAACTCAAAACGAGAGAAAGGAAGAGATTCAAAATGGAGAATTCGAAAGATATAGATATGGCTATTGGGGATTATGCTTTCCTTTCAAAAACTTTTCTCTTAAAAGACATGTTTTTGAAAATACTCCTTTCCAAAAGTATTCTTAGAAAATAGTTTTTCTAAAAATTTTATCTGTTCCGGTAACCTTAAGCTCTGATACCACGTGTAACACCCCACACCCGCTATAGTCACTCACTAAGGGAATGCCATAGCATCGGTGGAGTATTTTTAGTGAGTATAGAACAGTAAAATTACAACAAGACAGATATAATGTAATACTTGAAAATTTAAAACATCATCTCATAGCAGCGGAAAGTAAAACATGTTTGGTTACATCATAAAACCATAACAAGAGTCAAGTACAAAATATCCATCCTGAATAAAATAAGTACATAATCCCACTACTTAAACAAATAGCCATAACAGAAAAGATAAGATAAGCTGAGCTCTACATCTATGGTCCAAGCTCCAAGAGATAGATAAAGCAAACAGATCAAAGCCCACTAGCACTAGGCCCAACCTGAGGACCTGAAGGAAAAAGATAAAAACAACGGGGGTCAGACATAAGCCTGAGTGAACCCTATCTCCTTAATAATACAATTATTAAAGTAATTAGGGTATGATATGAACTCGGTATGGTATCTTTGGGGATAATGACTACACTAAGTTGCCCACGAACAAAGGACGAACTAAGATAACCGTAAAGACGCATCTACCCACCCAAGGATAATTACTAACTGCACCACACCAGTCACTCCTACTCAAAGGTTGATCCCACCCAAGGATATCAAAGATAGATATAACCAGTAGTTTCCTGTACCCTAGTTGACTACATAGGTGCCGTCTGCCCCTAACTCTACTAGGTGTACCCCACTACCCCAAGCGATCGGCTCCCTAACGTAGATACCCGTGCTGGTCCCACAGTGGGGTGTATCACTCCCCTAAAGTGGCTACCCAATACTATCAAAGGTGCACGGCTTTATATCTACACGATGCAACAACGGCTTATCTACCAGCCCGGGCCCACACACGCATATGAAACCCGTTGGACTTGCGTTGCCACCGCTACCCCGTTTTGGCCTCTTATAATCAAGCCCAATATGCGTGTCCCGTCACTCGACATGGGTCGAGCCCACAAAGATACGTTTGGGATATTGGTTGAAACGGGCCCCCACAAGCTACTACTTAAGCTTGTCATTTTATCTAGTGCATTCCACTTAACCCCTTTTTATAATCTTGCCCCCTTACATGTTAAGGTTTGGTTAAGTCATCCAATTATATTACAATTGCCACTTAAGGCACCCACTAGATTTCCGCATGCCACCCAAGGCACTTACTTGATTCCCCCATGCCACCCAAGGCACTTACTTAACCCTTTAATCATATTTAGTTACATGTTCCACTCTGGTTAAGTATTCTAATCGTATTTTCTATTGCCACCCAAGGCAACCCATTAGTTTTCTCATGCCACCCAAGGCACCCCCACTAGTTACTACATGCCACCCAAGGCACCCACTTAACCCCTCATGTCCCACTACATGCTAATATGGTTAAGTGTTTCTTAATTAATTAAGACCGTGATCTCCCATAAAGACCTCCCACATTAGACTGGCTGTTATGACCGCCTGGTTAAGCCGGTAGGGTCCGGGCAGTCTTACGTCATAACAGAGTCTAACCTCGTGTCTTTACTTTAATCACGTATTTAATTTGTGCCTAAGACCTCTCACATTAGACTGGCTGTTATGACCGCCTGGTTAAGCCGGTAGGGTCCGGGCAGTCTTACGTCATAACAGAGCCTAACCTCGTGTCTTAGTCGATTAATTACACCTAATTAATCACCCCCATATTAATTATCCCTAATTAATATCAATTTATTCATAACATGGGTAGACCTAACTCAATAGGTAAATTCCCATGGGGTAGACCTAACTCAATAGGTAAATTCCCACTTATGTTAATTAATTTTTTATGGTATGCTTAATCATACCCATTTCAACATACTTTTAATTAACATATTAATTAACCCCATCGTTCCCCACGTAAATCGTCATTATGACATAACATAATAAAGGGAAGATTTACCACACATAACATGGGTTTAGCATATAACTTTATCATGGGTTAAGAGGATGTCAACTTGCATATATGAGCATGTATTAACCCAACTATATTCAACCCAAACTTGCATATTATCAAACATGTGTCTTACATAACATGTTGCATATGAACTTACATATCATCAAACATGTGATTTGCATAACATGTTGCATATGAACTTACATATCATCATACATGTGATTTGCATAACATGTAGAACTTGCATTTTAGCATATACTTAACTTGCATAAGCACTCACATACTTGCATAAGCATTCATATACTTGCATAAGCTTGCATATCATGTTAAACTTGCATTTCAACATATACATAACTTGCATAAACATTCACATACTTGCATAGGCTTGCATATTATGTTAAACTTGCATTTCAACATATACATAACTTGCATAAACATTCACATACTTGCATAGGCTTGCATATTATGTTAAACTTGCATTTCAACATATACATAACTTGCATAAACATTCATATACTTGCATAGGCTTGCATATTATGTTAAACTTGCATTTCAACATATACATAACTTGCATAAAAATATCATGATTACATATTATGAAACTTGCATGACATAAGGCATATAACTTGCAAAACACATAATATTCACTACATCAAGCTTGCATAAATATATGGATCCACAAACATAGCCATACTTTATCACATCTTATCATAATCAATTCAATAATTGATTATTAAGGGGATAGAAGCTCACCAAAACAAGATTAGCAAGTTAAATGAAGCAAATCCCAATGATTAAGTAGAAGAAGATGTAGATTAGCTTGCAAACCCTCTTAGGATTTTTAGTGGAGGCTCTCCAATTTTCTAAGTGGTGGCATAATGGCCTTAGATCTATTTTTGGTAAGGATAAGGGGGGGTATTAGGGTGTATATATAGATTAGTTAGATGTTTTAGGACCATAGGATATACCCTAGAACCAATCCTAGCCTTTAAAGCATGTCTTGGGGAAGAAGTCAAGTGTAGGAACCATTTAGGGCCCAAAAAAAACAGCCCAAAACTCATCCCGGGCCTCAAAACATGAGCAGTTTTCGTTTTTGATTTTTCGTGAAACTTTGACGGGCCATAACTTGGTCATACGGACTCCGATTTACGAAAACTCAGACTCTATTTCGCGTATTTTTCCGAGACGAACGCAATGGCACAGCCCGTTTCCCCTGATTCAGAATATTAAATTTAATTCTGCTCTGATTTATGTTATAACAAGTTATTTAACATACAGGGTGTTACAGCTTGTGTCAAGTAATGGGGGCCCGTTTCAACCAGTAACCCATACGTATCTTTGTGGGCTCGACCCAAGTCGAGGACGGGACACGCATACTGGGCTTAACTGTAAGAGGCCAAACCGGGTTAGCGGTGGCAACACAAGTCCAACGGGTTCATATGCGTGTGTGGACCCGGGCTGGTAGGTAAGACGTTGTTGCATCGTGTAGGTATAAGCCGTGCATTCTTGGTGGTATCGGGTTGCCACTTTGGGGAGTGATACACCCCACTGTGGGGCCAGCACGGGTATCTACGAGTTAGGAAGCCGATCGCATGGGGGTAGTGGGTACACCTAGTGGAGATATGGGAAGACGGCACCTATGAAGGCAGCTAGGGCTGTACGAAACTACTAATATCATTATTAAGTCTGTAGGTGGGATCAACCTTAGGGTGACTAGTGGTGGTGCATTATACTAGTGGCAGTGCAGTATAGCAAATATCATATAGTGTTGGTGTAGTTTAGTAATCATTCTATAGTGGTTTAGGTGCGCTTAAACGATATCGTTATTCATCTTGTTTCCTTATTTACTCTGCCATACTCAATGGTTCATGATCATTTCCTTATTTTCCAACTTGTGCCTTAGCCTAGTTACTTTGTTAATTATATTGTTAAAGTTATCGCACACGCCAGACTTTATGTCTAACCCCCCTTTGTCTCCTCCTCTTTCTCCCTTTTCCCCCCAGGTGCTCAGGTTGGAACTAGCACCAGTGGAGCTTGATTTTGGACTGCTTTTAGAAGATTTCTTGGACTGCTGAAGTAAAGTTCAACTTCTCTTTAATTATGGCTATTTTATTGTTAGGGATTATGTCTTTCAGATTATGTACTTTGTTTTATCAAGATGGATATGATGTACTTGACTTTGGTTTATGGTTTTGATGATGTAACCAAACATATTTACCTTCTACTGCAATAAATAAAGTTCCGAATTTTCAAGTACTGCTTAATATTTGTCTTGTTGTTGTTTTCTGTTCTATATTCACTTAAAATACTCCATGGAAGTTAATGCATTCCCTTTGTGAGTGACATTAATGGACGTGGGGTGTTACACGTGGTATAAGAGCTGAAGGTTACCAGAACAGATATGAATTTTGAAAAACTATATTTTTCAAAACAATTTTTATAAAGAAGTACTTTCAATAAGTATGTTTTAAGGAAAGTATTTTCAAGTGAAAAGTATATTTTAGAAAGCATAACCCCAAGAGCCATATATCTTTCCTTCGATTCTTTTGTATTGAATCTTTCCTTTTTCGTTTCAGCATGTCTGAAGCATCTGAGATACCAGAGGGTGTTCATGTACCCGGTTGGTTTCGTCAATATCTTAAGGCTAGGGCCGCCACCGCAGGTCCAACAAATCCTCCTTCTCCTCCCCCTCCTCCTTACATCGATACTTTTGCTAAGATATGTAAGGACTTTAGAGCAATGGGTGGAAAAACTTTTCACGGGACGGAGACATTTGTTGAAGCTCGTAACTGGCTAAAGGAGGTGGAAGTAACTGGCTAAAGGAGGTGGAAGATTTATTTAGAATCTTTGAAGTGGATGATGAAAGAAAAGTCTAGCTAGCTGCCTGGCTAATGAAAGATGAGGCCTCGTTTTGGCGGGAGGTCACTAATGGGGGACGTCTAGTCAATACATGGCCAGATTTTAGGCAGAGGTTTGAGGCGAAGTTTCTCTCGCGGGCTGAAGAGAATCTATACATGAAAAGGTTTTTGGCGCTGAAGCAAGGGAATCTATCAGTGAAAGAGTACGTCAACAAATTCAATCAATTGGCAAGGTTTGGCTTGGACTTGGTGAACACTCCAGAAAAGAAGGCTCTAAGATTTGTTAAGGGTTTAAATGAGCCGCTTCATGGGTTAGCTATGACCCACATTCCCATGGGGGCTACCTTTGAGAGGTTAGTTGACATGGCACTCATGCATGAAGAGGGGAAGGGCGCCAATGCTAATAAGGCACCCGAGAAGAAAGGGGATCAAAAGAAGTCGCAACAGTTACAACAGAACAAGAAAGCTGGCAAAGGCAACAATGCTAAGGGGAAGAAGAAATGCTTTAACTGTGGGACACCCGACCATCTAAGCAAAGATTATAGGAAGAAAAAGAAGACTGGCTGTTTCCACTGTGGAGAGGAGGGACATCTTATTAAGGACTGCCCAAAGAAAGGGAAGAGGGCAGGGTCTACCTCGGGAGGACAGGTGCAGGCTCTTATGGCATCAGAGCAGGCAAGGGGACAAGTTCAGGCTCTCGTGGTCCCACCGCTGCAAGTACGAGGTAGAGCAATTTCCGTTGAAAGTCTAGTTTTTTTGTTTGATCATCATGTCCGTACTTTATTCGATTCTGGCATATCGCATTCGTTTATCTCTACATCATTAGTTGAAATACTGCACCTAGATACTAGTCTTGTTACTGATCCCTTAGTTGTCTCAAATCCTATTGGTGGTTCGGCTCATCTTTCTATGATTTGTCAGGATTTGAGAGTGTCTATCTTGGGCGTTGGATTTGAATGCAACGCCTTCGTCCTTGGTTTCACGGGCTATAGTTTGATTCTAGGGGTGGATTGACTAGCCAGGCGGGGTGCCATCATAGATTGTGAAAGGAGGGTAGTTAGACTATCGATTCGTTATGGAAAGACCCTCATATTTCTTGTGACCCTAGGGGTTCAGTGATGCTTAGCTTCCTAGAATCTTCTGACGCATCCAACGATGATTGGAAATCTATTTGTGTGGTCCATGAGTATGGAGACGTATTTGATAAAGTGCGGGGTTTACCCAGAGGCACGAAATAAGTTTTCGTATGTGCTTAATAGATTAAGCAAAGCCAGTTGTGTAATCAGCGGTGGTTTTGGAGCAAGACTGGCAAGGACAGCCAGAGTCGGTCAAGTGCTCAATTGGTTGACCATCTTACTAGTATCATCTCACGTAGGTCGTCTGAATTTGAAGGAGGTATCCCTTGGGTGTTTGTATGATATTGGTTTAGGCCTTTGGGGCTTGCACTTGGGGGATGTCGAGTTCGACTAGGATGGTCTGCGTGAGAGATGGATAGTTGTGACGATTTTGCATGGGATAATATCCTGGTTTTCTCTAGAAGCAGAGAAGAGCATGCCCTACATCTTAGGGAAATCTTAGGGACCCTACAAGTGCACCAGCTTAAAGCTAAGTTCTCCAAAATACCATTTTTGGAGGAAAGAAGTGAGGATTTTAGGGCATGTGGTCTCTAGGGAAGGGTGATATGTTATGGTGGATGGAGTTCTTGGCGTCCTACGATTTCGAGATAGCATACATCCCTGACGAGGGTAACGTTGTGGCGGATGCCCTGAGTAGGAAAAAGTTGACACTGAGTCCTTTGTTTGTCGAGCGGCATGGTTTAGAGTTCATCTCTACGTTTGACTTTACACCTTCCATTGACTTCGTACCTGGTTTGCTAGCATCCTTAGAGGTCAGACCTACGCTTTTGGGATGGATTAGCAAGGCACAGCGAGACGACCCACAGTTGGTTAAGTTAGTAGAAAATCTCAAAAGAGGGGAGTCAGCGAGCCATCTCCGTAGGTATACCCTAGATGATAAGGGTTGGTTACATAGGGACGGTAGACTTTGTGTACCAAAAGACGATGACCTAAGGAAGACCATTCTTGATGATGCACATCGTTCGAAGATGACCATCCATCCCGACGGGGACAAGATGTACATGGACATGAGACGAGTTTACTTTTGGGCCGGCATGAAGAAAGATGCGGCTGAGTATGTCGCTAGATGCTTGGTGTGCCAATAAGTAAAAGCACAACAAAAGAAGCCCGGTGGATTGCTTCACCCATTGGAGGTCCCACAATGGAAGTGGGAAAGCGTCTCGATGGATTTTGTTGACGGATTACCAAGATCGAGGAAGGGTAATACAAAGATTTGGGTCGTGGTAGATAGACTAACTAAGAGCGCCCATTTCATTCCCGTGAAGAGTAAGAGGACTGCTCCATGGTTAGCCTCCGTATACATTCGAGAGATAGTTCGTTTGCACGGTGTTCCTTCTAGCATAGTGAGCGACCGTGATCCCATCTTCACTAGCGAATTTTGGAAAAGCTTACAAGAGGCGGTAGGGACTCAGTTATGTTTGAGCACCGCATATCATCCTCAGACGGACGGCCAGACCGAGAGGGTGAATCGTATTCTAGAGGACTTATTGAGGTTGTGTGTCTTAGATTTCGGAGGTACATGGGAGGAACATCTTCCATTGATAGAGTTCGCATATAATAACAGCTTTCAGTCTAGCATTGGCATGGCACCGTTCGAGGCTTTTTATGGACGGTCGTGTCGTTCGCCTACATGTTGGTGGGAGTCTACAGATAAGATCTTGCTTGGACCCGATATGATTAGAGAGACTTCGGAGAAGATCGATTTGATTCAAAGGATGATGAAGATGACGCAAGATAGACAGAAATCTTATGCAGACAAGAGGAGGTCAGATCTTGAGTTCGATGTTGGGGACATGGTCTTTGTCAAGGTGTCTCCATTACGGAACGTCGTTCGCTTTGGGTCCGTTGGAAAGTTAGCACCAAGGTTCGTAGGGCTGTTTCCTATTAAGGAGAGGATTGGGCAGATGGCGTATAGAATGGAGTTGCCCGAGTGACTTAGTGGTGTACACGACGTATTCCATGTATCACATTTGAGGAAGTGCTTGCACGAGACCGTGGAAGTGGTAGAGCCGAGCTTGCTTAGAGAGGTGGAGATCGAGCGTGATGCTACGATTCGACGAGCTCCTACGTGCATTCTTGGGTGGGAGGTTAAAAAGTTGAGGAATTGAGAGGTCAAGCTAGTCAAAGTGCAATGGGGAGATGATGAGAGCAACGCTACTTGGGAGACGGAAGCGAAGATGCGTTCATTATACCCTTTTCTTTTTGAGGTTATGCCTTTTAAATTTCTCCTTTATCGCATACCTTGTACTTATCTTATCTTTAGTGTGTCCTCTCGCTAGTATCTTTGACCTTTAGATAGGGTAGTCCTATGGTTGAAACATGTGTTTGAGACATGTTATGTATGATGGATGCACGTGGATGCAAGTGTTTGCTCGTGGTTGCTCGTGGATACATATACACACACTTTAGGCACTAGATCGGCTCAGTCACTTCATATTGCATATAAATGTGTGTACATATTTAAGTAATGGATGTATAATGGTTGTACCATCATATGGATGTTGCATTTTGGTGAATGGTTGTGCACACATGTAGAAATAATATGTATCGATAGGGTTCTTCCACATACATAATGGACGCACGGCACTAACATGGTTTGCATTAAGGAGGTCAACTGAATCAGTAGAGCGCCTGATTTTGCATTAGATAAGGAACATATATACACACTTCTTGCATATGTTCATACAGCATTAGAAATTTTATAAGGACAATGGATGCCCATGTTTGATGGTTGAGTAGATGGTTGTTTGGATGGTAGGATACGCATTCTCCTTGACTTGGAGATTTCGGGGACGAAATCCTTTAAGGAGGGTAGAATGTAACACCCCGGATTTTTGAATAATCGAATTAACTAAATTAAAGAATAATTAATCTCAGACGTGAGAATTATGGGGATTGAGTTGCGCTATTGTGTTCGTCTCGAAATTCTGGTTGAAATAGAGTCTGAGTTTGCGGGAAACGGGTACAAGATGAAGGAGTTATGGACGAACGAAGTTTGGTGGCAAAATAGAAAAAAAAAGATTGCACTAGCGCACTTGGGAAGTGCGCCAGTACTAATTAACACTGGCGCACCTGCCAAGTGCGCCCAGGCCGAGGCAGCTAGCCTGCACAGCTTTTTAGTTCAGACTGACCCGTGTTGTTGAGTCCTTTCTGACTCCTTGCTGAGTCATTAGGGATGACTTGTCACCCTATCATGATTGAATGGTTTCTATTCACCCTAAGATCATCCGATGGCTTAAATTAATTCATAACTCTATAAAAAGACCCATAGACTCAAACCCTAAATCAGAATTAAAACTAAAACTATGGTCGTCATGCTGTTGTCTTGAACCCTAGAGCAGCCGCCACCAAATTAAAGAGGAAGAACATCGAACCAAATCAGAACTACATAACCCTAATAGCGAATCTTCATCAAAGGAGCGCTAATTCAACTCCAGAAATCAGAATTCAGAACTCAAGACTGCTTTTGAGTTGTGAGTTCGATAGTTTTAATAAAATAATTAGTAATTTAATTAGATTAAGTTATAATGCGGATTGTATGGATGTGATATGATGTATTGATTGCATGTTGTAATTATGTTGTAGGATTGTGATTGAAATCTCTATGACGTTATGTTGTGCTACTATCATTTATGATGTAAAGTTATGTTGCTACCATCCATGTTGTAATTTTATATACAAGCAAATCATCATGTTTCTTATGCTAGTTGGTTATGTTGATTCATATGATAAATCATATGTAGGAAAGTTTAGATGTTGATTCAAACATGAACCACATACAAGTTTAGGTAGAATTATATGTAACCTTACATGGCTATGGCACCTTGTTTATGTGAAAAATTAATTGAAAGTTAGGCTATGACATATGCTAAATTTTACATGATACTTTACATGTTAGATGCAAGTTTACACCCTTGTTATGATGTATAAATCACATATGTAAGTTGTATGAATATATGAATCATGTTATGCAAGTTTAGGGGTATTGCCTATGCAAATTAACACCTTTAGATATAGACCTATGACATATATGTTATGTATGCAAGTTCGTGGTCATTTTCTCATCAAGTTCACACCTTTAGATTGGATCCATGACATATGTTGTTTATGCAAGTTGTAATTTTGGCCTATGCAAGTTTTAGATGTAAAACATCATTCACATATGCAAGTTCACCCCTATGTTAGACTTATGTTTTAATTATGTGTATATTGTGAAGTTTTCTCTTTATTCCATGAGTTAGACTATTCGAGTCTAACATATATTTTTACGTTAAACGAACAAACGTACTACGTGGGGGTAAAGGGGATAATATTAAAAATATTTAATTGGCATAAATGCCTTAAAAGGCATAAATGCCTTAAAAGGCATAAATGCCTTAAAAGGCATAAATGCCTTAAAAGGCATAAAATAAAATTGTGGTGAAAATTGGTATGATTTTACATACCATAAATGGATGGACATAATTGAGTCAATTATGGACATCGTTAAATTTGGAATTGATTGGTAATTTGAATAGGGAAAGTAATTCAAATTGGGGGATGATTAATTTGGAGTAATTAATCGTCTAAGACATGAGGTTAGACTCTTTTGTGGTGTAAGACTGCCCGGACCCGCCCGGCAAATCTAGCTACCACAAATGCCAGTCTAATGTGAGAGGTCTTAGGCACAAAATAAATACGTAACAGTTGAAAAGACACGAGGTTAGACTCTTTTGTGGTGTAAGACTGCCCGGACCCGCCCGACAAATCCAGCTGCCACAAATGTCAGTCTAATGTGAGAGGTCTTTATGGGGTTACGGTCTCAATGAATTAAGAAACACTTAATCAGATAAGCATGTAGTGGGACATGAGGGGGTTAAGTGGGTGCCTTGGGTGGCATGTGGAATCTAGTGGGTCCATTGCGTGGCATTTGGAAATAAGATTAGAAACACTTAACCAAAATTGAAACATGTAATTGAAACATGAATAAGAAGTGGGTTAAGTGCGATGTACTAGAGGGGACCAAGCTTAGGTGGATAGCTTGTGTCAAGTAATGGGGGCCCGTTTCAACCAATAACCCATACGTATCTTTGTGGGCTCGACCCAAGTCGAGGGCGGGACACGCATACTGGGCTTGACTGTAAGAGGCCAAATCAGGTTAGCGGTGGCAACACAAGTCCAACGGGTTCATATGCATGTGTGGACCCGGGCTGGTAGGTAAGACGTTATTGCATCGTGTAGGTATAAGCCGTGCATTCTTGGTGGTATCGGGTTGCCACTTTGGGGAGTGATACACCCCACTGTGGGGACAGCACGAGTATCTACGAGTTAGGGAGCCGATCGCATAGGGGTAGTGGGTACACCTAGTGGAGATAGGGGCAGACGGCACCTATGAAGGCAGCTAGGGGTGCACGAAACTACCAATATCATTATTAAGTCTGTAGGCGGGATCAACCTTAGGGTGACTAGTGGTGGTGCAGTATACTAGTGGCGGTGCAGTATAGCAAATATCATATAGTGTTGGTGTAGTTTAGTAATCATCCTATAGTGGTTTAGGTGCGCTTAAACGATATCGTTATTCATCTTGTTTCCTTATTTACTCTGCCATACTCAATGGTTCATGATCATTTCCTTATTTTCCAACTTATGCCTTAGCCTAGTTACTTTGTTAGTTATATTGTTAAAGTTATCGCACTCGCCAGACTTTATGTCTAACCCCCCTTTGTCTCCTCCTCTTTCTCCCTTTTCCCCCCCAGGTGCTCTGGTTGGAACTAGCACCAGTGGAACTTGATTTTGGACTGCTTTAGAAGATTTCTTGGACCGCTGAAGTAAAGTTCAGCTTCTCTTTAATTATGGCTATTTTAATGTTGGGAATTATGTTTTTCAGATTATGTACTTTGTTTTTATCAAGATGGATATGATGTACTTGACTTTGGTTTATGGTTTTGATGATGTAACCAAACATATTTACCTTCTGCTGCAATAAATAAAGTTTTGAATTTTCAAGTACTGCTTAATATCTGTCTTGTTGTGATTTTCTGTTCTATATTCACTTAAAATACTCCATGGAAGTTAATGCATTCCCTTTGTGAGTGACATTAATGGACGTGGGGTGTTACACATGCTATCATTTCTGACAACGGGACCCAATTCGAGAGCACTAAGTTCAAGTCTTTCTGCCGACTACACAACATCGAAAAGGGATTCTCGGCAGTGGCTCATCCTCAAGCCAATGGGCAGGTCGAGGCTGTTAACAAAGTGATTAAATCCATCATCTGGAAGCATCTAGAAAAACCAAGGGGCTTATGAATATTTGAGCTCCTCCTGGCCCTATGGACCCACCAGACCACCCATAAGTCAACGACTAGCCATACTCCATTCTCTCTCGCTTATGGATCCGAAGTCTTCATTCCCATTGAGCTAAAACTCCAATCTCGTTGAGTCACTCACTATGATCCGAAGACCAACCAAGACCTCCTCTTGGAGTCGCTTGATTTTCTCGAAAATAAGACATATGAAGTTCAATTTAGAGCTGCAGCCCAGTGCCAACGAGTTGCCGGATACTTCAACTCCAAAGTTCACCTCAAGGACCTTGTCATCGGTGACTTCGTCCTAAAGTGGATCTTTCCTATGCTGACTGGTTTCAGTCCTCGCTGGGAAGGTCTATATGTCATACAATGGAGGCTTGGAGACGGAACCTTCAAGCTAATGACCATTGAAGGAGCCGAACTCCCAAGGGCATGGAATAGGGCATATCTCCGAAGCTACTTCACATAAGTCAATATACATATTTATTGATTTCCAATAATGTTTTTTTCCTCAAATTCAAGGCATTGTAAAGAAAAGGCCATAGATACCAAAAGTTATTAGTAAATACAGTGTTTAGTTTTTTTTATGTCCTTGACATGTTTACTTCCTACGCGGTATGTCTAAGTCGCTCTTATAACCAACTCACAAGCACGAACACACAACACTGGATCAGTGCCTCAAAGCCACGAGCCGGTCCCACCACCTGAGTCTCGAATCAACGATGAGATCAAGCATAAATAACTCCACTCGATTCTCGAATCAAAGATGAGACCGGGTATAAATAAATCTACTCGAGTCTTGAATTAATGACGAGACCGAGTATAAATAATTCCACTTGAATCTTGAAATAACAAGACCAAGTATAAATAACTCCACTCGAATATCGAATCAATGACAAGACCAAGTATAAATAACTTCACTCGAATCTCGAATCAATGATGAGACCGAGTATAAATAACTCCACTCGAGTCTCGAATCAATGACGAGACCGAGTGTAAATAACTCCACTTGGGTCTCGAATCATCGACAAGACTTAGAATAAATAGCTCCACTCGAGTCTTAAATCAACGACGAGACAAAGTATAAATAACTCCACTCGAGTCTCGAATCAACGACGAGACCGGGTATAAATAACATCAATCAAATCTCGAATCAACGAGGAGCCCAAGTATAAATTAATCCACTTGAATCTCGAATCAACGACGAGACCAGTTTTAAATAAGGGATTTTCACTTAAAGGGATTATTTGTTCAGGGTAATAAGTTTTAAGGATAGCACTTCTGAAAAATTAGGTTTAAGGACAATTCTGCATGAAAAAGATAAAAGCGGTTATCTTTTTATGTTATGCAGAAATAAAGATAACCGCTTTTATCTTTTTTGTATAACTTAAAAGATAGCCGCTTTTATCCTTTTCGTGCAGAATTGTCCTTAAAATGATTTTTCATAAGTGTTTTCCTTAAAACTTATTACCCTGAAAAAATAAGCCCTTTAACCTAATTTCCATTTTTAAATAACTTTATCCCTAGGTCCCAGGGCTTGGGGGCAACCCACCAGCCGAAAAATGTGACATCGATCACTTGCTCGGCTCCATCCGACCAGAAGGACCTGAATACGGGAAACCCTTAGCAAAGCGATATATTATGTTTTCGTAAGTGTAATGAAAAGTGTGTTTGTGCAAGTATAGGAAATCGAAATCTTTGACGAACATTTGAACACTTAACACAAGTTTTGACATGGGAAAAGTCAGCTAACACTTCCATTCATACCCAAAAGCAGACTACATAAATTTGTCGTTCTTTTTATCGACATAGTATACATGAAAACCACACCATGCCTCCAAAAGCGAGGGCCGTATTCACGTACACTACCAGCCTATATAACCAAAATATTTATGATATCTATAATGATCACTAAGGCGGCCCATCCTTCTTCTTCTTCTTGATTGACTCGGTGTTGGGTGGGTCATCACCAACCTATGTCCTCTTCCTGCCGGAGCTGCCTCCAGCTCTTCCTATTTTTCTCTTGGTCGGGAAAAGGACTCGTCATACAATGACTTGTTCTTTCTGTCTTCATCCTCTCCGCTTGTGATCTCTGTGATTTCTCCAGGCGGGATAATTCGCAGCAATTTAGGGGGACTCTCGATGGCAAGGGCCAGCACAGCCTCAGTTCCTCCCTGAGGTTTCTTAGCCTCCAAATCCGCCTTCTTCTTGGCATCCAGTGCGGCCTTCCGTTCAGCCAGTGTTCCGGGCTTAAGCTTTGCATCTGCGTCCGTCTTAAGTTTCTTATAGGCCTCCTCTCTCCTCCTCGCGGTGGCCTCGTCAACTTGTTTCTTCTTGGCCTCATCGTCAACCTCTTCTTCTCGGCCTCATCGGTAGCTTTCTTTCTCTCTATCTCGGCATTGGCTTTTTCCTCAGCATCCTTCCTAACCTTCACATGAGCCTCCTGTAAAGCCGCCTCATTAGCCTGTCTTTATTCTACTAGCTCTTCTGCCTTGGCAACTAGTTGGGCTTTCTGCATTTGCACCAAGTCGTGAATCGTCTGCACACTTGCATCAACCGAGCCCATAACATGAATACTCTGGCCATCTATCATCTCCCCTTCCTCGAGAAGATCCTTGGAAACGCTAGCATTGAGGTCCACATCCGAGAACGTAACCATTGGGTCGCCTCCCTCTCCAAACTATATCAGTTGTAGTCCCAGTCCAGACTCAGGTAATTGGGGATGTGTTAGGCAAAGCCCGTTGTCATCTCTGCTTCAAAGGGGGCTTCACAACAAAGGAGAAGGCTACTTAGTCTCTTTTAACTTAGTGCTTACACCGTTTTCAAGTGTTCGTGATAATGAGAAACTTACATCCAGAAATATGTGGTGTGGGAATAATAGGCAAGGTGCTCACAAATGTGGTTAGAGAAGAGCCCTATAGTCCCAACTCCGAATAATCGGGGTGATACTCGGTTGTAACATGGGTTGGGACCGTGGGATCGCTAACGGTGGCGGATGATGTAACTTGGGGATGGCAGGAACTCCCCTCTGCAAACCCGTGAGTGATAATCACACTCTCAATAGGCACAAAATTTCCTTTCGCGGTGGCATGTTCCGCCGACCTCGCCCTCTCACCGTCCTTATGCAACATTCTCCTCCCATCCTCCAACACCTTGCGCTCATCCTTGTCTAGAAGAGTTTCCATGATTAGGAACTCGTCTACAGCTTCCATCTTTAGCCTCCGTGCCTCAAACTGCAACAGCCTTTCCCATGTCGGGGCCATCACTCTAGGATAATCCTTGACCCATGAGATTCCGTGGAATCTCAATGCCTTAACATACATACCCCAGATGGGATACTCCAAAGATGCTTCCACCCTATCCTTGGTGTCCTAAATCTCCTCCCTGAGTTGTTTCACCTCCCTTTGATGCTCAGCCCTTATCCCGTTCAGCGAGCTCATTACTTCTTTGTTACTGGCCCAACATCCTCGTTGTTCTTCTTAGGCACCTTTAGTTGTCTCCTCAACTAAGCATTCTCTTTCTGTAGCCTTTGAACCTCCTCATTCTTAGCTTTTAGCCTCTGGTTCTCTTTTTCCAAGGCCTCATTGTCCGTATGGGGATGGAACACCCTCTTCTTCATTGTGGTCAAACAGTTGTTCTCCTCTATTAACTCCGAGTTCCCCGTCTTGAGTCTTGCATTGTTGGTTGTTACCGAGGCCACGACTTCTTTAAAAGTTATCGCGGCATGTTGCACTTCTCTCTCCTACTTCTTATACTTCTCATTAAGTTTGCCTATTTGAGCAACATAGAGTTTGCATATAAAAGTGTTACTCGAATGCACAGAAATGGATGCAGTGTAAAGATCTGTCTTACCTATCTTCTTGTCCCAATTCCGGACACTGGTTTGCTCACATTTCAAAGCTTGTCCTAGGCTCGCAATTTCCACATTCATTTCCCGGATCAACTCTGCGAGATGCGCAGAATATCTCTTAAACTATCAACTGGTGATAAGCACCCTGCATCTTCATCCACACCTCCTCGGTGTCCTCTCGGGGAACTAGGTTCATGTCTGGGAGCCACTTTAGTTCATCAAAGTAGTGCTTGGGAAACTGCTCCCTTAGTTGGGCTTTCCTCCGGTCTACAGTAAGCTTTGGGGATTCCGGTTCGCCTAGCGGTGGGCCCCATTTCTTTGACGTCACTTTCTCTCTTTTATTTTTATGTGCCAACTCTTTTCCTTTGGAAGTGATGGTTGGCGCAGAAGGTGGAATGTAAGGAGCGATTGTCAAAAACATCATAATATCCATGAAACAAGAAAGTTCATAAATAAGTTCTAGATAAGTTCACAAGCAAAAGTAAATACCAGACAAAGTTCAAAAGCAAAAGATAATAGAGTTCAAATGTGCAAGAGAGACTATTTAGTACAAAACTCTTAAGTGTTCATTGAAATTTAAAAACTTACTACCACAACCATTATCAGAAGGAGTTTGAGCTCGTGCTTTTAGAGATAGTCTAGTTAAATGGTCACACGGGACTTTTTCCAATTTTCAGCGCGTGATTGAATGAAGAAATTATGCATACCACAACATTCCACATATTTCCAAGAAAGGTCTTAATATGTCCAAACTTCTTGTCCATCTTTATATCCATACGCTTAAGATGCCTTCTAAAAAGAGTTGATTTGATGCCACAATGTCAGTGGTTTCACGAGTAGAATGAGCTTGAGTGGTAAGTCGCACATCTTCCGGATTTGCATGAGAGTCGGTAACAGATGATGGTCATCTATCCCTATTCTTCCACTCATCTAAGTTCATAATGTTTGAATTTGGTAGAGTTAGTTTCACCATCTTCGAATTCTTGCTATCCATAATTTTTACATCTATTTTATTGGATGTCAGTTCAGTAATTTCTTCATAACCAAGAAGTCACATCAGATATTCTCTATAGTAAAAGTAGTTCGAGGTTCCAGTAGTAAGTAGTTGAAAATGGTTCATGATAGTTTGCATTAACTGACTCATGTGTCACCGTAAATTGCATATAGGTCTTGGAAAATTTCTGTGTATACCAAGTCAAAAGTGCCCATTCGTGGTAGGATAGTATGTGTTAACGCATGGTGTAATAACCAAGTACTAGGACGTAAGCCCTTGGCTCTTGAGCTATCCGAGTTATCATTGATAAAGAAGTGATCTAAACTAAACTCCACGCACAATTGTTTGAATTTATAGGAGTTTAATGATCTAAACTAAGATTGGCGAGGAATAATTTTTCCATAACCACGTTGATTTTCAACTTGTTTATCTCATGATCCATTAAAGATTTGAGATTGCCTCTCCTTGCCAAAGCTTGCAAACCATATTCTTCAAAATCGAGAACCTAACCAATACTCCTTCAATAAACTTAAGCTTCTCCATTTTATGCCATCTTTAAATGGCAATGTCATTGTATAGCCATTGAGCTATATAAGGATCAATGGGTTCTTGAGTTGATGAAGAGGATCCACTTTTTTATCTTTTGGTTAGAGGAACCATTCATTGAATTAGGGGAAAAAATGAAGTTTTGCTGCTTAGAAACTACGGATTTTATGGAGAAAAGCTGAAGGGTTTGGAATGAGGGAGAAAAAGTGTTTTGGAGGATTGAATTAACAATTCGGACATCAGGTTTTTTTGCCCCTACTTCCGGTTACCAGTCGACTAGTGATTGTTTTTCCAGTTTTCTGGAACTTATTCGTGCACCAGTTATATATATATATATATATATATATATATCACCTATGCGTTATTATCTATAAGTCTATCTTCTGTTTTACATTACTTAATATTCTTTTTTGTTTAGTTTAATCCATTTTTGGTTGGAGATGTGTGTGTGTGTGTATATATCAATGAATAAGTTGTATATATTTATTCTTGCAACATCAATAAATACATTACTTATTAATTGCGTTATTTTCAACGCAATACTTATTTAACCGCTGGAACAAAATTTAAAACAATAAAAACTACTTAATCAGAGTCCGAAGAGGTTGGTTCTTTCTTAGGCAATTCATGTTTAGTTCCCTCGTTTGGCTTGTAGTTCATATCCCATGAATTTGGAGTGTATTGAGGTCGAGTAGGGGTATTCTTCCGCGGACTCGAAGATGTTGTGGGTTGTTCCGGAGTAGTGGAAAGAGGATAATGTCTTGGTTGAGAACGTTCGGCTTTCTACAAACTCGTATAGCAATTTTCTCCAGGAAACTTAAGCGTCTTGATTTTACTTTCTGTTCAAAATACAGTTCACGTTGCAAATCCAGCTATTGTTGTTGGCAATGATGGACTTCGTCTATCTTGAATTTCATATTCAGAGATATAGAAAAGTGACGTTCCGTCTTCTTTGAGTCCGATGTGTAACGGGTATGATATGCTTGCCATTTATACAAGGGTTGCTTCTCCGAATTTGGAGAAACAAGTATCTCAATCGATTCAGATGATTGCTTTTCAGTTGATTTAGTTGGTGTAGATTTGGATGGAGATGATTTGTTTGACATGATTTGGAGCTTCTTTAGTATAGAAATATTATTTAGTTTTTTTTTAAACGAGAACCAATGTATATATATAAGGGAACAATCCTCGAAAGTAGCAGCTGAAATTGTTAAATAAAAGGCAGCTTCGTTTTCAGCCTATAATTAATTTAGCATGTTATGTTGGTTGTTAATTTGTTAAGTCTAAAAATAGAATATGTAGCACGTAGCATAAAACTTAGTTATTTTCTATGTTCAACAGGAAATATAACATAGCTCACTTGGAAAGAACACTTATGTAATGTCCCGTATTTTTATGGTGGAATAATTAATTTATTTAATTATTTAAATAGTAATTCAGAGAATTAAATGGTCGTTTAATTAAATTATATTGAATATTTAATTAATATAAATAATAGAATAATATATTATATTTCTGAAATAGTCAGAAATAGTGGAATTCACAATATGATGTGAATTGGATCATTGATAATGTATAATTCAGTTTGGAGTTGGATTATATTAACGAATATGTTATTTAAACGAAGTTTGAACGTAGAATTTTATTATAATTATAATCGAGCTCGAAATGGCATAGCAGTTCGTAATTTGGCGATTCGAACTTTAAACGAATATACATAAGCCGTTTTAACTCGGATTTCTATGAAACAAGAAACGTTAGGAGCTGGTGAAGTATATTTTTCTAGTGGAAGAGAAAAATCAGGATTTCGTCGTGTAGATTTTGATTTATGTCCAAATCAAATTTTAGAAAAGTCGCTGTGGAATTCCTTTATAATTTATAAAGGAATTATTTATACTTTAAAAAGGAATTTCATTTTAAATCGAATATCTATTTAATTAGGATTTGAAATATTGAGTTAGAAATTCATATAGGAATATTGTGGAGCTGAATAATATTCTGTGTGAATATATACAATAATATTTATTTATTAATATTTAATTTAATTCTTTTTAAATATATTTATATATTTAAAAGGGTTATTTAGAGCTTTAAAAATAGCCATTTTTGCAAACGACCTCAGAATTCGACGAAACTAATATTGTTGGATCCGCAATGTTAAATTATTGTTAGATTTCAATTTCAGGGATTTTTTAGAGTCAGTATGTGGCCATACCGATTTTTAATGTGAAAAACAGTCGATATTTTGATGGTTAAAAATATGCTGTGTGAGCAAACGGAGTCGGAAATTCGACGAAACCAGTTTCGTTGGGACCGTAATGTCGAACTGTAGCTGCATGCCCACTTTCATGATTTTTTGGTATCGTATGTGATCACATAAGTTTTAAAGGACGAATACAATCAGCGTTTTCTTAAAAATAAATATAAAATTAAATATAAAAATATTTAAATCTTCCCTATAAATATCCAAATATTTCTAAACCCAATCAACAACACATTTTTCCGCCGTCATCTTCTGAAAGGAGAAAATAGAAATCAGCATCTTCAAAATTCTCAAACAAATGCAAATAAATTGTCTTAAATCAAGGTTTGTATATAATTGGAATCCTGGGCTTGCGCACCTCAAGTTCGTGTCCATTTCAGCGTGTTCGACAGCACTGTGTTCGCTGGAAATAAGTCATCGCTAGCTAGGGTTAATGATTCCATGAATTTCAGCGATCAATGGGAGAAATGGAATGTGTTTTTGGGGTTAGCGAGGTGTATAACACTCGGTGGGGGTATTTGTGTGGAACTCGATTACTGGAAAGTCGCGGGTTTCACAAGGAGCGAGGTACAGGGAGTTCGACGGGATTTGTGAGGGACAACCGAGTTCGATCTAAATGGGTGGAGGAGGAAGCGCAGGGGAAGAGAAAGGAAATGGTGAAGAGTTTATGCAGTTCGGCCAAAGAAGAGGGGAGAACGAGGCGTTCAAGGATCAGGAAATGGCATGACTTTGTATGTGGCAGTCGCGATTTACAAATGACGGAGAAGAAGAGGATGTAAGCGGGTTTGGGTCTTATGCGGTTGGGCTGTGTTGTTGGGCCGGCAAAGAAAGGTTGAGCCCATATTTAAATGATTAAGTTTTAATTTAAGGAAAATAGTCCATTAACTTGTTAACGTTATAACTTTGTGCTACGAAATCAAAATTCGACAAAACAGGATCCGATAGGATCGTATGGACGGACACCACCCAATGGAATTGACTGGGAGTGGATTGGAGCTCGTTACAATTTATAGCAAAATAAATTGTCCGTCTGAATCAACAGACGCAAATCGTTATTTAACGGTTAACGCGATATGTGAGTAAACCTCACCAACTCTGAACAGTTATATTTTTATAGCATATTCTTAGAACTGATAATTATCTGTTGATTGTTGTGTGTTAACTGTTTAGTTGAATTGCTTATGTATTGGTTGAAATTTATAGATAACGATATATATGTAAATCGTTAATCAAATATTGATTATGTTTAGAAGAATATTTCATAGTGAAATGAAATTGATGTTATTATTATTGTTTAACATCTGTGATGCAGAGAAATAGGTTGGAGGGATCGAACTGGATTTCTCAACATTTATTTACTATTTTTCATATATTGTAATATATGATGTGATATATAATTTGTTGATGATTATGTGTGTTTGGATGATATCGATCACTGTGTTTGGTATTTTAAATAACATAAGAAATAGTGGAATGATAAAAGGGGATTTTCAAAGTATATTTTGAAAATAATTTATTTATATAAAATCAATGGATTTTATATATAAAAGGAAAAAGGATTTTATAAAAGGAAATAAATTATAAATCAAAAGAGTTAAAAAGAATATATTTGTGAAACAAATATAAAGGAAAAATATTTGTAAAACAAATATAAAGGAAAAATATTTGTCAAACAAATAGAAAGAGAAAATATTTGTAAAAACATTTACAAATAGAATAGAAAAAAGAATATTTGTAAAACAATTACAAATAGAAATAAAAAGGAAAACATTTGTAAAACATTTACAAATGGAACTGGAAAGAAAATATTTGTAAAACATTTACAAATAGATTAAACGGAAATATTTATTTATAGGAAATAAATAGAATGTTATAAATGAGATATTTATTTAGAAAATAAATAGAAAGATAAAAAGGAAATATATATTGGTTAAATAAATAGAATTGAAAGGAATATTTATTTGTTAAATAAATAGGATTAAATCAAAGGAATATTTATTTGGAAAATAAATAGAATTAAATCAAAGAAATTTTAAGAAATGAATCGAAGATGGAAATCTGTTTTAACAGATAAATGGAAAAGATTTATTTAACGTGGAATTAAATAGAAATCTGTTTTAACAGATAAATTGGGAAGATTAATTTATAAATAATATTTTATAAATAAAGTAAAATATTTATAATGGATAAATAGAATATATAAGTCAGGACTTATATAGAGAAGTAAGAATCGATTTCAACATCGATATTTGAAACTGAATATGGACGTACAGTTAACCAAAGGAGTTAATCAAAATGAGTTAGAGGAGTTAATCGATTAGAGTTAGAGTTAATCGATTTAGAGTTGGAATTAATCGATTAGAGTTAGAGTTAATCGATTTAGAGTTGGAATTAATCGATTAGAGTTAGAATTACTCGATTAGAGTTAGAATTACTCGATTAGAGTTAGAGTTCATTGGTTAGAGTTAACCTGTTAGGGTTAATCAATTAGAGTTAGTGAAATTAAGTTAATCGATTAGAGTTAAGATAATCGAGTTAAGATTTTCGAGTTAAGTAATCGAATTAAGATAATCGAGTTAAGATTTTCGAGTTAAGTAATCAAGTTAAGTTATCAAGTTAAGATTATTGAGTTAAGTAATTGAGTTAAGATTATCGAGTTTAGATAATTGAGTTATAGTCTATTCGAAGTAGAGTTATCGAATATCACTTATTCGAAGTGGAGTTAAATCGAATATAGCTTATTCAAGAAGAGTAATCGAATATAGTTTAATCGAAAGGAGTTAATCGAATATAGTTATTTGAAGAAAGGAGTTATCGAATATAGTTATTCGAAGTGCGATAATTGAATATAAGTTATTCGAAGGGAATTAATCGAATATAGTTTATTCGAATAGAGAAAGGAGTTATCAAATATTAGTTATTCGAAAGAAGTTAATCGAATATTAGTTATTCGAAAGGAGTTAATCGAATATTAATTATTCGAAAGGAGTTAACTGAACATAGTTTATTCGAAAGGAGTTAATCGAATATAGTTTATTCGAAAGGAGTTAATTGATAAGAGTAAATTAGTTAGAGTTAATCCAGTAGGATTAATCAAATAGAATTAATCCAATAGAGTTAATCAAATAGAGTTAATCCAATAGAGTTAATCAAATAGAGTTAATAGAATTGAGTTAATCAAATAGAGCTAACTGATAAGAGTAAATCGATTAGAATTAATCGAATAGTGTTAATTGAATAGAGTTATTCGAATATAGGTTATTCGAAGAAGAGAGATTATCGAATATATTTAATTCGAAGGAAAGAGTTATCAAATAGAGATTTATTCGAAAGAGAGTTACGTAAGGAAGTTTGTTAAAGATTTAAAAGATAAACTTTGACTATTTCGAAGTTAAAACGTTGTTTAGTTAAGGTCTGTGAGGTAATTCTACCCCAACTTGATTGACTTCCTTCTTAACTAAGGAATGGTAAGGTTTGATAGTGAATGATGGTTAAGTGAATTTAGTAAATGGTTTGAGTTGGCATGGCGATGTTTGATTTAAACATCAGTTTAAATCCAATAAAGGAGATTTGGAAATGTTTTCCAAATAATAATTAGGAATGTTTTCTGAAAATAGAAAATAAGAATTTAGAATATATGGCAACATAAGATAAGTAAATTAATGAACTAAAGAGAGAAATGTTAAATGATGATGGATCGATATAATATCCATCTGAAAATAATATCGTTGTTTGCACACGTGTTTTTCTTTGATAGTTAAATCACAGACTATCAAAGTTTTGACCATTTTAACGTTGTTAATATGGAGAGACCGGTTGGATTATTATCCGAAGAACCACTCCGTATTGGCATAAGCATTGCAAATCGTATATGCCAAAGATAATTGAAGGCGGAGTAAATTGCAAGGGCTGTTGTATAAATCTTAGGTAAAGATTGCCTAAGATGGATGTACTGAATAGTGCCTTCGGTTTGTCCAGTCCCAGGACAACTTGTATGGAAGAAGGTCTGACAGAGTATATCTAATAGATCGCGTAAGTTGATCTCTTCAAACATATTCACGTTTGGTGGCAGAGGAATTCGTTTCTCTTAGTTGTATACCCGTTGTATTTTTGGGGAAATCAATTTGTGATTTTGCAGGTACGATGATGTGACATTCAAAGTAAATAAACGTGTGATCTGTCAGAGATAAGCGTGGCCTCTAGCCTAACATCCGGAAATGACAAAAATCAGGCAGGAAACATGGCTATGTAGGTCGCACCTATTAGGGTGCATAATCACCTGATCTAGAGTTTCATTTACTTCTAAAAATCTATTGTCAATGTTGTCCCATTCGGGAAACAGTTGCTGTAACACCCCACGTCCATTAATGTCACTCACAAAGGGAATGCATTAACTTCCATGGAGGTTTTAAGTGAATATAGAACAGTAAAATTACAACAAGACAGATATAAAATAGTACTTGGAAATTCAAAAACTTTATTTCATTGTAGCAGAAGTCAAAACATGTTTGATTACATCATAACACCATATTCAATGTCAAGTACAATATCTATCTTGATAAAACAAGTACATAATCCCATTACATGAATAGCCATTAAAAAGAAAGATAACAAGCTGGACTTTACTTCAGCAGTCTAAGCTTTCCAGTAGATAAGCGATCCAACTAGACTCCACTAGAACTTGGCCCAACCTGCGGACCTGAAGGGAGAAAAAGGATGGAAAAGAGGGGGTCAGACATAAAGTCTGGTGAATATGATAATTCTACAATACTATTACCAAAATAACTGGACTAAGGCATAAGCTGGAAAACAAGAAAATGTCTATGAAGAGCAGATTAAGGACATAGACAATCGCTAAAGGCAACGTTATAGGCGCTCCTAAATACTAAAGGATAAACACTATACTGCACCACACCAGTCACCCTAAAGATTCATCCCTCTTAGCTTCACTTAGAAACTTTCCCAATGGCTTTACGTACCCCTAGCTGACTACATAGGTGCCGCCTGCCCCTATCTCCACTAGGTGTACTCTACTTCCCATTATTCGATCGGCTCCCTAACTCGTAGATACCCGTGCTGGCCCCACAGTGGGGTGTATCACTCCCCTAAAGTGGCAACCTGATACAACGGACATGTACGGCTTATACCTACATGATGCAACAACGTCTTACCTACCAGCCCGGGTCCACACACGCATATGAAACCCGTTGGACTTGCGTTGCCACCGCTCCCTGTTTTGGCCTCTTATAGTCAAACCCAGTATGCATGTCCCGTCCTCGACTTGGGTCGAGCCCACAAAGATACGTTTTGGGATACTGGTTGAAATGGGCCCCCACTATTTATCACAAGCATTCCACCTAAGCTTGTCCCCATTAGTCCATCCCACTTAACCCACTTAGTCATGTTCATTTACATGTGTGTTTGGTTAAGTCTAATCGTATTTCAAATGCCTCTAAAGGCAACCACCAGATTCCTCATGCCACCCAAGGCACCTACTTAACCCCCATGTCCCACCTTACATGATTATCTGGTTAAGTATTTCTTAGTTCATTAAGGCCATAACCTCATAAAGACCTCTCACATTAGACTGGCATTTATGGCAGCTGGATTTGCCGGGCGGGTCCGGGCAGTCTTACACCATAAAAGAGTCTAACCTCGTGTCTTTACAACTGTTATGTTTTAGTTTGGGCCTAGGACCTCTCACATTGGGCCGACATTTGTGACTACTGGATTTTCCGGGCGGGTCCGGGCAGGTTTACATCACAAACGGGTCCAACCTCGTGTCCTAAGCATTGATTATTAATAATAATCCACTTTCCCCCAATTTTAATAATTCCCTACTTGAATTATTAATTACTTCCAATTTTTAACAATGTCCATAATTGACTCAATTATGGACATCCATTCATGGTATGCAAAATCTTACAAAATTGCACCCAATTTATTAATTCCTAATATTACCCCTACCCCACGTTTGAACGTTTATTCGCAAAATATATGTTAGACTCGAATAGCCTAACTCATAGCATAAAAGAGATTATCATAATAACAACATGTATATGTGACCAAATGAATCATAATAAGGGGTGAAACTTGCATATGTCCAACTTGCATAGATTACACATGTCATGGACCTAAAGGTGTCAACTTGTTCAAAATTCACCTAATATAATCTCAATCAATTTTCATAAACTTACATATGAACATGTGTGAATCAACATCATCTAATTTTTTAACAACATGGTTTTATATGGGTACACCTAACTCAATAGGCAAATTCCCATAATCAAGTTTTATTTAATTATAGTTTCAAGTTTATGGGTACACCTAACCTAATAGGCAAATTCCCATAAACAAGATCCATTTAAATTAAAAAAAACATAACTTTAAGCATGTTCCAACAACATCATGATTTTATAACATAATATAGCATGATTTATAACATGGCATAGTATGATAGTATAACATAGCTTGACATGATTCTCAACATAGCACGACATAGCATAAGAGAATTTACAACATAGCATGACATAGCATATATAATTTACATCATACGACAACATATTAACATAATAAGAGATCCACAATATATAGAATTTACAATTACAAATCACGTCACTTTCTTGTGATCCATTCATAACTGAGTCAAATTAGTTTGTAATAGTCTTGTGAGAATCATCATACTCACCAACAAAAGAAAAGAATTAGAGAAAGAGAGATCTTTTGATTTGATTTGTGCAGATTTAGTTGTAGATGATTAGGCTTCCTCTTCTTAGTTTGTGATGGCTATGCTGAACTCCATGGCAGCAGCATGACGGTAGCTTCTCTAATTTTTACAAGTGATTTGGGTCTAGGGTCTACCCACTTATTTATAGATTTTAGAATTCATTTAGGCCATTAGATTTAACCTAGAAATAACCGCAGCCGTTCAGACAAGATGGGGTTTATCTTGTTGACTCAGCAATGAGTCAGAAGTGACTCAGCAAACACTCAGCATATTAATAAACTTCTATTCATGTCATAAATATATATATATATATATTCTACAATGTACATATTAGATACATCCCCCTTTACTTATTATTGTTTTTATATACATATTAGATACATCCCCTCTCTCACACACTTATTAATATTTTTATATTCATATTAGATACATCCCCTCTCTTACACACTTATTAATATTTTTATATTCATATTAGATACATCCCCTCTCTTACACACTTATTAATATTTTTATATTCATATTAAATACATCCCCTCTCTTACATACTTATTAATATTTTTATATTCATAATAGATACATCCCCTCTCTTACATACTTATTAATATTTTTATATTCATATTAGATACATCCCCTCTCTTACACACTTATTATTATTTTAGCAACTTTAGTGTTAATAGAAAATTCGGGGTGTTACATTCTCCCCTCCTTTTAGGATTTCGTCCCCGAAATCTTCAAGTCTGGAAGAATGTATATCCTACCATCCAAACGTCCATCTACTCATCCATCATACACAGGCATCCATTGTCCTTACAGACTTCTAATGCTTTCATGTTTAAATGCACAGTGTGTGTATATGTCCGTATCTAATGCAAAATCAGGCGGTCCACTGATTCAGTTGACCTCCTTAATGCAACTATGATCGTGCCATGCATCCATTATGTATGCAAAAGATTCTTAATGCTACATAATACTTCTATATGCGTGCACAACCATCATCTGAATGCAGCATCCACATGATAATACAACCATCGTTCATCCATTTTACTAAATACATCCATATATATATGCAATATGCAATATGTAGTGACTGAGCCGATCTAGTGCCTAAAGTGTGTGTATATATGCATCCACGAGCAACCACTAGCAAACACTTGCATCCATTTTGCATCCATCATACATAACATGTCTCAAACACATGTTTCAACCATAGGATTATCCTAACTAAAGGTCAAAGATACTAATGAGAGGACATACTAAAGATAAGATAAGATAAGCTAAGCGATAAAGGAGAAATTAAAAGACATACCCTCAAAAAGAAAAGGGTACAACGAACGCATCTTCTCTTCTGTCTCCCAAGTTGTGTTGCTCTCATCATCTCCCCATTGCACTTTAACCAGTCTGACCTCTCGATTCCTCAACTTTTTGATCTCCGACCCAAGAATGCATGTAGGAGCTCGTCTAATTGTTGCATCACGCTCTATTTCCACCTCTTTAAGCAAGCTCGGCTCTACCACCTCCGCGGTCTTATGCAAACACTTCCTCAAATGTGATACATGGAATACGTCGTGTATTCCACTAAGTTTCTCAGGCAACTCCACCCTATATGCCATCTTCCCAATCCTGTCTTTTACAGGAAACGGCCCTACAAACCTTGGTGCTAATTTCCCCACGGACCCAAAGCGAACAACATTCTGTAACGGAGATACTTTGATAAAAACCATGTCCCCAATGTCAAACTCAAGATCTGTCCTCCTCTTATCAGCATACGATTTTCCCTATCTTGTGCTGCTTTCATCCTCCTTCGAATCAACTCAATCTTCTCCGAGGTTTCCCTAACCATATCGGGCCCAAGTAGGATTTTATCGGTAGATTCCCACCAACATGTAGGCGAACGGCAAGGCCTTCCATAAAGAGCTTCGAAAGGTGCCATGCCAATACTAGACTGAAAGCTATTATTATATGCGAATTCTACTAACGGAAGGTGCTCTTCCCATGTACCCCCAAAGTCTAGGATACAAAGCCTTAAAAGATCCTCTAGAATGCGATTCACCCTCTCGGTCTGGCCGTCTGTCTGAGGATGATATGCGGTGCTCAAACATAGCTGAGTCCCTACCGCCTCTTGTAAACTCTTCCAAAATTCGCTAGTAAAGATGGGGTCACGGTCGCTTACTATACTAGAAGGAATACCGTGCAAACGAACTATCTCCTTAATGTATACAGAAGCCAACCACGGAGCAGTCCTCTTACTTTTCACGGGAATAAAATGGGCGCTTTTAGTAAGTCTATCTACTATAACCCAAATCCCCGTGTTACCCTTCCTTGATCTTGGTAATCCATCCACAAAATCCATTGAGATGCTTTCCCATTTCCATAGTGGAACTTCTAATGGGTGAAGCAACCCACCGGGTTTCTTTTGTTCTGCTTTAACTCGTTGGCACACCAAGCATCTAGCGACGTACTCGGCCACATCCTTTTTCATACCGGCCCAAAAGAAAACCCGCTTCATATCTTTGTACATCTTATCCCCGCCGGGATGAATGGTCATTTTTGAGCGATGAGCATCATCAAGAATGGCCTTCCTTAAGTCTTCGTCTTGTGGTACACAAAGTCTATTATCCCTTCGTAACCAACCCTTATCGTCTAGGGTATACCTACGAAGATGGCTTGATGACTCCCCCCCTTTGAGCTTTTCTACTATCTCAACCAACTGTGGGTCGTCTCGCTGTGCCTCACCAACCCGTCCTAGAAGTGTAGGTCTAACCTCCAAGGATGCTAACAGACCGGGTACTAAGTCAACGGAGGGTCTAAAGTCAAACATAGAGATGAATTCTAAGCTTTGTCGTTCAACAAACAACGGACTCAAGGACAACCTTTTCCTACTTAAGGCGTCTGCCACCACGTTACCCTTGCCCAGGGTATATGCTATTTCAAAATCGTAGGAGGCTAAGAATTCCATCCACCGTTGCTGCCTTAAATTCAAATCCTTCTGAGAGAATAAGTATTTTAATGATTTGTGGTCAGTGAACAGTTCGAATTTCTCACCAAGAAGATAGTGACGCCAAGACTTAAGCGCGAAAACAATTGCGGCTAGCTCTAAGTCATGCGTGGGGTAATTCTTTTCATGAACCCTCAACTGCCTTCCACCATAGGCTATTACTCTTCCCTCTTGCATGAGGACCGCGCCAAGTCCCGTCCCACAAGCATCAGTATAGATGGTAAACGGTTTATTCCCGTCTGGCAGCACTAAGACTGGGGCTGAAGTTAAGGCTCTCTTTAAACGTTGGAACGCATCATCGCAATCTTTGTCCCACGTAAAAACCAGGTTCTTCTTCGTTAACCGTGTTAATGGAGCTGATATTTTTTTGCGAAGTCTTTGATAAACTTCCTATAATAGCCAGCCAACCCCAAGAAACTTCTTACTTCGGTTGCATTTTTAGGGACCTTCCAATCTTGGATGGCCACCACCTTTGCGGGATCCACTGCTATCCCTTCTTTGGAAACCACGTGCCCTAAGAACCGTACTTCCTTCCTCCAGAAGTGACACTTAGAAAATTTTGCCTTAAGGTTATGCGCTCGAAGGGTTTCCAACACTTCCCTAAGATGTAGGGAGTGCTCTTCTTTATTCTTAGAAAAGACTAAGATGTCATCCATAAAGACTACCACGAATTTGTTAAGGTATTCCCTAAACACCCTACTCATCAAATCAACAAAATATGCAGGGGAGTTTGTCAAACCAAAGGGCATCACTAGCCATTCATAGAATCCGTCAGGAGTCCTAAAAGCAGTCTTATCTATACTATCCTCAGCCACTCTCAGTTGATGAAAGCCAGTGGCTAAGTCCAACTGCGAAAACACTGAGGCGCCAACTAACTGATCAAAGAGATCGTCAATCCTCGGCAGTGGGTGTCGGTTCTTTTTAGTAAGCTTGTTTAGTTCTCTATAGTCCATACAAAGTCTAAGAGACCCATCCGCCTTTGTGGCAAAAACTACTGGAGCACCCCACTCCGATATACTACGTCTTATGAACCCCTTCTCAAGCAACTCCTTTACTTGCTTATTGAGTTCCCTCCTTTCACGAGGAGCCATGTGGCGCACTGGCAAAGATACGGGTTTAGCATTATCCACAAGATAAATTCGAAAGTCTATCTCCCGCTTTGGAGGTAAGCCCTTCACCTCCTCAAACACATCCGGATATTCCCGGACCACTTCTACCGATCGCAGGTTCTCTACAGACGCGTCAAGCGATTCAAGATAACTTAGCATAACGGAATTTATGGGATTACAAAAGATGTCGAGAGCATTACCAAGGCGAGTCACAAGCCTAACTACTCTCCTTTCACAATCAAGAATGGCCCTATTTCTAGACAACCAATCCATTCCTAAAATTAGCCCATAGCCCGTGAAGCCCAATACATAAGCATCACATCTAAATTCAACGCTAAGTATAGAGATTTTCAAATCCAAACATATCATGGTCAAATGAGCCGAACCCCCAATTGGATTTGAAACGACCAAGGGATCTTCTACTAAACTGGTGTTCAAGTGCAGTGATTCAACTAATGATGCAGAGATAAACGAATGAGATGCGCCAGAATCGAATAAGGTACGGACAGGATGATCAAACAGAAAAACTAAGCTTTCAACAGAAATTGTTCTACCTCTTTCTTGCAGCGGTGGGGCCGCAATAGCCTGAACTTGCCCCCTTGCCTGCCCTGGTGCCATAAGAGCCTGCACCTGTCCTCCCGAGGTAGACCCTGCCCTCTGCCCCTTCTTTGGACAGTCCTTTACTAAATGTCCCGCATCTCCACAATGAAAACAACCAGTCTTCTTTTTCTTTCTACAATCTTTGCTGAGATGGCCAGTCGTCCCACAATGAATCATTTCTTCTTCCCTTTGCCATTATTGTTTTTACCACCCTTCTTATTTTGCTGTTGGGGTTTCTTCTGATCCCCTTTCTTTTCAACTGCCTTATCCTCATGCATAAGTGCCATTTCTACTAGCTTTTCAAAGGTGGCTCCCATAGGGATGTGGGTCATAGCCAACCCTTGCAACGGTTCATTCAAGCCTCTAACGAACCTCAAAGCTTTCTTCTCTGGCGTGTTCACCAACTCCAAGCCAAACCTTGCTAACTGATTAAATTTATTGACATATTCCTTTACTGATGAGCTCCCTTGCTTTAGTGCCAGGAATTTTTCCATATTTAAGTTCTCCTCTGCCCTTGAAAGAAACTTTGCCTCAAACCTTCGTCTGAAATCCGCCCATGAATCAACTGGACGTTCCCCGTTAGTGACCTCCCACCAAAACGAGGCCTCTCCCTTCATTAACCAAGCAGCTAAACGGACTTTCCTCCCATCTTCCACTTCAAAGATATCCAACAATTCCTCAGTCTCCTTAAGCCAATCTCTGGCCTCCACAAACGTCTCAGTCCCTTGAAAAGTTTTTCCTCCCATAGCCTTGAATTCCTTGCACGGCTTTGCAAAAGTGTCAACACGAGGAGGAGGAGGAGGAGGAGGAATGGGTGCAACTAGGGGTGGAGGAGTATCCGCTGGGCCTGCAGTGGTGGCCCTAGCCTCCAAGTATCTCCTAAACCACCCTGGAATCGTCACACCTTCTGGGAGATTAAGATCTTCAGCCATGCTGAAACGAAAAAGGAAAGATTCAAAATGGAGAATTCGAAAGATAAAGATAAGGATGTGGCTATTTGGGATTATGTTTTTCATAAAAACTCTCTTTAAATAACAAGTTTTTTTTTTGAAAGCACTTCTTCCAAAAATACTTTAGAAAAAAATATTTTTCTAAAATTTTTTTTTATCTGTTCTGGTAACCTTATGCTCTGATACCACGTGTAACACCCCACGTCCATTAATGTCACTCACAAAGGGAATGCATTAACTTCCATGGAGGTTTTAAGTGAATATAGAACAGTAAAATTACAACAAGACAGATATAAAATAGTACTTGGAAATTCAAAAACTTTATTTCATTGTAGCAGAAGTCAAAACATGTTTGATTACATCATAACACCATATTCAATGTCAAGTACAATATCTATCTTGATAAAACAAGTACATAATCCCATTACATGAATAGCCATTAAAAAGAAAGATAACAAGCTGGACTTTACTTCAGCAGTCTAAGCTTTCCAGTAGATAAGCGATCCAACTAGACTCCACTAGAACTTGGCCCAACCTGCGGACCTGAAGGGAGAAAAAGGATGGAAAAGAGGGGGTCAGACATAAAGTCTGGTGAATATGATAATTCTACAATACTATTACCAAAATAACTGGACTAAGGCATAAGCTGGAAAACAAGAAAATGTCTATGAAGAGCAGATTAAGGACATAGACAATCGCTAAAGGCAACGTTATAGGCGCTCCTAAATACTAAAGGATAAACACTATACTGCACCACACCAGTCACCCTAAAGATTCATCCCTCTTAGCTTCACTTAGAAACTTTCCCAATGGCTTTACGTACCCCTAGCTGACTACATAGGTGCCGCCTGCCCCTATCTCCACTAGGTGTACCCTACTTCCCATTATTCGATCGGCTCCCTAACTCGTAGATACCCGTGCTGGCCCCACAGTGGGGTGTATCACTCCCCTAAAGTGGCAACCTGATACAACGGACATGCACGGCTTATACCTACACGATGCAACAACGTCTTACCTACCAGCCCGGGTCCACACACGCATATGAAACCCGTTGGACTTGCGTTGCCACCGCTCCCTGTTTTGGCCTCTTATAGTCAAACCCAGTATGCGTGTCCCGTCCTCGACTTGGGTCGAGCCCACAAAGATACGTTTTGGGATACTGGTTGAAATGGGCCCCCACTATTTATCACAAGCATTCCACCTAAGCTTGTCCCCATTAGTCCATCCCACTTAACCCACTTAGTCATGTTCATTTACATGTGTGTTTGGTTAAGTCTAATCGTATTTCAAATGCCTCTAAAGGCAACCACCAGATTCCTCATGCCACCCAAGGCACCTACTTAACCCCCATGTCCCACCTTACATGATTATCTGGTTAAGTATTTCTTAGTTCATTAAGGCCATAACCTCATAAAGACCTCTCACATTAGACTGGCATTTATGGCAGCTGGATTTGCCGGGCGGGTCCGGGAAGTCTTACACCATAAAAGAGTCTAACCTCGTATCTTTACAACTGTTATGCTTTAGTTTGGGCCTAGGACCTCTCACATTGGGCCGACATTTGTGACTACTGGATTTGCCGGGCGGGTCCGGGCAGGTTTACATCACAAACGGGTCCAACCTCGTGTCCTAAGCATTGATTATTAATAATAATCCACTTTCCCCCAATTTTAATAATTCCCTACTTGAATTATTAATTACTTCCAATTTTTAACAATGTCCATAATTGACTCAATTATGGACATCCATTCATGGTATGCAAAATCTTACAAAATTGCACCCAATTTATTAATTCCTAATATTACCCCTACCCCACGTTTGAACGTTTATTCGCAAAATATATGTTAGACTCGAATAGCCTAACTCATAGCATAAAAGAGATTATCATAATAACAACATGTATATGTGACTAAATGAATCATAATAAGGGGTGAAACTTGCATATGTCCAACTTGCATAGATTACACATGTCATGGACCTAAAGGTGTCAACTTGTTCAAAATTCACCTAATATAATCTCAATCAATTTTCATAAACTTACATATGAACATGTGTGAATCAACATCATCTATTTTTTTAACAACATGGTTTTATATGGGTACACCTAACTCAATAGGAAAATTCCCATAATCAAGTTTTATTTAATTATAGTTTCAAGTTTATGGGTACACCTAACCTAATAGGCAAATTCCCATAAACAAGATCCATTTAAATTAAAAAAAAACATAACTTTAAGCATGTTCCAACAACATCATGATTTTACAACATAATATAGCATGATTTATAACATGGCATAGTATGAAAGTATAACATAGCTTGACATGATTCTCAACATAGCACGACATAGTATAAGAGAATTTACAACATAGCATGACATAGCATATATAATTTACATCATACGACAACATAATAACATAATAAGAGATCCACAATATATAGAATTTACAATTACAAATCACGTCACTTTCTTGTGATCCATTCATAACTGAGTCAAATTAGTTTGTAATAGTCTTGTGAGAATCATCATACTCACCAACAAAAGAAAAGAATTAGAGAAAGAGAGATCTTTTGATTTGATTTGTGCAGATTTAGTTGTAGATGATTAAGCTTCCTCTTCTTAGTTTGTGACGGCTATGCTGAACTCCATGGCAGCAGCATGACGGTAGCTTCTCTAATTTTTACAAGTGATTTGGGTCTAGGGTCTACCCACTTATTTATAGATTTTAGAATTCATTTAGGCCATTAGATTTAACCTAGAAATAACCGCAGCCGTTCAGACAAGATGGGGTTTATCTTGTTGACTCAGCAATGAGTCAGAAGTGACTCAGCAAACACTCAGCATATTAATAAACTTCTATTCATGTCATAAATATATATATATTTTCTACAATGTACATATTAGATACATCCCCCTTTACTTATTATTGTTTTTATATACATATTAGATACATCCCCTCTCTCACACACTTATTAATATTTTTATATTCATATTAGATACATCCCCTCTCTTACACACTTATTAATATTTTTATATTCATATTAGATACATCCCCTCTCTTACACACTTATTAATATTTTTATATTCATATTAAATACATCCCCTCTCTTACATACTTATTAATATTTTTATATTCATAATAGATACATCCCCTCTCTTACATACCTATTAATATTTTTATATTCATATTAGATACATCCCCTCTCTTACACACTTATTATTATTTTAGCAACTTTAGTGTTAATAGAAAATTCGGGGTGTTACAGTTGCTGATCCCAACCGTTGGTGATATACATTCGATACACTCAAGCGAAATGAGTGGTCGGTCATGTGTGGCCGGGTTGCAAGATGTTCTTGATGAACCCAGTGTATTCCTCTCTAGAGGTACACTAGCGAAAGGTGGTTCCATACCTTGTCATAGTTGGAAATCCATTACCCAATACGTGCTTGCGGTTTTGATTGTATACTATATATGTAGAAGGTGAGATGAAAGCGTTTCTGCTAGATGATTATTATATTGTGGTTGATAGACACTATTATAATATCAATGAGTTTTGATATAAAGTTTATTTTGGATTCTCATAAGGGAAAACCCCATTGCGTTATACGGCGTGGTCTTATGAGTTATCGTTTAATGGCTCAAACTGTTTTAAATTGTTTTACTCATACCAGTCCCATGACTGACCCGGAGTTTATTTTGTTTTGTTTTCCCTAAACTCTTGGGTGCCCAATTTTATATGGGCAGTCAAGTAGTTGGGATTTACAGATACTTGAAGAGCTGGAGCAGGAGGCTTTAGGATCATATAGCTATTGTTTATTTCCGCTGTGTTGTAAGTGTTGTACTTTGGAAATGATATGTATATTCAAGTACAAATTTATATTTCAAAGTTATGATATGTATTATATGTTATTCGTTCCGCTGTGAGGTTCGTGTTACTCTGATGTTGTGTTCTTCTTCTTCGTCTATTCTAAGTTTCTATCTTATCTATTGTAATAACCCGGAAATCCAAGCATTTTTAATTTTTTTTATTTTGGCGATTTTAGTGGATTTTGAATATTTAAAATGAATTATTTTAAATAATAACGACGAGAAATTTATTTTGAATAGAATTAGAACGTATATATTTATATACGTCGTCGTTAGAATATAAATATTTATTTATATATATATACAAGGAATTGAAAATGGCGCGGTATTCGATAATTCGATTTCAAATTTCAATTGAATGTACCGGGTGCAAAATAAACCGGATTTTAGCGAAACCAAAATATTAGAATCTAATTGATAATATCTTTCCAAAGAAATTGACGAAAGGCGAGCACAACGAAGATTTCTATATATGAAGAGTCATGGCATTTGGTTTAGCTAGTCGGTGAGAACTCCTCACTTTTAATTTGTTTTCAAGTTGAAATATATACTAGGATGCAGACGGTGTTTAGTAGCACCCGACACCCGTCGTCCACAGACCATGGATGACTTGTTAGTTTGATTGCCGTGTTGTGAAATTTGATTGTGTGATGTGAAATGAAATAAAATATTTTATAGTTAAAAATATGATTTTTAACGTATATATAAAATAAATAGTAATAAACAAATCGGAGATTTGTTTATATACACTGATTTGACCGATATTGATTGGGACGATAAATTTTACACATCGCCCAACTACCCAAATAAAAATGTGTTTGCTGATTTGAAACCCCACACGGGTATTGGGATGATATTTGGTGTACACTAATCCCAATTATTTAGCTGTATGTCGATCGATTGGTCGACAGACTGTGTAAGCATTAATTATTTATATTTAATGCTTATGCAGTTGTGTGGTGCACTCTGGATTATGGTTGATTATTTATCGTTGCTATTATATACATTTGTTGTAGAAAATCCATATAATTAACGTTATATGGTAATTGATTGGGCCTCATTCCAGTTTGGAAAATAAGAAAAAAATAAATTCATGTGTTGAATAGAAAATAAATTCATGTGTTGAATTGAAAACATTCATGTGTTGAATAAAAGCCGTGTTGATTAAATTGACGCCATTTTGACGTGAATGATATTTATATTGATTATATTCATTTTTATAATGAATACAGGAAAAGAAAGTGATTTCAAAATATAACGTTTTGAAAATATTATCATTTGTATATCGATGATGTGGAATATTCAATTTTGATTAGAAATTGAATATGAAGTTGAAATCATTTTGAAAACGAATTTAAAACGATTTATAAAATACGTTTTGAAAGGAAATCGATGAAATATATGATATATATATATATATATGTATTATATATAATGGCCTGAATAGAACGCGCCGCGCTGCGGTAGTTCGCGAATTTCGACCATTGACTTCGAATGGATATTACGGGAGATCCGACCGTCGGATTCTCCTAAAACCAGAACCGTTGGGTTCGTATCAAAAAGAGCTTTCTAACGAATATTAGAGATTTGAAATCTAACAGTTAGATTTGGAATTATATCAAAATCAAATTTGGAAAAGGTCGATGTAAGTGCAGTTCGATGGCCGTTGATGGAAATCGACTGTACGGGCCTAGATAAAATTATTAAAAATAGTAATAATTTGTGTAAAATCATAAGAAATGATTTGTGAAGAATTAGGATGAAAAACTCCATATTTGAAAAATAAAAATAGATTTTTATCGAAATGAACTAGTTTTGAACTAGAATTAAAATCAATTTGGGTTTAAAATAAATAAAGTGGATTTGAAATGGTTTTGAAAATAACCAGAATTTCCAATAATTGAATTGGAATGGATTTGAATCGAAATTATCTTTGGAATATTTCGACGTTGGATTTCGTGATTATACAGATATTGTTATGGAAATTTGAAAGATATATTTATATCGTTATTTCCAATACGATATTTGTTGGTCGTAGAATTTGATATTCAATATAAGCCGATATATTTTCTATTCAAAGCCTTGTATTTAATATCAAATGTGATTTGGGTTTGTCGTGAATGGTGTCTTCATTAACACTGTTCTTAAACCCAATTGAGAAAGAGATTAAATCTTTTTATTTAGATTTAATGAAGTGTACCAATTAATTGGTATTTAATTAGAATTGAATTTGAATTGATATTTGGGTTTATCGTGAATGGTGTTTTAAATAACACTTGTTCTTTAACCCGATAATTAATGGAATGTGATTTTGGGTTGTCGTGAACGGTATCTTCAATAATACTGTTCTTAGACCCAGCTGAGTTAAGAAAATCAGAAACTAACTGGAGATTAGTTAAGTTGAATGGTTTCTTGGGTATTGATCTGATGTTGGTTTCGGCCTTCGGGGTTAATACTTAGGGAATTGCTCACTTGCTATTTTACGGTTAAAGGCTGATAGAATAGAATGTGATTTTGGTTTTATCATGAACCGTGTTTTAAATGGCATTGATTCTTTAACCCAGTTAAAGATTAAAACTAAGTGGATTTTTAATGAATCTTTAATTAGATTGAAATGATCGAGAATGGAGTATCACCAGTTTTACTCCAGACGATAGTTAAATCTTTAATTAGATTTGAACGTGAAATGGTAATTGAATTTACCGATAACACCGTGGTGTTAGATATGAAGTATTACCAGTTTTACTTTATGGGATGAATAGGTTGGGATTGGGAAATTTAATAAATGATTACTTCGGTGTGGTTCGCTAATCCCAACTAGTTTGAAGTGATACTCAAACGAAGATTAAAGAATAAATTTAAAAGAATTTATCTTTGATAAAATTAATGGGAACCTTTCCCTAAGAATGTGAAATTTAGAAACTAACTATAGGTTAGCTAAGAAGAATGGTTTCCTGGGTATTGATCTGATGTTGGTTTCGGCCTTCGGGGTTAATGTTTTGGGGAATTATTCTCTTGCTAATTTACGGTTAGTGACTGATGAATTGGAATGAGGCGTATGTTGTGTTTGTGTAACACTTGTTTATTATATACGCGAGTTATTCAGAAAGACCGGGTTTATCCCATTCTGAATAACTGATTCGACGTGGTGTCGAGGATGAAGACGATGGTCGAAGACCGGAGATTTTCACGTTGTTTGGGTGGTTACTGATGATCTTAATTGGGTCGTACACCCAAGAGGAGGGAATCAGTTAGTGGTCGTCCAGACGTACTTGGAGATCTATGGATATGCGAGTTACAAGGTGCCTCCGGTTTCGTTCAGACCCAGAACGGACTTGTAAATGGACTGTGTGTCTGACATTGGATTTTATTCTGTGTGATTGATTTCTATTAAATATATATCTGTTTGGTGGCGGAGAATTTATTCTCTTGCTTAACGCCCTTCTCTGAGACGTACGAGCTTAGAGGTTATATATTGGTGGATATCAATCGCATGGAGTAAATTCTCTGTGTGGCATGCCTAAGTGGCAAATGATCAAGGCTTTTGTTGAAAAGCAAAGTCTTGTGGTTGATGATCAAAGCACGGCCTGTGTGGCGTAGCTTTGTGTAGCGTTGACTCGTGAGCCTCACACCCCGGTTGTGAACCAGAAACGTTAGAGGACCTCAGGGAGGGCATGTGTTTCCTTCTAGCTAGAAGTGGCGTCAGTGGTTTTACACGCCTTAACGAGTTTGACTTATGTGGTTGTTGTTGTTGCGAGGCGCCTCAGATATATCGGTCGATCCGGGACCGATGGAGTCATTGGACTCATTGATACCCCGTAGGGTGGGAAAACACAGTGTTCAAGCATTTTAATCCACATCGGTGGACCTTCCCTGACGATCCAAAGGCTTGACTGAGTACTTGCCTGAGACACGGGCTAGAGCGTCTCGAATTCGGTAGAGGACGATCCCTTTCCTCGGTTCACAGGTGGAAATCCAACTTCAAATACGTGACTTTGCGGTTTTGATTGTAGAACCTATATATGGCGACATAGTGGGATGGGGCACTTATGCCGTCTATGATTGATACTTATGATTGAAATTGTTTTAATACTATGCACTTATAGTAATAATAAAAGATGAAATTTAGCGTATCAAGCATTCTTTGGCTATTATAAGGTAAAACCCTATCCTCCGGCTTGTGTTACATTGTGTGATGGGACCTGGGTCTTATAATAGCTTCATTTTTCTTTATTTAGCATTGCGCTGTTGTTTTATGCACTGGTGTTCTTGGGAGGAAACCTGTTCCGTGTTATACGGCGTGGTCCCTTGATTTACCCAACTTTAAAATAAAGAGTATTAACTGTTTTAGTTCTCTCACTAGTCCCATGACTGACCTGGAGTATATTGTTTTAACCTAAACTGTGGGTGCCCCTATTTGACACGGGCAGCTAGTAGTTTTGGTTTTGCAGATTTATATTCACAGGAACCTGGTTTACAGCTGGAATGATATCCGGAAAGCTCTGTATCCGTATTTCTTTTCTAGTTGTGTATTGTATTATTTTCCTCTACTATGTAATGTATGGTAATCTCTTATATTTTAGAATGTATTTTATTCATTCATACTTTGTATATTCTTGTAATCTGATGAATAGTTGTAATATACAATGAAATGTTCTTCTGTTTGGGTTCCGATGTGTCTTGTCCTCGAAGTATCCGCTCTTTCCTTACCGGGGAAGTTACGGGTCCTTACATCCATTCTCACCCTCTAATTTCTTTCTTGGACTATCCGACGTTTTGGATGTTTGAATATGCGACATGGTGTTGTATGTCGAATTTTCTAAGTCGAAAAGTTTCGGTACGTTACAGTGGTATCAGAGCTTAAGGTTAAGTAATTACCTTGGCTCTGTGGCGTGACTCAGTAGAGATACGGTTAGTAAAACCCAAGATTGAGTTGAGTGTATATATACGAGTGAACGTATTTGTTATTTGATATAAAAATGGCTTTATATTGTGTAGATTTGTTGATTGAGTTGTTTATGAATTCTGCTCGATCAGTTTGATCCACTGTATCAGTAGGAGTTAATAAACACTTGAATACGATGAACCGACACAGTATGGTTTGAAACACGGTAAATGATATAATTTTACCGAAAATATATATTGATATTATTATATAGGATATGTTGGTTGTTATTATAATTGAGTAAGATTATAAATTAAATGGTTATGTAAATAGCCAATCAGAATTTACCTAAGTGCGATATATGGAATTTGATGAATGAAATCTGAATTTTAATCAGAATTGGAATTAAAAGTTGGAGAAGTGTTTGTAAATGGAATTGGATTAAATATATGAGAATTTTAAAATCCTGGGAGATTTTAAATTGGTTTACAAACATTGGGAATAGTATTTTGAAAATGGATTTCAAAATAGAAGTGTTTAGATATGGTTTTGAAAGTGATATAGTATTGAACTTACTTTGATCGGTGGAAAATAAATTCCGATGGTGCATCATCGGTGTTCATTTTCGAGTTTCTAAGTGGCGGATACTACCAAAGATTTTGTTTTTTGAATTGCTATTATGATTTCAAATTGATTTGAAATAAAACCCAGGAATTTAAATTCTGGAATTTAAATTTAACTTATGAAGTTAAATAGATTGGAATGGTAAAGGTAAACAAATAAATTAAAATTTAACTTGAATTAAGTTAAATAAAACTGGATTTGATTTGAGAATAATCTGGAATGGAATTGGATTGATAAGTTAAGAGTTTGAAATTTGATATTGGAGTTTGAATGGAATTTGACTTGGGTAGAACCAAATGATTGAGTTTGAGGATAAGATTGATTGGAATAACATTGGTACATGTTAAAGTGGTAATAGATGGAAATGATATAACGATATGCCCGACAAGAAGGTACACATTTATATTCATATGAGTTTGATGAGATTTATGAGCCGATTTGGCAAGCCGCTTGGCTGTTTGATTTTCTTTTGGGTTGGAGAAGGCCCAGAGAGGCGAGTTGGAGTTTGAGCTATTGACCAGTACAAAGGAGGTGCTGGCGAAATTTTTCGAAAAGTTAAGGTGTTAGAAAATTTTCAAGACTTTTGAAAATTTTCGTTGATAAGAATAAATGAATAATTTAATTGAAATTAAATTGGTTCAGTTGAAACTGAAGTTAAGAAGTGAACAAATAAGTTCTAACCCAGTTGATAGGATCGTCTTCTACCTTAGCAATTTCGAGGACGAAATTATTTTAAGTGGGGAAGAATGTAATGTCCCGTATTTTTATGGTGGAATAATTAATTTATTTAATTATTTAAATAGTAATTCAGAGAATTAAATGGTCGTTTAATTAAATTATATTGAATATTTAATTAATATAAATAATAGAATAATATATTATATTTTTAAAATAGTCAGAAATAGTGGAATTCACAATATGATGTGAATCAGATCATTGATAATGTATAATTCAGTTTGGAGTTGAATTATATTAATGAATATGTTATTTAAACGAAGTTTGAACGTAGAATTTTATTATAATTATAATCGAGCTCGAAATGGCGTAGCAGTTCGTAATTTGGCGATTCGAACTTTAAACGAATATATAGAAGCCGTTTTAACTCGGATTTCTGTGAAACAAGAAACATTATGAGCTGGTGAAGTATATATTTCTAGTGGAAGAGAAAAATCAGGATTTCATCATGTAGATTTTGATTTATGTCCAAATCAAATTTTAGAAAAGTCACCGTGGAATTCCTTTATAATTTATAAAGGAATTATTTATATTTTAAAAAGGAATTTCATTTTAAATCGAATATCAATTTAATCGGGATTTGAAATATCGAGTTAGAAATTCACATAGGAATATTGTGGAGATGAATAATATTCTGTGTGAATATATACGATAATATTTATTTATAAATATTTAATTTTATTGTTTTTAAATATATTTATATATTTAAAAGGGTTATTTAGAGCTTTAAAAATAGCCAGTTTTGCAAACGACCTCAGAATTCGAAGAAACTAATTTTGTTGGATCCGCAATGTTAAATTATTGTTATATTTCAATTTCCGTTATTTTTAGATTCAGTATGTGGTCGTACCGATTTTTAATGTGAAAAAAAGTCGATATTTTGACGGTTAAAAATACACTGTGTGAGCAAACGGAGTCGGAATTCGACGAAACCAGTTTCGTTGGGACCGTAATGTCGAACTGTAGCTGCATGCCCACTTTCATGATTTTTGGTAATTATGTGATCACAGAAATTTTAAAGGATGAATACAATCAGCGTTTGCTTAAAAATAAATATAAAAATATTTAAATCTTCCCTATAAATATCCAAATATTTCTAAACCTAATCAACTACACATTTTTCCACCGTCATCTTTTGAAAGGAGAAAATAGAAATCGGCATCTTCAAAATTCTCAAACAAATGCAAATAAATTCTCTTAAATCATGGTTTGTATATAATTGGAATCCTGGGCTTGCGCACCTCAAGTTCGTGTCCATTTCAGCATGTTCGACAGCACTGTGTTCGCTGGAAATAAGTCATCGCAAGCTAGGGTTAATGATTCCATGAATTTCAGCGATTAATGGGAGAAATGGAATGTGTATTTAGGGTTAGCGAGGTGTATAACACTCGGTGGGGGTATTTGTGTGGAACTCGATTACTAGAAAGTCCCGGGTTTCACTAGGAGCGAGGTACAGGGAGTTCGACGGGATTTGTGAGGGACAATCGAGTTCGATCTAAATGGGTGGAGGAGGAAGCGCAGGGGAAGAGAAAGGAAATGGTGAAGAGTTTATGCAGTTCGGCCAAAGAAGAGGGGAGAACGAGGTGTTCAAGGATCAGGAAATGGCATGACTTTGTATATGGCAGTCGCGATTTACAAATGACGGAGAAGAAGAGGATGTAAGCGGGTTTGGGTCTTATGCGGTTGGGCTGTGTTGTTGGACCGGCAAAGAAAGGTTGAGCCCATATTTAAATGATTAAGTTTTAATTTAAGGAAAATAGTCCATTAACTTGTTAATGTTATAACTTTGTGCTACGAAATCAGAATTCGACAAAACAGGATCCGATAGGATCGTATGGACGGACACTACCCAATGGAATTGACTGGGAGTGGATTGGAGCTCGTTACAATTTATAGCAAAATAAATTGTCCGTCTGAATCAACAGACGCAAATTGTTATTTAACGGTTAACGCGAAATGTGAGTAAACCTCATCAACTCTGAACAATTATATTTTTATAGCATATTCTTAGAACTGATAATTATCTGTTGATTGCTGTGTGTTAACTGTTTAGTTGAATTGCTTATGTATTGGTTGAAATTTATAGATAACGATATATATATATATATATATCGTTAATCAAATATTGATTCTGTTTAGCAGAATATTTCATAGTGAAATGAAATTGATGTTATTATTATTGTTTAACATCTTTGATGCAGAGAAACAGGTTGGAGGGATCCAACTGGATTCCTCAACATTTATGTAATAACCCCGGAAATACGAGCCAATTTAAAAATTTTAAAATGGTTATTTCAAAGGAATTTGAACAATTGAAATAGAATATTTCAATAAAATAGTGAATTGGAAATAGTGAGTCGGTTTGAAAATTTGAATTCAAACTTTGACTGACTGTGCAGGGTGGAAAATATAACGGATTTTAGCGAAACCAAAAATATTTAAATCTGTTAGTCAATACCTTTCGAACGAATCTGAAAAATCGAAGTTTCATAACGGGAATCAAAAGTTATGGCCGAATGAATATTCAGAAGGGTCGGTATATAGAATATATAGCCCTGGAAAATTGATATTTTGCATACGACCTCGGAATTCGACGAAACCACTTTTGTTGGGTCCGGGATGTCAAACTATTGCTAGGTTTCAAATTTCATAATTTTTGAAGCTAGTATGTGAGCGTGGCAAAAGAAAATGTGTTTGGTCAATTTCTGTTAAATTGGATCGACCAGAAAATTGCCATTTTTCAAACGACCTCAGAATTCGACAAAACTAGTTTTGTTGGGACCGTAGTGTCAAAACATAGCTAGATTTATTTTTCTGGAATTTTTCGAATCAGTTTGTGGCCCTGGCAAATTGAAATGTACGTTGAAAGTTAAAAATTAAATGTTTTATACTTTAATTTGGAAAATAACTGACTGTAACAGTCGAATTGGTCTACGAAACATATCCCATTGTGTCCGGAATGGGGATATTTAGCTAGGGGCGACAGTCGTTGGGTTTAAAAAGGAGTTCGTTTGAGAAAACACTATTTAAAAATTTAATATAGTCCTCGGCCAATCAGAATTTTCCTTTCATAAATTTTAAAAAAAAAAAAAAAAAAGAAAACCCCCTCGAACGAACGGCGAAACCCGTTCCTGACCTTCTCTCCTCCGCCGCCGCCGCTACAGCCGCTTCCAGACTTCGCCACCGCCACCCCTCGACGCGCCTCCGTCCCCTCTTCAAATCCGACTGACCATCGCCACCCCTCATCGCCTGTGCCGCCCGTATCGAAGCCCCAAAGTCCCGACCTTTCCATCGCCACCGCCGCCGATCTGGACCACCGAACGCCACCAAACCACCACCGACAGGAAGCCCTCTCTTCCCTCTTCCACGTCCAACTCGTCGATCATCCCCTCGTGCCTCGATTCTCGCAAAAACTGTAAACCTAGTTTTGAAGCTTCGTGAAAGTGAGCCTTTCTTTGATCTTTACACTTTGAAAAATCATATCTTTTTGGTGTGTTGACGAAATTCGATGAAACAGAAAACATCGGGACCGCAAGGAAGCTCTCTACCCAATAGAAGAAGCCGCGGATTTTTCTGACATCGTATCGATTTTTAGCGCTCCGAAAACCAAAGTGAGAAATCTAAATTAACATGAAATTGAATGGAAAATGTCGTGTATAATTTATATTAGCGAAATATAAATTACATACGTGTTGTATACCTCATGTACATGCGTAGTGTAAGCTATATAAGCGAAGTATGAATTTTACATGCATAGAATAATTGATATATGTGTTGAAATGCAAGTGAAATATAGCAATTATATATATATATATATATATATATATATATATATATATGCTCCCCTCGTCCACAAACCATGGACGATATTTATTGTTGTGAATTGGTGTGAAATATTGGATGAAAAATACGAATGGTTGAATAATTGTTTGTGGTTGATATTGTTTGGTTGTGGTTGAAAAATACCCATTGGTGATTGAAATGAATTGGAAATATTTGTGGAAATAAAAATAAACATGCCGCCTGCGTGCGAATTAGATGCATGAATCCCCATTGTCAAAAACCGCGAGGTTTTAAGGTAGAGAGAGGAGCCATACTAGGGACGGTGCCGGTTTTAACTACCCTGCCGTTATGCTGCCGAAATTTTGAATAATCTTTGTGTGTTAGAATTATTTTCATATGTTGAAATTTTTTTTCATGCGTTGAAATTAAAGCCATATGTTGAAATTATATCCATATGTGGAAAATGTTCATGTGTTGAAAAGTGTTGTGTGAAAATTAAATTCATTTGTGAATGAACGAAGTGTTTAAACAATAAAAATCACATTTTTATATATATATGAAGTATGAAAAATATTCGCCTTATATAAATAGTTTCAACAATAAAAATTCCATCTTTCCAATATGAACAACATAAATAAAATGTCCATGTGTGGAAATGCTCATTTGTTGAGAAGTGTGTGTAGTGGAAAAGTTCATGTGTTGAATAAAAAGATCGAACAATAAAAATTACATTTTTATTGAAACTATGAAGTGTTGAAACATCTATTTGTCGAATAAATATTTTAAATGATAAAAATATCATTTTTATCATATGTGTGATATGCTAAAGATATGCGGACGTTGAAATAAATATTTGTGAAAGAAATATTATTTTTAACATGCATAGGAACTAAATAAAATAGTCATGTGTTGAAATATATTTTAGTTCGCCAAAATTATCATCTTTGAAATGTGAAGTGTTGAAAATAGCCACTTGTTCAAATAAACGTGCATGAGTTGAAATATACATTAATTAGCTAATGATATGATTTTAGCCTATGCATGCAACATTAGAATGATTGGTGTTTTTAAACCAAAGCAAATCAAATATGAAATTGAATGGAAAATGATAAGTGTTAATTGTATATATGTACATGCATATCTATTGAATAGGTTAAAGAAAAGGGGCTAGAGAAGAGAAATAAAATTTTGTGCCCGACAAATAGGTAGACATTTACTGCTTTGTTTGGGTGATGATTTTATGAGCCTGTTGGCTAGCCGCTTGGCTTTTTCTTTTTCTTTTTGATATGAGACGCCCGAGTGGCTATTTGGGAATTTTCCTAGACCCTCCCGTACAAAGGAGGTTATGGCGAAATTTTCCGAAATTTAAAGGCGTTAGTGAAATAATTGAAGTAGAAACGATATAGGAATTTTTGAATGAACTATATTTATATAAATATATAAATATAAATAGAATTAAAACGAAACGTGGTCGTGCAGTTCGTGATTTGAAACCGTGATTTCAAACGACTAGTGCGGTAAATTCGACCATTGGATTTTCCCAAAAACTGGAACCGTTGGATTCGTTTTGAAGTGACCTTCCTAAAGATGTAAAATTTGTGAAGATCCAACGGTTAGATTTTCAGATATGTGTAAAACAAAATTAGTGAAAAGCAGCGCCAGTGCATCGACACGACCCGAAACGTCGTTTAATTAAATAAGGCCATTTTATATAAAATAAAATGGCGACATATCGTTATAAAATACTATAGACGATATAGGGTGGAAATAAACCAATTTTGTTGCGTTTGCTTGAGATGTGATGGTTGAATGTATTTGACATGAAAATTATACCTAAATAACTGAAAAGTGAATGTTGAATGGTCCAACCATGTGATTAATTGATTTGAAAATCTAAATATACGTGGATTATTTGAAAAGGCCGAGTTTATCTCATTTCAAATAATCAATCGACGTTGAGAAGTCGAAGAGTCGAAGACGGCTGAAGACCGACGATCTCCACATTGGATGGATGGGCGCTACTGATGCTCGTGATTGGAGTAGCTACCATGAAGGAATTGAAGTAGTAGCCATCCAAACATACTGTTGATTGTACGGATATGCGAGGAATTGGTGCCTCCGGTTTCGTTTAAACCCAGAACGGACTTGTAATGGACTGTGTGTCTGACATTGGATTTTGTTCTGTGTCGATTGATCTCTGTTAAATATATATCTGTTCGGCGGCGGAGAATTTATTCTCTTGCTTAACACCCTTCTCTGAGACGTACGAGCTCAGAGGTTATGTATTGACAGAAATCAGTCGCATGGAGTGGATTGCCTGTGTGGCACGCCTGAGTAGCATATGATCAAGGCTTCTGTTGCAAAGCAAAGTCTTGTGGTTGATGATCAAAGCATGGTCTGTGTGACGTAGCTTTATGTATAATGTGAATTCGCGAGCCTCACACCTCGGTATGAGTCAAAAACGGGAGAGTGACTGCAGGGAGAGCACGACGTTTCTTTCTAGCTAAGGTGGTGTCAGTGACCTACCAGCCCTGACATTATATATAGTTTTCACCTGTGTGGTTGTTGGAATGCGAGGCGCCTCGATATAGGTCTGTAAGGACCGGGAAACGTGTGTTCAGGAATAACTAATCCTCATAAGTAAGAGAGGACCGGCCCTGAAGATCCAAGGATCATAGTGGGGTCCTGGGACATTTGCTATAGTGTCTCGAATCGGAGAGGAGCTTGCCCCTTGCCTCGACTCATGAAGGAATCCAATTTCCAATACGAAATATGGGGATGTGATTGTATAACTAGTATGGCGACATAGTAGATGGTAGCTATGCCGCCTAGGATTGATATTTATGATTGAATTTGCTTTTGAAACATATACGCACTAGTAATAATATCAAACACCTTTGTTTTATTCGTATGAAGCATCTTTGGCCATTATAAGGTAAAAACTCTATCCTCTGGCTTGCGTTGCATTGTGTGATGGGACCTGAGTCTTATAATGGCTTCATTTTATAAAAAGCATTGCGTTGATTTAATCATTTATTTTATTTCATGCACTAGCACTCATTGGAGTAAACCCGTTCCGCGAAAGTGGCGTGGTCCTTTGATTTGCCTTATTATTGTTGTTAATAAGTTGAGTAGATTTCTCATACCAGTCCCATGACTGACTCGTAGTTTGTTTCACCTTGCAAACTCGGGTGCCCTCATTTTCACACGGGCAGCCTAGTTACAGGTTCCGACGCACCTTTTGGCTCATGGCGAGGCTTGACTACACCGTGCTGACTTGGATTTTCTCCGCCATTATTGTAGCTATATTATGATTCCACCATTGGCGATGTAGACTGATATTCCTTTTGTGTACTCTTTATGTATGATTCCGCCTCAGGCGATGGTGACTGATTATGTATCATTATGCACTAAGTTGTATCCTGTACTGTGCTTCTCTGATGTGATGATATCTATATGATTCCGCTGTCATATGTGTGTAAATTATTCTATTTTTCTGTTTATGCTATTATCTGTGATCTGCTAATGATGATTAATGTGTTATATTCCAATGATTATCCTTAACACCGTGTACGGGGTTTTGGGATCGTCACAGCTGGTATCAGAGCTTTGGTTAACCTTAATTCTGGAATCTAACACATTAATCACTTCGTCAAAATAGAATCAGTAATATTCTAAGGCGAGTTGCTCATTAGAGATAGGACTAGTAAAGTCCTAGAGTGAGCCGAGCAGAATAGCAAAAACAATTGATCAGTCCATCGTTATCTTTCCGTAAAATTTTCTGCTTAACTATGCAATAGACTATCATTTCTGTTAGCTGACTTTTCCGTTGCTTATACAGAATTTGACAAATGCCTACCAGAGCAGCCGCCGCTAGAGGAGGCCGTGCCGGCCGAGGCCGAGGAAGGGGAGAAGTCCCAGCTCAAGAAGGACCTTTGATACAACCTCCGGCAGCTCAATACTTCGAGCTAGACCGTGTAGCTAAGAGATATAAAAACTTAGGAGGCAAGACCTTCTCGGGGACTGGCACCGTAATAGAGGCCTTTGCTTGGCTCAAAACATGCGAGAAAATTCTTGAAGGCCTAAGGCTAGGAGACGAAGACAAAGCTATTATGGGCGCCTGGCTTATGCAGGAACATGCTGAATTATGGTGGGAATCTCTTACCGCCGGAAATAGAGAAGCTGGGAGAACATGGGATGGATTCAAAGAACTCTTCAAGGAGAAATATGTCCCAGAACAAGCTCTAGAAAGAATGCACGATGACTTCGCCAATCTCCAGCAAGGGGATCTTTCCGTGTAGGATTATCTGAATAAATTTACAATGTTGTCGCCCTATGCTCCAGAGCTCGTCGCCACTGCGAAATCCAAAAATAAGAGGTTTATCCTTGGACTAAGACGACAATATCATGATAGGGCCATGGCCCATGTCAAGCTGGAATTCAACGAGCTGGTGGAAATGACATGCAACTATGAAGACCTTGATCAAAGGCATCTGGATCAGGATCGCGCTAGAAGCCAAGCCGGAAACAAGCGCAAGCCTGCTGTAAATCAAGGCGAGTCAAGCCAAGCAGCATCTTCCAAACCTCAGACTGGCAAGCCGCCAAGAGGCAATTGCTTTAACTGTGGTAAGCCGGGGCACTACTCAAACGTCTGCACAGCTCCGAAGAGGCAGAAAACAAATTCTCAAGGCTCGAGCCAAGGCTCTCAGAACCCTCGCTCGTGCTTCAACTGTCGCAAGACCGATCATCTGGTCAAAGACTGTCCTTTGCTGAAGAAAGCTACAGTAGCTCATGTCTATGACGGGTCTAGCCCGCCAGCTACTTCCGATGGAGCAGGTAAACCCGATGTTTTGGGAGGTACCCTTACAATTAAAAATATTCCTGTTTCTGTATTATTTGACACAGGTGCATCACGTAGTTTTATTGCTAGAAACACAGAGCACAAATTAAAGTTAAAACAGCAAAAGCTTAAGGAATCGGTTGAAGTTCATAACCCGATAGGGGGTCCTATTACTCTCGGTTCATATTGTTGAGTGCCAGTCTCTTATTCTTCCTACAAGTTTCCTTTCAATTTAATCGTTATGGATTTTCTCGAATTCGATATCATTCTAGGGCTAGATTGGTTAACGAAATACGAGGCTGAAGTAAATTGTGCAGAAAGAATCGTTAAAATTCGAACGAAGCTTGGATATATTACGGTTCCCTGTCATGGTTCGAATCCGAATAGAGAAGAATTTTGGTCAGCATTAGAACTTATCCCCACTTCCATGGAAAAGATTCCGATTGTTAGAAACTATGCGGATGTGTTTGAAGAAGTTGAAAACTTACCTTCGCAAAGAGAAATTGAATTCCGAATCGATCTAATTCCTAATGCCAGACCAGTGGTACATCCAATTCGCAGAATGACTCCGAAGGAAAAAGAAGAATTAGGCGATCAAACTCGTCAACTGTTGTGGAAGGGTCTAATCAGACCTAGTTTTTCTAATTGGGGTGCAGCTGTTGTGTTTGTCCCAAAGTCAGACGGTACTCTTAGGTTATGTGTTGATTACCGAGACCTTAACAAACAGACGCTTAAAAACAAATATCCATTACCCCGCATTGATGACTTGCTAGACCAATTGAATGGGGCGAAAGTATTTTCCCGAATGGACCTAGCTACAGGTTTTCATCAATTGAGAATAGCAGAAGAGTGTGTTCCTTTGACAGCTTTCAGAGGTCCAGACATATTTTATGAATGTTTAGTAATGCCGTTTGGCCTATGCAACGCTCCAGCATACTTTGTCGATCTAATGAATAGAGTGTTCAGGGGAGTTCTAAATAAATTTGTCCTCGTATTCATTGATGATATTTTAATCTAATCCAAATCAAAACCCGAGCATGAAAAACACTTAGAACAAGTATTGGAGATTCTAAGGAAGAACGTCTTCAAGGCCAAATTCTCTAAATGTGTCTTCTGGCAAGAAGAAGTCAAATTTCTTGGCCATGTCGTGTCAGAGAAGGGAATTTCTGTTGACCCAAGCAAAATAACAGCGATTCAAGACCGGAAACAACCCACTACTCCCACAGAAGTTAGAAGTTTTATGGGGTTGGCTAGTTATTATCGAAAGTTCATTAAGGATTTTTCGAAGATATCCGGTCCGTTAACGAAGCTCACAAAGAAACATGAGAAGTTTAAGTGGACTTCCGACTGTGAAGAAGCTTTCCAGGAATTGAAATCGAAGCTGACCACTGCTCCAGTGTTAACTATTATTGATGGCAATCAGGATTTAACGGTTTGGACAGATGCTTCTATTAGAGGTCTTGGTGCAGTGTTAATGCAGAGAGGCCAAGTAGTCGCTTATGCAAGCCGCCAACTGAAACCGCATGAGAAGAATTATATGACTCATGATCTTGAGTTGCTAGCCATCGTTTTTGCATTGAAAATCTGGAGGCATTATTTATTGGGCGAGAAATTTATACTGTACACAGATCATCAATCGTTGAAGTATTTATATACCCAAAAAGATCTGAATTTGAGACAGCAGCGTTGGCTAGAATTTCTTGCAGCGTATGATCTTGATATCATGTATACGCCGGGGAAAGCTAACGTAGTAGCGGATGCGCTTAGTAGGAAAACCGCAATCATTGCCAATCTTATAATTACACCTAGATTGATTGATAGGATTTCAGCCCTTCAAAAAGACGATGAATTCATTCAGAGAATCAGTCAGAGGGTCACGGAAGGTGAAACCACGAGTTTTCGTATTGACAATAGGGGGGTTCTCAGGTTAAATAATAGGATTTGCATTCCAAATATTCCAGGCCTTCGAAGAGAAGTGCTGGACGAATGCCATAAATCCAAACTTTGCATCCATCCTGGGGTGAGTAAAATGTACAACGATATCAAACGCACTTTCTGGTGGAAGGCAATGAAAAGAGACATTTCTTTGTATGTTAGCAGATGCCCTACTTGTCAATTGGTCAAGAGTGACCAACAGAAGCTAGCTGGACTGTTGCAACCGTTGGAAGTCCCAGGCAGGAAATGGGAGCAGATTTCCATGGATTTCAAAGATGGTTTGCCGCGAACCAAGAAAGGTAATGACAGCATTTGGGTAATCGTAGATCGCTTCACGAAGACTGCCCATTTTATACCTGTCAGGACCAATAGAACTGCTCAAAGTCTAGCACAGATATATTTCAGGGAAATTGTTAAGCTGCATGGAATTCCCATCAGCATAGTCAGTGATAGAGATCCCCTATTTACTAGCAAATTCTGGGAGGCTTTCCAGACAGAATTGGGAACAAAGCTGAATATGAGCACCGCTTATCACCCACAAACAGATGGCCAAACTGAGCGGGTGAATAGAATTCTGGAAGATTTATTGCGGGCTTGTATAATTGATTTTGGTAGGTCATGGGAAGATCATTTGCATTTGGCAGAATTCTCATATAACAATAGCTATCAAGCAAGTTTGAGAATGTCACCATTTGAAGCATTATATGGCAGACCCTGCAGATCTCCAGCATGTTGGGTAGAACCTGGCAACAGACTTGTACTAGGACCCGATATGATTAGAGAAGCATCTGATAAAGTCGACTTCATCAAGAAGCGATTGAAAACCGCCCAAAGCCGACAGAAAAGTTATGCAGACTCTAGAAGGAGAGATTTGACATTTGCTGTTGGTGATCATGTTTATTTGAAGGTTTCTCCGATGAGAGGAGTAATCAGATTTGGCAAGACTGGGAAGTTGGCACCGAGATTTATTGGTCCCTTTCCTATACTTGAAAGAATTGGAACTCTTGCTTATAGGGTTCAATTGCCAGATTGGTTGCCTGGAGTGCACAATGTATTTCACGTATCTCAACTTAGAAGACATGTGCATGATCCAGATCTTGTTGTAGAAGAAGCAGCGCAACGGGATGTGGAGATAACTCCAGAATTATCACTGAGAAGAGAGCCATTAAAGATTGTTGGCAAAGAAACTAGAGAACTCAGAAGCAAAAAGGTTCATTTAGTTAAAGTGCAGTGGAGCAGTGATCCTAGAGACTGTACTTGGGAAACTGAGGAAAGCATTAAGCAAGCTTACCCCAAATGCAGAGTGGATATCTCTGACTAACTCCGGTGCAAGGTACTTTTACAATACTTTGCATTTACATTTTATTTCCTACTTTACTGTTGTTTCCTTTTCGAGGACGAAAAGTTTTAAGTGGGGGAGAATGTAATAACCCGGGAAATACGAGGCAATTTAAAATTTTTAAAATGGTTATTTCAAAGGGATTTGAACAATTGAAATAGAATATTTCAATAAAATAATGAACTGGAAATAGTGAGTCGGTTTGAAAATTTGAATTCAAACTTTGACTGACTGTGCAGGGTGGAAAATATAACGGATTTTAGCGAAACCAAAAATATTTAAATCTGTTAGTCAATACCTTTCTAACGAATCTGAAAAATCGAAGTTTCATAACGGGAATCAAAAGTTATGGCCGAATGAATTTTCAGAAGGGTCGGTATATAGAATATATACCTGGAAAATTGATATTTTGCATACGACCTCGGAATTCGACGAAACAACTTTTGTTGGGTCCGGGATGTCAAACTATTGCTAGGTTTCAAATTTCATAATTTTTGAAGCTAGTATGTAAGCGTGGCAAAAGAAAATGTGTTTGGTCAATTTCTGTTAAATTGGATCGACCAGAAAATGGCCATTTTTCAAACGACCTCAGAATTCGACGAAACTAGTTTTGTTGGGACCGTAGCGTCAAAACATAGCTAGATTTATTTTTCTGGAATTTTTCGAATTAGTTTGTGGCCCTGGCAAATTGAAATGTACGTTGAAAGTTAAAAATTAAATGTTTTATACTTTAATTTGGAAAATAACTGACTGTAACAGTCGAATTGGTCTACGAAACATATCCCATTGTGTCCGGAATGGGGGTATTTAGCTTGGGGAGACAGTCGTTGGGTTTAAAAAGGAGTTCGTTTGAGAAAACACTATTTAAAAATTTAATATAGTCCTCGGCCAATCAGAATTTTCCTTTCATAAATTTTAAAAATAAATAAAAAGAAAACCCCCTCGAACGAATGGCGAAACCCGTTCCTGACCTTCTCTCCTCCGCCGCCGCCGCTACAGCCGCTTCCAGACTTCGCCACCGCCACCCCTCGACGCGCCTCCGTCCCCTCTTCAAATCCGACTGACCATCGCCACCCCTCATCGCCTGTGCCGCCCGTATCGAAGCCCCAAAGTCCCGACCTTTCCACCGCCGCCGATCTGGACCACCGAACGCCACCAAACCACCACCGACAAGAAGCCCTCTCTTCCCTCTTCCACGTCCAACTCGCCGATCATCCCCTCGTGCCTCGATTCTCGCGAAAACTGTAAACCTAGTTTTGAAGCTTCGTGAAAGTGAGCTTTTCTTTTATCTTTACACTTTGAAAAATCATATCTTTTTGGTGTGCTTGACGAAATTCGATGAAACAGGAAACATCGGGACCGCAAGGAAGCTCTCTACCTAATAGAAGAAGCCACAGATTTTTCTGACATCATATCGATTTTTAGCGCTCCGAAAACCAAAGTGAGAAATCTAAATTAACGTGAAATTGAATGGAAAATGTCGTGTATAATTTATATTAGTGAAATATAAATTACATACGTGTTGTATACCTCATGTACATGCGTAGTGTAAGCTATATAAGCGAAGTATGAATTTTACATGCATAGAATAATTGATATATGTGTTGAAATGCAAGTGAAATATAGCAATTATATATATATACTCCCCTCGTCCACAAACCATGGACGATATTTATTGTTGTGAATTGGTGTGAAATATTGGATGAAAAACACGAATGGTTGAATAATTGTTTGTGGTTGATATTGTTAGGTTGTGGTTGAAAAATACCCATTGGTGATTGAAATGAATTGGAAATATTTGTGGAAATAAAAATAAACATGCCGCCTGCGTGCGAATTAGATGCATGAATCCGCATTGTCAAAAACCGCGAGGTTTTAAGGTAGAGCGAGGAGCCGTACTAGGGACGGTGCCGGTTTTAACTACCCTGCCGTTATGCTGCCGAAATTTTGAATAATCTTTGTGTGTTAGAATTATTTTCATATGTTGAAATTATTTTTCATGCGTTGAAATTAAAGCCATATGTTGAAATTATATCCATGTGTGGAAAATGTTCATGTGTTGAAAAGTGTTGTGTGAAAATTAAATTCATTTGTGAATGAACGAAGTGTTTAAACAATAAAAATCACATTTTTATATATATATGAAGTATGAAAAATATTCGCCTTATATAAATAGTTTCAACAATAAAAATTCCATCTTTCCAATATGAACAACATAAATAAAATGTCCATGTGTGGAAATGCTCATTTGTTGAGAAGTGTGTGTAGTGGAAAAGTTCATGTGTTGAATAAAAAGATCGAACAACAAAAATTACATTTTTATTGAAACTATGAAGTGTTGAAACATCTATTTGTCGAATAAATATTTTAAATGATAAAAATATCATTTTTATCATATGTGTGATATGCTAAAGATATGCGGACGTTGAAATAAATATTTGTGAAAGAAATATTATTTTTAACATGCATAGGAACTAAATAAAATAGTCATGTGTTGAAATATATTTTAGTTCGCCAAAATTATCATCTTTGAAATGTGAAGTGTTAAAAATAGCCACTTGTTCAAATAAACGTGCATGAGTTGAAATATACATTAATTAGCTAATGATATGATTTTAGCCTATGCATGCAACATTAGAATGAATGGTGTTTTTAAACCAAAGCAAATCAAATATGAAATTGAATGGAAAATGATAAGTGTTAGAAATTGTATATATGTACATGCATATCTATTGAACAGGTTAAAGAAAAGGGGCTAGAGAAGAGAAATAAAATTTTGTGCCCGACAAATAGGTACACATTTACTGCTTTGTTTGGGTGATGATTTTATGAGCCTGTTGGCTAGCCGCTTGGCTTTTTCTTTTTCTTTTTGATATGAGACGCCCGGGTGGCTATTTGGGAATTTTCCCGGACCCTCCCGTACAAAGGAGGTTATGGCGAAATTTTCCGAAATTTAAAGGCGTTAGTGAAATAATTGAAGTGGAAACGATATAGGAATTTTTGAATGAACTATATTTATATAAATATATAAATATAAATAGAATTAAAACGAAATGTGGCCGTGCAATTCGTGTTTTGAAACCGTGATTTCAAACGACTAGTGCGGTAAATCAGACCATTGGATTTTCCCAAAAACTGGAACCGTTGGATTCGTTTTGAAGTGACCTTCCTAATGATGTAAAATTTGTGAAGATCCAACGGTTAGATTTTCAGATATGTGTAAAACAAAATTAGTGAAAAGCAGCGCCAGTGCATCGACACGACCCGAAACGTCGTTTAATTAAATAAGGCCATTTTATATAAAATAAAAATGGCGATATATCGTTATAAAATACTATAGACGATATAGGGTGGAAATAAACCAATTTTGTTGCGTTTGCTTGAGATGTGATGGTTGAATGTATTTGACATGAAAATTATACCTAAATAACTGAAAAGTGAATGTTGAATGGTCCAACCATGTGATTAATTGATTTGAAAATCTAAATATACTTGGATTATTTGAAAAGGCCGAGTTTATCTCATTTCAAATAATCAATCGACGTTGAGAAGTCGAAGAGTCGAAGACGGCTGAAGACCGACGATCTCCACATTGGATGGATGGGCGCTACTGATGCTCGTGATTGGAGTAGCTACCATGAAGGAATTGAAGTAGTAGCCGTCCAAACATACTGTTGATTGTACGGATATGCGAGGAATTGGTGCCTCCGGTTTCGTTCAAACCCAGAACGGACTTGTAAATGGACTGTGTGTCTGACATTGGATTTTGTTCTGTGTTGATTGATCTCTGTTAAATATATATCTGTTCGGCGGCAGAGAATTTATTCTCTTGCTTAACACCCTTCTCTGAGACGTACGAGCTCAGAGGTTATGTATTGACAGAAATCAGTCGCATGGAGTGGATTGCCTGTGTGGCACGCCTGAGTGGCATATGATCAAGGCTTCTGTTGCAAAGCAAAGTCTTGTGGTTGATGATCAAAGCATGGTCTGTGTGACGTAGCTTTGTGTATAACGTGAATTCGCGAGCCTCACACCTCGGTATGAGTCAAAAACGGGAGAGTGACTGCAGGGAGAGCACGACGTTTCTTTCTAGCTAAGGTGGTGTCAGTGACCTACCAGCCCTGACATTATATATACTTTTCACCTGTGTGGTTGTTGGAATGTGAGGCGCCTCGATATAGGTCTGTAAGGACCGGGAAACGTGTGTTCAGGAATAACTAATCCTCAAAAGTAAGAGAGGACCGGCCCTGAAGATCCAAGGATCATAGTGGGGTCCTGGGACATTTGCTAGAGTGTCTCGAATCGGAGAGGAGCTTGCCCCTTGCCTCGACTCATGAAGGAATCCAATTTCCAATACGAAATATGGGGATGTGATTGTATAACTAGTATGGCGACATAGTAGATGGTAGCTATGCCGCCTAGGATTGATATTTATGATTGAATTTGCTTTTGAAACATATATGCACTAGTAATAATATCAAACACCTTTGTTTTATTCATATGAAGCATCTTTGGCCATTATAAGGTAAAAACTCTATCCTCCGGCTTGCGTTGCATTGTGTGATGGGGCCTGAGTCTTATAATGGCTTCATTTTATAAAAAGCATTGCGTTGATTTAATCATTTATTTTATTTCATGCACTAGCACTCATTGGAGTAAACCCGTTCCGCGAAAGTGGCGTGGTCCTTTGATTTGCCTTATTATTGTTGTTAATAAGTTGAGTAGATTTCTCATACCAGTCCCATGACTGACTCGTAGTTTGTTTCACCTTGCAAACTCGGGTGCCCTCATTTTCACAAGGGCAGCCTAGTTATAGGTTTCCGACGCACCTTTTGGCTCATGGCGAGGCTTGACTACACCGTGCTGACTTGGATTTTCTCCGCCATTATTGTAGCTATATTATGATTCCGCCATTGGCGATGTAGACTGATATTCCTTTTGTGTACTCTTTATGTATGATTCCGCCTCAGGCGATGGTGACTGATTATGTATCATTATGCACTAGGTTGTATCCTGTACTGTGCTTCTCTGATGTGATGATATCTATATGATTCCGCTGTCATATGTGTGTAAATTATTCTATTTTTTTGTTTATGCTATTATCTGTGATCTGCTAATGATGATTAATGTGTTATATTCCAATGATTATCCTTAACACCGTGTACGGGGTTTTGGGATCGTCACAATTTATTTTACTGTTTTTCATATAATGTAATATATGATGTGATATATAATTTGTTGATGATTATGTGTGTTTGGATGATATCGATCACTATGTTTGGTATTTTAAATAACGCAAGAAATAGTGGAATAATTAAAGGGGGTTTTCAAAGTATATTTTGAAAATAATTTATTTATATAAAATCAATGGATTTTATATATAAAAGGAAAAAGGATTTTATAAAAGGAAATAAATTATAAAATCAAAAGAGTTAAAAAGAATATATTTGTAAAACTAATATAAAGGAAAAATATTTGTAAAACAAATATAAAGGAAAAATATTTGTAAAACAAATGTAAAGGAAAATATTTGTCAAACAAATAAAAAGAGAAAATATTTGTAAAAACATTTACAAATAGAATAGAAAAAAGAATGATTGTAAAACAATTACAAATAGAAATAAAAAGGAAAACATTTGTAAAACATTTACAAATGGAACTGGAAAGAAAATATTTGTAAAACATTTACAAATAGATTAAATGGATATATTTATTTATAGGAAATAAATAGAATGTTATAAATGAGATATTTATTTAGAAAATAAATAGAAAGATAAAAAGGAAATATATATTGATTAAATAAATAGAATTGAAAGGAATATTTATTTGTTAAATAAATAGGATTAAATCAAAGGAATATTTATTTGGAAAATAAACAGAATTAAATCAAATAAATTTTTAAAAATGAATCGAAGATGGAAATTTGTTTTAACAGATAAATGGAAAAGATTTATTCAACGTGGAATTAAATAAAAATCTATTTTAACATATAAATTGGGAAGATTAATTTATAAATAATATTTTATAAATTAAGTAAAAATATTTATCAGTGGATAAATAGAATATATAAATCAAGACTTATATAGAGAAGTAAGAATCGATTTCAACATTGATATTTGAAACTGAATATGGACGTAGAGTTAACCAAAGAAGTTAATCAAAATGTGTTAATCAAAATTTGTTAATCAAAATGTGTTAATCAAAATGAGTTAGAGGAGTTAATCAATTAGAGTTAGAGTTAATCGATTTAGAGTTGGAATTAATCGATTAGTGTTAGAATTACTCGATTAGAGTTAGAATTACTCGATTAGAGTTAGAGTTAATTGGTTAGGGTTAACCAGTTAGGGCTAATCAATTAGAGTTAATCAAATTAAGTTAATCGATTAGAGTTAAGATAATCGAGTTAAGATTTTCGAGTCAAGTAATCGAGTTAAGATAATCGTGTTAAGATTTTCGAGTTAAGTAATCGAGTTAAGTTATCAAGTTAAGATTATCGAGTTAAGTTCGAGTTAAAATCGAGTTAAGATTACCAAGTTAAGATAATCGAGTTATAGTCTATTCGAAGTACAGTTATTGAATATCACTTATTCGAAGTGGAGTTAAATCGAATATAGCTTATTCGGGAAGAGTAATCGAATATAGTTTATTCGAAAGGAGTTAATCGAATATAGTTATTCGAAGATAGGAGTTATCGAATATAGTTATTCGAAGTGAGATAATCGATTATAAGTTATTCGAATGGAATTAATCAAATATAGTTTATTCGAATAGAGAAAGGAGTTATCGAATATTAGTTATTCGAAAGAAGTTAATCGAATATAATTTATTCGAAAGGAGTTAATCGAATATTAGTTATTCGAAAAGAGTTAATCGAATATAGTTTATTCGAAAGGAGTTAATATAATATAGTTTATTCGAAAGGAGTTAATTGATAAGAGTAAATTAGTTAGAGTTAATTGAATAGAGTTAAACCAGTAGGGTTAATCAAATAGAGTTATTCCAATAGTGTTAATCAAATAGAGTTAATCCAATAGAGTTAATCAAATAGAGTTAATAGAATTGAGTTAATCAAATAGAGCTAACTGATAAGAGTAAATCGATTAGAATTAACCGAATAGTGTTAATTGAATAGAGTTATTCGAATATAGGTTATTCGAAGAAGAGAGATTATCGAATATAGTTTATTCGAAGGAAAGAGTTATCAAATAGAGATTTATTCGAAAGAGAGTTACGCAAGGAAGTTTGTTAAAGAATTAAAAGATAAACTTTGACTATTTCGAAGTTAAAACGTTGTTCAGTTAAGGTCTTAGAGGTAATTATACCCCAACTTGATTGACTTCCTTCTTAACTAAGGAATGGTAAGGTTTGATAGTGAATGATGGTTAAGTGAATTTAGTAAATGGTTTGAGTTGGCATGGCAATGTTTGATTTAAACATCAGTTTAAATCCAGTAAAGGAGTTTTGGAAATGTTTTCCAAATGAGAACCAGTAATGTTTTCTGAAAATAGAAAATAAGAATTTAGAATATATGGAAATATGAGATAAGTAAATTAATGAACTAAAGAGAGAAATGTTAAATGATGATTAATCTATATAATTTCCATCTGGAAATAATATTGTTGTTTGCACACGTGTTTTTCTTTGATAGTTAAATCACAGACTATCAAAGTTTTGACCATTTTAACGTTATTAAAATGGGGAGACCGGTTGGATTATTATCCGAAGAACCACGCCGTATTGGCATAAGCGTTGCGAATCATATATGCCAAAGATAATTGAAGACGGAGTAAAGTGCAAAGGCTATTGTATAAATCTTAGGTAAAGATTGCCTAAGATGGATGTACTGAATAGTGCCTTCGGTTTGTCCAGTCCCAGGACAACTTGTATGGAAGAAGGTCTAACAGAGTATATCTAATAGATCGTGTAAGTTGATCTCTTCAAATGTATTCACGTTTGGTGGCAGAGGAATTCGTTTCTCTTAGTTGTATACCCATTGTAATTTTGGGGAAATCAATTTGTGATTTTGCAGGTATGACGATGTGACATTCAAAGTGAATAAACGTGTGATCTGTCAGAGATAAGCGTGGCCTTTAGCCTCACATCCGGAAATGACAAAAATCGGGCAGGCAGCATGGCTATGTAGGTTGCACCTATTAGGGTGTATAATCACCTAATCTAGAGTTTCATTTACTTCTAAAATCTATTGTCGATGTTGTCCCATTTGGGAAACGGTTGTTAATCCCAACCGTTTGTGATATACATTCGATACACTCAAGCGAAATGAGTGGTCGATCATGTGTGGCCGGGTTGTAAGATGTTCTTGTTGAACCTAGTGTATTCCTCTCTAGAGGTACACTAGCGAAAGGTGGTTCCATACCTTGTCATTGTTGGAAATCCATTACCCAATACGTGCTTGCGGTTTTGATTGTATATTATATATGTAGAACGTGAGATGAAAGCGTTTTTGCTAGATGATTATTATATTGTGGTTGATAGACACTATTATAATATCAGTGAGTTTTGATATAAAGTTTATTTTGGATTCTCATAAGGGAAAAACCCGTTCCATTATATGGCGTGGTCTTATGAGATATCGTTTAATGGCTCAAACTGTTTTACTCATACCAGTCCCATGACTGACCTGGAGTTTATTTTGTTTTGCTTTCCTTAAACTCTTAGGTGCCCAATTTTATATGGGCAGTCAAGTAGTCGGGATTTACAGATACTTGAAGAGCTGGAGCAGGAGGCTTCAAGATCATATACCTATTGTTTATTTCCGCTGTGTTGTAAGTGATGTACTTTGGAAATGATATGTATATTCAAGTACAGATTTATATTTCAAAGTTATGATATATATTATATGTTATTCGTTCCACTGTGAGGTTCGTGTTACTCTGATGTTGTGTTCTTCTTCTTCGTCTATTCTAAGTTTCTATCTTATCTATTCTCACCCTCTACTTTCTTTCTTGGACTATCTGACGTTTTCGATGTTCGAATACTCGACATGGTGTTGTATGTCGAATTTTCTAAGTCGAAAATTTTCGGTACGTTACGACTCAGCTTACAATCAAGGCACCCGGGTTCGAGATCCATTGGAATTATAAATTTTTATTTTGCTCGAAAAGCTAAATTTTAGTTCTTGTTTATAAATCCTTATATGAAATGATTCCTATTTCGCGTCAAAGCTTAAACATATTTTCAAGTAGCAGTTTATTAAAAATATCGGCAATTTGATTTTCTGAATTGTTTATAAAAAATTTTCAGTGTTATCTCTTAAAAAATGGTGTCTTATATCAATATGTTTTGTTCTTGAATGATTACTTGATTTTTAGATAATTTTATTTCACTTGTGTTGTCATAATAAATAGTCGAATTATTTAAATTTACATTAAAATCTTTAAGCGTTTGTTGCATATAAATTATTTGAGCACGAGCCAATGCAGCGGATATATGCTTAGCTTCACACATTGATGGTGAACGCAATTTTGTTTCTTGCTAAACCAATATATTATTGATTTGTTGCCAATAAAATGAGATGTACCACTTGTACTTTTTCGATTCATCCGTGATCCTTCAAAATCAGCATCGATGTATGATACTTATTCAAAGGAACAATCCTTCGGGTAGAAAAGTACAAAACTTTTAGTGTTGCTTAGATAAAGCAGTATACGTTTAACTGCTCGTAAGTGTGATTCTATGGAATTGGCTTGAAAAGAAAGCGCATTAAAAAACACTCATCATTATATCTGGTCAACTTGTTGTTAAATGCAATAAAGATCCTGTCATACTACGATATAATTTTTAATCGACGCTCTTACCATTTTCATCCTTTTCTAAGTGTGTTGTTGTACTCATAGGCGTCTGATTACTTAACGTATTTTCCATAACAAACCGTTTTATTAAATTACTACAATATTTTTCTTGATTTATGAAAGTTCTATTTGAAAGTTGTTTAATTTGTAGTCCTAAAAAATATGACAATTCACCATATGTGACATTTCAAATTCACTTGTCATTATTTCGGAATATACTTGACATAATTTTTCATTAGTAGAACAAAAAATAACATCATCAACAAAAATTTTAATTATTAAAATATCTTTATTATCGCGTTTTATAAATAACATTTGATCAACCTTTCCGATTTGAAATCCTGAATCAATTAAATATTTCTTAAGATGTTCATACCAGGCACGGGGTGCTTGCTTTAAACCATATATCCCTTTTTTAGTTTATAAACATGATCAGGATATTTTTCTTGCGTAAACAAATGTGGTTGTTCAACATATACTCTCTTTTTTATCACCATTTAAGAAGGCACTTTTTGTGTCCATTTGATATAATTTAAAATTACGATGACATGCATGAGCTAATAAGATTCAAATTGCTTCTAGTCTAGCGAATGAAGCAAACATCTGTTCATAGTCTGTTGCTTCTTCTTGATTATATCCTTGTGCGACAAGTCTTTCTTTATTTCTAGTTATATTTCCTAACTCGTGCGCTTTATTTTTATAAACCCATTTGTTCCAATAACAGCTTGATCACTTGGTCTTGGTACTACTTCCTAGACTTCATTACATACAAACTGATTTAATTCTTCTTGCATAGCTATAATCCAGTTTTCGTTAGTAGATGCTTCTTACGCTTTTTTTAGATTTTTGGGTTCAATATTGGATAAGAAAGCAATGTGACTTACTAGGTTTAGTTGACTTCTAGCTCTTACATTTGAGTTTATTTCACCAACAATATTCTGAGTTGGATGGTCTCATAATATTCTTGGCGGGGATCTTATGTCGTTATTATTTTGAAATTTTGATTATCTTCTATAATAATATTTTTGGTTTGATTTTCGGAAATATCTCTAGTTTCTATGATATTTTTATTTGTATAATTAATAATAACGTTTTCATCTTCTCTAGAGTTATAAATTATAATATCTTCATCTTTTGAAATTTTATTTTCCAAAACTTCAGTATCATAAGAATTTTGAATAAAATATTCATCGAAAGATACGCGAAGTGATTCTTCTATTTTATTAGTTCTCTTATTATAATGCAATAAGCTTTGCTTCGATCTGAATATCCCAGAAATAGTCCTCCATCAGATTTCGAATCGAATTTACCAAGCCGATCTTTAGTATTTAAAGTAAATCATTTTGAACCAAAAACCTTAAAATATGACATATTTGGTTTTTTTCGTTAAAAATTCATATGGAGTATTTTTTGTAAGTGCTCGGATGGAAACAAGATTCAAAACATAACAGGTTGTTGCGACTGCTTCTGTCCAGAAATGTTTGGGTAACAAACTTCCATTCAACAACGTTCTATCACATTCTTGTAATGTTCGATTTTTACGTTCTACAATTCCACTTTGTTGTGGAGTTCTAAGAAACGAAAAATATGAAAAAAATCTTTCTTCATACAGTATAAATCAAAATTTTCATTTTTGAATTCTCCTGTATGGTCACTTCATATATTTTTTATTTTTAAATTATTTAAATTTTGAGATTTTTTTATGAATATTTTAAAATGATCAAAAGTATCACTTTTATTTTTCAAAAAAAAAATAAGTATATCTAGAAAAATCATCAAAAATTACAAACACGTATCTACTATGATTTATGGACTAAACTTGAGTTGGCCCGAATAAATCCATATACAGTAATTCTAAAGGTTGCAAAGTTGAAATGACTTTTTTAGATTTGAATGATGATTTTGTTAATTTTCCTAGCTGACAAGCATCGCATAAATTTTCAGTTTTGAATTTTATTTTTGGCAAATCTCTTATGATATCGTTTTTTGAAATCTTATTTATGGTCTCTAAATTTATGTGATAAAATCTCTAGTACCATAACAAACGATTGTTGTCTTTGGATAATAAGCACATATCTTGATTATTATTAACTTTCATATTTAAAATATAAATATTTTTATCTCTATTACCTTCAAAAATAAGATTTTGATTTGAATCAAATATACTACATTTATTTATGGAAAAGATATTTTAAAACTTTTATTGCAAAGCTGACTAATATTTAATAAATTATGTTTTAAGTTTTTAACTAACGACATATCGGTGTTAAGAGGTAAATTAGATATACCGTAATTGCTCACATCGCCTCTGCTGATGGTATATCCTTTGGAATTATCTCCAAATGTGACAGTTCCTCCTTTTGAGTATATAATATTGCCTAGCATTTCTTTGTCTCCTGTCAAATGTTTTGAGCAACCAATATCAAGTATCCATTTTCCTTTGTGTTTGAGTAGGACCTGCAAAAAATAGTTGGTACCCACTTCCTCCGTTAGGGTCCTAAGAGTTAGGTCTTAGGAAACCAAACCCAAGAGGGTTCAGTGTCCCTTTTATAAATATATTCATTATTATTATGGACTGTAACTAATAAAGTTTTGATATATTTATTCCTAATCAAATATTTTTTTTAAGGAACCCATATACTTACAGTTTTAGAAGCTTTTTTCTTAGTTGAAAATATTTCAGGTTTCTTTATGGAAGGTGTTACATGTTTGCTAGGTCTAGCCTTTTTCTTGGATTTCTTAGAGATATTATTTATGCACATATCCTAATCCCTTTTTAGTAGATGTATGTTGAGAATTTTCTAAAATTTTATATGAATTCTCTCTACCTTTATTGAAATTGGTAATACTCTTAGAAATATCATCTAGTTTAGCCTTAAGACTAGAATTATCTTATTCCATGATTTTGATTTTAGTATTTAAATCATGATTTTCAGGGGCAAGCAGATTGTTCTTTTCCTTTTGAGTTTCAATTTCTTGACTCAATAAGGAAAGTTAAGAGTTTGCATTAGATAGAGATTCTTATAATTTTATAATTTCATCCTCTAATATCTCTTTTTCATCTTTCAGCAAATCTCTTTCAAATTCTGCCTTTTCTTATCCTCATTTCCTTGCTTAAAATTTATTTTAAATTTATTTCTAGATTCTAATATTTTTGCATTCATTTCTACCATATCTTCAAAAATAAAATCACCAATTTCGGTTTCTTTAGCCATGAAGCACACGTTATCTTGTTCATTATCACATCGCTATCATTTTCAGAAGATGAAGAATCTTAGTCAACCCAAGTTATTGAGAAAGCTCGTTTCTTAGATTTCTCCTTTTTGTTTTTGTTGCACTGTTCTTTTTGTTCTTGAAAATTCTTTTGATAATGTCCTGTTTTGTGATAGCCAAAACATTCTACTAAAGATGGAGCAGCTTTGCTATTATTATTCTTGAGATTTTTCTTTCCATTATTCTTGAAACACTTCTTGTATTTCGAAAATTGTCTGAAATTTTTGGCAATGAAAGCTAGTTCTTCCTCATCATTTGAATCTGACTCATCTTTTTCAGCATGAAAAGCTAAATTCTTTTTATCTTGTGCATGAACATTTTCAGCCTGCAAATTAACTTCGTATGACATTTGACTTCCTATTAACTCTTCGGGTTTCATGGCTGAAAGATCATTAGCTACTTTTATAGCCAAGACCTTTCTTTCCCAATCATCCGTCAAAGAGTTTAGCATCTTTGATACTATACAAAAATAAGAATGATAAATATTTTAAAATCTAGAATACATATCTTTAATGAATGATAAGTATTTTAAAATCTAGAACACATATCTCTAATCGATTCATTTTCATTCATCCTAAAGTTCTAAAATTGATTTTTAAGCATAAATATCTTGTTTTGTTTAACCTTGCTAGTTCTTTTGTGTGTAACTTTGAGTGTTCGCCAAATTTCATATGTGGTATTGCACATACAAATTCAGTCAAACTCATTTCTATCCAAGGCATAATGCAACATATTCATAGTTTTAGCACTAGCAGTAACTTCTGCTTTTTCGTTGGTTGACCACTCGGAATAGTTTGCAGTGGGGGGTGTATTCGTTTTGAGTAGTACTCCAAGAGTCAAAACCATTTGCTTACATATAAATTCTCATATGTGTAGCGCAATAATTATAGCTCATGCCATTGAAAAATGGAGCTCGTGCAGTAGATTGGCCTTCTGTGTGACTTGTGTTATTGTTGGAGTTATTGTTCGTGTTGTTATCCATGTTATCGAGTATCAAATAACTGTTGTACGGTTATAAGATGTCCTTCTCTTGTACCAAATGAAAAAAGTGTTAGAGTAGGATTGAGTAACATGGAGTATATAACAGACTTAGCAGAAGTATTAATGATGTAATTCTAAACTATACAATAGTTACGCAAGTAAATATTTTTCGATATAAATACTTAGATATCACAGATAAGCAATGCAGTAAATAAAATAAATGACACCAGGAATTTTTACTGGTTCGGAGCATCCTCCTACCTCCAATCCCAAACTCCTTCTGGCTTTACACTAAAAACACCCTCTCTTCACCCGGAGGAACAAGTTCACAACACACCCGAGCAACCGAACAGGATTTCATGCCTGAGCAACCGAACATGACTTCAACACCACGCCTGAGTAATTAAATAGGACTTCAACAATACAATAAGATCTTGACTTCTGACTGTGTTTTAAGCAACACTGATTAGCCAACAATTTAAGTAATCCCTTCCTATAATCTTATCTTCAGATATTGAATATGTTTGTAAAGATTTGAAGGAAGTGTATTGCTTATTGAATCAAGAGATTTGAAATAAATTCAATGATTTAAAAGCAATTTGAATGCTTTGAGAATGCAAGAATATTCAAAATTTAAGATCAAAAAAATAGAAGAAGAATTGGTGATTTGGAAATCAAGTTTTTGATGTTTATATAATAGTTGAAGAGTTATATCCTTTGATGAAAACTTCTTATGAAAATAAGCAACCATTTCTATTCAGAAATGGATAGAAACCGTTCATGAAAGGAGATGTCTTTTCATAAAAATGACCGTTATTATCGGATCAGTCAATTGGTAAAAAAGTTACCAGTCAACTGATTGAAAATGAAATAATATATATATATATATATTTGAATATACACAAAGTAGACGTTACTGGACTGTTTTTACCCAACCAGGTTTCTAACCAGTCGACTGGTAGGTTTCTAACCAGTCGAATGGTTAGGGATAAACAACCCAAATAATGGCTATTTTGTGCCATTTAATATATATATTTGTGCTTAAATATATGTGTTTGTGCCATGATATTGAGGATAGATTTTGATAAACACAACTAAATAAACTAACTAACACTTCACTTGATCTTCATTTCTTTATTGTCGTGAATCAAAAATATCATGAATCAACACTCTATTCCATTGCTCCGGTGTGTATCCCACCGTGTGTTGCTTGATGTACACGAAGGAGAGTGCGGTGACCTCACTTTGGGGGGAGGGAGGGAAAACTCTGGCCAAAAAGATTCTCGGATATGGTTACTTCTGGCCCATACTCGATTTAGATGTCGCGGACTACGCCCAAAAGTGCAAAAAATGCCAGAGGTTTTCTAAGATTCTAAAAGCCCCGCCTACCAAGCAAGCACAAAAGGTTAGTCCTTGACCATTCTCCAAGTGGGGAATTGACATTATCAGAGCTCTTCCAATGGCTAGAGCCGCCTCACGTTATGTTATCGTAGCGGTTGATTACTTCACCAAGTGGGCCAAAGCCGAGTCCCTTACTACAGTCACTACGAAGAAGGTGATCAACTTCGTCGTCCGCAACATAATCACTCGATATAGAGTCCCCAAGCTATCATTTTTGACAACGGGACCCAATTTGAGAGCATTGAGTTCAAGATTTTCTGCCAACTACACAACATCAAAAAGAGATTCTTGGCAGTGTGTAACAACCCGGAAATTCTGGGCCAGTTTAAAATTTTTATTTTGGCAATTTTAGCGAATTTTGAATATTTAAAATAGATTATTTTAAATAGTATCGACGAGAAATTTATTTTGAATAGAATTCGAACGTATATATTTATACGCGTCGTCGTTAGAATATAAATATTTATATATATTTATAAATAGAATTGAAAATGGCGCGGTAGTTTGATAATTCGATTTCAAACTTCAATTGAATGTACCGGGTGCAAAACAATCCGGATTTTAGTGAAACCAAAAACATTAGGATCTAATTGACGATATCTTTCCAACGAAGTTAACAAACTGAGATTTCACTTTATAAATGAAAAGATATGTCCAGTTGAAAATTCTGAATAGTCGCTATGGAATTCAGGCCCTTAAAAATGGAAATTTTGCAAACAACCTCGGATTTCGACGAAACCAGTTTTGTTGGGTCCGTAATGTCAAGTTATTGCTAGGTTTCAAATTTCATAATTTTTCGAATCAATATGTGAGCGTGGCAAAGGAAAACGCGTTTGACCGGTTTCAGTTGATTTTAATCGACTGGAAATAGGCCATTTTTCAAACGGTCTCAGAATTCGACGAAACTAGTTTTGTTAGGACCGTATCATCAATACGAAGCTAGAAAATATTTTTTGCAATTTATAGAGTTATTATGTGACCCCGGTAATTTGAAATGTACATTTAAAATTCAATATAGCGATTTAAATGTAGATTTAAAGGAAACTGATCGAAACGATCAAATCAGCTAGCAATGCATATCCCATTGTGTTCGGAATGGGGGTTAAACGCTATGGACGACAGGCGGTGGGCCTCGTTTCGAGGTCATATGTAAAAGTCAACCTTTTGCAAAATTTAATAATTAAATAAATTATAAAAATCTCCCTTATCTCTTTCCCCCTTCCACGTTGGACTTCAGACCTGAAAAAAAAAAGCAAAAAGAAACCCGTCGCTCCCTCGATTTGGACCACCGCTCCTCCCCAGGCGCCGCCGCCGTGCGTGCAGGCCCCGGCCACCTTCTCACCCCCCCCTCAGACGCCTCTACCCCTCTCTCTCTCTTCCTCTAGAACTGTCACACCCCTTCTAAACCCTAAACCGTCGCACCAGAAGGCACCACCGCCCTTGATCCGCCGCCAACCACCACCTCGTGGCCACCAGAGCCTCCCTCGACCGCCAAACCCCCTGCGCCCTCCCCCTAACTTCCTGTAAGTTTTTCCCCTTTTCTTTCTTCTATTTGGTTTATTTAGGTAATTGATTAACTTAATTACCTAGGCATGAATTAATTTGGTTTAGTTAGAAATGCTAGATTTTATCATGAAATGGTTTTAAATCAAAATTGGATTTTTATATGTATAGATTTGAATTTTTATAGTAAAGAATCGATTTTTCTTATGAAGATGAAGAAATAAAAATACGATTTTTACTTACAAAGAAGTAGAGTAAAAATATGCTTTTTATTCTATATATGCCGTGATGAAAGGTGAAATTTTTAAAGCATGAAAGGTGAAATTTTTAAAGCATGAAAGGTGAAATTTTTAAAGCATGAAAGGTGAAATTTTTCAAGAAGTAAAAATATGATTTTTATATATAGAACTTCGAAAAGAAAAATATGATTTTTATATATAGAACTTCGAAAAGAAAAATATGATTTTTATATATAGAACTTCGAAAAGAAAAATATGATTTTTATATATAGAACTTCGAAAAGAAAAATATGATTTTTATATATAGAACTTCGAAAAGAAAAATTCGATTTTTATATATTGAATAGCGAAGTAAAAATTCGATTTTTACATATGTAGTGAAAGCGGACAACGAAGGCGAGTTGGCGAAGATTTCCTGCATTAGAAGTGCCGTGGAGCTAGGATAGCTATAAGTGAGAATTTCTCACCTTTCAATTTCTTTTCTAGTTATATATATATATATATATACTAGGATGCAGACGGTGCTTAGTAGCACCCGACACCCGTCCACAGACCATGGACTTGTTTGTTTGGTGGCATAGATTAGAGATTGTTTGATTGAAATTGAATTGTGTGGTGAAATGAATTGATTTGATGATGTGTGAATGGCGTGGGCCTTCACTAGACCGGGGATAAGGCTAGGCCTTGTCCCGTTTCTAGTATCGTGCCGTTATGCCGCCGAAATTTTCTAAAATATGTTAGAAAAATAAAAATATCATTTTATTGAATAAATGAATTGAATAGAAATTCATAGGTTGAAATAAAATGTTTTATCGTTAAAAATATAATTTTTAACGTGAAGTGAATAAAATAAATTATTCATTTACAAACCGGACGGTTTGTTTATGTACACCTATTTGAAGGACATTGATTGGGTCGATAAATTTTACACATCGCCCAACTGCACTAATAAAATCTGTATTTGATTGTTTGAAACCCCACACGGGTGTTGGGATGAAATTTGAAGTTCACTCATCCTGATTGATTAAATATGTCGATCGATTGATTGACAGGCTGTTATAAGCGTTAGATATCTATATTTGATGCTTGTACAGTGTATTGCACTTTGGTTGATGGTTGATTATTTTTCAATGCTATTATATGTGTGTAATGTATGAAAATCCATATAATTAACTTTATATGGTAATTGATTGGGCCTCATTCCAATTTGAAAAATAAAGAATAATATAAAATAAAAGTTCATGTGTTGACAGTACTCATCCATTGAGATTGGTCATGTGTTGAACGAAATATTTTAGTAATAAAATTTACATCATTGTGATATAAAATAAAAGTTCATGTGTTGACAGTACTCATTCATTGAGATTGGTCATGTGTTGAACAAAATATTTTAGTAATAAAATTTACATCTTTGTAATATAAAATAAAAAGTTCATGTGTTGACAGTACTCATTTATTGAGATTGGTCATGTGTTGAACGAGATATTTTGATAATAACAACTATTTTGAAAAAGAAATATTTGAAATAGAATATTTGAAATAGAATATTTGAAAATAGAAATTTATGAAGCCGTGTTGATTAGATTGACGCCATTTTGACGTGAACGATATTTATATCGATTTTATTCGATTTCGAAATGAATTGAATATATAACGATTTCGAAATGAATTGAATTGAAAACGATTTCGAAATGAATTGAATATATAACGATTTCGAAATGAATTGAATTGAAAACGATTTCGAAATGAATTGAATTGAAAACGATTTCGAAATGAATTGAATTGAAAACGATTTCGAAATGAATTGAATTGAAAACGATTTCGAAATGAATTGAATTGAAAACAATTTCGAAATGAATTGAATTGAAAACGATTTCGAAATGAATTGAATTGAAAACAATTTCGAAATGAATTGAATTGAAAACGATTTCGAAATAAAATTGAAATGAATTCAAATTGAATTGAATAGAAATGAATTTTAAAACGAATTTATAAAGAAGAATTCAATTTTGATTTGAATTGAAATGGAAGTTGAAATTGCTTTTGAAACGAATTTTAAAACTATTTATATAATTCGTTTTAAATAGAAATCGACGAAATATATATTATATATATTATATATATAATATAATGGCCTGAATAGAACGCGCCGCGCCGCGGCAGTTCGCGAATTTCGACCATTTATTTCAAACGGACATAACGGGAGATCCGACCGTCGGATTCTCCTAAAACCGGAACCGTTGGGTTCGTATCGAAAAGAGCTTTCTAACGAATGTTAGAAATTTGAAATCTAACGGTTGGATTTGGAGATACGTCCAAATCAAATTCGAAAAAGGTCGTTGTAAGTGCAGTTCGATGGCCGTTGATGGAAATCGACTGTACGGGCCTTGATAAAATTATTAAAAATAGTAATAATTTGTGTAAAATCATAAGAAATGATTTGGGAAGAATTGGGATGAAAAACTCCATATTTGAAAAGATAAAAATAGATTTTTATCGAAATGAACTAGTTTTGAACTAGAATTATAATTCTATTTATTTTTAAATAAATAAATTGAATTTGAAATGGTTTTGAAAATAACCAAAATTTCCAATGATTGCATTGGAATGGATTTGAATCGAAATTGTCTTCGGAATATTTCGATGTTGGATTTCGTGATTATACAAATGTTGTTATGGAAATTTGAAAGATATATATATATATCGTTATTTCCAATGCGATGTTTGTTAGTCGTAGAATTTGATATTGAATATAAGCCGGTATATTTTCTATTCAGAGCCTTGTATTGAATATCAAATGTGATTTGGGTTTGTCGTGAATGGTGTCTTCACTAACACTGTTCTTGAACCCAGTTGGGAAAAGATTAAATCTTTTTATTTAGATTTAATGAAGTGTACCAATTAAATAATATTTAATTGGAATTGAATTGATATTGATTTTTGGGTTTATCGTGAACAGTGTTTTAAATAACACTCGTTCTTTAACCCGATGATTAATGAATGTGATTTTGGGTTTATCGTGAACCGTGTTTTTAAATGACACTGATTCTTTAACCCAGTCAAAGATTAAAACTAAGTGGAGTTTTAATGAATCTTTAATTAGATTGAAATAATCGAAAATGGAGTATCACCAGTTTTGCTCCAGGCGATAGTTAAATCTTTAATTAGATTTGAACGTGAAATGGTAATTGAATTTACCGATAACACTGTGGTGTTAGATATGAAGTATTACCAGTTTTACTTCATGGGATAAATAAGTTGGGATGGGGAAATTAAAATAAATGATTACTTCGGTAAGGTTCGCTAATCCCGACTAGTTTGAATTGAGATTCAAAAATAGAATAAAGAATAAATTCAAAGAATTTATCTTGGATAAAATTAATGGGAACTTTTCCCTATGAATGTGAAATTTAGAAACTAACTGTCGGTTGGCCAAGCAGAATGGTTTTCTGGATATTGATCTGATGTTGGTTTCGGCCTTCGGGGTTAATATTTGGGAAATTATTCTCTTGATTAATTTACGGTTAGTGACTGATGAATTGGAATGAGGCGTATGTTGTGTTTGTGTAACACTTATTTAAAATATACGCGAGTTATTCGGAAAGACCGGGTTTATCCCATTCTGAATAACTGATACGACGATAAGTCGAAGATGAAGACGATGGTCGAAGACCGGAGGTCTTCACGTCGTTTGGGTGATAACTGATGATCTTGATTGGGCTGTACACCCAAGAAGATGGAAACAGTTGGTGATCGTCCAGACGTACTTGGAGATCGATGGATATGCGGGGTACTAGGTGCCTCCGGTTTCGTTCAGACCCAGAACGGACTTGTAAATGGACTGTGTGTCTGACATAGGATGGTTTGCCTGTGTGGCATGCTAAGATGCAAATGATCAAGGCTTCTGTTGAAAAGCAAAGTCTTGTGGTGATGATCAAAGCACGGCCTTTGTGGCGTAGCTTTGTGTAACATTTACCTCGCGTGTTTCACACCCGGTATGAACCAAAAACGGGAGAAAGGACCTCAGGGAGGGCCTGCGTTTCCTCCTAGCTAGAAGTGGCGTCAGTGGTTTTACACGCCCTGACGAGTTTGACTTATGTGGTTGTTGCTGTTGCGAGGCGCCTCGGTTAGATCGGACGATCCGGGTCCGATGGAGTCATTCGTTGGCTCGCTTACGCCCCAAAGGGCGGCGAAACGCAGTGTTCAGGCATTTTAATCCACATCGGTGGACCGGCCCTGACGATCCAAGGGTCACTCGAGCTCTGATCCTGAGACTCGGGCTAGGCAGTCTCGAATCGGTTGAGGACTATCTTTTGCCTCGGTTCATAGATGGAAATCCAATTTCCAAATACGTGACATTTGCGGTTTTAGTTGTAATCCTATATATGGCGACATAGTGGGATGGGACGCTTATGCCGCCTATGATTGATACTTATGATTTGAAGTTGTTTTATACACTATGCACTTATAATAGTATCAAATGATTTGTTTTAAACGTATCAAGCATTCTTTGGCTGTTATAAGGGAAAACCCTATCCCCCGGCTTGCGTTGCATTGTGTGATAGGACCCGGGTCTTATAACAGCTTCATTTTTCTTTATTTAGCATTGCGTTGTTGTTTTATGCACTGGTATTCTTGGGAGAAAACCCGTTCCGTGCTATACAGCGTGGTCCCTTGATTTTATCTAACGATTTAAAATAAAGATTAATAACTGTTTTAGTTCTCACACCAGTCCCGTGACTGACCTGGAGTTTATTGTTTTAACCTAAACTCTGGGTGCCCCTATTTTGACACGGGCAGTTAGTAGTTTTGGTTTGTGAAGACCCGCAACTTCCCCGTAAAGGAAAGCGTCGGATAGTTCGAGAACAAACCACAGCAGAACGCATACATAAGAACATCTCATCGTATATTACAACAATGCATCAGATTACAAGAATATACAGAGTATAAATGAATAAATATTACACAGAAATATCAGAGATTAACAATAAGTTACATAGCAGCGGAAAAATAATACAATACACAACTAGAAGAGATATACGGATACAAAGCTTTCCGGATATCGTTCCAGCTGTAAACCAGGATCCTGTGAATATAAATCTGCAAAACCAAAACTACTAGCTGCCCGTGTCAAAAATAGGGGCACCCAGAGTTTAGGTTAAAACAATAAACTCCAGGTCAGTCATGTGACTGGTGTGAGAACTAAAACAGTTATTAATCTTTATTCTAAATCATTAGGTAAATCAAGGGACCACGCCGTATAACACGGAACGGGTTTCCTCCCAAGAATACCAGTGCATAAAACAAACAGCGCAATGCTAAATAAAGAAAAATGAAGCTGTTATAAGACCCAGGTCCTATCACACAATGCAACGCAAGCCGGGGGATAGGGTTTTCCCTTATAACAGCCAAAGAATGCTTGATACGTTTAAAACAAATCATTTGATACTATAATAAGTGCATATTGTATAAAACAACTTCAAATCATAAGTATCAATCATAGGCGGCATGGGTACCATATATCATGTCGCCATATATAGGTTTACAAATAAAACCGCAAAGTCACGTATTTGGAAATTGGATTTCCGTCTATGAACCGAGGCCAGGGATCGTCCTCTACCGATTCGAGACAATCTAGCCTACCATGTCTCAGGAACAGCCGCAACTGCCCCCTGGATCGTCAGGGCCGGTCCACCGATGTGGATTATTATGCCTGAACAATACGTCTCCCCGCCCTTTGGGGCGCAAACGAGCCAACGAATGACTCCATCGGTTCGAGAACGACCGATCAATCCGAGGCGCCTCGCAACAGCAACAACCACATAAGTCAAACTCGTCAGGGCGTGTAAAACCACTGACGCCACTTTTAGCTAGAAAGAAACGCAAGTCCTCCCTGAGGTCCGTCTCCCGTTTTTGGTTCATACCTGGTGTGAAACACGCGAGGTAAACGTTACACAAAGCTACGCCACAAAGGCCGTGCTTTGATCATCACCACAAGACTTTGCTTTTCAACAGAAGCCTTGATCATTTGCATCTTAGCATGCCACACAGGCAAACCATCCTATGCAACCGATATCAGTCACACAGAATGAAATCCGATGTCAGACACACAGTCCATTTACAAGTCCGTCCTGGGTCTGAACGAAACCGGAGGCACCTAGTACCCCGCATATCCATCGATCTCCAAGTACGTCTGGACGATCACTAACTGTTTCCATCTTCTTGGGTGTACAGCCCAATCAAGATCATCAGTAATTACCCAAAACGACGTGAAGACCTCCGGTCTTCGACCATCGTCTTCATCTTCGACTTATCGTCGTATCAGTTATTCAGAATGGGATAAACCCGGTCTTTCCGAATAACTCGCGTATATATTATAAAAGTGTTACACAAACACAACATACGCCTCATTCCAATTCATTAGTCACTAACCGTAAATTAATCAAGAGAATAATTTCCCAAATATTAACCCCGAAGGCCGAAACCAACATCAGATCAATATCCAGAAAACCATTCTGCTTGGCTAACCGACAGTTAGTTTCTAAATTTCACATTCAAATCTAATTAAAGATTTAACTATCGCCTGGAGCAAAACTGGTGATACTCCATTCTCGATTCTTTTCAATCTAATTAAAGATTCATTAAAACTCCACTTAGTTTTAATCTGTGACTGGGTTAAAGAATCAGTGTCATTTAAAACACGGTTCACGATAAACCCAAAGTCACATCCCATTAATTATCGGGTTAAAGAACAAGTGTTATTTAAAACACTGTTCACGATAAACCCAAAAATCAATATTCATTCAATTCCAATTAAATATTATTTAATTGGTACACTTCATCAAATCTAAATCAAAAGATTTAATCTTTTCTCAACTGGGTTCAAGAACAGTGTTAGTGAAGACACCATTCACGACAAACCCAAATCACATTCATTAATTATCGGGTTAAAGAACAAGTGTTATTTAAAACACTGTTCACGATAAACCCAAAAATCAATATTCATTCAATTCCAATTAAATATTATTTAATTGGTACACTTCATTAAATCTAAATAAAAAGATTTAATCATTTCTCAACTGGGTTCAAGAACAGTGTTAGTGAAGACACCATTCACGACAAACCCAAATCACATTCATTAATTATCGGGTTAAAGAACAAGTGTTATTTAAAACACTGTTCACGATAAACCCAAAAATCTACATCGATTCAATTCCAATTAAATATTATTTAATTGGTACACTTCATTAAATCTAAATAAAAAGATTTAATCTTTTCTCAACTGGGTTCAAGAACAGTGTTAGTGAAGACACCATTCACGACAAACCCAAATCACATTCGATATTCAATACAAGGCTCTGAATAGAAAATATATCGGCTTATATTCAATATCGAATTCTACGACTAACAAATGTCGTATTGGAAATAACGATATAAATATATATCTTTCAAATTTCCATAACCACACCTGTATAATCACGAATTCCAACATCGAAATATTCCGAAGACAATTTCGATTCAAATCCACTCCAATGCAATCATTGGAAATTTTGGTTATTTTCAAAACCCTTTTCAAATTCAATTTATTTATTTAAAAATAAATAGAATTATAATTCTAGTTCAAAACTAGTTCATTTCGATAAAAATCTATTTTTATCTTTTCAAATATGGAGTTTTTCATCCCAAACTTTCACAAATCATTTCTTATGATTTTACACAAATTATTACTATTTTTAATAATTTTATCAAGGCCCGTACAGTCGATTTCCAACAACGGCCATCGAACTGCACTTACAGCGACCTTTTTCGAATTTGATTTGGACGTATCTCCAAATCCAACCGTTAGATTTCAAATTTCTAACATTCATTAGAAAGCTCTTTTCGATACGAACCCAACGGTTCCGGTTTTAGGAGAATCCGACGGTCGGATCTCCCGTAATGTCCGTTTTAAATAAATGGTCGAAATTCGCGAACTGCCGCGGCGCGGCGCGTTCTATTCAGGCCATTATATTATATATATAATATATATTTCATCGATTTCTATTTAAAACGAATTATATAAATAGTTTTGAATTCGTTTCAAAAACAATTTCAACTTCCTTTTCAATTCAAATCAAAATTGAATTCTTCTTTATAAATTCGTTTTAAAATTCATTTCTATTCAATTCAAATTTCAATTCAATTTGAATTCATTTCAATTTGTTTTCAATTCAATTCGAAATCGTTTTCAATTCAATTCATTTCGAAATCGTTTTCAATTCAATTCAATTCGAAATCGTTTTCAATTCAATTCAATTCGAAATCGTTTTCAATTCAATTCATTTCGAAATCGTTTTCAATTCAATTCATTTCGAAATCGTTTTCAATTCAATTCATTTCGAAATCACTTAAAATTGATATAAATATCGTTCACGTCAAAATGGCGTCAATCTAATCAACACGGCTTCATAAATTTCTATTTTCAAATATTCTATTTCAAATATTTCTTTTTCAAATATTTCTTTTTCAAAACTGGAATGAGGCCCAATCAATTACCATATAAAGTTAATTATATGGACTTTCATACAACACATGTATATAATAACATTGAAAATAATCAACCATCAACCAAAGTGCACTACACTGTATAAGCATCAAATATAGATATCTAACGCTTACAACAGCATGTCAATCAATCGATCGACATATTTAATCAATCAGGATGAGTGAACTTCAAATTTCATCCCAACACCCGTGTGGGGTTTCAAACAATCAAACACCTATTTTGTGCTGTTGGGCGATGTGTAAAATTTATCGTCCCAATCAATGTCATTCAAATAGGTGTACATAAACAAACCGTCCGGTTTATAAATGAAAATTTTATTTTATTCACTTCACGTTAAAAATTATATTTTTAACGATAAAACATTTTATTTCAATTTACGAATTTCTATTCAATTCATTTATTCTATAAAATGATATTTTTATTTTTCTAACATATTTTAGAAAATTTCGGCGGCATAACGGCACGATACTAGAAACGGGACGAGGCCTAGCCTTATCCCCGGTCTAGTGAAGGCCCACGCCATTCACACATCAATCAAATCAATTCGTTATGCAAACCACAAAATTTGGAGTAAGGGTCTAACCTAGCCTTACTCCTTCGCCTTATAACGGCGCACGTCTAATCCTAACCAATTTATCGATTTGATTTTTCACACCACAAATCACATTCAAACCAATATCGCAATCAATCACCAAACAGTCAAACAAACAAGTCCATGGTCTGTGGACGATTGTGTCGGGTGCTACTAAGCACCGTCTGCATCCTAGTATATATATATATAACTAGAAAAAGAAAGTGAAAGGTGAGAAATTCTCACATATAGCTATCCTAGCTCCACGGCTCTTCATTTGCAGAAGTCTTCGCCGTTTTCGCATCTTCGTCAGCTTCGTTGCTGCTTTCACTACATACGTAAAAATCACATTTTTACTTCGCTATTCAATATTTAAAAATCGAATTTTTAGTTCAAAGTTCAATATATAAAAATCAAATTTTTATTTCAAAGTTCAATATATAAAAATCGAATTTTTATTTCAAAGTTCAATATATAAAAATCGAATTTTTATTTCAAAGTTCAACATATATAAAAATCGAATTTTTATTATTATGTTATATAGATAAAAACTATATTTTTATCACGCTATTTTTTTTTTTATAAAGATTTCGCCATTATAAAAATTACCACTTTATCTCAACGTATATGAAATAAAAATCAGATTTTTATTTCGTTACATACACAAAGATGATATTTTTATATTCTCTATCATGTAAAAATTATATTTTTAATACTTTAAAAATATAAAAATCATATTTTTAATATTCCTATATAGTAAAGACTATATTTTTAATACTTTATTAAAAAATATAAAAACTATATTTTTAATATTCCTATATAATATAAAATCCTAACCTTACAGTTTTATAAAAATAAAATCGAAATTAGCTTTATATACTTTTCAAATTCAGTTTTTCTCACTTTTAAATTAAAAATAAAATAAAGTAAAGAAAGAAAAGAAAGAAAAAAACTTACTTCATCGAAGAAAAAAAAAAAAAAAAGGGGCATCGATGTCTGCGGAGGGGATGAACTTCAGTACCGGAGTCAGACGAGGCCAGGGTGGGGAGCAGCGTCGGCGGCTCGACCTCGGGCTGGAGGCGGCGGCGTCCTAGGGTTTCAGGGAGGCGCGATTTCGGTTCTTCGATGGGAGAAGACTTCGCGCGAGTGAAGCAGCAGAGGGGGGGGCGGAGGTTGAACGGAGGAGGCGGCGCGCGAGGGGGGGGGGCGGGCGGCGCTGGCCTCGAACGGCACCTTCGATCGCCTTCTCCCTTTTTTTTTTTATGAAATGATTTCTGTTTGAACGGGGGGGGCCAGAACCAATAAAGGGGGGAGAAAGAAATTTTTTATTAATTTAATTATTTAATTATTTTATTTTAATTCAAAAGTCTACATTTTCGATCGACCTCTAAAAGAGGTCCACCGCCTGTCGTCCCTAGCGTTTAACCCCCATTCCGAACACAATGGGATATGTATCGTCCGCTGATTCGGCCGTTACAATCAGTTTCCGTTGAATTTTCTTTTAAATCATTATATTGAATTTTAAACGCACATTTCAAATTACCGGGGTCACATACTAACTAGAAAAATTCCAGAAAAATATTTTCTAGCTTCGTATTGACGATACGGTCCTAACAAAACTAGTTTCGTCGAATTCTGAGACCGTTAGAAAAATGGCCAATTTCCAGTCGACTAAAATCAACTGAAACTGGTCAAACGCGTTTTCCTTTGCTACTCTCACATATTGATTCGAAAAATTATGAAATTTGGAATCTAGCAATAACTTGACACCACGGACCCAACAAAACTGGTTTCGTCGAAATCCGAGGTCGTTTGCAAAATGTCCATTTTTAAGGGCCTGAATTCCATAGCGACTATTCAGAATTTTCAACTGGACATATCTTATCATTTCTAAGATGAAATCTCAGTTTGTTAACTTCGTTACAAAGATATTCACTATTAGATTCCATTATTTTTGGTTTCACTAAAATCCGGATTGTTTTGCACCCGGTACATTCACTTGAAGTTTGAAATCGAATTATCGAACTACCGCGCCATTTTCAATTCTATTTATAATTATATATAAATATTTTATATTCTAACGACGACGCGTATAATATATACGTCGAATTATATTCAAAATAAATTTCTCGTCGATTATATTTAAAATAATTCATTTTAAATAATCAAAATTCGCTAAAATTGCCAAAATAAAATTTTCAAACTGGCTCGCATTTTACGGGTTGTTACAATCTCCCCCACTTAAAACTTTTCGTCCCCGAAAAGGAACAAAGTCGAAAGTGGTTTGATTATTCAACTCTACGCTCGGTCTGGCTTCCATTCTCCAACTCTTTAGTTTCTGAGAATTTTCAAAATTTCAAAAATTTGGCTAACACCCTAAATTTTTGAAAAATTTCGCCATAACCTCCCCTGCAATGGGAGCATCGGGGAATTTCAAATAGCTTCCCCGGTCCTTCAGATCTCAAAAAGAAAAAGAAAAAGCCAAGCGGCTAGCCAATAGGCTCACAAAATCATCATCACCCAAACAAAACAGGAAATTATGTAATAAACATGTACCTATTTGTCGGGCAAACAAATTTTATCCTTCGGCTCTAGCCTCTTTGCTATAACCTGTTCAATGATATATATGTATATGCAAGCAAATGCGACCAAATTTCAATACAATTCAATATTTGGTTTAATTAGGCATAATGGTTCAAAATTATCAAACAATTAAACAAACAACACAAACATCAATCAATTAGTGAATTAGAGTTTCAAATTCATAATTTTGATACATATACAAAAATCAGGTTTTTGATGCCAATTCACAACAATAGGCCCTATCTAATTTTGGTTCTCACACCAGTCTAATGGAAATATATAGAAATCTCCCTTTCGTCACTCGAACATAAATTCTGATGACGATGCATCAATCATCAGAGTTCTCTCCGGGCGACTAGAAGGTGATTCTATATCTATCCAGTATATTAAAATTTCGAATACACGCGGATCAGACGTATACGCAAAATCTATATATACTGGATTGTCCACATCAATATAAATAAATAATCAAATACGAATTGTTGACTTAGATTTTCAAAACAAAATTGTTTTCATTTGAAAAATATACTCTTCACACCCGTTCTAGGATACTACTGATCCCATCTCTAACGAGTCATTCTAATTGGATATTACTAATCCAATATCTGATGAATTCTTTCGTATGGTTCTAATGTGTCTTGTTCTCTGAGCTTTGTAAACCAAAGCTCTGATACCAAATGTGAAGACCCGCAACTTCCCCGTAAAGGAAAGCGTCGGATAGTTCGAGAACAAACCACAGCAGAACGCATACATAAGAACATCTCATCGTATATTACAACAATGCATCAGATTACAAGAATATACAGAGTATAAATGAATAAATATTACACAGAAATATCAGAGATTAACAATAAGTTACATAGCAGCGGAAAAATAATACAATACACAACTAGAAGAGATATACGGATACAAAGCTTTCCGGATATCGTTCCAGCTGTAAACCAGGATCCTGTGAATATAAATCTGCAAAACCAAAACTACTAGCTGCCCGTGTCAAAAATAGGGGCACCCAGAGTTTAGGTTAAAACAATAAACTCCAGGTCAGTCATGTGACTGGTGTGAGAACTAAAACAGTTATTAATCTTTATTCTAAATCATTAGGTAAATCAAGGGACCACGCCGTATAACACGGAACGGGTTTCCTCCCAAGAATACCAGTGCATAAAACAAACAGCGCAATGCTAAATAAAGAAAAATGAAGCTGTTATAAGACCCAGGTCCTATCACACAATGCAACGCAAGCCGGGGGATAGGGTTTTCCCTTATAACAGCCAAAGAATGCTTGATACGTTTAAAACAAATCATTTGATACTATAATAAGTGCATATTGTATAAAACAACTTCAAATCATAAGTATCAATCATAGGCGGCATGGGTACCATATATCATGTCGCCATATATAGGTTTACAAATAAAACCGCAAAGTCACGTATTTGGAAATTGGATTTCCGTCTATGAACCGAGGCCAGGGATCGTCCTCTACCGATTCGAGACAATCTAGCCTACCATGTCTCAGGAACAGCCGCAACTGCCCCCTGGATCGTCAGGGCCGGTCCACCGATGTGGATTATTATGCCTGAACAATACGTCTCCCCGCCCTTTGGGGCGCAAACGAGCCAACGAATGACTCCATCGGTTCGAGAACGACCGATCAATCCGAGGCGCCTCGCAACAGCAACAACCACATAAGTCAAACTCGTCAGGGCGTGTAAAACCACTGACGCCACTTTTAGCTAGAAAGAAACGCAAGTCCTCCCTGAGGTCCGTCTCCCGTTTTTGGTTCATACCTGGTGTGAAACACGCGAGGTAAACGTTACACAAAGCTACGCCACAAAGGCCGTGCTTTGATCATCACCACAAGACTTTGCTTTTCAACAGAAGCCTTGATCATTTGCATCTTAGCATGCCACACAGGCAAACCATCCTATGCAACCGATATCAGTCACACAGAATGAAATCCGATGTCAGACACACAGTCCATTTACAAGTCCGTCCTGGGTCTGAACGAAACCGGAGGCACCTAGTACCCCGCATATCCATCGATCTCCAAGTACGTCTGGACGATCACTAACTGTTTCCATCTTCTTGGGTGTACAGCCCAATCAAGATCATCAGTAATTACCCAAAACGACGTGAAGACCTCCGGTCTTCGACCATCGTCTTCATCTTCGACTTATCGTCGTATCAGTTATTCAGAATGGGATAAACCCGGTCTTTCCGAATAACTCGCGTATATATTATAAAAGTGTTACACAAACACAACATACGCCTCATTCCAATTCATTAGTCACTAACCGTAAATTAATCAAGAGAATAATTTCCCAAATATTAACCCCGAAGGCCGAAACCAACATCAGATCAATATCCAGAAAACCATTCTGCTTGGCTAACCGACAGTTAGTTTCTAAATTTCACATTCAAATCTAATTAAAGATTTAACTATCGCCTGGAGCAAAACTGGTGATACTCCATTCTCGATTCTTTTCAATCTAATTAAAGATTCATTAAAACTCCACTTAGTTTTAATCTGTGACTGGGTTAAAGAATCAGTGTCATTTAAAACACGGTTCACGATAAACCCAAAGTCACATCCCATTAATTATCGGGTTAAAGAACAAGTGTTATTTAAAACACTGTTCACGATAAACCCAAAAATCAATATTCATTCAATTCCAATTAAATATTATTTAATTGGTACACTTCATCAAATCTAAATCAAAAGATTTAATCTTTTCTCAACTGGGTTCAAGAACAGTGTTAGTGAAGACACCATTCACGACAAACCCAAATCACATTCATTAATTATCGGGTTAAAGAACAAGTGTTATTTAAAACACTGTTCACGATAAACCCAAAAATCAATATTCATTCAATTCCAATTAAATATTATTTAATTGGTACACTTCATTAAATCTAAATAAAAAGATTTAATCATTTCTCAACTGGGTTCAAGAACAGTGTTAGTGAAGACACCATTCACGACAAACCCAAATCACATTCATTAATTATCGGGTTAAAGAACAAGTGTTATTTAAAACACTGTTCACGATAAACCCAAAAATCTACATCGATTCAATTCCAATTAAATATTATTTAATTGGTACACTTCATTAAATCTAAATAAAAAGATTTAATCTTTTCTCAACTGGGTTCAAGAACAGTGTTAGTGAAGACACCATTCACGACAAACCCAAATCACATTCGATATTCAATACAAGGCTCTGAATAGAAAATATATCGGCTTATATTCAATATCGAATTCTACGACTAACAAATGTCGTATTGGAAATAACGATATAAATATATATCTTTCAAATTTCCATAACCACACCTGTATAATCACGAATTCCAACATCGAAATATTCCGAAGACAATTTCGATTCAAATCCACTCCAATGCAATCATTGGAAATTTTGGTTATTTTCAAAACCCTTTTCAAATTCAATTTATTTATTTAAAAATAAATAGAATTATAATTCTAGTTCAAAACTAGTTCATTTCGATAAAAATCTATTTTTATCTTTTCAAATATGGAGTTTTTCATCCCAAACTTTCACAAATCATTTCTTATGATTTTACACAAATTATTACTATTTTTAATAATTTTATCAAGGCCCGTACAGTCGATTTCCAACAACGGCCATCGAACTGCACTTACAGCGACCTTTTTCGAATTTGATTTGGACGTATCTCCAAATCCAACCGTTAGATTTCAAATTTCTAACATTCATTAGAAAGCTCTTTTCGATACGAACCCAACGGTTCCGGTTTTAGGAGAATCCGACGGTCGGATCTCCCGTAATGTCCGTTTTAAATAAATGGTCGAAATTCGCGAACTGCCGCGGCGCGGCGCGTTCTATTCAGGCCATTATATTATATATATAATATATATTTCATCGATTTCTATTTAAAACGAATTATATAAATAGTTTTGAATTCGTTTCAAAAACAATTTCAACTTCCTTTTCAATTCAAATCAAAATTGAATTCTTCTTTATAAATTCGTTTTAAAATTCATTTCTATTCAATTCAAATTTCAATTCAATTTGAATTCATTTCAATTTGTTTTCAATTCAATTCGAAATCGTTTTCAATTCAATTCATTTCGAAATCGTTTTCAATTCAATTCAATTCGAAATCGTTTTCAATTCAATTCAATTCGAAATCGTTTTCAATTCAATTCATTTCGAAATCGTTTTCAATTCAATTCATTTCGAAATCGTTTTCAATTCAATTCATTTCGAAATCACTTAAAATTGATATAAATATCGTTCACGTCAAAATGGCGTCAATCTAATCAACACGGCTTCATAAATTTCTATTTTCAAATATTCTATTTCAAATATTTCTTTTTCAAATATTTCTTTTTCAAAACTGGAATGAGGCCCAATCAATTACCATATAAAGTTAATTATATGGACTTTCATACAACACATGTATATAATAACATTGAAAATAATCAACCATCAACCAAAGTGCACTACACTGTATAAGCATCAAATATAGATATCTAACGCTTACAACAGCATGTCAATCAATCGATCGACATATTTAATCAATCAGGATGAGTGAACTTCAAATTTCATCCCAACACCCGTGTGGGGTTTCAAACAATCAAACACCTATTTTGTGCTGTTGGGCGATGTGTAAAATTTATCGTCCCAATCAATGTCATTCAAATAGGTGTACATAAACAAACCGTCCGGTTTATAAATGAAAATTTTATTTTATTCACTTCACGTTAAAAATTATATTTTTAACGATAAAACATTTTATTTCAATTTACGAATTTCTATTCAATTCATTTATTCTATAAAATGATATTTTTATTTTTCTAACATATTTTAGAAAATTTCGGCGGCATAACGGCACGATACTAGAAACGGGACGAGGCCTAGCCTTATCCCCGGTCTAGTGAAGGCCCACGCCATTCACACATCAATCAAATCAATTCGTTATGCAAACCACAAAATTTGGAGTAAGGGTCTAACCTAGCCTTACTCCTTCGCCTTATAACGGCGCACGTCTAATCCTAACCAATTTATCGATTTGATTTTTCACACCACAAATCACATTCAAACCAATATCGCAATCAATCACCAAACAGTCAAACAAACAAGTCCATGGTCTGTGGACGATTGTGTCGGGTGCTACTAAGCACCGTCTGCATCCTAGTATATATATATATAACTAGAAAAAGAAAGTGAAAGGTGAGAAATTCTCACATATAGCTATCCTAGCTCCACGGCTCTTCATTTGCAGAAGTCTTCGCCGTTTTCGCATCTTCGTCAGCTTCGTTGCTGCTTTCACTACATACGTAAAAATCACATTTTTACTTCGCTATTCAATATTTAAAAATCGAATTTTTAGTTCAAAGTTCAATATATAAAAATCGAATTTTTATTTCAAAGTTCAATATATAAAAATCGAATTTTTATTTCAAAGTTCAATATATAAAAATCGAATTTTTATTTCAAAGTTCAACATATATAAAAATCGAATTTTTATTATTATGTTATATAGATAAAAACTATATTTTTATCACGCTATTTTTTTTTTTATAAAGATTTCGCCATTATAAAAATTACCACTTTATCTCAACGTATATGAAATAAAAATCAGATTTTTATTTCGTTACATACACAAAGATGATATTTTTATATTCTCTATCATGTAAAAATTATATTTTTAATACTTTAAAAATATAAAAATCATATTTTTAATATTCCTATATAGTAAAGACTATATTTTTAATACTTTATTAAAAAATATAAAAACTATATTTTTAATATTCCTATATAATATAAAATCCTAACCTTACAGTTTTATAAAAATAAAATCGAAATTAGCTTTATATACTTTTCAAATTCAGTTTTTCTCACTTTTAAATTAAAAATAAAATAAAGTAAAGAAAGAAAAGAAAGAAAAAAACTTACTTCATCGAAGAAAAAAAAAAAAAAAAGGGGCATCGATGTCTGCGGAGGGGATGAACTTCAGTACCGGAGTCAGACGAGGCCAGGGTGGGGAGCAGCGTCGGCGGCTCGACCTCGGGCTGGAGGCGGCGGCGTCCTAGGGTTTCAGGGAGGCGCGATTTCGGTTCTTCGATGGGAGAAGACTTCGCGCGAGTGAAGCAGCAGAGGGGGGGGCGGAGGTTGAACGGAGGAGGCGGCGCGCGAGGGGGGGGGGCGGGCGGCGCTGGCCTCGAACGGCACCTTCGATCGCCTTCTCCCTTTTTTTTTTTATGAAATGATTTCTGTTTGAACGGGGGGGGCCAGAACCAATAAAGGGGGGAGAAAGAAATTTTTTATTAATTTAATTATTTAATTATTTTATTTTAATTCAAAAGTCTACATTTTCGATCGACCTCTAAAAGAGGTCCACCGCCTGTCGTCCCTAGCGTTTAACCCCCATTCCGAACACAATGGGATATGTATCGTCCGCTGATTCGGCCGTTACAATCAGTTTCCGTTGAATTTTCTTTTAAATCATTATATTGAATTTTAAACGCACATTTCAAATTACCGGGGTCACATACTAACTAGAAAAATTCCAGAAAAATATTTTCTAGCTTCGTATTGACGATACGGTCCTAACAAAACTAGTTTCGTCGAATTCTGAGACCGTTAGAAAAATGGCCAATTTCCAGTCGACTAAAATCAACTGAAACTGGTCAAACGCGTTTTCCTTTGCTACTCTCACATATTGATTCGAAAAATTATGAAATTTGGAATCTAGCAATAACTTGACACCACGGACCCAACAAAACTGGTTTCGTCGAAATCCGAGGTCGTTTGCAAAATGTCCATTTTTAAGGGCCTGAATTCCATAGCGACTATTCAGAATTTTCAACTGGACATATCTTATCATTTCTAAGATGAAATCTCAGTTTGTTAACTTCGTTACAAAGATATTCACTATTAGATTCCATTATTTTTGGTTTCACTAAAATCCGGATTGTTTTGCACCCGGTACATTCACTTGAAGTTTGAAATCGAATTATCGAACTACCGCGCCATTTTCAATTCTATTTATAATTATATATAAATATTTTATATTCTAACGACGACGCGTATAATATATACGTCGAATTATATTCAAAATAAATTTCTCGTCGATTATATTTAAAATAATTCATTTTAAATAATCAAAATTCGCTAAAATTGCCAAAATAAAATTTTCAAACTGGCTCGCATTTTACGGGTTGTTACAAGGTTTTGCAGATTTATATTCACAGGATCCTGATTTACAGCTGGAACGATATCCGGAAAGCTTTGTATCCGTATATCTCCTTCTAGTTGTGTATTGTATTATTTTCCGCTGCGATGTATTTAAATGTAATTTAAATCTCTGATATTTCTGTGTAATATTCATTTATACTCTGTATATTCTTGTAATCTGATGCATTGTTGTAATATACAATGAAATGTTCTTCTGTATGTGTTCTGTTGTGGCTTGTTCTCGAACTATCCGACACTTTCCTTTACGGGGAAGTTGCGGGTCTTTTCACGTGGTATCAGAGCTTTGGTTTACAAAGCTCAGAGAACAAGACACATTAGAACCATACGAAAGAATTCATCAGATATTGGGTTAGTAATATCCAATTAGAATGACTCGTTAGAGATAGGATCAGTAGTATCCTAGAACGAGTGTGAAGAGTATATTTTTCAAATGAAAAAAAATTTGTTTTGAAAATTTAAATCAATTATTCGTATCTGGTTATTTATTTATATTGATGTGGACAATCCAGTATATATAGATTTTGCGTATACGTCTGATCCGCGTGTATTCGAAATTTTAATATATTCGATAGGTATAGAATCACACTCTAGTTGCCCGGACATGGTCCTGATGATGAAGTATACCATCACCAGCATTTATTTTCGAGTGACGAAAGTGTGATATCTATATATTTCCATTAGACTGGTGTGAGAACCAAATCTTATATAGCTAGAACACTTTGTTGTGAATTGGCATCAAAAACAAGATTTTCAGTATATATATCAAAATTATGAATTTGAAACGTTAAATTCACTAATTGATTGATGTTTGTGTTGTTTGTTCATTTGTTTGCTAATTTTGAACCATTTAGCCTAATTGAATCAAATATTGGATTATATTGAAAATTGGTCGCATTTGCTTGCATATACATATACTCACCTTGAACAGGTCATAGCAAGGAGGCTAGAGCCAGAGAATAAAATTTGTTTGCTCGACAAATAGGTACATGTTTATTACATAATTTCCTGTTTCGTTTGGGTGATGATGATTTTGTGAGCCTATTGGCTAGCCGCTTGGCTTTTTCTTTTTCTTTTTGAGATCTGAAGGACTGGGGAAGCTATTTGAAATTCCCCGATGCTCCCGGTGCAGGGGAGGTTATGGCGAAATTTTTCGAAAATTTAGGGTGTTAGCCAAATTTTTGAAGAATTTGAAAATTCTCAGAAACTGAAAAGTTAGAGAATGAAAGCCATATCGATCATAGAGTTGAATAATCAAACCACTTTCGACTTTGTTCCTTTTCGGGGACGAAAAGTTTTAAGTGGGGGAGATTGTAACAACCCGGAAATTCTGGGCCAGTTTAAAATTTTTATTTTGGCAATTTTAGCGAATTTTGAATATTTAAAATAGATTATTTTAAATAGTATCGACGAGAAATTTATTTTGAATAGAATTCGAACGTATATATTTATACGCGTCGTCGTTAGAATATAAATATTTATATATATTTATAAATAGAATTGAAAATGGCGTGGTAGTTCGATAATTCGATTTCAAACTTCAATTGAATGTACCGGGTGCAAAACAATCCGGATTTTAGTGAAACCAAAAACATTAGGATCTAATTGACGATATCTTTCCAACGAAGTTAACAAACTGAGATTTCACTTTATAAATGAAAAGATATGTCCAGTTGAAAATTCTGAATAGTCGCTATGGAATTCAGGCCCTTAAAAATGGAAATTTTGCAAACAACCTCGGATTTCGATGAAACCAGTTTTGTTGGGTCCGTGATGTCAAGTTATTGCTAGGTTTTAAATTTCATAATTTTTCGAATCAATATGTGAGCGTGGCAAAGGAAAACGCGTTTGACCGGTTTCAGTTGATTTTAATCGACTGGAAATTGGCCATTTTTCAAACGGTCTCAGAATTCGACGAAACTAGTTTTGTTAGGACCGTATCGTCAATACGAAGCTAGAAAATATTTTTCTGCAATTTATAGAGTTATTATGTGACCCCGGTAATTTGAAATGTACGTTTAAAATTCAATATAGCGATTTAAATGTAGATTTAAAGGAAACTGATCGAAACGATCAAATCAGCTAGCAATGCATATCCCATTGTGTTCGGAATGGGGGTTAAACGCTATGGACGACAGGCGGTGGGCCTCGTTTCGAGGTCATATGTAAAAGTCAACCTTTTGCGAAATTTAATAATTAAATAAATTATAAAAATCTCCCTTATCTCTTTCCCCCTTCCACGTTGGACTTCAGACCTGGAAAAAAAAAAGCAAAAAGAAACCCGTCGCTCCCTCGATTTGGACCACCGCTCCTCCCCAGGCGCCGCCGCCGTGCGTGCAGGCCCCGGCCACCTTCTCACCCCCCCCCCCTCAGACGCCTCTACCCCTCTCTCTCTCTTCCTCTAGAACTGTCACACCCCTTCTAAACCCTAAACCGTCGCACCAGAAGGCACCACCGCCCTTGATCCGCCGCCAACCACCACCTCGTGGCCACCAGAGCCTCCCTCGACCGCCAAACCCCCTGCGCCCTCCCCCTAACTTCCTGTAAGTTTTTCCCCTTTTCTTTCTTCTATTTGGTTTATTTAGGTAATTGATTAACTTAATTACCTAGGCATGAATTAATTTGGTTTAGTTAGAAATGCTAGATTTTATCATGAAATGGTTTTAAATCAAAATTGGATTTTTATATGTATAGATTTGAATTTTTATAGTAAAGAATCGATTTTTCTTATGAAGATGAAGAAATAAAAATACGATTTTTACTTACAAAGAAGTAGAGTAAAAATATGCTTTTTATTCTATATATGCCGTGATGAAAGGTGAAATTTTTAAAGCATGAAAGGTGAAATTTTTAAAGCATGAAAGGTGAAATTTTTCAAGAAGTAAAAATATGATTTTTATATATAGAACTTCGAAAAGAAAAATATGATTTTTATATATAGAACTTCGAAAAGAAAAATATGATTTTTATATATAGAACTTCGAAAAGAAAATTATGATTTTTATATATAGAACTTCAAAAAGAAAAATATGATTTTTATATATAGAACTTCGAAAAGAAAAATTCGATTTTTATATATTGAATAGCGAAGTAAAAATTCGATTTTTACATATGTAGTGAAAGCGGACAACGAAGGCGAGTTGGCGAAGATTTCCTGCATTAGAAGTGCCGTGGAGCTAGGATAGCTATAAGTGAGAATTTCTCACCTTTCAATTTCTTTTCTAGTTATATATATATATATATATATACTAGGATGCAGACGGTGCTTAGTAGCACCCGACACCCGTCCACAGACCATGGACTTGTTTGTTTGGTGGCATAGATTAGAGATTGTTTGATTGAAATTGAATTGTGTGGTGAAATGAATTGATTTGATGATGTGTGAATGGCGTGGGCCTTCACTAGACCGGGGATAAGGCTAGGCCTTGTCCCGTTTCTAGTATCGTGCCGTTATGCCGCCGAAATTTTCTAAAATATGTTAGAAAAATAAAAATATCATTTTATTGAATAAATGAATTGAATAGAAATTCATAGGTTGAAATAAAATGTTTTATCGTTAAAAATATAATTTTTAACGTGAAGTGAATAAAATAAATTATTCATTTACAAACCGGACGGTTTGTTTATGTACACCTATTTGAAGGACATTGATTGGGTCGATAAATTTTACACATCGCCCAACTGCACTAATAAAATCTGTGTTTGATTGTTTGAAACCCCACACGGGTGTTGGGATGAAATTTGAAGTTCACTCATCCTGATTGATTAAATATGTCGATCGATTGATTGACAGGCTGTTATAAGCGTTAGATATCTATATTTGATGCTTATACAGTGTAGTGCACTTTGGTTGATGGTTGATTATTTTTCAATGCTATTATATGTGTGTAATGTATGAAAATCCATATAATTAACTTTATATGGTAATTGATTGGGCCTCATTCCAATTTGAAAAATAAAGAATAATATAAAATAAAAGTTCATGTGTTGACAGTACTCATCCATTGAGATTGGTCATGTGTTGAACGAAATATTTTAGTAATAAAATTTACATCTTTGTGATATAAAATAAAAGTTCATGTGTTGACAGTACTCATTCATTGAGATTGGTCATGTGTTGAACAAAATATTTTAGTAATAAAATTTACATCTTTGTAATATAAAATAAAAAGTTCATGTGTTGACAGTACTCATTTATTGAGATTGGTCATGTGTTGAACGAGATATTTTGATAATAACAACTATTTTGAAAAAGAAATATTTGAAATAGAATATTTGAAAATAGAAATTTATGAAGCCGTGTTGATTAGATTGACACCATTTTGACGTGAACGATATTTATATCGATTTTATTCGATTTCGAAATGAATTGAATATATAACGATTTCGAAATGAATTGAATTGAAAACGATTTCGAAATGAATTGAATTGAAAACGATTTCGAAATGAATTGAATTGAAAACGATTTCGAAATGAATTGAAAACGATTTCGAAATGAATTGAATTGAAAACGATTTCGAAATGAATTGAATTGAAAACAATTTCGAAATGAATTGAATTGAAAACGATTTCGAAATGAATTGAATTGAAAACAATTTCGAAATGAATTGAATTGAAAACGATTTCGAAATAAAATTGAAATGAATTCAAATTGAATTGAAATTTGAATTGAATAGAAATGAATTTTAAAACGAATTTATAAAGAAGAATTCAATTTTGATTTGAATTGAAATGGAAGTTGAAATTGCTTTTGAAACGAATTTTAAAACTATTTATATAATTCGTTTTAAATAGAAATCTACGAAATATATATTATATATATTATATATATAATATAATGGCCTGAATAGAACGCGCCGCGCCGCGGCAGTTCGCGAATTTCGACCATTTATTTCAAACGGGCATAACGGGAGATCCGACCGTCGGATTCTCCTAAAACCGGAACCGTTGGGTTCGTATCGAAAAGAGCTTTCTAACGAATGTTAGAAATTTGAAATCTAACGGTTGGATTTGGAGATACGTCCAAATCAAATTCGAAAAAGGTCGCTGTAAGTGCAGTTCGATGGCCGTTGATGGAAATCGACTGTACGGGCCTTGATAAAATTATTAAAAATAGTAATAATTTGTGTAAAATCATAAGAAATGATTTGGGAAGAATTGGGATGAAAAACTCCATATTTGAAAAGATAAAAATAGATTTTTATCGAAATGAACTAGTTTTGAACTAGAATTATAATTCTATTTATTTTTAAATAAATAAATTGAATTTGAAATGGTTTTGAAAATAACCAAAATTTCCAATGATTGCATTGGAATGGATTTGAATCGAAATTGTCTTCGGAATATTTTGATGTTGGATTTCGTGATTATACAAATGTTGTTATGGAAATTCGAAAGATATATATATATATCGTTATTTCCAATGCGATGTTTGTTAGTCATAGAATTTGATATTGAATATAAGCCGGTATATTTTCTATTCAGAGCCTTGTATTGAATATCAAATGTGATTTGGGTTTGTCGTGAATGGTGTCTTCACTAACACTGTTCTTGAACCCAGTTGGGAAAAGATTAAATCTTTTTATTTAGATTTAATGAAGTGTACCAATTAAATAATATTTAATTGGAATTGAATTGATATTGATTTTTGGGTTTATCGTGAACAGTGTTTTAAATAACACTCGTTCTTTAACCCGATGATTAATGAATGTGATTTTGGGTTTATCGTGAACCGTGTTTTTAAATGACACTGATTCTTTAACCCAGTCAAAGATTAAAACTAAGTGGAGTTTTAATGAATCTTTAATTAGATTGAAATAATCGAAAATGGAGTATCACCAGTTTTGCTCCAGGCGATAGTTAAATCTTTAATTAGATTTGAACGTGAAATGGTAATTGAATTTACCGATAACACTGTGGTGTTAGATATGAAGTATTACCAGTTTTACTTCATGGGATAAATAGGTTGGGATGGGGAAATTAAAATAAATGATTACTTCGGTAAGGTTCGCTAATCCCGACTAGTTTGAATTGAGATTCAAAAATAGAATAAAGAATAAATTCAAAGAATTTATCTTGGATAAAATTAATGGGAACTTTTCCCTATGAATGTGAAATTTAGAAACTAACTGTCGGTTGGCCAAGCAGAATGGTTTTCTGGATATTGATCTGATGTTGGTTTCGGCCTTCGGGGTTAATATTTGGGAAATTATTCTCTTGATTAATTTACGGTTAGTGACTGATGAATTGGAATGAGGCGTATGTTGTGTTTGTGTAACACTTATTTAAAATATACGCGAGTTATTCGGAAAGACCGGGTTTATCCCATTCTGAATAACTGATACGACGATAAGTCGAAGATGAAGACGATGGTCGAAGACCGGAGGTCTTCACGTCGTTTGGGTGATAACTGATGATCTTGATTGGGCTGTACACCCAAGAAGATGGAAACAGTTGGTGATCGTCCAGACGTACTTGGAGATCGATGGATATGCGGGGTACTAGGTGCCTCCGGTTTCGTTCAGACCCAGAACGGACTTGTAAATGGACTGTGTGTCTGACATAGGATGGTTTGCCTGTGTGGCATGCTAAGATGCAAATGATCAAGGCTTCTGTTGAAAAGCAAATTCTTGTGGTGATGATCAAAGCACGGCCTTTGTGGCGTAGCTTTGTGTAACGTTTACCTCGAGTGTTTCACACCCGGTATGAACCAAAAACGGGAGAAAGGACCTCAGGGAGGGCCTGCGTTTCCTCCTAGCTAGAAGTGGCGTCAGTGGTTTTTCATGCCCTGACGAGTTTGACTTATGTGGTTGTTGCTGTTGCGAGGCGCCTCGGTTAGATCGGACGATCCGGGTCCGATGGAGTCATTCGTTGGCTCGCTTACGCCCCAAAGGGCGGCGAAACGCAGTGTTCAGGCATTTTAATCCACATCGGTGGACCGGCTCTGACGATCCAAGGGTCACTCGAGCTCTGATCCTGAGACTCGGGCTAGGCAGTCTCGAATCGGTTGAGGACTATCTTTTGCCTCGGTTCATAGATGGAAATCCAATTTCCAAATACGTGACATTTGCGGTTTTAGTTGTAATCCTATATATGGCGACATAGTGGGATGGGGCGCTTATGCCGCCTATGATTGATACTTATGATTTGAAGTTGTTTTATACACTATGCACTTATAATAGTATCAAATGATTTGTTTTAAACGTATCAAGCATTCTTTGGCTGTTATAAGGGAAAACCCTATCCCCCGGCTTGCGTTGCATTGTGTGATAGGACCTGGGTCTTATAACAGCTTCATTTTTCTTTATTTAGCATTGCGTTGTTGTTTTATGCACTGGTATTCTTGGGAGAAAACCCGTTCCGTGCTATACGGCGTGGTCCCTTGATTTTACCTAACGATTTAAAATAAAGATTAATAACTGTTTTAGTTCTCACACCAGTCCTGTGACTGACCTGGAGTTTATTGTTTTAACCTAAACTCTGGGTGCCCCTATTTTGACACGGGCAGCTAGTAGTTTTGGTTTTGCAGATTTATATTCACAGGATCCTGATTTACAGCTGGAACGATATCCGGAAAGCTTTGTATCCGTATATCTCCTTCTAGTTGTGTATTGTATTATTTTCCGCTGCGATGTATTTAAATGTAATTTAAATCTCTGATATTTCTGTGTAATATTCATTTATACTCTGTATATTCTTGTAATCTGATGCATTGTTGTAATATACAATGAAATGTTCTTCTGTATGTGTTCTGTTGTGGCTTGTTCTCGAACTATCCGACACTTTCCTTTACGGGGAAGTTGCGGGTCTTTACACAGTGGCTCATCCTCAAGCCAATGGGAAGGTCGAGGCTGTTAACAAAGTGATTAAATCCATCATCAAGAAGCATCTAGAAAAATCCGGAGACCTATGGGTAGATGAGCTTCCCCTGGCCCTATGGGCCCATCGAACCACCCATAAGTCAGTGACTAGCCATACTCCTTTTGCTCTCATTTAGGATCTGAAGTCGTCATTCCCATTGAGATAAAACTCCAATCTCATCGAATCACTTAATATGATCCGAAGACCAACCAAGACCTCCTCCTGGAGTCGCTCGACTTGCTCGAAGAGAAGAAAAATGAAGCTGAACTCTGAGCTGCAACTTAGCGCCAACGAGTCGCCCGATACTTCAACTCTAAAGTTCGCCCTAAGGACCTCGGCATCGGCGACCTCATCATAAAGCTGATCTTTCCCACACTGACTAGTTTCAGTCCTCGCTGGGAAGGTTCGTACGTCATACAACGGAGGCTTGGAGACGGAACCTTCAAGCGAACGACCGTTGAAGACACCGAACTTCCAAGGGCATGGAAATGTGAACATCTCTAATGCTATTTCACATAACTTAGTTTACAGATTTACTGGTTTCCAACAATATTTTGTTTTCTTCAAATTCAAGGAATTGTAAAGAAGAGGCCATAAATGTGAAAAGTTATTAATAAAGATAGTGTTCATTTTTCTATGTTTTTGACATGTTTACTTCCTTTGCAGTATGGCTGAGTAGTTGTTATAACCAACTCACATGCATAATCGTACAACAATAGATCGATGCCTCAAAACTGGGAGCTGGTCCTACCACTCGAGTCTCGAATCAACGACGAGACCGAGTATAAATAACTCCACTTGAGTCTCGAATCAACGACGAGACTGGGTATATATAACTCTACTCGAGTCTCGAATCAACGACGAGACCGAGTATAAATAACTCCACTCGAGTCTCGAATCAACGATGAGACAAAGTATAAATAACTCCACTCGACTTTCGAATCAACGACGAGACCAAGTACAAATAACTCAACTTAAGTCTCGAATCAACGACAATACCGAGTATAAATAACTTCACTCGAATCTTGAATCAATGACTAGACCGAGTATAAATAACTGAACTCGAGTCTTGAATCAACGACGAGACCATAAATAACTCCACTCGAGTCTCGAATCAACGACGAGACTGAGTATAAATAACATCAATCGAATTTATGACTGACTAAGTATAAATAACTCCATTTGAATCTCGAATCAACGACGAGACTAAGTTTAAATAACTCCATCCCCAGGTATCCAGACTTGGAAGCAATCCATCAACCGGATAAGTGTGACATCGATAACTAGCTCAGCTTCATCCGACCCGAAGGGCCTGGATATCGGCAACCCTTAACAAAGTTATATATTATGTTTGATAAAGTGTAATAACAAGAATATTTGTGCAAATACAGGAAATGGAAAGCATAAACGAACGTTTGAACACTTAACACAAGTTATGACATGAGAAATGTCAGCTAACACTTCCATTCATACCCAAAAGCAAACTACATAAATCTATCTATTTTTTTTTTCTAACGACATGGTGTACATGAAAACCACACCGTGCCTCCAAAAGCGAGGGTCGTACTCGCGTATGCTATCGGCCTACATAGCAAAAATATCTAAGATATCTATAACAATCACTGGGGTGACCCGTCCTTCTTCTTCTTCTTCTTCTTGATAGACCTAGAATTGGGCAGGTCATCACCAACCTTTGTCCTCTTCCTCTCGGAGCTGCCTCCACTTATTTCTCCTTTTCCCTTGGCCGGGGAAAAGTACTCGTGATACAACGACTTGCACTTTCCGTCATCATCCTCGCCACTTGTGATCTGTGTGATTTCTCCAGGCAGGATAATTTGCAGCGGTTTAGGGGAATGTCGGTAGCAAGGGGCAGCATAGCCTCAGTGCCTCCTTGAGCTTTCTTAGTCTTCAAATCCGCCTTCTTCTTAGTATATTGTGGGGCCTTCCATTCAGCTAGATTTCCAAGATTAAGCTTTGCATCCGCGTCTATCTTAAGTTCTTATATGTCTCCTCGCCCCTCTTTGCGGCGGCCTCATCGTCGTCCCTCTTCTTCTCAGCCTCATCGGTAGCTTTCTTTCTCTCTATCTTGACATTGGCTTTTCTCCTCAGCATCATGCCTAGCCTTCACCTAAGCGTCCTGTAGAGCTACCTAACTTGCATGCCTTTTCTCTTCTAGCTCTTCTGCCTTGGAAACTAGATGGGCTTTCTGCGATTGCACCAGGTCATGAATCGTCTCCTCACTTGCATCCACTGGGCTCGTCACATGAATACTCTAGCCATTTATCTTCTCCCCTTCCTTAAGAAGATCCTTGTAAACGCCATCATTAAGGTCCACATCCGAGAATGTATCCATTGGGTTTCCTCTCCAAACTATATCTGTTTACACCGAAATTTGGCAAAACAACCAAAGTATCGCTTAACGCGTTACCTAATCGGAGGCGAGATGCTTAGGAAGCATGTCACCTTTTCAAAGGCAAGACGTAAGAATACCTTTTTTATTATGTGAGGCCGTATCTAATATATCAAAACACCAAAATACAAAAGGAAGACAAGAGTTTATAGTGGTTCGACTCTTATTCGAGTCTACGTCCACTTTGAAGATAGAATCTCATTATTCACCAAGAGTTTTACAACATTTTCTCACTCATACATTCATAAGAGCTCTTTTGACATGCATTCATCCATTTGAATTGCTAAGAATGGTAGAGAAATATCTTTGACAGCGAGGAAATCTCCTTATTATCAAGCTTTTGCCATGGATCTTCGACCTTAAGCTCTATCATATATCATTTGTGGAAGCCATGATTCCATGCTCCATTGATCTTTGTTGGATTATGAAGAATAGATGTTGGAATGCTTGAAGAAGTCCAAAAAGCAATTTGGCAGCACCTCTACGTGTTTCCAGAAAAAGTTCCCCTAAAATGATGGAGGTAGGGTCCTATTTATAGGCGGAGGAGTGGCTGAAATCTTGTATTCAGGGTTCTGGTCGATATTTTTGGGTATTTACAAGAATGCCACTGCCATTTGTCACCAGCTGTCAAGCTGTTTTACACTGTTTTGACCGATCAGGAGCCCTCGTTGAAAGGAAAGACGACCAGGAGGCTTAGATGCGGAGCGGACCGACCAGATGCAAACGAACGACCAGGAAGTTGAAACCAAAAAGCGGACCGACCCTAAACCCTTGGGGCTGGTCGGAGCGATCAGAAGCTAGCGATCGACCAAATCAGTATGGAGATGAGAGCGACCAGAGACCTTCCGCATTTGGAGCGACCAGGACCCTTGTGCCTTCGGAGCGACCAGTGGCTTTGAGCATTTGAAGCGACCAGGACCCTTGTGCCTTTGGAGCGACCAGATGCCCTCTATCTTTGGAGCGACCAAAGGTGTTCTGCGTTTTGGGGCGACCAGGTTGGATGAGAACCGACCGATCAGCATTTAAAGCCTGACCGACCAGATGTTTGTGAACATAGCAGAGTTGGCCTCTCAAATATGGGGTCGACTTGAGGAGAAGAACGACCAGGAGTCTGTCAGGAAAAAGACGACCAGGGTTTTTAAGGGGAAAAGAACGACCAGGGACTTCGTCCATTATAACCGACCCTTCTTGAAGATACGGTCTAAAGGATTCCGACCAACTAGGAAATCCTGTGAGACCGACCCCTCCTTAAGTGTTACAGAACCGACCCGTATGAATTCGTCAATAGCCCATCATGTCGTTTTTAGTGGATAACATTTGCCCCTCATAGTTTCATAATATTTGGTGTGAAAAAATTATGGACTTCGAAATATTACCCGATACGTTGATGGATTGTATTAATCGAATTTTAACTAGGGATCGGTTTCAAACTTTATTCGCAGGGGTCGGTTTTTATGTGGACTGGATTTCCGTTGGGTCGGTTATTTCAGGATGGGCTAGGTCGGCCTGTTGGCGTAACCCCTATATTTAAGCATTTCCGTCTCTTGCTCTTCCCCATTCGTATCCAACCTTCTCCGAGCAGCTTTAATGGCGACGGCGCTCCATTAAAGATAGTTTGTCAACTCTGCCTTGCTTCTTCGATTCAAGCTTTTAATTCAATCCAATCCTTCAAATCGAACTAATCTCCGGTCGCGCTTCTCTTTGAATCGATATTCAAAGCTGGTCCGACATCGATCTCCCCGAATTCGAGTTTTCAGTCAACTCTGGAAGTCCGATCTAAGCTCTGCCAGTTAGTTGATCTAATTGCAGGTATGAATCTTCATCTTGATGTTAATTTAGCTGTAATTGTCATCGTTGCTTTGGATTGAGCTATGCTCGAATCGGATTTGATGTATAATTGTGATTTGTGGTAGAATCCTTGAGTCTGAAACCCTTGGTGTACTAAAATGTTTGACAGTAATGTAGCATTCAACTTGAGTTTGTGGATGATGATTTTTGAAATGAGAATTCTTGTGATTTTTTCTTTACTGCGATAATGATTACATTGTGTTTGTGAGAAAACTTGAATGACTGATGCGTGTATGATTTTCTGCTTTGTTCATCATCCCATAATGTTTCTGTTATGCATTCGTATCAAATCCAATTTTCTTACGTATGACCAGCCTGGTCGGTCTTGCGTTGTGTCAGTCTTGGGTGATTTTCCATGGTTCTATTGGCCAATTTTTTGTTTAACCAACCATTTTAAAGGGACAGAACAACGTGTGAACCGACCAGCTTTATTTTCGTCTGATTGACCGACCAGAAATGTATCCAGGAACAAGCTCGTTCGAGTTTGAACAATTTTACCGATAGGACCGACCCAGGCGGATTTGAATTTTGACCGACCAGGTTGTGATTGCTTCCAGATTAATCGTAGAACGACCAGCTCAAGGATGTTTATACCGACCAAATGGGGGTTAGTTTTGCGCGACCCCTAGATCCTGACTGGTTTAGAGCGACCATGTCTTGACTGGTTTAAGGCGACCAGGTCTTGACTGGTTTAGAGCGACCGGGGTTTCACCCGTTTTGGTACGACCAGAGCTTTAATAGTTTAGGGCGACCGGGGTTTCACCTTTTTTGGTACGACCAGAGCTCAAAAATAGTTTAGGGCGACCGGGGTTTCACCCGTTTTGGTACGACCAGATCCTAACCATTTTTGAGCGACCGAGTTTTTTAACTGGCCAAGGCCGACCCTGCTTGAGCTTAATTAATATTCTTGTGGTTTGTTTTTCCAACATGCTTGTTTGTGTAGAAATGACGACCAAACGAAGGATTCGCAAAATTGTTGAGGGAACCTCACCAACTTGAGAAGCTGGGACCTCTGATCGAGATATTGAAACATCTTCGACTGCTACCACTAAGATGAATGTTATTCAAAACTTCCCGAGCCCTCGATTTCTTACTCATACACCAGTTGATAGCTACTTGACGACGCTTGAAGTTGACTCGTATCTTAAGTTGTGCAAGCAATATGGCCTATCTGACGACGAAGTCAAGTTCCCTGGAAAAGATGGTCTGCCTGACCACCCTCCCCCTGGATATGTTGCAGTTAATCGGGGGATGCTCCAGAGTAGAGCGATTCCTCCTTTCAACCCTTTCATAGAAATGATCCTAAAGAATTTGGTCATTGCACCTTATCAGTTACACCCTAATGGCTATATTATCCTTATGAGTTTATACGTGTTGTTCATGAGAATCATAAAACACGAACCAACTTTCAAAGATATATGCTCCTTATACTCATTTAAGAAACGGAAGAAGGATCGTCCTTCCTTTTTCTTCATGGAAAGCAGACAATCTAGGGTCATAACTGGCTTGTTCGAGAGTATCAAAGGATTTCCCGATCAATTTTTCTATGTGCGATGTCCTGACAACTTTTTCGGCCGATGGACCGAAGGAGGTAAATATCCACAAAGATTTCGTTTTACCTTTTACGATCATTTACTGACTTTTCTTCATTTTACAGAAGCTCCTTCTGACCAAGAAACAAATATTAACCAATCTCTTCTGGAATTATTATTATTTGTTTGCGAAACTGAAAGGAGTAGACAGTTTTTGCTTTCCGAAGAATTCCTTCGACAATACAACCTGCTTCCCCCATCTCGTACTTTGACGGTGAAGAAGACAACCAAGAAATACATGAAGAAGTGTACACAATCTGGTAGTGGAAGCAAAAAACCTGTGAGCACCCCTGAAAAACATGAACACACCTCTGAAAAATAGGTTGACACTCTGGCAATGCCGGAAAAAATTGCAGAAACCCCGCCTCCTTTAAACACCGGAGAGGAAATTGTACAGCGGGAGGGTAAACAGCTTGAGGTAGAGGAAACGGCTTTAGATAACGAACAGATCATTGAAGATGTTCTTATGGATTCATATATTCCCAATGCCCAAAATGGAGATTCCACGGGTAACTTTGGTGAACTTCCTGACTTAGATACCGTGCAATATCTCAATAAGGACAAAACTCCTACCTCGGGTTCCACAGCCCCCAACGTGCAGCCTGATTCCAATCCTCAAGAAATTCCCGAGCCAGTGCCGGATGCAAGCGTAGACTTAGGATCAAATCCCGACACACGCTTGCTAGGCATGTTTTTTAGGATTAAGCTCGTTTTCGTAGTCATAATCTCATCTACTTACTTCGCATGTTGTTTTACTCACATACTTTTCAAATGCTGAAGGAGTCTGTTACTTTTGCAGGAATGAGGCCGCCCTCACTTATCGACAATTTTCGAAAGAACAGACAATCTTCCTCCAACCTTCCCCATCCCTTGAAGAAACGCTTTAAGCCAGCCCCTCCATTAACCAAGACATCTCAACCTCAGAGATTGCATGATCATCACCCAATTTCTTCTCATGCTTCTTATGAGCGAACTGCAGAGCAAAGAGCATGGTTTTACGATCATCTCAGGGCAACGGATGATGAGGCAAGGCGAGAAAAAGAGAGCTCTCTGGGAAAGAGAAAAAGTGGAGATGATCTGAGCATGGAGATCCCTCAGAAGCGTGCACGAGGATATGTCCCTCCCTTTCCAACCCCGACCGAGCTTCAAGCCATTATTTCAAGGCCGCGCGAAATACTTGACGTAGAGAAGGAACTTGGAGGTTCCAGTTCTCCTTTTTCTCACAGATTCATAGATTGGGATATGAGAGGGATAAAATTTGATGTAGATCTCTGTCCCAAAGACAAACGGGACATGATTGAGGATGTGGCAAAAGCAAGGGATCTTCTAGATGGTATCGGCAAAACCATTGACAAGCGTTTTTCAGCATGGCATCGACTTGGCTATGAGTTTCAGAATCTCAACACCCACCGAATTGAAAGCATCAAAAACTTGGAGGATGAAAAGGCCCAGCTTATTCAAGTCATCAAAGCCCAGGAAACCCAGATCTCTTCATTAGAAGGGGGTTCAAAAGTAAACGATTTGGAATCCGAAATTGAAAGGCTTCATAAGGAACTCGAAGCTGCTAAACATAAGGAAGCCGTATTGAAGAAACAATCTGAATACGCCTTAAAAGCACAAGAAGATGTTGAAGCTCAGCTAGCCCTGGAAAGAAGGACTTCATCTGCTCGTGAGTCGGAAATCATATCTCTTCGTGACAAACTTGCCGTTGAAACTGCCAAAACTTCTACTTTGGAGAAAGAAAGGCAAGAAGCTTTGGACAATGCCCGAAAGATTAAGGAAGAGGACGAGGCAACCTTCATGGAATTTTATGTTTGCAGCATTATGTATGGGGGGAGCCTTCGTTTCTTAGGAGAGGGTTATGGGAACATTCTTGCTCATGTTTGGGAAGAGGTATTAAAACGATCTAACGGGGCCGAGGACAGCCAGCTCCAGCTTGATCTACTGGATGAAGAGGATCGAGAGGCCTTAGCTGAAGGCAGAAACTTCCTCAAGAGCCAACACGGTGAATCATCTGGAGCTAAGACTTCAGGTACTATTGTTGATAATACTTTTACTGGGTTGACTGATGACGTTGACATCTCAAGCTTTTCGACTTGTGTAGATATCGCGATTCCTTCCCCTGCTGCTGGAAATTCTGCTGAAGACAAACAGCAGGATTCGGATGGAGAAATAAACATTGATGATTATGAAATCAGTGCGAACCCTCCCGCCTTAGGTAAAGATGACATGTGCCAAGTTATGCTTGACTTAGATTGTCTCTTTCCCCCTCTGGGACATTTTAAGCTCGTGGATCATTATGATTATACAATGAATTCACTTTCACCATTGCCCCCTGTCGGTGGATACACAGCCATGGTGATGAACGCCATTGAAACTGACTTGCCTTTATTTAATACAGGCCCACTTGTTGATGCTTCCACGAACATAATGCTTTCTCAACCAGGCTCTCTGGAAGAAAGGATTGACGTGATTGCCAACCTTGATCGAGACCTTCACAACCTCCAAGAAGACGACCATGATTCTAAAGAAACAATCGATGATGTGATCGACAATCAAGGGGAAAAGGTCAGTTCTTCCACTGGTCGAAAAAACCGAAAGCGCTCTATCACAAAGAAGACCACCAGCTCGTCAACCCCTGAGGGTTCTGCTTCCAAACCTGCATTGAGATCTGGCGGTTTGAAGAAGTAGTGGCTTAGACTCGCTTGTTTTGCATTTACCAGACTTTATCCAGACCGGATGTATATGCGAGTGTCGGCCCTCGCTTACTACTTTGCAATGTTCTGAATTCTGAATAATTTGTACTTGACAATGCTGTGACTTGATCCTGTGCTTGAACGTGATGTGACAATGTTCTGTGTTTTTGCACTTTTAACCTTGTTATCACGTTTTTTCCGTGTATTCTGGTATGTCCACCGCACTTGCACATCTTTCTTTACACATTCTATTGTCTATGGATTTTTCAATTATATAGGTTGTAATGATCCTTTGGCACGCTAAGAATCAAACAGTTACTTTTGACTTTCTGATATGATATGCCCCCGTACCAATGGATTGTTTCAATCCTGATATAATGGCAATGAACTTAAGCATTAGATACTTTAAGTTGTAATCAGAATTTAAAAGCGTCTGTCATTGCACTGTGACATTTGGAGCTTTTTATTCTTCATACGAACTTTACATGTATTATTTGGAATTCCCCGTCCTTTGCATCTAAATGCATTAAATATCCGAGAACTGAATAAATGCCTCTTGAAGATGTTTTTTGTTGAAGACTCGGCTTGGCAATAACGTGGTCAGATTCTGTCTGACTTTAAGTTATTTGGCTGAGCACCCCCGGAGAGGGTTTGGGTTTAAAGACTCAGTTTGACAATAACGTGGCCAGATTTTGTCTGACTTTGAGTTATTTGACTGAGCACCCCCGGAGAGGTTTTGGGTTAAAGACTCAATTAGGTAATAACATGGTCAGATTTGTACTGACTTTAAGTTATTTGACTGAGCACCCCCGGAGAGGTTTTGGGTTAAAAACTCAGTTTGGTAACAATGTGGTCAGATTTGTACTGACTTTAAGTTATTTGACTGAGCACCTCCAGAGAGGTTTTGGGTTAAAGACTCAGTTTGGTAATAACGTAGTCAGATTTGTACTGCCTTTAAGTTATTTGATTGAGCACCCCCGGAGAGGTTTTGGGTTAAAGACTCGGTTTGGTAATAACGTGGTCAGATTTGTACTGACTTAAGTTATTTGACTGAGCACCCCCGGAGAGATTTTGGGTTAAAGACTCAGTTTTGGCAATAACATGGTCATATTTGTACTGACTTTAAGTTATTTGACTGAGCACCCCCGGAGAGGTTTTGGGTTCAAGACTGTGTCTGCCTAGTTCCACGGAGTGGGTATTGATTTTGTTGGACCTTTGAGTTGATCGAGATGCCTCGGTTGTGAATCCATAACCCTAGGTCGATCCTCTCGAATGATACTCCTTTGGTGGAATTTTAGCGAGTCTTCTTTGATTTTACTCCATTGGTTGCTCCTGCTGATTGGCCTTGTTGTTTTGTTCTTCTTTTTTATCTTATGGAGACATTCCTCATTTACCATATTTCGACGGGAGTGCTTTATGGATCCATGTGCTCAATTTGTCCTTTCGGACTATGTTATGAACCTACACCAGGCTTTCACCGGGGAATGAACCAACGAATTTTTTCTTTTAATTATGTCATGTAATCAGAAATCATAACTGAGCATCTTTGAATATATAATCAAAGGTATGCGATGTATAATTTAGACAGGAGATGAAAGAGCTGTTTTATTCATATCCATGTAATTTCATACAAAGTATCTATTGTATTTATAAAGGAATATGAGCTAAAAGAGTTATTTGAAGTAACGCCGGAGGTGATCACTGTTCCAGGCCCTCGGGACTTCTACTCCGTCTATAGTCTTGAGCTTAAAGGTACCGTCGAGGAGCATTTGGTCGATGACAAATGGACCTTCCTAATTGGGGCCAGAGACTCCTGTTGCAGTCACGATCTTCTTTAACACCAAGTCTCCCACTTCGAATGTTCTATGCCTGACCTTTTGATTGAAGTGTCGGGCAACTCTCCTCTGATGGGCGATTATTCTAAGCTCTGATTCAGTCCTTTTTTCTTCGAGTAAATCAAGAGCTTCAAGTTGCAGCTTTTCATTCTCTTTCTGGTTAAAGTGAATTCTGCGGTGAGTAGGAACTTCTAATTCCACAGGTATCATCACTTCCGAACCATATGCCAAGGAGAATGGAGTGTGTCCGGTTGTAGTTTTATGAGTCGTACGATAAGCCCATAGTGCAAGTGGCAGTTCTACGATCCAGTTACCCTTAGCTTTCTCGAGACGCTTCTTAATAGTAGACTTCAGGATCTTGTTGACTGCTTCGACTTGCCCGTTGGCCTGCGGGTGGGCAACTGCTGCAAAACTTTTCTGAATGTGATATTTGTCGCAAAAGCTCTTGAACTCATCACTTTCAAATTGTGTGCCATTGTCGGTGATGATCTTTTGCGGAATTCCAAATCTGCATATGATGTTTATTGAAACAAAATTGATCACTTTTCTTGATGTGATGGTTGCCAGTGGCTCAGCTTCCGCCCATTTAGTGAAATAGTCCACAGCAACTATGGCGTACTTGAAACCGGATTTTGCGGTAGGTAATACTCCAATCAAATTTATGCCCCAAACAGCGAATGGCCAAGGAATCAACATTTGTGTCAACTCAGTCGATGGAGCTCTTGGAATCTTTGCAAATTTCTGGCATTGGTCACATTTTTTAGCAAAGATCATAGAGTCAAGATTTACCTCTGGCCAGAAGTAGCCATATCGAAGAACTTTTTTGGCTAGAGTTTGTCCACCTACATGCCCGCCACAATCTCCTTCATGTAATTCTGCCAGAATTGCTTTGGATTCCTCCTTTGTTACACATCGTAGCAAAGGTGTCGAAAATCCTCTCCTATATAAGTGACCATCCTGAATGAGATACAAACAGGACTTTCGGAGCAACTTCTTGCGGTGCTTCGGGTTTTCAGGATGTGTTCCATGGAGTATATAATTCTTGATGGGGGCCATCCACGAGTATGGCTCGTCAGCTGTCTCCATAACCCAATCTATGTCAGATTCTTCAACACTGGAACTAGATAAAACTTCAACTGGAACTAGGCCGAAGATTTGAGGATCTCCGGTACTAGCCAGCTTTGATAAAGAATCGGCTTTCCAATTTTCTCCTCTAGGGATATGAGAGATAGAATAGTACTCTAGATTGTCAAGAAACTCTTTGACTTTGCGTAGATACGTTGGAAGATTTCCGCTCTTGGTCTCAAATTCAGCTTTGATTTGAAAAACCATCAACTGTGATTCGCTGAAGATCAACAAACTCCTCAGGCTTAACTCTTTCGCAACTCTCAATACTCCGAGCAAAGCTTCATACTCGGCCTCGTTGTTTGTAACTGGGAATTCGAATCGTAGAGCACAGCATATCTGTCGTCCTTCTGGAGTTTCAAACACGATTCCTTCCCCAGCACAGTATTCATTCCTAGTACCATCAACGAAGAGCTTCCATCTGGCGACCAACTCATTAGTTTCTTCCATTTCCTCTCCTCTATCAGTGAACTCGGCAATAAAATCAGCTAGGGCTTGCCCATTTATTGCTTTTCTGGGGTGATAAGTGACATCGTACTGACTGAGCTCAATATTCCATTTTAGTAATCTCCCTGAGGTTTCTGGACGGAACAACACTTTTTCAAAGGTTGATCTATAAGGACCTTGATAGAGTGAGATTGGAAATAAGGCCTGAGTTTCTGTGATGCAATAAGCAAAGCATATGCAAGCTTTTCGATCTTCGGATAATTCATCTCTGCCCCGGTAAACCTTTTGCTGACGTAGTATACCGGCCACTGAATTTTATTTTCTTCCCTGACGAGGGCTGCGCTGAGAGCATTGGATGATACTGCAAGATATAGGAACAGGCTTTCTCCATCTTTTGGTTTTGACAGCATCGGAGGTGATTCCATGTGCTTGATAAGATCCTCAAATGCTTGCTGGCATTCAGGAGTCCATTGGAAATTCTTCCTTTCCTTTTTCAATGCATCAAAGAGGGGAATGCACCTGTCCGTCGCCTTTGAAATGAAACGGCTTAAAGCTACCACCTTGCCATTCAAACTTTGGAGTTCCTTTTTAGTCCGCGGAGCTCGCATTTCTCGCAAAGCAACCACTTGTGCTGGGTTTGCTTCAATGCCCCGGGCGTTGACCATGAAGCCAAGAAACTTTCCTTAAGCTACACCAAATGAACATTTGAGTGGATTTAGCTTCATGCGGTATCGCCTTAGGATTTGAAACATTTCGTCAAGGTCTTCCATATGACTTTTTGCTTCCTTGGATTTTACCAACATGTCATCAACATAGACCTCCATGGTTTTTCCAATTTGCCCTTTGAACATCGAATTCACCAGACGTTGATACGTGGCACCTGCATTTTTCAAACCAAACGGCATTACCTTATAACAATACAAACCGTGATCAGTTATGAAACTGGTACTATCCTGGTCTGGCTCATGCATCATGATCTGATTGTAGCCTGAATATGCGTCCATGAAAGACAACAGTTCATGCCCAGCCGTTGCATCGACAAGCTGATCAATTCGAGGTAGGGGGAAACTGTCTTTTGGGCATGCTTTGTTTAGATCAGAATAATCAACACACACCCGCCATTTGCCGTTTGACTTTTTTACAAGAACCGGGTTGGACACCCATTTAGGATAGGTGGACTCGCGAATGAAGCTGTTCTTTAATAGCCTATCCACTTCATCCTCCGAAGCCTTAGACCTCTCAGGGCCTTGCATCCGTCTTTTCTGTTTCACAGGGTGTATGCTAGGATCAATGTTCAGCTTATGCACAATCACTTCCGGAGATATTCCACACATATCTGAATGGTTCCAAGCAAAGACATCCAAATTCGTCTTTAGAAAAACAATCAATTCTTTTTGCAGCAGAGGATCCAACTGAGAGCCTATCTTTACCACCTTATCTGGATCGTTATCATGGACCTGTATAGAAATGGTAGCTTCAGCCGGTGCTGCCCTTTCCTCCCCTGCACTGGTTTTTTCGCGGATCCATATCTTCTTGCATGTCGTTGTATTCTCCAGCACAGGGGGAGGTCATTAATTGCTATAAGGGGGCTTCATGGATGCAGAGAGGAGTCTCTACATCCTTCTTGATGTCATAATTGCGAGCTTCAATCAACTCTGCCATGTAGCAGTCTCTCGACTCTTGAGGATCTCCTTTGATTACTCCCACTCCGTTTGTAGTTGGGAACTTCATCGTCAAACACCATGGAGCAAGAGCTATCTTGAAAGCAGCTAGTGCTGGTCTTCCCAAAAATGCATTATACCTTGATAGCGAGTCTATTATCACAAAAGACTGCATCATGGAAACTTGCTTCTTCCCCTCACCAAGCTCTACGAGGAGATCGATTACACCAATAGGCTGAGTTGGTACACCAGTGAAACCATGTATTTTATTTTTACTTGCTCGCACATTATCCATGGACAACCCCATTTTAGAGAAAGTATTGTAGAACATGACATTTACAGATGCCCCATTATCAATCAGTACCTTCTTCACTATTGCTGGACCCAAGCCAATAGTGATCACCATTGGGTCAATGGTTGGAGTCAATATTCCACTGGAATCCCGATCTCAGAATACCACATCTTCCCATGATGTTTTTGGTATTTTCCAACGAACTGAGTTACTGCAAACTTCAAATCCATTTTCTTTTGAAGCACTGCCTAGTTCATTTGTATACCTGACAATATCCTCCCAAGTATCTCCTGCAGGATGAGGTCCACCACTGATTGTCTTGATAACAGGTCGAGAACCATTTGCAGGTGTTCTTCCATCTTGACTTGGATGAATCTGCTGCCCTTGAGTAGGCTCAGTATCCGACGAACGTTTCACGTACTCCTGAAGACAGTTCTTTCTTATCAACTCTTCAATTAGATTCCTCAAGTGCCGACACTCATTTGTGTCATGACCTGGTCGGTTATGAAATCGGTAAAACCTCCCTGAATTTGTAGCTTCTTCGGACACCTTTATTGGTTTCGGGCTCGGATAATCCTCCGTAGCTTTAGTTGCCATGTATATGTGCTCAAGCGTATCATTCAACGGAGTAAGGTCCGTAGGCTTGAAGAAGCGTCGCTTTTTAAAATCCTTATCGTTCTTGGCATCATTACGATTTCCTCTTTTTTGCCCCCACATGAATTTATCTGATCGGATTTTGTAGAAGCTTATTTTTTCTCCAGAACCACATTAGTTTTGGTCTTGCCAACAGAGTAAATGAGATCATCTTCAAGACTCATGTATTCCTCGGCTTTGTCATAGAATTTTTCTATTGTGTTGGGCTTCTTTCTCTTTAACCACCTCCCAAATTCAGAATGTTTATCTATGCCCCCCTTCAAGGCCATTAGAATTAGCCTTGGCTCGTGGGTCCCTACTTCAGCAACAGCAGCATTAAAACGATTTAGAAAAGATCTAATCGTTTCACCCGGGGCTTGTTCCAACTCGTTGAGGGACATAATATCTCTAACCTTCGTTGTCTGGAGGCGGAATTGGTCTTGAAAACATCTTGCTAGTGTGAAAAAAATTATCAATAGATCTGGGAGGCAATTTAGTGAACCATAATGATGCTACTCCTTCCAAGTACACTGGAAAGTATAAACACTTAAGCTCGTCGGTTGCTTGGGCCCCATCCATGTGTTGGTCGTATCGAAACAAAAACACATTGGGGTCGCCTGTCCCATTGTAGGCTTAGATTGTAGGTGGCTTGAATTTCCGTGGGAAGGTTGCCTTTTTGATTCTCTTAGTGAGAGGGGTTTTTGATGTCGCGAACTCCCATTCAGCCTCATTATCATTTCGAGATTTGCTTTCTTTCATAAGCTGTTGGACCATTTTCAGGAGGTGTTCCCTCTCGTGGAGGCTATCTGCGGGGTGGACGCTTTTGACTTGACCGGTAGCTTGCCTAAGCAAGCCATCACGGTTGTGACTCCGGGGTCCTGGTCTTTCATCATTAGAAAGTGCCCCTTTGGCAGAAATGGCCGCTTGACGAGAAGTAATCCCCGCATTATGGTTCCGACCAACATGCTTTGAATTCTCATGCTTTCCTTTATTAGGATCAGAGATCTGTTGGATAGATTTTTCTCGGTTCGGACTAGGGGAAGAAGATCCGGTACCCTCGGCATGAGCAGTCCTTGTGGCTACCTTTGCTGTAGCGGTTTGTAGAGCAAAGAGTGAATTTAGCCTTGCCATTATGGCTTTGTTAGTTATTTCCTGTTGTTGTGTCAGACCCGCGACGGCTTGATCAAGCTCGCCTCTTGTGACATTCACGCCTCCATTCGATGTTTCGCCTACTTCAAACCGGTTAACGGCGGGGGTTTCCTCTCGATTTCCCTCGTTAGATGCTCTAGCCCTTACTTCCTTATTTGCTTTTGGCAGCATTATTCCAGAAAGTAGCTTGAACTTTGAGGAGAGTTCGTCAGAAGGCTCAACTCGTAGATTCGAGCGGTCTATTTTGAGGCTAGGCTCAAAAACTCCAAGATCTTCACAATATATTTGATGTCAAAAAGTAGATCGGCCCCACGGTGGGCGCCTAATTGTTTACACCGAAATTTGGCAAAACAACCAAAGTATCGCTTAACGCGTTACCTAATCGGAGGCGAGATGCTTAGGAAGCATGTCACCTTTTCAAAGGCAAGACGTAAGAATACCTTTTTTATTATGTGAGGCCGTATCTAATATATCAAAACACCAAAATACAAAAGGAAGACAAGAGTTTATAGTGGTTCGACTCTTATTCGAGTCTACGTCCACTTTGAAGATAGAATCACATTATTCACCAAGAGTTTTACAACATTTTCTCACTCATACATTCATAAGAGCACTTTTGACATGCATTCATCCATTTGAATTGCTAAGAATGGTAGAGAAATATCTTGGACAACGAGGAAATCTCCTTATTACCAAGCTTTTGCCATGGATCTTCAACCTTAAGCTCTATCATATATCATTTGTGGAAGCCATGATTCCATGCTCCATTGATCTTTGTTGGATTATGAAGAATAGATGTTGGAATGCTTGAAGAAGTCCAAAAAGCAATTTGGCAGCACCTCTACATGTTTCCAGAAAAAGTCCCCCTAAAATGATGGTGGTAGGGTCCTATTTATAGGCGGAGGAGTGGCTGAAATCTTGTATTCAGGGTTCTGGTCGATATTTTTGGGTATTTACAAGAATGCCACTGCCAGTTGTCACCAGCTGTCAAGCTGTTTTACACTGTTTTGACCGATCAGGAGCCCTCGTTGAAAGGAAAGACGACCAGGAGGCTTAGATGCGGAGCAGACCGACCAGATGCAAACGAACGACCAGGAAGTTGAAACCAAAAAGCAGACCGACCCTAAACCCTTGGGGCTGGTCAGAGCGATCAGAAGCTAGCGATCGACCAAATCAGTATAGAGATGAGAGCGACCAGAGACCTTCCGCATTTGGAGCGACCAGGACCCTTGTGCCTTTGGAGCGACCAGTGGCTTTGAGCATTTGAAGCGACCAGGACCCTTGTGCCTTTGGAGCGACCAGATGCCCTCTATCTATGGAGCGACCAGAGGTGTTCTGCGTTTTGGGGCGACCAGGTTGGATGAGAACCGACCGATCAGCATCTAAAGCCTGACCGACCAGATGTTTGTGAACATAGCAGAGTTGGCCTCTGAAATATGGGGTCGACTTAAGGAGAAGAACGACCAGGAGTCTGTGAGGAAAAAGACGACCAGGGTTTTTAAGAGGAAAAGAACGACCAGGGACTTCGTCCATTATAACCGACCCTTCTTGAAGATACGGTCTGAAGGATTCCGACCAACTAGGAATTCCTGTGAGACCGACCCCTCCTTAAGTGTTACAGAACCGACCCGTATGAATTCGTCAATAGCCCATCATGTCGTTTTTAGTGGATAACAATATCCCATGCAGTCTCTGTCCAAACTCAAGTAATCAGGGAAGTGTCGGGGCAAAGCCCATTGTCATCTCCGCTCCAAATGGGGCCTTACAACAAGGGAGAAGGACACTTAACCTCTTTTAACTTATTGCTTACGCCTTTTTCAAGTGTTCGTGATAATGATAATTTACCCCCAGAAATATGCGGTGCAGGAACAATAGGCATGGTGCTCGCAAATATGCTTAGAGAGGAGCCCTGCAGTCCCAACTCCGGATAGTTGGGGTGATACTTGGTTGTAACATGGGCTGGGACCATGGGATCGCTGACGATGGAGGATGATGTAACATATGGCTGGTAGGAACTCCCCTCCGCAAAATCATGAGTGACAATCACACTCTCAGTAGGCACAAACTTTCCATTCACAACAACAAGTTCTGCCAACCTCTCCCTCTCAATGCCCTCATGCAACAATCTCCTCCCATCCGCCAACACCTTGCGCTTATCCTCATCTATGAGAGTTTCCATAAGTAGAAACCAGTCTACGATTTCCACCTGTAGGCTCCGAGCCTCAATTTGCAACCTCCTTTCCCATGTTTGAGCCATCAGTCGGGGATAATCCTTGACCCATGAGATTCCGTGGAATCTCAATGCCTTAACATACATACACCAGATGGGCTCCTCCAAATATGCTTCCTCCCTAGCCTCGGTGTCCTCAATCTCCTAACTGAGTTGTTCCACCTCCCTTTGATTCTCGGCACTTATTCCGTCCTGTAAGCTAAATGCTTCTTTGTTACTAGCCTCGGCATCCTCTTTGTTCTACTTAGCTACCTCCATTTATCTCCTCAACTCAACATTCTCTTTCTGCAACCTTTGAGCCTCCTCATTCTCAGCTTTCATCCTTTGGTTCTCTTTTGCCAAGGCCTCATTGTCTATTTGGAGCTGGAACACCTCCCATTCGTTGTGGTCAAACAGTTGTTTTCCTCTATTAACTCCGAGTTCTCCCTATTTAGTCTTGCAATGTCAGTTATAACCGAGGCCACTGTAACAACCCGTATTTTCAATAACCTGTTATAACATAAATGGAGGCAGAATTAAACTGTAAAATCTGAATCAAGGGAAACGGGCTATGCCATTGCGTTCGTCTCGGAAAAATACGCGAAATAGAGTCCGAGTTTTCGAAAATCGGAGTCCGTATGACCAAGATATGGCCTCGCGAAGTTTCACGAAAAATTCCCAAATTAAAGTATACTTAATTAAGTGAAATGGGTTGCGCAGAGAAATATATATATATTGATATATATATATATATATATATAATTGAAAATTAAATAAATAAATATGCAAAAATGTTCAAAACAGCGAATTGGGAGAGGGGAATAACCGAACCGGCCGATTTTTGAGGTCGACCCGAGCTTGCTGGGTCGACTAGGGGTTAATCCAGGGTGTTTGGCTGTCAACCCGTGGGCCGATTCGCTCAAATGCAGATTTTGCATTTGGATGGTTCTCATGGTTCATCTTTAATCTAAAGGCCCTAGATGGTTCATACACTTGACTTCTTCCCCAAGACATGCTTTGATGGCTTGGATTGAATCTAGGTTTAATCCTATGGCCTAAAACACTTGCCTAATCTATAAATAAGACCCTAACCTATCCTAAATCCTCATTATTCATTCATGCAACTAAACTATGGCAAAATTTTACCTCTCATGGCCTCCACTCTCTTCATAAAATTTCTAAATGGTTTCTATGAGAGATTTTCCATGCATACAAGTGTTTTCAAGCTTGTATGAGTGTCATTAGCTTGCATTCAAGTCAAGTTTCTATCTTTGCATCATAAAGCAAGGGTTTTGATCATTTTGGCTCAAGGGTTTTTATGTTAGAGCTTGCATTTTGGGTCTATTTGATTGCATAAGGGCTTTGTCATATCTTTTGTGCCTTCATAGCAATGTAAGCCCTTTCCCTACTCTTAGATATTAACTATGAAGTTAAATGTTCATGTTGCAAGTTTGGGTTTGATCATTGAGTATGATACATGCTATCATGTCATGCAAGTTTATGAAGTCATTATCTTGATCTTGTGAGCTAAAAGCTACAACCTTTATGTTGAAATGTTGCATTAGGCAACATGAGAACCCTCATAACCTTTATGTCAACTTGCATATGAAGTCATAACCCTTATATGATGATATATGCGAGTTACTAGTCATCATTCCATATCCTTTGTCACCATGATTCGCTTATGTGCCAAGTTTGGGTTTATGCATGTTTTGAGGCTTAAGAATGTAACATGCAAGTTAATGAACACATTTGTGCCTCATTTGCCACCATGATTAACTTGTGGCTTAATATCCATTTTTGTCATGCCTTTGCCAAGTCTCTTCTTTTAATCCATTACGTTGTCGCGAACGTATATGCGAGTTTAAAAGCGTTGGGTTATGTTATGGGTAATTTCTAATGACATGAAAATACAACTTGAAAACATGACTTGAAATATAACATGGAAGTTGACATGTAAGTATGCATAAAAACATAAGCTTGGGAATTTACCTATTAAGTTAGGTCTACCCTTTGGGAATTTACCTATTAAGTTAGGTCTACCCAAATGCTTGAAAACTTGTAACATGTTTTGGGAAACATGATGGACATGACACTTAGATAATATAAGTGTGGCCAACTCGAGGTTGGGTTGAGTTTGCAACGTAAAACTACCCGGAACCGACCGGCCTAACTAGTAGTTGCAAACAATAGGACCCAATGTGAGAAGTTGGTCATGTTGTGCTTGAACCCGAGGTTAGACCAAGTTGTGGTGTAAAACTACCCGGAACCGACCGGCTTAACTAGTAACCACAACAAAGTCTAATGTGAGAGGTGAAGGTGCATTAAGTAATTAATGCCACATGATAGGGTTAAGTTAATTTGATTAATGACTCTTAACCAAATATGACATGGACAAATGGGTTAAGTAATTTGATTAGGCTAATGATACTTAACAAAACATGACAAGGTTGGGTAGGTTAAGTAACTTGATTTGCCTAATGACACTTAACCATTTTTATATGACTAGTGGATGGGGTTAAGTTAACCAACACTTAATCAATCCAACGCGATAACTTGGTAAGGTTAAGTAAGTTTTCTTAATGACGCTTAACCGAAAAATACGATTAACGAATGGGGCTAAGATTAGACTCAACTAGTCTAAACATGGAAATCGGATGGGGTTAAGTTAGCCTAGACTTAATTAATCCCACTTGGTAGTTTAATGGGGTTAAGTTAAACACTTAACTAATCTAAACGTGATGAATTGATGTGGTTAAGTGACCTATACTTATCCAATCTAACTCGTTAATTTATTGTGGTTAAGTTAACCAATACTTAACCAATATAACGTGAAAACATGATAAGGCTAAGTCACAAATCGCTTGAATACATTGACCGATTTGACTAAGTAAATTGATAGGGTCAAGTTAATATATACTTAACCAATCTAGAATGATAATTGGACGAGGTTAAGTCGTGAATTGCTTAATATACTTAACCAACTTGAGCATGGTTTGTAGGGTTAAGCCTTGAACTTGGATACTTAGCCAATTTTGACAGGATTTGTAGACGGGTTAAGTCATGAACTTAAGTGACACTTAATCCATTATGTAAACCCTAGTTCCGAGGATTAGGTGGATAACCGTAGTTAACAAGGATAACGGGAACAATGCTAAGTGGTAAACCTTAGTTGAAGAATAACTAAGTAATGATTCTTAGTCAAGGAAATTTAGACCAGTTCATAGATAGATGAGTAACCTGATACGGTAGGTCATCGTTTAAGTATACGAGTAGGAGCAAGTATCTGATTTAGATAAAGGCTCCAGCGAACTGGGTAACGAAGCAGCGGCTTCGGGGAACGTGAGGATATTCTTGGTATCCCTCTATGAGCTGTCAGGTGATTATACTAGGCTCATGAGAGGTTAAGGTCTGCGTTAGAAGAACCAAGAGTATGCCTTGGTTTCTATACGAGCGACCTAAAGACGGGGATGGATAGGGGATAGTCGACGATACACGGTCGTACCCTAGATAGCATTTCGTCAGGCTACCTACCATCTTTGGTCAAGCGTGTACGTACGGAAAGGCAGAGAACACCCAAAAGACCATAATTGCTATCTAATTATGGTTGCGGTAAGGCTTGGATGTGGGTTGGCCAGTGTTGTGTTCTCATACAGGATTTATCCTGTCTTGTCTTTCACTAGTTGAGGGAGTGGTCTCGTGGGACCATAGTCACGTATAAGAAAAACAGACCTTAGCATCTGCATCGGCAGATAAATCGAAAGCTCCCGACCGAGTCCTGTATTTCTTGATTTGCCCTGTGACAGGACTCGGATGGCACGATGTGATACATGTGCATACAGTCATGGAAAAGCGATTCACGATGAATGCGTGGGAAAAAGGGCGCGGTTGGCGGTTAGCGTAATCCCTAGTGGCCCTAGGTGGTTGAACCCAAACCGAGATACGAAAACGTGCAATAGGTAAGCATAATCCCTAGCAGCCCTAGGTAGCATAAGTCCTAGTTGTACAAACAATGATTCATGTTGGAAGACCCTAACTAGGTTTAGGGTAATAGTCCAAACCGATCTTAAGGATCATGGAACTATGTTAAAGTAATATAGAATCTCATGGGAAAGCCCGTATGGTCTACGGCAAGGGACTGAACATTTACATGGAATAAAACATACAAGTTGAGTAACCTATATATGCGATATATTAGGCTGACATGGACCATTACACGACTTTTGAGTGAGGGTCATTCTTGGTTAACACATGACAAGGTGGGGATACTAGTACGGTAGGTGCAGAGCTAAAATACAGGATAGATATCACGGGGCGTTATACGTGACAGATATCTTGGGGATATCATACTTGATAGAAACCTGACGATGTGATACCTTGTTTTATCTTGACATCGTAATTTATCATGACACCTTAGTTTATCTGAGTTCAGTAGTTCATCCTGTTATTTTGATTTAGCTTATCTATCTTGTTATCATGCTTATGTTCATCTCAGTTTCTCATGTCAGTTAACTTTACTAGTTTTTATGTTAATAGTAGATAGGGCTTACTCAGTCTTTTTGACTGACCCGTTTTGTTTCGCCTCTTTTCTTCCGTTCCCCCCCCCCCCCCCCCAGGTTACAGGGAGGAAATACTGTTGTTTAGTTCGGACTTCTTCTGCTTGAAGGTCATCATGGATGGCTTGGACTTTTCTTGGCTAATGGCTACTTTACTGTTTTTACTTGGGGAATAATTTATGAAAATGTCTTTATGCTTCTTTACTATTGCAAGACAGGTTTTGATGTACTCTGATGTAAAAGGCTTTAGATCTTATTTATTCATGTTATGAAAGTTTGATTTTACTTCCGCTATTTTATATGTTCTGTCTTGTGATATTTCTGTGCATGTTTACCAATAATGCCCCTCTAAAGCTAGTGCATTCCTTTGCGAGTGACCCTAGCGGAGGCGGGGTGTTACACTTGGTATCAGAGCAGAAGGTTGCCAGACTGGGCAAAAGTTTTTAAAGACCTTCTGAAAACTATTTGAAAACCGTTTACAAAGAAGCATTTTTTAAGAAAATTTTCTTTTAAAAGAAAAAGGCTATTCCCCAAAGGCCATTAGCACTATCCTTGTTTCCTTAATTGAGTCTCTTTTCCTTTCTTTCCTCCATCTGTAGTCACAGTAGTTTTAACTACGACTAGTCTTGTAATAACCCATAAATTTTCAGTATATTTAAATTTAGATTTTTAATAAATAAATGGAATAATATTGGATAAAAATCATATCTTGTTGATTTTATGATGATGATTGTCTGAATCGAGTATAAATAGATTTTTCAATTCTAGTTTTTTTTTTTTTTTTAGAAATGTTGTGAATCGGGATTTAATATTTAAATGATTTAATAAAATTAAGTTGTTTAAGTTAAAATTTTGAAATTCAAGTTTTAAATTCAATATATCACATTTGGGAATCTAAATACTTGAAATATATTTACAAAGTGGTCAAAAGTAAATTTTAATGATAATAGTTATAAAGTAAATTTGCCTTGAGTATAAATGAAATTTTTAATTTAGTTATATTGATAATGAATTGAAATTTTGAATTTAATATTAATAAAATTGAACAGAATTGAGTTATTAAAATTATAATTGGAATTCACATTTTTAAAATTTATAAGATATGAATTCGGGAACTTAATATTCGTGAAATCGATTTATAAAATTTATTCAAGTTAATTGGATTAAAAAGGGAATTTATTGGTATTTAACTTGAATTAAAACAGTTAATCGAATAATTGAATATTTTATTTATTTAATTAGCCGTGAAATTAACGGTTTGGCGACTGCTTCAGAATTCGACGAAACTGACGCCATTGGATTCAGAACGATGAATTATGGTAGGATGTAAATTTGCGTTACAATCCGACTTACCGTTTGACCGTACAAGAGAAAGCGTGAAAGAGATCTACGTAATTGGATAATGGTTGTTGGCTACTATGTTGGGCCTATATAACTCCACATCCATCTCACTCAGCCCATTTCCATTGTACGTTATTTTCCATCTGCTCTTTTCTCTAATGGCTGAACACAAATTTGCAAACCCTAGAAATAAAAATCCAAGCTTTGAAATTCAAACGTCCTCAAAATCCAACAAATTATATATCAAATCGAAGCTGTTGATGAGTAGAACCCAGATCTGCATATTGTTCTCGCATGCAGTAACCAAGTTGGACAGAATTCTTGGTCAAAGGTGGCTGAAATGCGAAACCCTAGGCCTAATTTTGGGTATTTTCAATTTATGGGTTAATCGATGAATCTGGCATCTGGGTTTTGTGGAGAAGGAGTATACGAGCTCGGGGAGGTTAGTTGGATGTTCAATTGGCAAGCATGGTGCCGGAATTTGGCGATTTAAGTCACGAAGGGGCGGTTTTAGGGCATGGTGGCACGGTCAGATGGGGGCACCGGAGATGGTGGCTCCGGCGCTGAAAGGAGCGGAAGTCGATGAGCTTCAGGGCGCCGGTGGTCTGAGCTTCTCTGGTGGCTTGAGGTGTGTGTTATCGACGGTCAAAGAATGGAGGCTGATGGGTTTTTTTGCACGCATGTTACTGTAGCGAATTTTGACTGAGCGGGAAGATGGTCCGGTGCTGACGTGGCACTTATTTATGGGGCGAGGAATTTTTTATTTAATCTATATATATTTAATTTTCAAATGGTAAAATCCTCATAACTCTCTCGTTTTAACTCGAATTTGGACGCGGTTTGTTGCGTTGGGATCATGGCGGAATTGTGGACATTTTGGCACTAACCTCGTTGCGATTGGAGACTGTCCAATTTTGGGCTTCTTTCGGACGTCCGATCCACTACAGACGCAAAGGTGAGTGATTTCTCACTCACGAAATACTGAATTATTCTCATATTTATTGAATTAAATTATGAAGTAAATTTGGTTGCATGGTTGTGTTGGATTGTCGATGTGTTGTTAACTTTACATGCAAGTACGTTAACATTCAAATTTAAGTCAATAATTAGTTATTTAATTAAATTTAAATTTCTAGTTTGAAATCCGAACCTTTATTTAATCCTGAAACAGTTAACGCTGATCAGTTGAAGTAACAGTTGTGATGGATGCTTGGTTGGATTTTATTATTGAATTTGATATTGACACTGTTAAGGCTTTATATTCAGTATATGGTATTGCAGGTGATTGTGGCGATAAATCCCATTTACCCTTGATGTCACAGACATCTAATGAACCCGGGATTTATCGATAAAAATGAATTAAGAACACAGAGTGAAATGATAAATCTCTGTGACCCTGATTTGGATTGAAATGATAGATCCATCCCTGAAGTATCGAGAAACTTAAATTTAAAATCACTTGGCCGTTGGATAGATAATTATATACAGACATCGGTTGGTTAAATGATTTTAATATTTGAAATTTTATTTGATAGAATTTCACATAAAAGAATGTGTCGATACTCGATTTTTGAATTCTTTAAAGATTCTGAACTGGGATGATGATAAAAAGGGTTGAAGGAAATTTCCAAACCAAAATAGAAATATCTAAATTGGGGTTTGAATATGAATTGAAAACTTTCCAAAATAAGAGTTGGATTAGAAGGAAAGATTCTTATAGAAATCAAATGTTGGGGAAATTAGAAATCAAGAGTATCTGAGTTGTTTTAACCCAGTTGGAATATATATCTCGGAACTCTTGAAATCAAGTAGTTGTTTTGAACAAGGTTGAAACGAGATAGGGAACTAAGTGAACTCCATTGAGACCGGAGGATAAATTCAAGTATTTGAAAATTTGGAAGGAAGAAAGGTTTTGATTTGAGAAATTTATTTTAATATTTATGCATTGATTCTAAATAATTATTCTAGCTTTAAAACTATTAATTACTTTTACTTAATACTATTGTATTTAAATAATTTACTTATAATTCATTTTCAAAGGTTTCTAGTAAATCTTATTTTAAGTATATATATAATATTTAAATTACTAATTTATCTTAACTATTATATTTTATATATATACATCTATATATATTTATTTTATAAAAATTTATTATTATTATTATTATTATTATATGAACATTTAGTTTACAAGTATTTTCTCAAATTTTAAATTCTTCCGAATGGAAATGCTTGAGTTTGAACCACTGGTTCAAATGGAGTTGAGATGAGAATCCGAGATAATTGGAAACCCTTGAGGTAAAATTATATTCTATTTGAATATTTCGTTTTGGAAATATTATATGATTATAATATAATGGTATGGGATATATTCTAATTTAGAATAAAAAAATCGGCTTGGGATGATTTATGATATTTTGATATGAAATTTTATTTTATTTGAATATAAATTGGTTTGAAACAAAATATGATATTTTGATATGAAAGCGAACCTTTCAAATATAAAAGAACCGACCGATGTGAAAGGTGTAAGCGTTGGTTGTTAAAGAGACCGGAGTCGACATAAGGCATACTCTCTGTCAGTGTCGATACCACTTTGACAACTGTGAACGTTATGACGTATCCAGAATGAGTATGATGACTTGGAGGCGATTATTGAATCGAAGAAGATGTACGATGACGAAATAGCCCTGACCTTCGGGTCAGAATTGAAATGACTAAAACAGGAGCTATACCGTGACTAATTGAGGTTAGCGCCTTTGATCGGACACACTTCTTCGATGCTATTTATATGACTATGATGATGATGATTTGGGCCCATTTAATTTTATGATTATGGGAGTGTGTTCCGAGGTGGGCGGTAGTGGCTGCTATGCGTTACCACCGGTCCGGGAGTGCAATTGGTAGAACCCTACCCTGGGCATTGCCTCGAGTGCCTTGTCATATATATATATCCATATCGAGCCCCATACGATTTTGATTTAGCATTGCCTTCTATGGAGTACCCTCTGATAACACCAGTACGGTGAATTTACGGTACTGTATAGACTGTTGATGCCTATAAACTGCGTAAGGGTAATATGGTAATCCCGCTTACGCTATTTTCAGTATTTATACTTTACTGAGTAGACACTATCATAATAGCGTATTATATTATCTATGTATTAGTTTAACGGATCCTTGAGAGATGGAAAATCCCGTAACATCTCTTGAGTTACTGCACCCATGACACTGATGTTATTTCGTATCTTGATTTGACTAATATGAGATGATTTAGTGCTGATCCGAGTGTTTGTTGTGTTTTCTTTTTTATGCAATACGCTCGGGTCAGCAGACATTGCAGTTACTGAAGATGACTGTGCCTTGGAGATCGAAGACGAAGATTTGTATATATATTCATCATATATAGGTATTCCGCTGCTTATTATGTACATATGTATATATATGTAACTCTGATATTCATTTGAATGTTATAACCAATGTATACATTTCAACTGCTTTAATTGCTATTTATTTATTATATGTTGTCCTTCCGCTGTGAGATTCTGTGATTGGTTTTTCTCTTCTTTCTTTCTTTTTTCTTTATCAAATAACTGCCTGTGTTGGCGATTTGTTTGGGTCGACATGTGTGGTTTATTGTCGATTTGAACGGTCAAAAATATGGGTCGTTACAAGTCTTTTCTACCTACGAAAGTGCTTTCCATACTATAGAGGTGGTTCTCGAGAGACCAGTGGCCACGTTATAAGAAAGGATCGTGAGAAAGAAGGATAAAGGATACGAGCTTAAGGATGAGCAACTTGTTGGTATGGCTTAGTCCTCAAAGGAGGGAGAAAGATGAACAATGAAACCCATGACGAGAGAGTACCTTTGGCATGGTAAAACGGGGCGGATAGTTAAGTATTATGGGACAAGGACAAGATCATCGGGAGGGCAGTAGTATGCTCTCATTTCTAGAGTACCTCGGAAGGAGGGTAACGATCTTGTTAAAGGTTTAGCTTTTCTTCTCTATCATCCCGTTAGGACTTCGTTGTTCGTATCATTTAAGTCTGCTTCGATAGTTGAGTCTCTGCACCTTAAGTACTAGCGTAATAGAGAATCTCATTTTTGTCTCAAAGTCCTATTAGAGAATCAGTCCATTTATACATGACTTGTTTGGATTTGGGAATGTCTATGCCAAGTGTTGAGTTTGGAAATAATGCTTATGTTTATAAGCTATGGATGGATTCTAGGGATGAAGTGGTTATCCAGTACGGGGTGCCACTCTCGGTTTTGATAGGAGGGTAGTTAGACCTTTTGACTAGCCTTGGTAATGCCCTCGAAGTATCGGGTAACCTTTTTGAGGTTCTGTCATGACTAGTTACTTAGAATCCCTTGATGCCTTTATTGGAAATTTGAAGCCCGATCGAGTGGTGTTCGCCAATAAGACGGATGGTTTACTTCATTTATGCATGGGTTATAGAGATCACCCTAGTAAGTGCGCATGATAACCTGATTGACATCTGTTTACTTTCAAGAGAAAGTTCTTCTACATGGAATGCCTTATAGTATATAAACGAGATCCAAGATTCACTAGTGAATTTTGGAAAGCTTGCATGAGATCATGAGTACGCAGTCATGTTTGCGTCAAGTATTCTAGGAAAAGGATAAGTGCAAGTGGAACGAGAGGCGACGAAGAAATGAGTTCCAGCTCATGTTATGGAAACAGGAATAAGAAGCTAAAAAATCGCGAAGTTAAAAGACGACTTTGATGGTCAAAGACTAGATACGCGCATGATATCTCTTTTTGGGAGTATATCCTTGATCCCTGTTTTCTGTAGAGCTTACTTGTAGGCTATCTTTTGTGGACATCCTCTCGGTCCTATTCTCCGTTACAAACCCTGTAAGGAGTTTGTCCTGTTTATCTTCTCGACCCTGTTTCAGGGAATTCTAGGTAGAACCCTATGGATGTAAACATGTATTTGAAACATGTTATGATTGATATGGTTGCAAGTGGTTGCTCGTGGATGCGCGAATACACATTAGATACTAGCTCGACTCGGTCACATTTTATATTGCATATGCACGAGTATTCATACTTGTTTATGGATGAAATCGAATGTATTATCATGCGGTTGTTGCATATGAATGAATGATTGTGCACGCATATAGTATCTATATGACTAGGACTATTTGCATACATGTTGGATTCATGGCACTATACATATTTTGCATTAGAAAGATTATTCAGGCCTGATCATTAGCATTAGCTAAGGAACATGTACACACACGTTTTGCATATATTCATACAGCATTAGAAATCATCAAAGGACAATGGTTGCTTGTGGATGATGTTTTGAGTAGATGGATGATGGATGGTAGGATATGTTCTTCCTAACTTGGAGATTTCGGGGACGAAATCCTAAAAGGTGGGGAGAATGTAACAACCCGTATTTTCAATAACCTGTTATAACATAAATGGAGGCAGAATTAAACTGTAAAATCTGAATCAAGGGAAACGGGCTATGCCATTGCGTTCGTCTCGGAAAAATACGCGAAATAGAGTCCGAGTTTTCGAAAATCGGAGTCCGTATGACCAAGATATGGCCTCGCGAAGTTTCACGAAAAATTCCCAAATTAAAGTATACTTAATTAAGTGAAATGGGTTGCGCAGAGAAATATATATTTATTAATATATATATATATATATATAATTGAAAATTAAATAAATAAATATGCAGAAATGTTCAAAACAGCGAATTGGGAGAGGGGAATAACCGAACCGGCCGATTTTTGAGGTCGACCCGAGCTCGCTGGGTCGACTAGGGGTTAATCCAGGGTGTTTGGCTGTCAACCCGTGGGCCGATTCGCTCAAATGCAGATTTTGCATTTGGATGGTTCTCATGGTTCATCTTTAATCTAAAGGCCCTAGATGGTTCCTACACTTGACTTCTTCCCCAAGACATGCTTTGATGGCTTTGATTGAATCTAGGTTTAATCATATGGCCTAAAACACTTGCCTAATCTATAAATAAGACCCTAACCTATCCTAAATCCTCATTATTCATTCATGCAACTAAACTATGGCAAAATTTTACCTCTCATGGCCTCCACTCTCTTCATAAAATTTCTAAATGGTTTCTATGAGAGATTTTCCATGCATACAGGTGTTTTCAAGCTTGTATGAGTGTCATTAGCTTGCATTCAAGTCAAGTTTCTATCTTTGCATCATAAAGCAAGGGTTTTGATCATTTTGGCTCAAGGGTTTTTATGTTAGAGCTTGCATTTTGGGTCTATTTGATTGCATAAGGGCTTTGTCATATCTTTTGTGCCTTCATAGCAATGTAAGCCCTTTCCCTACTCTTAGATATTAACTATGAAGTTAAATGTTCATGTTGCAAGTTTGGGTTTGATCATTGAGTATGATACATGCTATCATGTCATGCAAGTTTATGAAGTCATTATCTTGATCTTGTGAGCTAAAAGCTACAACCTTTATGTTGAAATGTTGCATTAGGCAACATGAGAACCCTCATAACCTTTATGTCAACTTGCATATGAAGTCATAACCCTTATATGATGATATATGCGAGTTACTAGTCATCATTCCATATCTTTTGTCACCATGATTCGCTTATGTGCCAAGTTTGGGTTTATGCATGTTTTGAGGCTTAAGAATGTAACATGCAAGTTAATGAACACATTTGTGCATCATTTGCCACCATGATTAACTTGTGGCTTAATATCCATTTTTGTCATGCCTTTGCCAAGTCTCTTCTTTTAATCCATTACGTTGTCGCGAACGTATATGCGAGTTTAAAAGCGTTGGGTTATGTTATGGGTAATTTCTAATGACATGAAAATACAACTTGAAAACATGACTTGAAATATAACATGGAAGTTGACATGTAAGTATGCATAAAAACATAAGCTTGGGAATTTATCTATTAAGTTAGGTCTACCCTTTAGGAATTTACCTATTAAGTTAGGTCTACCCAAATGCTTGAAAACTTGTAACATGTTTTGGGAAACATGATGGACATGACACTTAGATAATATAAGTGTGGCCAACTCGAGGTTGGGTTGAGTTTGCAACGTAAAACTACCCGGAACCGACCGGCCTAACTAGTAGTTGCAAACAATAGGACCCAATGTGAGAAGTTGGTCATGTTGTGCTTGAACCCGAGGTTAGACCAAGTTGTGGTGTAAAGCTACCCGGAACCGACCGGCTTAACTAGTAACCACAACAAAGTCTAATGTGAGAGGTGAAGGTGCATTAAGTAATTAATGCCACATGATAGGGTTAAGTTAATTTGATTAATGACTCTTAACCAAATATGACATGGACAAATGGGTTAAGTAATTTGATTAGGCTAATGATACTTAACAAAACATGACAAGGTTGGGTAGGTTAAGTAACTTGATTTGCCTAATGACACTTAACCATTTTTATATGACTAGTGGATGGGGTTAAGTTAACCAACACTTAATCAATCCAACGCGATAACTTGGTAAGGTTAAGTAAGTTTTCTTAATGACGCTTAACCGAAAAATACGGTTAACGAATGGGGCTAAGATTAGACTCAACTAGTCTAAACATGGAAATCGGATGGGGTTAAGTTAGCCTAGACTTAATTAATCCCACTTGGTAGTTTAATGGGGTTAAGTTAAACACTTAACTAATCTAAACGTGATGAATTGATGTGGTTAAGTGACCTATACTTATCCAATCTAACTCGTTAATTTATTGTGGTTAAGTTAACCAATACTTAACCAATATAACGTGAAAACATGATAAGGCTAAGTCACGAATCGCTTGAATACACTTGACCGATTTGACTAAGTAAATTGATAGGGTCAAGTTAATATATACTTAACCAATCTAGAATGATAATTGGACGAGGTTAAGTCGTGAATTGCTTAATATACTTAACCAACTTGAGCATGGTTTGTAGGGTTAAGCCTTGAACTTGGATACTTAGCCAATTTTGACAGGATTTGTAGACGGGTTAAGTCATGAACTTAAGTGACACTTAATCCATTATGTAAACCCTAGTTCTGAGGATTAGGTGGATAACCGTAGTTAACAAGGATAACGGGAACAATGCTAAGTGGTAAACCTTAGTTGAAGAATAACTAAGTAATGATTCTTAGTCAAGGAAATTTAGACCAGTTCATAGATAGATGAGTAACCTGATACGGTAGGTCATCGTTTAAGTATACGAGTAGGAGCAAGTATCTGATTTAGATAAAGGCTCCAGCGAACTGGGTAACGAAGCAGCGGCTTCGGGGAACGTGAGGATATTCTTGGTATCCCTCTATGAGCTGCCAGGTGATTATACTAGGCTCATGAGAGGTTAAGGTCTGCGTTAGAAGAACCAAGAGTATGCCTTGGTTGCTATACGAGCGACCTAAAGACGGGGATGGATAGGGGATAGTCGACGATACACGGTCGTACCCTAGATAGCATTTCGTCAGGCTACCTATCATCTTTGGTCAAGCGTGTACGTACGGAAAGGCAGAGAACACCCAAAAGACCATAATTGCTATCTAATTATGGTTGCGGTAAGGCTTGGATGTGGGTTGGCCAGTGTTGTGTTCTCATACAGGATTTATCATGTCTTGTCTTTCACTAGTTGAGGGAGTGGTCTCGTGGGACCATAGCCACGTATAAGAAAAACAGACCTTAGCATCTGCATCGGCAGATAAATCGAAAGCTCCCGACCGAGTCCTGTATTTCTTGATTTGCCCTGTGACAGGACTCGGATGGCACGATGTGATACATGTGCATACAGTCATGGAAAAGCGATTCACGATGAATGCGTGGGAAAAAGGGCGCGGTTGGCGGTTAGCGTAATCCCTAGTGGCCCTAGGTGGTTGAACCCAAACCGAGATACGAAAACGTGCAATAGGTAAGCATAATCCCTAGCAGCCCTAGGTAGCATAAGTCCTAGTTGTACAAACAATGATTCATGTTGGAAGACCCTAACTAGGTTTAGGGTAACAGTCCAAACCGATCTTAAGGATCATGGAACTATGTTAAAGTAATATAGAATCTCATGGGAAAGCCCGTATGGTCTACGGCAAGGGACTGAATATTTACATGGAATAAAACATACAAGTTGAGTAACCTATATATGCGATATATTAGGCTGACATGGACCATTACACGACTTTTGAGTGAGGGTCATTCTTGGTTAACACATGACACGGTGGGGATACTAGTACGGTAGGTGCAGAGCTAAAATACAGGATAGATATCACGGGGCGTTATACGTGACAGATATCTTGGGGATATCATACTTGATAGAAACCTGACGATGTGATACCTTGTTTTATCTTGACATCGTAATTTATCATGACACCTTAGTTTACCTGAGTTCAGTAGTTCATCCTGTTATTTTGATTTAGCTTATCTATCTTGTTATCATGCTTATGTTCATCTCAGTTTCTCATGTCAGATAACTTTACTAGTTTTTATGCTAATAGTAGATAGGGCTTACTCAGTCTTTTTGACTGACCCGTTTTGTTTCGCCTCTTTTCTTCCGTTTCCCCCCCTCCCCCCCAGGTTACAGGGAGGAAATACTGTTGTTTAGTTCGGACTTCTTCTGCTTGAAGGTCATCATGGATGGCTTGGACTTTTCTTGGCTAATGGCTACTTTACTGTTTTTACTTGGGGAATAATTTATGAAAATGTCTTTATGCTTCTTTACTATTGCAAGACAGGTTTTGATGTACTCTGATGTAAAAGGCTTTAGACCTTATTTATTCATGTTATGAAAGTTTGATTTTACTTCCGCTATTTTATATGTTCTGTCTTGTGATATTTCTGTGCATGTTTACCAATAATGCCCCTCTAAAGCTAGTGCATTCCTTTGCGAGTGACCCTAGCGGAGGCGGGGTGTTACAGCCACTATTTCTTTAAAAGTTGTCGCGGCATGTTGTAATTCTCTCTCCAGCTCTTATATTGCTCATTAAGTTCGCCTATTTCAGCAACAAAGAGTTAGCATATAAAAGTGTTACATGAATGCGCAAGAATGGGTGCAACATAAGGATCTGTCTTACCTATGTTCTTGTCTCGATTCCGGTGCTGGTCCTCTCACACTCCAAAGCTTGCCCAAGGTTTGCAATTTCCACATTCTAATTCCGGATCATCTCTAAGAGATACGTAGAGTACCTCTTAAACTCATTAATTTGTGATAAGCGCCCTGCACATTCATCCACACCACCTCGTTGTCCTCTCGGGGAATCGGGTTGATGTCCGGGAGCACTTTAATTCATCAAAGTAATGCTTGGGAAACTGCTCCCTCAGTTAGGCTTTCCTTTGGTCTACAGTAAGCTCTGAGGATTCAGGTTCGCCTATCGGTGGGCCCCTTTTCTTTTTGACGTCCTTTCTCTCTTTTATCGGTAAGTTCCAATTCCTTTCCTTTGGAAGTGATGGCAGGCGTCGAAGGTGAAATGTACGGTGGGATCGTTAAAAAGGGCTACCCAGTACCCGCGGTGACATGTCTAGTGTCTTTCCCAGATGAACGAGTGAAAGAAGGAGGGGATTTAGAACGTTGGGTTCATTCTCCAAGATGATACTCGCTGCCACGGTCGCGACAGCGGAGGGGCACATCAAACAAACTAGCATCTCTTCTGAAATCTCTAAGAAACCCACTCTTCGACGGTCAGTGACTTCTGAACCCCTGGCCTCGGCCACTACCTCTACCCCCTCTAGCCATTTCACATGCAAATGGAACAAATTCAAGATTAGACCCGAACACTCTATGCATACAAACAAATGATTTGTTATGAAGTGTTTATGAGTGTTTACCCTAAGTGTGCTCTTCACAGACCAAATTTAGGCCTGCTTGAACGAGTTATATCCACAACAGTTAAAGATAAACTTCCAGAACTTGTGTTATTGGGCCAAGACGGGTGAATATCGATTGGAATTTCATCCAACCCCCAAACTGAACTGCCCTCTCCAGGGACATGGTGGTCCCGGAGGCAGTCACCGCGGAAACGAGCCTTTCCGACACTCCTATCCCTGTCTCAACATTCGTCGACGGGACAGGCGTAGATGGTAGACCCCTTCTCCAACGACCGTCTCCGCACCACCGGCGCCACTTGTACTAGCTCCTTCCTGAGTTTTCGTGGCACAACACCAAAATAGCTAATTTGAAACTGTAATTAAATGCTGCTAAAAAATTTAGAAACACTTTCTAGGTTTTGCAGATTTTTGAAACTGATAATCCCTAAAAAATCCACACGCACATTGAGTAAAGGATAAGGAACGGACATCATCAGGGTCGATCATGTGCAATGTTATCCAAGGCACTTAAACGGCCAAATATCAAACCCAAGACGAGTCAAGTCAACCAGTACTACCGAGGATGATGGCGCGATAAAAAATGAGAAATGCGGCCAAAAAAGGATAGAGATTGCATATCCTGTAAAGCCACTCACTGTTTTCCTGTCAAAAGACCAAGCCTGAAATGAAGCTGCAATGCGAGCGCTTGCAACATCTTATGTGACCATATCTCTATTCAAAGTTGGACACGAATCGTGAATCTGGTGCGTGAGCCAAGGTCGATCGTTCATACTGGGGCAAAGTCGCTTAGACACAGAAGCAAAGAAAATCGCCCATTCAACATAGGCGGAAGCGACCTTATGGCGTAGCCGTAGGGACAAACAGCGCCATATAAAGGCAGCAAAAAGATGAGCGCTCTTGAACTAAGAAGAACGGTCGTGCAAGGAACAAGGGAGAGCCAGGTCTAGTCCTGCGTTCCGCTCTTATAAAAGTTTCCAAGTTTTCCAAAGCATTCGTACTCACAGGAACGCCCGCACCTATGGATCTGCTCAACCACTTAAGGCGCTCGCTCCACTAAGTCACTCGCGCATGACAACCAAATACAGATCTGGACAACTGGCTACAACTAGCCGATGGCATGATTGTAATTAATAGAATGAGCGATTCGTAGCCTGCATAAACAGATTTCAAATCATTTCCCAGAGGGAGCTCACCTATAAATACACCATGTCTACCAACATAAGGGGGATCGAACCTTTGAAACCTGGAAGTTCTGCTAAATTCTATCCTCAACTACTGATTTGGCCATGGCGTCAAGTATAATCTCGTGATCAAGGAAAACAGAAGCATCCTCCTCAATCATTCATCCATCCTTCTTTTCCTCAAATTCAACCATCCCCTTGTGTAATTCCAAGATTGAAATATATAAACGAGGGTATATTGAGCGAGTGCAAAGATGTATGAAAAGAGAGAACTGATGTGTTCTGCAATCTCTATTATAAGGTTGGAAATCACCTTCACAGTGGACGTAGGCCTAGTTAACGGTTGAACCACTTTAAATCTCGCCTCTACTTTACTTTTCTTGAATTTTTCATTTTTAATTGCTGATTAAAACTGTTTCCATTTATTTCTTACCAAATTGGTGAAGTATAGTTTAGTACCTTAGGTGTTTAGACCATTTTTGGTGTAAACATTTTGGCGCCCGCCGTGGGGCCGTGTTTTGCTTCTTTCCCCATTTCAAGTTTGATGAGATTTTCTGAGAGTCACTGTGCTTGAAATCATGAGCACGCCAAGGACAATCACCGACGGAGTCAACAACCCCAACAATGGCGTCAACATCATCACGCCGTCGGACAGTGACTCCGACAAAGAGGGGTTGCTAGCAATTAAAGAAGCTGTAACCAGGAAGGAATTAGAGGAGGCAATGACAGGACTAATGAGTCAAATAACCATTGCAAGCGATGCAATGATGAAGAAGCTCAAGTCGATACTCGCCATTCAAGACGCCACCGCAAAAGCCACTTTAAGCTCCACCTGCTCCTCGCTAGCTCGAACGAATTGCGAGTCAGAAACAGAGCTCCCTGCTTCAAGCTCAAAATAGCGGGATTCCATCCAGAGAGTTGCATGTCGCACCAATCCAAACTACGAAGGGGGCAAAACACCTATGCGCGATCACTCTGACGATACAATCGCGGAGCGGGAAAACAATCCCATTATCATCGGGATGTCCTTCCCAACTAAAACCCACTCACTGAAAGGGTTAAGAAAACTGTATACCTACAAAGATTCGAACCTCCATCATTATAGTCCTATGATGGGACAAGCGACCTTGATATATTTCTATGTAAATATGACCAGTATATGAATGGGGCGTTCGCTACTGATGAAATCAAATGCTTATATTTCCCAACTTATTTAGAAGGAATGGCTTACCTATGGTTCACAAAGCCGCCACCGCAGTCCGTGGATAATTTCGTGACCTTGGCTAGGCTATTCAATGAGCATTTCAAATCCCAGGCACTCGAAACTTGGGATGCTACGGAGCTAAGTGAACTACAACAAAGACCAGGAGAGCCCATCAAATCTTTTCTCACTCGCTTTGATATGGCAGTGGCTAAACCCAAGAATCTTGAACCCGACCAAATCTTAATGGCTCTTAAGGGAGGCATACGTAAAGAAACCAAGTTGGGGCGGTGGATTAAGAAAAAGAAACCAAGTACACTCGAACGATTGCTCAACAAAGCCGAAAAATATGCAAGTATTGAAGGAAAAAACGCATAGGTAGAGAAGAATGGAAATGCGCAAAGCAACCTAGATAATCAAAAAAGGAGCAGCGAAGAAGAAGATAGTCGAGCAAAAAAGCTGCGTTTCTTCAAGAACTCCGAGTTCACTCCCCTTAACGATACCGTGGGAAATATCTTCATGGCGACTAAAAACATCAAGAGATATCCGGTTTTGAAACAAAGACAAGTCAAAAATACCGCTATGAAGTCAAGAAGATTCTGTCAGTTCCACAAACAGCCAGGGCACGATACCGATGAATGCAGGCACTTGAAGTCAGTAATCGAGGAGTTAATCCAAAAAAACCATTTGCAACAGTATGTACAAGATCATAGAAGTTGTCCCGACTCTCCGCAAACAAGGGGCAATACACCTTAAAGAGGAAAGGGCTTAAACCGATCCAAAGATGACGCTCATCAGGGGGACTAGTTACTGATATCTCAATAATGGAGCATTAAACTAGAGCTCTCATTACTTTGTTTCATTCCCCTGATTTTATCTTGTTGTTAAGATTATTTTAACTTGATTTACTATTCACTATGTTCGTATTAAGCTGTAGTTTACTTGCAAGAACTATGTGCATCAAAAATTAATTGTGTCTATCTGAATAACATACTTATTGGTCCATGCTAAAAGAAGAACAATCTCTTGGAATGTAGGCATAGTAAAAGCAATCCGCCATACGCAGCAAGACTTTGACGGAAAAATCCCAGGGCACACACTAAACGAAGCAGTTTGGGAATCGCGGACATCAAGCAAGATTAAACGGAAGGAATAGACACATCACCTCGAAAAGAACAAGCTATTCTAAGACAGACAACAAGGCTGCACCTCTCATTATGGAGTATGTTGAATGCTTAGCAGACGCCCATTCAAAGGACCGCTGCCAGACCTCATTGAAAGTACAGGAATATTATCAAATCTATCCCTCGGATAAAATTGCTAAATCTAAAGAGGTGTTCTCTCATGTACGGGACATGAACTCCTTAAAACCGGAGTTAAATTTGGTAGCAAGGTTGATGTCCACCTCCTAGGAGTCAATGCCGAAGTGGAAGCAATTCAAAAAGTCCCACGGATAAAATTGTTGAGCGCACCAAAGAAATACCTTCATAGGTGTTGGACATGGGTTCTCCAACTTGAAAGAAAAAAAAAAATCAATGAGGCGAACCAGTGTCTGTTTCCTAGGGCAAAGGCACAAAGTCGGAAAAACCGACATGTCCCGAAACGGAAAAAATTACCGATTCACGAAGGGCACCTTGTTAGGTGAAGGACACGAATTTTATCCCTTTTGAGTCAAGGCTCGACGAGATGAATTAGTGTTTGCTCTCGGGATGAAGCATAAAAATGGGGAAGTATTAAACATGTTGGAAAGACCAGCGCAAAAACAGAAATCCTAGCCGAAAGGGGGTACCCATTCTTGTTCTTTGTTGTTAACCAAGTTAAACGAAGCCAAGATTGGATCACAAAATCAGAAATCCTAGCCGAAAGAGGGCATCAGAAATCCTAGCCAAAAGGGGGTATCAGAAATCCTTGTCGTATGGGAGTGTCCAATTTAGGTCTCTATTTGATCATAATAGCCGGGTCAAATAAGATCGAAATTGGGTCGAAAATTGTAACCCAAGTCCTCTTATGGGGGCACGTACTCAAAATCAGTCTCCGAAGGGTTCTAGTCACTGAGTTAGTGAGATATGGGATTGAGTACATAAAAAAACACATTGAAATTACGAAATGCATTTAATCGAGTTTCCGAAGGATTTGGGACGCCAAATCAATGAGAAACAGGATTAAATGTACAGCAAGATACCTGAACCTTATAAAATGCGCGTCCAAAAATAAACTTTAAAAGTCTGAATTACCAGGCCGTTAAAGAATGCGAACATATGCATAATAAGAACTAAACCCCTCAAAAAAGGGGCAAAAGAAGAAATACGATGTCCTAAAATTAAAAGCAAGCTAGCATTATTGACAATGAACGACGTAGAAACGTAACCATTGCACAAATCATAAAAGTTACAAACCTAAGAGTACGAGAATAAGCGAGGCTGGATCCCGCATACACAAGCCAGACTAAAATTACCATTCAAAATCAAAACCAAAATAACAGAACAGGTAAAGCATTAGCAAGCCACAGTGTTCAGATGAGGTAAGAGATGATCATCTCCCTAGATTCAAGGGCCTCGACAAGTTTGTATCTATCTATTTCCAAGGCATGAAGTCGTTCAAGATTCTCTTTATTTGACTGTTGAAGATCTTCGACAAGAGAATGCCAGGCACCCATTTGCTCCACAATGTAATCCCTGACAGTGGTGATAAGGCCTTAAACCAAATGCGGGTGTGCTTCCAATTGACTTGACTCAACCAACATGCAATCCTTCATGGCGTCTATCTTACCTGCAATAATCCATCTGTCAAATGGATCTATGTACACACTGGAACGCGAGCCAGTCGGACATTCAGCCACAAAGTCCTCGGCAAGTTCAGGATGGCAAGGGTTGGGAACAGAAAAGGCTCCGGCACAGCTGCAGGATCCAAAGTAACGGACGAAGAAGTCGTACGACCAAGAGCAGTCTGAATATCTGAGCCAGGAAGTTCATTCAGCAAACAATGATTTTGAGTGACAGTTGCGCCCAAGATCCCCTTGCCTTGGGGCATCTTTTTGTTACCAGCTCTCCTTGTCGACCTTTTCCTGAGCCTCCCAAACATGAAAATTTCCATCCTCGGACAACCTATTTTAAAAGATATCAGTATGGACTCAAAAAACAACCATGAAAAGGGAAACAACCCAGCCAGAATTAGGCATAAGCAAAAACATCTCAACTGGAGAAACCCGGGGCATTTCACCAAACAATTTGTAAACAAATATCAAACATCAGGGTTTCAAAGAAAACCACCGGATGATTCATACTCTCCAAAGATAATTACAGAAACAATATCTACGCTACACAAAAATCTGGTCGTTGCCCAAATCTCGAATTCATACACAGCTCGGCCAGGTCGTATTGAAACATCCTAACTTGGAAACGCATGAGTACTCAAACAAAACAAAATAAAGGGAAGACTCACCCAAAAATATCATGGTACCTCGAAGCCGAAAGAAAATTGCTCAAGAAAATACAGGTGTAGCTGCAAGCACTAGGCAAGATGATAGAATAAGAAAGCCAAAACCTTTTGAAGAGAAATCAAGGCAGAGATGTCAAACACAGATTACCTGGTTAAAATCTCAAGGAAGCACAACTATGACCGAAAAATTTCTCAAAAAAGATAAAAGTGGAGTGAAGCAGGCTAAAAGTAAATAAGGAAGATTATAAAAGGCACACATCCAGAGAATTTTCGCCACGTCAGCTTAGTGCCCAAGAAGTGTCTCATCAAGTTCCAGCAGGCATCCAGAAACTCAACTATTCGCACAATGACCGAAAAGGATACATCAAGCCTCTCGCTTGCAAAAAAAGAAAATACCAACCAGCTACAATGAAGCAATATTAATCTTTTGCACGAACGACCCCTCGACAGGTCATGATAAATCAACAAAACAATGTGCGATCAAATATGTCGAAGCCAGTAATTTCTTACTAAAAGAAATCATGGACTTCGAGGGGCAAGTGTTAATCCCTAAAAAATCCACATGCACATTAAATAAAGGATATGGAACAGACATCATCAGGGTCGATCGTGCGCAATGTTTTCCAAGGCACTTAAACGGCTAAATATCAAACCCTAGACGAGTCAAGTCAACCAGTACGACCGAGGATGATGGCGCGATATCAAATGAGAAATGCGGCCCAAAAAGGATAGAGATCGCATATTCTGTAAAGCCACTCACTTTTTTCCTGTCAAAAGACCAAGCCTGAAATTAAGCTGCAATGCAATGCGAGCGCTTGCAACATCTTATGTGACCATATCTTTAATCAAAGTTGGACACGAATCGTGACTCAGGTGCGGGAGCCAAGGTCGATCGTTCATACTGGGGCAAAGCCGCTTAAACACAAAAGCAAAGCAAATCGCCTATTCAACATAGGCGGGAGCGACCTTATGGCGTAGCCGTAGGAACAAACAGCGCCATACAAAGGCAGCAAAAAGATGAGCACCCTTGAACTAAGAAGAACGGTCGCACAAGGAACAGGGGAGAGCGAGGTCCAGTTCCGCGTTCCGCTCTTATAAAAGTTTCCAAGTTTTCCAAAGCATTCGTACTCATAGGAACGCCCGCACCTATGGATCCGCTCAACCACTTAAGGCGCTCGCTCCAATAAGTCACTCGTGCTTGACAACCAAATACAGATCTGGACAGCTGGCTACAACTAGCCGATGGCATGATTGTAATTAATAGAATGAGCGATCCGTAGTCTGCATAAACAGATTTCAGATCATTTCCCAGAGGGAGCTCACCTATAAATACACCATAGCTACCAACATAAGGGGGGTCGAATCTTTGAAACCTGGAAGTTCGGCTAAATTTTATCCTCAACTACTGATTTGGCCATGGCGTCAAGTATAATCTCGTGATCAAGGAAAACAGAAGCATCCTCCTCCTCAATCATTCATCCATCCTTCTTTTCCTCAAATTTCACCGTCCCCTTGTGTAATTCCAAGATTGAAATATATAAACGAGGGTATATTGAGCGAATACAAAGATGTATGAAAAGAGAGAATTGATGTGTTCTGTAATCTCTATTAAAAGATTGGAAATCACCTTCACAGTGGACGTAGGCCTAGTTAACGGCTGAACCACTTTAAATCTCGCATCTACTTTACTTTTCTTGCATTTTTCATTTTTAATTGCTGATTAAACACGGTTCCATTTATTTCTTACCAAATTGGTGAAGTACAGTTTAGTACCTTGGTGTTTAGACTATTTTTGGTGTAAACAGAAACACTTATATTATATTTCAAATTAAAACATTGAAACACTTAGCGGGTGTTCCAGATTGATAGATTGAAACACTTGGCAAGTGTTTCAGATTGACAAACTGCAACACATAATGAATGTTTCAAGTTGATAATCAACAACATTTAATGAGAGTTTCAAACCGATAATTTGTAACACTTAATAAGTGTTTCTAGATGATAATCGACAACACTTAATAAGTATTTCAAATTGATAAGCAGCAACACTTAATAAGTGTTTCAAGATAATAACCAACAACACCTACAGGAAACACTTATTACACGTTTCAAACTAATTATTTATCATGCCACTTAAGTATTACGGATTCAAGATATGAAAATTATTTTAAAATATGCAATTGAAACATTCAGTAACATAAATAATTCAATCATTCTCCAGATTAAAAACTAAAAAAATATGAAAAGAAATTCCATATGCAAATTTATCATAAACAAATTAGTATAGAATTAAGATAAACTATATCTTCAAAGAAACAGAAAAAATACAAATATACCGCGACAAATGCAAGTTACACACCGAATATAAGGTTGAAATATAATAAAATAACAAATAAAGATAATCATACTTGCTCTACCTTCTACACACATTGATTCGTCATATTATCTTTTATATATCTGCAAAAAAATATAATCATATTCTACTATATAGCCCCCATGCAATTTTAATCAATAAACCAACTACAACAACCATGAAGGTTAATGCAAAAAAACAATTAATGCATTAAATTAAATCAAAAATCGGTTTATAAACCAAGTATGGACTTAATTTCAAAACTGAAAATGAGTACCGTACCCTGTTTCTGTTTCAAAACGGAAACCAAGTCTAGTACTTGTTTCAGTTTCAATTTTGAAATTGAATCTGCCATGTTGGACTTGGATTAAAAACTGGTCCCATATAATAAATAAAGTTCTACTTTCTTTATTAAAGACTTGTTTGTTTATTAAAGCATCTGAGTACAAATTTGAGGAAATAACATCTTTCCCAATGTGCAATCTTTAATTTAAATATATCTAACTTAAATATATCTAATTGTCATTGCAATCTGAACATATAACATTGAATAATCAAACTTTTACTAGTTTGTCAAACTCTAGACAAAGTTGCCACTCAACAATGGGTTAGACATTATTGTTGGATTTGGAAAACAAGATAGCAAACTGTCGACAAAGGAATAATGCCAAAGGATGTCAAGATAATATAAAACCAGGGAAAAGATTAAAAATCTGAAGTAAAACTCACCATAATGCGAGAATAAACAAAAAACTGGGTTATAGCAATATAGAAAACAAGGTTAGTAAATAGTCAACTATAAGCTATTTTAGCTACTAGGTGGTCATTAAACATGCTACTAATCCATTATTAACAATCGATGGTAAGTGTTAACCAGTGTGATTAATGAGCCCCAGTATCACCTAAGAATTTGCTTTAAATTTGTAGAATTTCTTTGATATTACATATGTGAATCAACCATTGAAGAGGTTTTTGTGACAAAAAGTTAATATTTTTTGTACTAAATTCAAAACTGCAGAAATGTTCATGATGCTCTTCCATCTATAATAAATCACAATCAATTTATGTGATATGTACATATACACATACCTTGGCATTTTATAGTAGCAACATTTGAATGAAGCTATACTATCAAGTGGAGAAGAGGAAGGAAAAAGTGTAGGGTTAATAAAGTGTCCTTTGCTAGCATTATTCAGGCTAGGATGAGTTTCTTCATTAACTAGTAAACAACTGTTTGTGTTTGGTGATTCAAATGGACTCTATGGCAAGTATCTTCAGTGTTGAAAGCAAGAGTAACATTGGAATGTATATTTCAACTTCTTTTCCAAATTAGAATATCAATTTCGTATCAAAACCTAAATGCATGGTAGATATGCATAGTTTTACCTTTCTAAGCAGTCCAAATTAGTATTGAGAACAATCACATCAGAGTTAAATGCACTCTTCTTACTAAAGACAAGAGCAATAGATGCACAGGTGATAGACTCAGGCTCTTATCTATAAACGACAGTTAACGACATCCATTCATGTATATAAAGACATAATAAGTGAACTAACAACTGAACAAAATGTCTAGTTATATCATCTCTGTGTAAACTAAATTTAATGAGCCAAGGAAATAGAATTCATTATTTTTTGGTAGTAATGGAAGGTTAACTACGTGGAATTATCACTGCTTGGATCATTTAACTTCGCACTGAGAACTAGGTACTTTACTACCCTTGGTTATTGTTTTATTCTTTAGACCAACTATCTCTTTTTTTGGAATCTTAAATCAAGGACGTAATTACTAAAATATTAGAATAAAGAATTTTTATTCTGTTCCAATTTCAAACAAAGATAAAATCATTGAAGTTCAACAAAATAACGATATTACAATACCCAAAAAAGGTCTTGAAGTAAATTTATAATAGCGAATTATCACCAATATTATGCATGCAGTGGCATTTGAAACAGCAACAACAATATGACTCCGACCTGAGTTGAGAGCCAGATCTGAAGAACCAAAAGCATTAGTAAGAGGAGCATCAATTGGCTGCACAAGAGAGATATGCACAGGCGTATGAGAGAAAACATGTGCATGAACTACGTGGTCAGAAGCCAAGTGTAAAACAGAAGCTTGGGCTGGCATTAAGATAGTAGTTGAAGCATTTGGGGGCTTAGGCATATGAAACGAATTGAGCACTAGTGGCCAAATGCTAACAAAAACTAAGAGAATTTGTAGGAACAAAGGATGAAATATCCAAAAGTAAATCATCAAGAAAAAGCAAGGCTGGAAGCACCAATAGAACTCGCCAAGAAAGACGAATCCTTCGCAGAAACATTCAAATGCCGTGGCTACAAGTCAGTGTCAAAAATACCCAAACCCGTATAAGTTCGAGAACAAGAATTCACATCCATATCATGACTTGAAATAGGAGAAGCATCAGGGGATACCTTGGGAACCCAAGCAGCGGCATGGGAGTAATGGGAATAGTCAAACATGTTGTTAGCCTCGCGATGAGGCAACAAATACTTATAAAAGACCAGTGCAACTTGAGTATAACCATTACAATGATGCACAATGCCCTCTTTGGGAAAATTGGAGGATTAACATGCAGTTCTTACCATTAGTACAACATTGATAAAACACTGTTTTTGGATAAAAAAATGTGAAATTTCACTGATATCAGCAGAAATATGATGTCTAACAGACAAACAATAAAATTCAAAAAAGTCAATTAGCAGAACATTAAAGTTTGTACTATCTGTTGCAGTACTAGTTACAACCAAAGCAAGCTTGAACTTGGGTACATTAACAGAAGAATATAAAGTGAAAACCATCGTTAAAGAAACTGTGTATCAGGCATTGCAAAATGATCGTACCAGTTTTTATTCACAAAAAACAAAGATGCTACATCATAAAGTTACTTAGAAAGTTCATACCTAAACTTTAGATTGATCAGTCGTGTTTAAAGCATAAAAAATAAAAAATGTAAATCAGAAAGTTCATACCTAAACTTTAAGATCGATCCGTACTGAACATTGAAGCAACCAAGAAAAAATTAGTGCAATAAGATTGACCTTGTAGGACAAACAAGGCGCACAAATTACTTCAATCAATTGAACAGTAGAGCCAAGGACTTCAAAACAATCGGAAATCTTAATTTCATATCGTAAGCGCAAAAGACTCGGCATGAACATGAATTTGGACTGAAGAGTAAAAAAGGAAGAACATGTTTTTGAATTTCTATGACAGGCTCTGCCCTAGAAAGATACATTATGGCAGCCTGCCTGCTATGACATTCTAGGTGAAGGCATTTACAACTCGGACGGCGACACCTGGGATGTGCAAAGAAAAACTACTTCCCTATAATTCATTATGTGGACCCCGTAGCAGGTCATGCAGCGCTGGGCCAATAGGTCCATTAAAGACCGCCTATGGCCCATTCGGATGCATATTGCCAGAAACATGGTGTGATGAATCTTCGGGATCTGCTGCTCAGGTTGACCTTCAACAACATTTGGGTTGACCTTCGGGAAGGATCTGGAAACCTTCTCCTTGAGCTTATGAGATAATTCATTTGAAAGGCATCTGATGCAGCAACTAAACTGGCTCTGGAATGGCTTCTTGAGCTTATCAGAAAAAGAATGTGAGGCTAGGCTTCAATTTATAAGCTATCGTCTTACTATATTATATTAAGCGCTAAGAGAGGCGAGGCGATGGAAGCCTAGCTTCGCTTAATGGCGCTTAAGCATTGCTTAAGCGCTAAATCAATTCGGAGTCCAGCTGCGCCTAACGGCACTTAAATAGCGCCTAATTAGAGCTTAAGCAATGACTAAGCAGCGCTTAAGCAATGCTTATTATTATATAAGTAATTCATCACATAATACTATACATAAATGCTGAAGTTTAGGCAAAGCGTTACTAAGCACTGGAAAAAATGTGCTTAAGCGTTGAAAAAGCGCTAGTCGCTTAATGTCTTCCGCTTTTTGAAAATTAAGCGATGTATTTGCCAAAATTGCTTAAGCGCCGCTTAAGCACGTTTTTCATAGCATAGTCGTCTTATACACAGGAAATTTCGTTACAGTTGATCACAACTAACCCATGCATAGACTTGTGGATATATAATATTACATGTTCAACTACTTGATTATTTATATTTATTGTGAATGAGATAATTTAAGTCAGTATGATTCCACTACAAAATTCATGAGTTTGTGGTCCTTAAGAAAGGAACAAATAAATGGATCTATAACATAGGAAAAGGAGGCAGTGGATGCAACCTCAATCATTTTATGGTAAAATACCATGCATAGAGGAATACTCGTACTATTAACAAAACTCGTACTATTAACAAAACTTAGTTGCTAAAGTTTTACTAAACATGGATTCGCCAATTTTCCCAGAATATTATGGTTTGAGGTAATTGAGATAATGTCCATGTATAAAAGTAAAAAATGCAACATACAACAACTCTAGAAATAGTGTAAATATAAACATGTGAATTAATAGCATTATGACAATATAAACATGTGAAGTAGTCTAATCGATGTTTGGGTGTGTTGGATTGTGTACATTTCTATTATGGTGTTGAAGGTTGATTTGTCAATTAAAGTTTCCTCACAACTAACAACATGAGTTTGTAGGAATTGTAAAGAAAAAAAAAATCTGCATTGCCAAAATTTGATCATGAAAACTTAGTGATATGAAATTAGAATCTAAAAGGTTTCAAAGACAGAATTGTACCTCTAAGATGAGACTTTGCAACCAAAGATAGTGGAAATGGTAAATCTATGTCATGTCGGCTTCTGATCTGTTCCACTTTGGTTTTTCCCCAATTAAACATGTTATCAGCTGTTATTTTCTGTAATGAGAGACTGCAATTGCAAGCAAGCCATGAAAATGGAATGATACTTGTGAATAAAAATATTAATAATTTGACCTTATGGGTCCTTACCATTTGCTTATTGTTTGGCTATTCACGTGAGCGTGTTTCCTATCTCACTCATAACAAATTTAGGACCCAGAAATTATTATTTATATGATGTAGTGTCTTTGTGTATTGTTAAAGAACTCTTGCTTCCAATATCTCATCTCCATATGCACACATAAAACTTCCACAAACCATAACAAAATCATGTGAACCAATAATCTTATCTCTACTTCAAACAATTGTTCCACATATCACTTAAAACGATACCTCAACTAAATATCTCATCTGAAAATCAGGAATCCATTTTACCCAATGAAGAACATATCACTTCTCTTTATTCATCCAATCAGAAAGTTCCAATGACAATGCAACAGCCTCTCCAAGACTAAATGAACAATAAAACCTCAAAGAAAAGACAAAAAAGAAAAAGAAGAATATAAAAAATAAGCATCAAGATTAATCTGACTCAAATAAAAAAAAAATACCCTTTCTATATACCCAGTGAAGAACGTGCACACAAATCATGAGCATAACGTATAACCCATATCTCAGTATAAAAGAATATGCACATAAACAATGGTAATCCATATTGCTACAAACCAACGAAGATATGTTGCTCACTCATAGGAAGAAGAACATAAATCCATATCTCTATCAAATTAACATCGCAAATCACAAGTAAATTTCCATCAAGCTACCTACTCCACCTTGTAATTTCATCTTTTTTTCAATTTGTTTTCTAAATGCATATGGTAACTTCATCTTAAACAACTGACTACTATCATCTACTCCACTAGAGGGTTTTTTAAACTTCCTAACATTTTAACATAACTTATTCCTTCTCTTGAGCTTGACTTTTAGCTGATACTTCCCAACTCCATCCCACTTCAGGAATTTGACTTAATCTCACCAACTTTTTTCTTACCTAGCTCTTACCATGCTTAGTAGCAACTGACAAGCAAATATGTTTTAAACTTTTTTTCAGTAATTTATGCTTGGAAAGGCTCAAGGTCTCACACTTCCCCCTAACATATGCTCTTTAGCCATTGTTGGTTGTATTGTCTAACTGAGCACTTGGGGTTACTGGCATGTAACTGCTCTTCATTCAAGACCCTGTGGCGCTTGTTACATTAAATTACTGCCAGATCCACTTTACAATCAATGTTTGAACTCTCACCTGACCTTAAGGAAATGACTCCCTAAAACCCCTGTTTTGACTTCTCAATGTTTATATGAGCAGCTGGTAAGGGTACAACTCTATCACTACGTTAGCTTTAGTTAATCATAAAAAATTACCTATGACATATAGTAAGAAATTAAACATAAATATCACAGTGTGTGTGTATATATATATATATATATATATATATATATATATATATATATATATAGGGCCGGAGAAAAGCAAGTAAATTACCTTTAATCAACCATAAGAAATTCATAGACTCTTCATATACCGATCTCGTGATGTAGGAACTCCAAATCCAGCCTCCAGTTCCTGTGGTCCTTTTTATTTATTTATTTTTTTTTTTTTTTTTTTTTTTTTTGTGAATTCGGTTATGTCTTGCCTAGCAGTTAGCACACCTAGAAAAACACAATGCAGGAGTAAGAGAAAGAAGGTATTTAGGCATATTTACAGAAGGAGGGAATGTAAGAAGCATCATACCTCTGACAACTTTGGAGAAAGCATAACCAATACACAGAGAAACAATAACTTATAACAACTATTCAGGTAAATCAAACATTAAAAACAATCGATAGCAACAAACTGGGACTTAAATCAAAATAGCTAACGTGAGCAAAAAGTAATCGATAAATCAAATCAAATCAAATCGTTTTCGTCGAGTCTACAAAAGAAACCATCTTAGATTAGAGCTTGATATTGCGAAGGAGCTCTTATGAGATTAGTGTTAGCCTACTTTGTGAACTAGGCAACACAAAGTCAAGAAACTAACCATCGAAGAGTATTTCAAGTTATAAGACTCCGGTTCGGATCGGAAGGAAACACCACAATACAGATTGATAGCAGCATATCGGTTCGGATCGGGTAGAATTCTCTGTTCGGATCGGATATCTCTTACTGGATAAATTGGCAAAGCATCTCTGTTCGGATCGGAAGGCCAATAAATCTCAAGTGGATCGGAAAGCCATCTGCTTGCCACGACGCTGGAGCGGAGCGGAGTATGATTAGAGAAGGAGAGACGTCCAAGCTACTCCGGTTCGGATCGGGTATTCCGATCCGAGCCCCCAACCTGCACGCCTCCGACCCGCACCCATGATCCAGGAAAGTCTCCTATGAAATCGCCTGGAGAACCGGACCGGATATGACTAATTCCTACCCCTAACGTCCGTCTCTTTGATGTGTTGTCAGCTTGATAGTCCATCCGAACCCGAAGAGAGTGCGATGGATGACACGTGTTCCGACCCGGATTGAATCTCAGGCAAATTCACACCTATAAATACCCCATCTAGAGGCAAAGAGAAGGATCTTTTTCAGCACTTTTGGGAATCCAAGTACCTCCATCATTCGAATTCCTTTACTCCCGGAAAATCCAAATCATCTTTCATTTCTTGTTTTAATCATTTGAGTGAACAAAAGTGAGTTGTGAGTGAATCTTACATTGCCTTTGTAACTGAATTACTGAATATAGTGAGAATTAAGTGGACGTAGGCATTTCTTCGCCGAACCACTATAAATCTTGTGTGTTCATTTTTATTTCTGTTTATTTTATCTTGTTTCTAATCAATTTGGGTGTTAGAACCACATTTGGGTCTAACATTTTGGTGCTTTCACTGAGAATCCTCATCTAAATTCTTTACTTTCCGGGATCTCTTTCTACTTTTTGGACCGTTGAGTTCAAAGAAGTGAATCCTTAAGTTTCTCCACTTTCTTACATTCGTTGAGGTAATTGTCAAAGACTCATGGCCAGAGGAAAAGGCAAGGAAGTCCAGTCTGTTCAAGGAAATGGAGCTGGTGAAGATCAGCAACATGCTGTTGTAACAAGGTCTAGGGGGCAGAGTTCAGCAGCAGGGAGAATCAATGCAGGAAATCCGAACCGACAGCAAGGGGAAAGCTCCGATCCGATCCGGGTTGGAGACTCTGAAGCAGTGCATTCCCCCAGTCTGAACCGACCCGACTTGCTCGCTGCACACCGATCCGACCAGGCACCCCAGCTCCGATCCGACCCGACTTCCTACCTCCAATCCGACCCGATGCTTGGTGAAGCTGGAACATCTACTCGAGTCCCCGCGAATGCTCCAATTCCAGCTGCCAGGGTTGGAGACCAGGTCAATCCATCTGCTCCCATCACTCAAGGAGATTTCTCGCGCTTGCTTGATATGCTTGAGAGCACGAGGGAAGCTATGAGAGTTCATGAGCGCACCAATCTCATGATGCAGGAAAATATGAGGCTCATGAGTCGGGAAATCAATGAGCTCCGCCGGCAGAGAACTCCGTCACCGGTTCGTCATACACCCGTAGATCAATCTTCATCTTCCGAGGAAGAGAGGCCCCGTGAACGAAGGCCACTCGAACGACCTCAGAACGTGGAGCAGCTAACGTTTGGATCTTTGGGATCTCGCGAGGATATCGCACGAGCATTAGGAAACGATAGCCCCACTCGGGGGCAAAGACTCCAGTCCCCTCTTCCCGAGATCGACCGGGAACGCAGGGAAAGGAATCGAGCAGAGGCAGCTCGAAGAAGAAGGGCATCTCCTGAGCAAGAGCCCCGGAGGAACTCGGACACTAGGGCCAGGGAACCTGAGCAGCCCCTAACTAGTGCCGATGTGCAGGCGATGGTTCGTCGAATTATGTCCGAAAGCCGGAATTATACAAATGAAGACTATGGCATTGAGCGAAGCCATACTCCGTTCACCGACGACATCCTAGACTTCCAGTTCCCCCGACGCTTTAACTTGCCACAGATGGATAAATATAACGGAAGGACTGACCCAGGACAGCACTTGATGCGGTATTCGTGGCTTATGAATGCCGCTGCTGCCCCTGATGAAGTAAAGTGCAAAGCGTTCCCAATCTACCTAGAAGATGTGGCTTTATTTTGGTTTACCCGACTTCCTCCTCGTTCAATTTCTAATTACAAAGAACTAAGCGAGCGTTTCATGAACCAGTTCCGATTACATGCTCGAAAGTCCAAGAGTGTTATTGAATTGTCGAGGATCAAACAGGCACCGGGAGAGTCTTTAAGGGCGTATTTAGATCGTTTTAACCAAGCTGTAACTGAGGTCAGTGACCCGCATGAGCCTACTATTCTGATGGCATTGAAGGAAGGAGTCGATCCTGAGTCTGAGTTTGGAGACTACCTTTCTGGGAAGACACCCCCCACAAGGGCGATATTCTACGAAAAAGCCGATATTTATCTAAGACGAGAGGAGGCCCGGGCAAACCGGAAGAGAAAGTCTGAGACAGCTTCAAAGGAGAATGTGCAGAGTAATATTGCCGTGAAGCAGTCTGGGGAAAGTTCTGGCAAGGTTGAAGTAAATGTAGGAAACAAGGGTGGAAACAGCAATACTGGAAACGGGGGAAACAACAACAACCGTAATTCGAACGGTAACAGGAGAAACAGAAATAGGGGAAGCGACCCTAACAAAAGGCCCCGATTCCAGAACTACGAGAACTATACACCATTGAATGACACCCTGGAAAACATTTACCTGGACACGTATAATGTGTTGCAGTACAAAAGACCGCCACCTCGTGATTCGACCGAGAAAGAAATGGCGACAGGGAAATTTTGCTTGTTTCACGGAACACATGGACATTCGACCAATGAGTGTCGACATTTGAGGGATGTAATTGAAAAGCTGCTGCGTGAAGGAAAGTTGGATGAGTACAAGGTTGCCCCGAGGGACAGGGGGCAAGGAGAGCAGGCTCCAAAGCAAATCCTACCTGCTCCTAAGCCTACCGCGCAGCAGAAAGGTAAAGGGATCGTCATCAACTCCATAATAGGCGGACCTCACCCGGCAATCCGAAGCTTTAGGTCAATGGACCAATATGTGAATGCTGCCAAGCATCTAGATGTGAATGAAGGTGACGATTTGGAAGATGTCACCCCCATAAAACAACAAAAAACCATGTTCGATGACGTGGTGTTTCGCAGCCGAGACAACACGGGAATACAATCTCCCACCAATGATCCGTTGGTTATTACTACCACTATTGGGCCGGCTTTGGTCCATAAGGTATTAGTAGACAACGGAAGTTCCGTTAATATTTTGTTCAAGAAGTCATTTGATCAGATGAAGCTTGAGCCCGAAGATCTGAAACCTTGTGAAGGATGGATTAGAGGTTTCAACGGAGCGACGACAGCTCCCATGGGATATATAGAGTTGCCTGTGACCCTAGGGCAAGGAGAACGTAGAAGAGTGCGAATGCTTCAGTTTGTAGTACTGGACGTAGATTCGCCATATAACGCATTTTTAGGGAGGCCTGCCCTCGCTGAGTTTAGAATTTGTATCGCCCCTTGGTGCTTGTTACTAAAGTTCCCAACCGAAGCCGGGACTGGAGTAATAAGAGGGGATCAGGTTTCTGGACGGGCCTGCTATGTGGCCGAACTGAAGGTGTTGATGAAAGGAGTTAATGCTGAGAGTAAGGATGCCTCATCTCCCTCAAAGGGGGACTCGGCATAGCAATTAGAGAGATTGAACCCAAGGGAGTTGCCCAAAGGAACGCCTGAAGACCTGGATCCTAGAAAAGACGAGGAACCAGAGGCTAGGAATGCAACTCCTAATGAAGCGACAGTGGAAATGCCTGTTGATAAAGCTGATCCGACGAAAGTTTTGAAGATTGGTTCCCAATTGGATCCACGTCGTGCTGAAGAACTGACGGACTTCTTGAAGGCAAACTTAGATGTGTTCGCCTGGACCCATGCTGACATGTGTGGGATATCGCCTTCCATTATCAGTCACAAACTGAATGTAAATCCGAAGCATCCGCCTGTGAAGCAAAAGAGACGCATGCTGGGCCCAGAGAGGTCGGCTGCTCTCAAAGAGGAAGTAGAGAAATTGAAGCAAAATGGATTTATTCGAGATTCGACTTATCCCGACTGGATATCGAATCCTGTCTTGGTAAAGAAGCCAAACGGAAAGTGGCGAACTTGTATTGACTTTTCAGATTTAAATAAGGCTTGCCCAAAAGATAGTTTCCCACTTCCCAGGATTGACCAGCTTGTAGACTCGACAGCAGGTCATGAACTTCTCTCTTTCATGGATGCATACTCTGGATACAATCAAATTCCTATGCATGTGCCAGACCAAGAGCATACAAGTTTCATTACGAATTTGGGATTATATTGTTATGTTGTGATGCCGTTCGGATTAAAAAACGCTGGAGCTACTTATCAGCGGTTGGTAAATAGAATGTTTTATGATCAGATAGGAAAAACTATGGAAGTTTATGTGGATGATATGCTTGTTAAATCAAAGCAGTCCTCCAGTCATACGCAAGACTTAGCAGAAATGTTTGGTATCTTGCGAAAATACCGTATGAAATTGAATCCTTTAAAATGTTCATTTGGAGTGGCATCGGGAAAGTTCCTTGGCTTCATTGTGAGTTCCCGAGGAATTGAGATCAACCCTAGCCAGATAGCGGCAATTAGAAATATCAAAGAACCAAGGAAAATTAAAGACGTCCAAAGTCTGGCAGGGAAGGTAGCGGCGCTAAGTAGATTCATCTCCAAAGCCACCGATAAATGTGTTCCATTTTTTGATTTGATAAAAAGGGGAAAGAAGAACTTCCAGTGGACTCCCGATTGTGTCGAGGCTTTTCAAAATCTGTTAGAGCTGTTAGAAAAACCGCCAATCTTATCAAAGCCCGTAGACCACGAAGAACTATTTGTTTATCTAGCAGTCTCGGCTCACGCTGTCAGCACAGTTCTGGTTCGAGAAGAAGACAAAGTACAAAGGCCAGTATACTATGTGAGTAAGAAATTAGCAGCGGCAGAGCGCAACTACCCAAAGATCGAGAAGCTTGCTTACAGCCTCCTGATTGCATCCCGAAAGCTTCGTCACTACTTCCAAGCCCATCCAATAACCATATACACCGATCAGCCGTTAAGACAAGTGTTGCAGAGACCCGAAGCGTCGGGAAGGTTGATTAAATGGAACATAGAACTAAGCCAGTTTGATTTGAATTTTCAACCACGAAAGTCAATCAGGGGGCAAGCTCTAGCAGACTTTATTGCGGAGTTCACCATTCCAGAGGAAGAAATAATCAATGACCGAGTGGTTAAATCCGAGGATAAGCTAAAGATGAATCCGTGGGAATTATATACAGATGGAGCTAAAAATGACCGAAGATCCGGAGCTGGAATTGTCTTAGTCACTCCTGAAGGACGGTCGATATATTACGCCCTGCGATTAGAATTTTCGGCAACAAACAATGACTCTGAGTATGAAGCCCTGATTGCCGGGCTGAAACTCGCTAAAGACCTTGGAGTAAAAGTGATGGACATATTTTGTGACTCTAAGATTGTTGTTTGTCAAGTGCGAGAGGAGTTCGCGGCTCGAGGACCTCGACTTGTCGCTTACCTCAAGAAAGTGAAAGAGCTATTAAGTAGCTTAGAGCGGTACAACATAACACATATTCCCAGAGAAGAAAACCAGAAAGCGGATAGACTAGCAAAATTGGCTAGTTCTGACAATCCAGAAGAGACTGAGGTAATTCCAATTGAAACGTTGGAGTCGCCAAGCTTTGAGTCAATGGAAATGGAATTCGTTCTTGAAGCGGAACCAGAGAAGGAGTCATGGATGACTCCAATCAAGAATTTTCTTAAGAATGGGACACTCCCATTAAAGAAGAGTGAAAAGAGAGCTGTAGTGCGCAAAGCTACCAGATATGTTATACAAGACGATACCCTCTATAGACAGGGATTTTCTATGCCCCTGTTATGATGTATCGCACACGACGACATCAAGCGTGTACTGAGAGAAGTGCACGAAGGTGAGTGTGGAGATCATACAGGAGGTCAAACTTTAGCAAAGAAAATATTGCGGTATGGATACTTCTGGCCTACGATTAACAAAGATGCAGCTGATTATTCACGACGCTGCGATAAGTGCCAGAGATTCGCCAAAATCCCCAGGGCACCGTCAACTCAGCTTAAATCGATGGTGAGTCCTTGGCCATTTGCCACATGGGGAATCGATATCGTTGGAGTTTTACCGATTGCTAAAGGGGGAGCTAAGTATGCCATAGTAGCCGTGGATTATTTCACAAAGTGGGTGGAAGCTGAACCCTTGACTAAGATCACCACAAGAAAGGTGATAAGTTTTGTGGTCCGAAATATTATATGCCGATTCGGGATCCCAAGGACGATTATTACCGACAACGGGACCCAATTTGATAGCACTGAATTCAGAAACTTTTGCCAGAAATATAAGATAGACAAACGTTATACTGCAGTTGCCTATCCACAATCTAATGGGCAAGTAGAGGCAATAAACAAGGTAATAAAATCCATCCTCAAGAAGCGATTAGAGCGTGCAAAGGCAAAATGGGTTGATGAATTGCCCCTAGCTTTGTGGGCATATCGAACAACGTTTAAAACGGCTACCGGTCATACCCCTTTCTCTCTCTCCTTTGGCTCAGAAGCAGTAATTCCAGTTGAACTGGAAGTTCCTTCCCACAGGGTTACGTATTATGACCCGATGACGAATCAGGCACTTTTACTTGAGTCTCTTGATGAAGTCGAAGAGAAGAGGGACGAAGCAGACTTGCGTGCAGCAAGACATCGGCGTCAGATGGCGCGCTATTATGACAAAAAAGTTCGCCTCAGAACTTTTGAACCCGGAGATTTGGTGCTAAAGAGAGTTTTTCCATCTCTTCCTCACCTTGGCCCAAAATGGGAAGGACCCTTTGTCATCCAACGGAAACTTGATAAAGGAACATTCAAGTTAACGACCGTAGATGGCGAAGAAGTCCCTCGAGCATGGAATGCTCAACACTTAATGCGATATTTGGATTAGAAATGCTATACTTTTTGCTGTTCTTCCTGTAAACTCTGTAATAAGGCACGACATGCCTTTGGAAAATATGACGATATGAATAAAGGACTATAAAGTGGATGTAGGCTATGACTTAGCTGAACCACTATAAAAATATTGTGTGTTATTTACTTTTATGCATTTACATTCATTAGTCGTTCTGTTGTGATTATAAAATACAGGACAACTGAGAGCCTAAAGAGGGTTGAAAACAGTCTAGACATAAAAAGAAGCACAATGATTATTTGTGCGATAAGACATGAAAGAATGAGAAAACGACATTCTAACTCTAACTCTCCAGAGAAAGAGAGAGAGTATAAAAGCGTCTCCGACTGAGCGCTGAAAAAGAAATTCTACTCTGAACTCTAACTCTCCAGAGAAAGAGAGAGAGTATAAAAGCGTCTCCGACTGAGCGCTGAGAAAGGTTCAACTCCAAACTCTAACTTTCCAGAGAGAAAGAGAGTATAAAGGCGTCTCCGACCGAGCGCCGAGAAAGAAATCTTTTCCCGTTGAACGACCGGGGAATAGACAAATGACTGAACTCGAACTCTAACTCTCAAGAGAATGAGAGAGAGCATAAAAGAAATGCCAGGAAAAACAACAGGCATTGATGACACAGGAAATGCCATCCCGTTAGAGAATCGGGAGTATTCAGATTGCATGGTTAAGCACTGAATAACTTATGGAGATTGACTGGGGATACCTATACATACACATATCTCCCCTCTCCACAACTTTGTTTCATAACTATAGATATGCATTTTTACATAAGTGCAGAACTGCTAACAAATAAACATTGCAAAAAGTGAATTATCTTTATTTACAAATGAATGAATTTGTACAGGGAAATAACTAAAAAAGAAAGTGCAGGAGCTGCTGTTGTGGCAGCACTTATTGATTTACAAAGATGCTAAAAGGACACGGAGAACCCACTATTTGGGTTTGGGATGAGCCTTCGATTTCTTGGCAGCTTTTTCCGCATCTTTTGCTTCCTTCTCGGCTTCAGTCAAGATCCGCTTTGATTTCTTTTTCCCCGAAGATGTAGTACTGGAGCCAGCAGACTTTTTCCCGGAGGGCGGGGCACTGGAATCAAAAGAAGATTTTTTAGCAAGTTCTTCGGTAATAGATCTAGTGGAGAGCTTAACAACTAACCTTGAACCTGCATCCACAACTGCGAGGGGCTTGAGGACCTCAGGGTCTAATTCTTCAGCCTTTAATTGCAAGCGCTTGTCTTGATCAGCCTTCATGGCAGCTAAGGTAACGTCATCAGCGCTTTTCGATTCCCCGGTTATTACAATCTCCGGTTCCTCGTCATGCCCCTCGTCTCCTCCGTCGTCTTTTAAAGCTGCAATCATTTCTTCATCATGGGGAGTAGTGACCTTGGTTGGCTCATTTCTTTCCCCCAGGTCTGTTGAAGCAGCCTTGTCTTCCCCTTCTTTGACCCTATCAGCGGGTTGTGTCCCAGCGGTAGCTCCTTGAGCTACATCTATCTTCGCGGATGATTCAACGCCTACAAAATGAGAAACATCGGTTATCAACTCAGGCAAGAGCAAAGGATTTCTCATCGAACATTCAGTCATGTAGCCAAAGGTAGTAGTAGCCTTGACAAATTGAGGAGAAAAGATAGGGATACCTTCTGAAGACTTTTCAGCGGGGGTGACTACTACCTCTGGAGTTATTTCAGGAATGGGAGATAGTAAAGTTGATCAGGGAATTCCCGGGTTTTCGGGATCATACCCTTCCACTTCAGGAGTTACAGGAGCAGAAGAAGAGGAACCAGCTTCAGGAATGGTTTTCTGTTTAGACTTCCGCCTCTCTTCTTCCATGGCCTCAGCAATTAGGCGGCGCCCTTCAGCTAGGCGCTCCGGTTCGTCGTCTCTCAGATATTTCTCCATCAGCTTATCTTCATCGAGGGAATCAACCTTAAGCTCTTCTTTTTCCCACTCGACGATTTGATTCCACACATGAACCAAAGTGGATGGATAGTCCTCGATCCAGGAAATGTTTCGACGACGAATAATGTGCGCGAAGAATTCGATCATTAGCTCGCCGAAACCCTGAATATCGGCCTCCGCCTCTGATAATTGTTTGCGGGTTTCTTCCGCAGACTTAATAGCGCATTCCACATTGCCTTCAGCCAGAGCAGCCCTGTTTTCCGCCTCTAACAATTTTGAGGCCAAGTCAGTGTTTTTCTTTTCTAACTCAGCACTCCTTTTCGCTAACTCGGCGTTTTTCTGCTCAAGCTCAGCATAAGCGAGACGTGTCTTAGCAGCCTCTGATTTGGCTTCGTCAGCTTGCTTCTTCAACTCAGAACGCTCCTGAGTGTGGGATTCTAGCAAATCATGATAGCGCTTTTGCATGTCCTCAAACTGTTGTTTGAAGTTAGAAGCGTTCTTCTGAGCGATAGCTAGTTGAGCTTGAGTATCTTCTAAATTTTTTCCTAAGGTTTTTAAGGCCTTAGCATCTTCCTCTGCAGTTTTGTGCGTTGAGTCAGCATTTGTCATTAGCGTGCGGATGATTCTAGAAAGAGTGCGGGAATACTTGAACATTTCGGTATATTGTTTTTCCACCAAATCAATCTTTGCTCTGGCCTCCTCTGCCCAATTAGAAGAAATAGGTTCGAGGGAAGGTAGAAAGGTCAGAGTCTCGAAGTAATGCTCGGGAAATTGCTCCTTTAAATATGCCAGCCTTACGGCGGTTCCCGCATCTGGTGGAGGTGGGGCGAGGATTGTTAGTTCAGTATCCCTTCCTGAAGAAGATTCCGTAGAACCCTTGTCTGTCCGAGGTCGCTTAGTAGCAGGGACTTTTTGCTTACTTCTAGACCCAGTTTCCTTTGGAGGTGTTTTCTCTCTACTCCGCTTTTCATGGGAGGAAGTGGAATCCCTAGATTGTGGTCTATCCTCCTCCCTACGACCCTGATAGCTTTTGTATTTTTCTTGTTCTGGTCGAACTGGTGAGCGAGAGCGTGAGGATCGAGATCGATAGGGATCATAGGGTCTTCTTTCCTCCCTGCCGCGGTCATCCCGGCGATTATACTCAGCATCCTGAGGAGGATTGGACATGCTGCGGCGAAGCTTTCTTATATCGTAAGAGGAGCGAGACATTGTACCTGCACGATAAATTAAACAAAGTTTAGAATCGACGGATCCATGGAAAAAGAAGTGAAATGAATGCTAGTGCTACGGTGCAAAGTGCATCCTATGTGGTGTGTGTGTCCCCCCAACCAACCCGAGTCTGAAGCTAGACTGGTGCGGGCAGGCTTTTTGGCCTTAGCAGGAGTAGTCTCTTCAGAAGAAGTGAAGACTAAAGGGTCCTTTCGGAAATCTTCTGAAGTATATATAGTCTCGGGTAAGGGAAGATCCCCCAAACCCTGAAATATGTGCTCGTCGGTGCTAGGAACATCCCCTTCGGAAGCGTGAAGTGGCGACCCTTGGGGAGATTTTGATTTGTCTACCGAGGTAGTTTCCTCGGGGGCAACATACCCTTCACGATGTTTTTTGGCCAGATTAGCCAGTTCATCATCTTGAGTGGAAGAGGGAGAAGGTGAAGTTTGAAGAGAAGCTGCAGGAATTCCCGAGCCTTCTCCTATTTTTGGAACTGTTTCCACTGGAGGAATATATGCATAGGGAACCGTCCCATGACCGATGCTGCGGAAAACGGATAGCAGCCCGTGAAAATGAAGGTACTCGTCTTTAAGGACCTCGTCAATAGTAAGGAATTTTTGGTCGCCATTGAGGAGACGGTGCATTCGATCAAAGAACGCTGGGTCTGATACCTGTTTGGGATTGTCGACTGCAAATAAAAAGGAAAACAGGTCAGGGTGATGATTCAAGTGTATAGAATCCAGGGTCAGAAAATCAGTGCTTTACTTGATTTTGTCCATCTTCTGGCGCATCCAGACTGTTGCTTTATATAGAACCACTCCAGTCTGGAATCTCCAGCCTTGCTGCTAAACGGCGTAGAGATTATCTTCCTCTTTGGGACCGACTCAAAGTAACAGAAAGAAGGGGTTTCTCTAGTCCGATGTTTGAAATTATAGAAGAAATGAACATCGTCAAACGTAAGCTCCACGCCTAGAATTTCACGATATGCTATGAATAAGGTATGCAGATAGGCATATGAATTGGGATGCAGCTGCATGGGGGCAATCCGCATTTGTCTTAAGAAGTCGACGATGAAAGGCGAGAATGGAGGAATGGCGCCAACCATGCACATCAGACGAGTGACCGTCATATATCCTTCTGGAGGGTTATGGGGACGGTCAGAACGTGAGGGCACTAAAGTGTCTCTCTTCATTATTCCATACTTCAAGCAAATTCTCACGAGTCGGTCATTGTCAATTGTTGATTCTACGGAATCTGGAGGTGATTCCAATATAATGGCTGAGTCAAATTCATCGGGTGCTCGGTTGTCACCAATCCCTCCTTCCTCCTCAAAGCCTAGGGAAACTTCATTTTCTGAAGACATTTCATCGCTTTCCCGATGACCAACTCCGTAATCCGGACCCTCGCTGTCCCATTCTGGGTCAGATGAAGAAGATATATCCTCGAGAGTGGTTTTGTTGGAAGTTTCTGGAGCTTCTTTCCTCTCAGCTAAACAAGAAGAGCGTCTGGGCCTCATTGTCATGGAACTATTGAAGAAGCAATAGCACGGATTAGAGTGAATTATCCCGTGTCCCCTTTTTTGTGTATGTGTGTGAACTAAAGTGTATGCAACAAATGTGGGAAATACAAAATAGAAGTACAGCAATGCAAGACGAAGCTTTAAAGAGAAAATAATAGTCAGATTTGTCCTTGATTCTCGTCTATGTTCGCAAGGCACTATCCTAACTGTTCGCGAAGCATATTCATCTAGAGTAAGCGTTAGTTGAATTAATTGGGTAGTCTTTATGTGCCAAGTTTGATATGTTCGGATCGGTTCGGATATGCGTGTGATGGCTGGCTCAATACAAACACAGATAGTAATCGGTTCGGATGCGTCATTAGAGCAGGGCCAGTTCAAGACAAGGGAAGCAATGGGTTCGGAGGCAGGACTGATCTGATCGGATCGGATGGCCCGATCCGAACCGAACTAGCACCACTCAACCGATCCATTTACTTCGACCTTCACTTCCCCGACCCGAACCGACGTTTTCTGTCCTCCCTGTCTTTCTAAAGTTTGTAACCCGGACCGACCCCTTATCCTACTTCTTCCTTTCTGTTCCTCCGTCTTCTACCCGAACCGACTTCAATTGGTTACCACGCTCCTCGTCTTCTTCCTCTTTTCCCCCTTTTTTTCACAAACAGGTCCATATTATCACCTAAGTTATCGTCAAGGGCGGAAATTGGCCCTCTCCAGCTTCGCAACGCCTCGAAGCGACGGCGCGTCCACCAGTAACGATGTGGAATTCAAGCGAAGTTTGTGGCTAAACCATCTCAATCCAACACAAATCGAAATCAAGAGCAATTACTATGAAGCTATTCGAGATTAAAGGGCTACCTACGTGTTCGAGTTAAGAAATCTACGAGGGATAGTTCGGAATATTTGAGTTTATGAAGTTTTCAATGCTTAGGTCCGAGCGGCAATAGAAACGAAGAAGGAAGAAATGAAGACGGTGATGGGTTTATATAAAGAATGGAGTTGACTCCTCGTCTCCCTATTTTGTCTCGCCCGATCGGACCGGAGTGGAAGCCCAGTAGCACAACTCTCTCCGAAGGCCCAATGTTTAAGAAATAAATCCACGAATACGCTTCGGATCGGAATCCGAACCGAGTGGAAACTTCACACGTTGATTTAGCATCCGACTCGAATTGAAGAGAAGGAGAGTAAAAGAGGAGCATACCTGCAAGAAGCATTACATGGCGAGATAAGTTCCCGAATCTGCTCAGAAATGAAGAAAATGTGTTCGGGTCGGACGCCGAACCGAACAGAAATCCGTGCATTACTCTTGACAATTCTGGTTAAACGACATCAAAGCACGCTTTGTACAACGAAAGCATCCTTTGAGGGGGCAAAATGTTAGCCTACTTTGTGAACTAGGCAACACAAAGTCAAGAAACTAACCATCGAAGAGTATTTCAAGTTATAAGACTCCGGTTCGGATCGGAAGGAAACACCACAATACAGATTGATAGCAGCATATCGGTTCAGATCGGGTAGAATTCTCTGTTCGGATCGGATATCTCTTACTGGATAAATTGGCAAAGCATCTCTGTTCGGATCGGAAGGCCAATAAATCTCAAGTGGATCGGAAAGCCATCTGCTTGCCACGACGCTGGAGCGGAGTATGATTAGAGAAGGAGAGACGTCCAAGCTACTCCGGTTCGGATCGGGTATTCCGATCCGAGCCCCCAACCTGCACGCCTCCGACCCGCACCCATGATCCAGGAAAGTCTCCTATGAAATCGCCTGGAGAACCGGACCGGATATGACTAATTCCTACCCCTAACGTCCGTCTCTTTGATGTGTTGTCAGCTTGATAGTCCATCCGAACCCGAAGAGAGTGCGATGGATGACACGTGTTCCGACCCGGATTGAATCTCAGGCAAATTCACACCTATAAATACCCCATCTAGAGGCAAAGAGAAGGATCTTTTTCAGCACTTTTGGGAATCCAAGTACCTCCATCATTCGAATTCCTTTACTCCCGGAAAATCCAAATCATCTTTCATTTCTTGTTTTAATCATTTGAGTGAACAAAAGTGAGTTGTGAGTGAATCTTACATTGCCTTTGTAACTGAATTACTGAATATAGTGAGAATTAAGTGGACGTAGGCATTTCTTCGCCGAACCACTATAAATCTTGTGTGTTCATTTTTATTTCTGTTTATTTTATCTTGTTTCTAATCAATTTGGGTGTTAGAACCACATTTGGGTCTAACAATTAGTCGGATCTGAAAATTAGTTGAATTCGGATGGAAGAAAGCTAGGGAGGAAAGAGGGAACAAAGTAAAAGAGTATTTTACGGTCGAAAATTAGAGCTGGGAATGACTGAGCTTGTTTCTTTCATTTGGCTGCGAAGGGAAAATAGTTTGTAGCTTATATTTTGACCGAAAAATAAATCATTTTGAAATTAAGAAAAAGGAGAAACGCTTTGACACGTACAACAACACTAATTACCTGTGTCATGGCTGGACACGTCAACAATACATTTCAACCTAATAGATGTCGTGCATTCCAAATTTTCCAATTTGGTGTAGCGTGGCTTTTTGTCGCTTAGTCACGACAGGAGGCAATTTTCCTTTGCAGCTCCGAGAACTCCCTTCTCCCTCGGTCTCCACCGTTCCCTTCCTAGTAGTAGCTACCCGGAGTTTTTCCGAGAGTAAGATTATCCGGCAAAGATCCTCCTCATCCAAAAAATTCTCTGTAGAGCGAACTTCCTTTGGGATAGCTCTCAACTGTGCAACACTCCCCTAGTATGCAGTACTCTTCAGTGCCAAAGAGATTCCTGTTGTAGAAATTCAAGATTAACACAAAGCATGAGACTGAGCAAACTTCAAATTAAAAGCAACCAGAGATACTTCCTTCCAACCAGCGTCTCACAAATTCCGGGGGACAGCAGATGAAGAACCACTCATGCTTAAACATAGCGAGTGTGCAACACGACCTTTGATGATTGTTAACTCTTCGCTTAATCTAGAACAAGAGCCGGATGTCCTCTCCAATGGGCTCCGTGTGCACGTATTCTCTAAACAAACAGCAGGTGCCAAGGAGGAAGGAATATCCGTTGGATGTTGGATGAAGCAGCGTAGGTGCTAAGCGGAAATAACACAGCATGTCTCGATGAAGTCACAAGATGGGGGCACGTACTCAGAAATGCACACTGTTACAGGCAGTGTACCCCTCTGGCAGAGCATGCACCCTATCTGAAACGACCCGAACTTCCCCGGTAAGGAAAGCCCGGATTGCTTCGAGGACAAGACATATCGGAACGCAGACAGAAGAACATTTCATGGTTAATTACAACAATTACATCAGTATACAAGAATATACAGAGTATGAATAAATATTATAAATCAGAGATATAAACTATATTTAAATACATCGCAGCGGAAAATAATACAAAACACAACTGAAAGAGATATACGGATACATAGCTTTCCGGATATCATTCCAGCTGTAAACCAGGATCCTGTGAATATAAATCTGCAAAACTAAAACTACTAGCTGCCCGTGTCAAAATAAGAGCACCTAGAGTTTAGGTTAAAACAATAAACTCAATGTCAGTCATGTGACTGGTGTGAGAACTAAAACAGTTATTAATCTTTATTTTAAAGTTAGGTAAATCAAGGGACCACGCCGTATAACACGGAACGGGTTTCCTCCCAAGAATACCAGTGTATAAAACAACAGCGCAATGCTAAAAATGAAGCTATTATAAGACCCATGTCCCATCACACAATGCAACGCAAGCCGAATGATAGGGTTTTACCTTATAATAGCCAATGAATGCTTGATACGCTTTTCATCCTTTATTACTTAACCAGACTCCAACCGTAAATTAGTAAGAGAACGATTCCCTAAGTATTAACCCCGAAGGCCGAAACCAACATCAGACCAATACCCAGTAAACCGCCCATCTTAGCTCGTTTCCAGTTAGTTTCTGATTTTATATACAATCATAAATATCAATCATAGATGGCATGAGTGTCACATCCCACTATGTCGCCGTACTAGGCTCTACAATCAAAACCGCAAAGTCACGTATTGGAAGTTGGATTTCCATCTATGAACTGAGACAAAAGATAGTCCTCTACCGATTCGAGACGCTCTAGCCCGTGTCTCAGGATCAAAGCTCGAGTGACCCTTGGAGCGACAGGGCCGGCCCACCGATATGGATTAAAATGCATGAACACTACGTTTCCCCACCCTTTGGGGTGTCAATGAGTCAACAAATGACTCCATCGGCTTCACATAGTCACCGATATATCTGAGGCGCCTCGCAACAGCAACAACCACATAAGTCAAACTCGTCAGGGCGCGTAAAACCACTAATGCCACTTCTAACTAGAAGGAAACGCATGCCCTCTCTGAGGTTCTCTCCCGTTTCTGGTCCACTACTGGGGTGTGAGGCTCGCGAATCAACGCTACACAAAGCTATGCCACACAGGCCGTGCTTTGATCATCAACCACAAGACTCTGCATTTCAACAGAAGACTTGATCATATTTCCACTTAGGCATGTCACACAGGCAATTCACTCCATGCGTTTGATATCCATCAATATATAACCTCTGAGCTCATACGTCTCAGAGAAGGGCGTTAAGCAAGAGAATAAATTCTCCACCGCCAAACAGATATATATTTAATAGAAATCAATCACACAGAATAAAATCCAATGTCAGACACACAGTCCATTTACAAGTTCGTTCTGGGTCTGAACGAAACCGGAGGCACCTAGCACCCCGCATATCCATCGATCTCCAAGTACGTTTGGACGACCACTAACTGATTCCCTCCTCTTGGGTGTACGGCCCAATCAAGATCTCCAGTAATCACCCAAACGACGTGAAGACCTCCGTTCTTCGACCACCGTCTTCATCTTCGACTAATCGTCGTATCAGTTATTCAGAATGGGATAAACCCGGCCTTTCTGAATAACTCGCGTATAAAATAAACAAGTGTTACACAAACACAACATACGCCTCATTCCAATTCATCAGTCACTAACCGTAAATTAGTAAGAGAACAATTCCCCAAATATTAACCCCGAGGGCCGAAACCAACATCAGATCAATACCTAGGAAACCATTCATCTTAACTAATCTTTAGTTAGTTTCTAAACTTCACATTCTTAGGGATAGGTTCCCATTAATTTTATCAAAGATAAATTCCTCAAATTTATTCTTTAATCTTCTTTTGAATATCGATTCAACTAGTCGAGATTAATGAACCTTACTGAAGTAATCATTTGTTTTAATTTCTCAATCCCAACTTATTCATCCCATGAAGTAAAACTGGCCATACCTCATAACTAACACCACGGTGTTATCGGTAAATTCAATTACCATTTCACGTTTAAATCTAATTAAAGATTTAACTATTGCCTGGAGCAAATCTGGTGATGCTCCATTCTCGATCATTTCAATCTAATTAAAGATTCATTAAAACTCCATTTAGTTTTAATCTTTAACTAGGTTAAAGAATCAATGTCATTTAAAACACGGTTCACGATAAACCCACATCACATTCCATTCTATTAGTCTCTAACCGTAAATTAGCAAGAGAACAGTTCCCTAAATATTAACCCCGAAGGCCGAAACCAACATCAGATCAATACCCAAGAAACCATTCAACTTAACTAACCTCCAGTTAGTTTCTAATTTTCTTAACTCAGTTGGGTCTAAGAATAGTATTATTGAAGATACCGTTCACGACAACCCAAAATCACATTCCATTAATTATCGGGTTAAAGAACAAGTGTTATTCAAAATACCGTTCATGATAAACCCAAAAATCAATTCAAATTCAATTCCAATTAAATTCCATTTAATTGGTACACTTCATTAAATCTAAATAAAAAGATTTAATTTTTTTCTCAACTGGGTTCAAGAACAGTGTTAATGAAGACACCATTCACGACAAACCCAAAACACATTTGATATTAAATACAAGGCTCTGAATAGAAAATATATCGACTTATATTCAATATCAACTTCTACGACCAACAAATATCGTATTGGAAATAACGATATAATATATCTTTCAAATTTCCATAACAATATATGTATTATCACGAAACCCAGTATCGAAATATTCCAAAGATAATTTCGATTCCAATCCCTTCCAATTCAATTATAGGAAATTCTGTTTATTTTCAAAACCATTTCAAATCCACTTTATTTATTTTAAAAATAAATAGAATTATAATTCTAGTTCAAAACTAGTTCATTTCGATAAAAATCAATTTTTATCTTTTCAAATTTGGTTTTTCATCCCAATTCTTCACATATCATTTCTTATGATTTTACACAAATTATTACTATTTTTAATAATTTTATCAAGGCCCGCACAGTCGATTTCCATCAACGGCCATCGAACTGCACATACAACGACATTTTCCAAATTTGATTTGGACATAATTCCAAATCCAACCGTTAGATTTCAAATCTCTAATATTCGTTAGAAAGCTCTTTTCGATACGAACCCAACGGTTCCGGTTTTAGGAGAATCCGACGGTCGGATCTCCCGTAATATCCATTCGAAGTCAACGGTCGAAATTCGCGAACTGCCGCGGCGCGGCGGGTTCTATTCAGGCCTTTATATATATAATATATGTATATATATAATATATATATTATATATATCTCGTCGATTTCCTTTCAAAACGTATTTTATAAATCGTTTAAATTCGTTTTCAAAACGATTTCAACTTCCTTTTCAAATTCAAATCAAGATTGAATTTTTCAATATAAATTCGTTTTAATTTCATTTCAAATCGATTTCATTTCAATTTCAATTTAATTCTAATTTCAATTCATTTCAATTTAATTCGAATTTCAATTTAATTTAAATTTCAATTCATTTTAATTTAATTCGAATTTCAATTCATTTCAATTTAATTCGAATTTCAATTCATTTCAATTTAATTCGAATTTCAATTCATTTCAATTTAATTCGAATTTCAATTCATTTTAATTTAATTCGAATTTCAATTCATTTCAATTCATTTCAATTTAATTCGAATTTCAATTCATTTCAATTTAATTCGAATTTCAATTCATTTCAATTTAATTCGAATTTCAATTCATTTCAATTTAATTCGAATTTCAATTCATTTCAATTTAATTCGAATTTCAATTCATTTCGAATTTCAAATCTATTCACTTTAATTGATTTTGAAATCACTTTCAATATTCATTGAAAAATGAATAAAATCGATATAAATATCGTTCACGTCAAAATGACGTCAATCTAATCAACACGGCTTTTATTCAACACATGAATGTTTATTCTATTCAACACATGAATATTTATTTTCTACATTGGAATAAGGCCTAATCAATTACCATATAATGTTAATTATATGGATTTTCTACAACACATGTATATAATAGCAACGATAAATAATTAACCATCATCCAGAGTGCACCACACAACTGCATAAGCATTAAATATAAATAATTAACACTTACACAGTCTGTCAATCCATCGATTGACATACAACTAAACAATCAGGATTAGTGTACGTCAAATCTCATCCCAATACCCGTGTGGGGTTTCAAATCAACAAACACAGATTTTATTTTTGCAGTTGGGCGATGTGTAAAATTTATCGTCCCAATCAATATCGGTCAAATCAGTGTATATAAACAAATCGTCCGATTTGTTTATAAACATTTATTTTACATACACGTTAAAAATCATATTTTTAACTATAAAATATCTTCCACTATAAAATATTTTATTTCATTCCACAACACACAATCAAATTTCACAACACAGCATTCAAACAAACAAGACATCCATGGTCTGTGGACGACTAGTGTCGGGTGCTACTAAACACCGTCTGCATCCTAGCATATATTTCAAACTAGAAATAAATTAAAGGTGAGGAGTTCTCACCGACTAGCTAAACCAAACGCCTCGACTCTTCATATGTAGGAAATCTCCACTGCTCGCCTTTTATCACTTCGTTGTCCGTAGCCACTACATATATAAAAATCACATTTTTATATTGTTACTATGTATATAAAAATCACATTTTTATAATTATTCTATATGGATAAAAATCACATTTTTATAATCATTCTATATGGATAAAAATAACATTTTTATATCGCTACTATATAGATAAAAATTCCATTTTTACACCGCTACTATATAGATAAAAATTCTATTTTTACACCGCTACTATATAGATAAAAATTCTATTTTTACACCGGTGTTCATATAATAAAGATTATATCTTTATCATGCTAACTTCATAATAAAAATTATATTTTTATATCGCCTACATAATAAAGATTGAATTTTTATTATCTATATAATATAAAAATCATATTTTTATTAACTCTACTATATAAAAGTTATATTTTTATCCTACACATATAATAAAAATCCAATTTTTCTTCGCTATTCGAGTATATGAAAATTTAGTTTTTATTCTATGCTCCACAAAAATTGATTTTTATCCTAATTACATTAAATAAACAAACATAAATAATACATAAAACACTCACTGTCGATTTCGGAGGCTGGGGGAATCGGAGTGGGTGATAGGGAGGTGGAGGAGGCGCTCGCACGAGGCTGAGGTGGGTTGGAGGCGGCGCCGGGCTGCTGGCCATCGGAGGAGGTCTCGGGGAAGGGGCGGTGGTCACTAATTAGGCGAGGAGGGAGAGGATCGGGAGGAGAAGAAGAGGGCGAAAGGGATAGTGGGGGAAGGGTCGGAGGTGGGCGTGGTTGCCCTCCGACGCGCGACGGCGGTGAAGCGGGGCTCCGCCCCCTTTTCCTATTTTTTTTATTTATTTGATTCTGTCGATCTACTGAAAAGGGGGGGCTGAGAGGGAGTATAGAGAGTGAGGGGGTTTTTATTATATAATTTATTATTTCTCATTTAAGTTGACTTTCATACTAACTCGAAATCAAGTCCACCGACTGTCGTCCCTAGCTAATTACCCCCATTCCGAACACAACGGGATATGTTTCGTTTGCCAATTTTATCGTTTCGACCAGTTTTGATTTAAATTAAAATATAAATCTTTATATATTCAATTTAAACGCACATTTAAATTTACCGGGGCCACATACAGACTCGAAAAATTACAGAAAAATTATTTCTAGCTTCGTGTTGACGATACTGTCCTAACAAAACTAGTTTCGTCAAATTCTGAGACCGTTTGAAAAATGGTCATTTTCTGATTGATCAAAATTGATTGAAACTGTCAAAACACGTTTAACTTCGCCATGCTCACATATCGATTCGAAAAATTACGAATTTTGGAATCTAGCAATAACTTGACATCACGGATCCAACAAAAGTGGTTTCGTCGAAAACCGAGGTCGTTTGCAAAATTCCTATTTTTAAGGGCCAGAATTCCATAGCGATTATTCTGAAATTTCAACTGGACATAACATTTTATCCCCGCTATAAAATTTCGATTTTTCGGATTCGTTGGAAAGATATTCTCAAATAGATTCGAATATTTTTGGTTTCGCTGAAATCCAGTTTATTTTGAATCATGTACACTCATTTGAAATTTGAAATCGAATTTTTAAACTACCGCGCCATTTTCAATTCCTTTAATAATTAAAATAAAATATTTATATTCTAACACGATCTATATAAATATATACGTCTATTTCTATTCAAAATAAATTTCTTGTCGTTATTATTTAAAATAAATCATTTTAAATATTCAAAATTCGCTAAAATTGCTAAAATACAAATTTTAAATTGGCTCGGATTTCCGGGTTATTACAATCTCCCCCACTTAAAACTTTCCGTCTCCGAAAAGGAACGAAGCCGAAAGTTGTTTCACTAATCAACTCAACTTTCATTATTTTCTTTATGGCTTAAGTTCTTCAACTTTTCAGTTTCTAAGAACTTTTCAAATTTTTCAAAAATTTGGCTAACACCCTAACTTTTCGAAAAATTTCGCCATAACCTCCCCTACACCGGGGACTTTGGGATATTTCATATAGCCTCCCATGGCCTTCTTCAGTCCAAAAGAAAAAGAAAAAGCCAAGCGGTTAATCAATCGGCTCATAAAATCATCATCACCCAAACAAAACAGTAAATTATGGTATACATGTACCTATTTGTCGGGCAAACAATTTTATTCTTCTGCTCTAGCCTCCTTGCTATGACCTGCTCAATGTAAGTGCATGTACATGCATGCATATGCGACAAATTTTCAATCAAGTCCAATATTTGATCAATTTGGTTAAATGGTTCAAATTCTAATTAATCAACCAATAATCAAACAACACAACCAGCAATCAATTAGTTGATTGTCTTTTCAAAAACATAATTTTGTTATATAGTAAAAAATCACATTTTTAATGTTAAATCACAACAATAAGCCCTATCTAATTTTGGTTCTCACACCAGTCTAATGGAAATATATAGATATCACACCTTCGAAACTTGAACCCAAACGACTGATGTTGTACAGTCATCAATAGTTTCATCTCCGGGCGACTAGAGTGTGATTCTATATCTACCTAATATATTAAAATTCCAAATACACGCGGATCGGACGTATACGCAAAATCTATGTATACTGGATTGTCCAAATTCAAATATAATAAATAATCAAATATGTATAATTGAATTAAATTTTCAAAACAAAACTTGTTTTCATTTTAAAAATATACTCTTCACACTCGTTCTAGGATACTACTGATCCTATCTCTAACGAGTCATTCTTATTGGATATTACTAAACCAATTTCTGATGAATTCTTTCGTATGGTTCTAATGTGTCTTGTTCTCGAGCTTTGTAAACCAAAGGTCTGATACCAAAATGAAACGACCCGAACTTCCCCGGTAAGGAAAGCCCGGATTGCTTCGAGGACAAGACATATCGGAACGCAGACAGAAGAACATTTCATGGTTAATTACAACAATTACATCAGTATACAAGAATATACAAAGTATGAATAAATATTATACATCAGAGATATAAACTACATTTAAATACATCGCAGCGGAAAATAATACAAAACACAACTGAAAGAGATACACGGATACAGAGCTTTCCGGATATCATTCCAGCTGTAAACCAGGATCCTGTGAATATAAATCTGCAAAACCAAAACTACTAGCTGCCCGTGTCAAAATAAGGGCACCCAGAGTTTAGGTTAAAACAATAAACTACAGGTCAGTCATGTGATTGGTATGAGAACTAAAACAGTTATTAATCTTTATTTTAATGTTAGGTAAATCAAGGGACCACGCCGTATAACACGGAATGGGTTTCCTCCCAAGAATACCAGTGCATAAAACAACAGCGCAATGCTAAATAAAGAAAAATGAAACTATTATAAGACCCAGGTCCCATCTCAAAATGCAACGCAAGCCGGAGGATAGGGTTTTACCTTATAATAGCCAAAGAATGCTTGATATGCTAAATTTCATCTTTTATTACTTAACCAGACTCCAACCGTAAATTAGTAAGAGAATGATTCCCTAAGTATTAACCCCGAAGGCCGAAACCAACATCAGACCAATACCCAGGAAATCGCCCATCTTAGCTTGTTTCCAGTTAGTTTCTGATCTCATATACAATCATAAATATCAATCATAGACGGCATGAGTGCCCCATCCCACAATGTCGCCATACTAGGCTCTACAATCAAAACCGCAAAGTCATGTATTGGAAGTTGGATTTCCATTTGTGAACCGAGACAAAAGATAGTCCTCTACCGATTCGAGACGCTCTAGCCCGTGTCTCAGGATCAGAGCTCGAGTGACCCTTGGAGCGACAGGGCCGGTCCACCGATGTGGATTAAAATGCCTGAACATTGCGTTTCCCCACCCTTTGGGGTGTCAATGAGTCAACAAATGACTCCATCGGCTTCACATAGTCACCGATATTTTTGAGGCGCCACGCAGCAGCAACAACCACATAAGTCAAACTCGTCAGGGCGTGTAAAACCACTGACGCCACTTCTAACTAGAAGGAAACGCATGCCCTTCCTGAGGTCCTCTCCCGTTTCTGGACCACTACCGGGGTGTGAGGCTCGCGAATCAAAGCTACACAAAGCTATGCCACACAGGCCGTGCTTTGATCATCAACCGCAAGCCTCTACATTTCAACAGAAGACTTGATCATATTGCCACTTAGGCACGTCACACAGGCAATTCACTCCATGCGTTTGATATCCATCAATATATAACCTCTGAGCTCATACGTCTCAGAGAAGGGCGTTAAGCAAGAGAATAAATTCTCCTCCGCCAAACAGATATATATTTAATAGAAATCAATCACATAGAATAAAATCCAATGTCAGACACACAGTCCATTTACAAGTTCGTTCTGGGTCTGAACGAAACCGGAGGAACCTAGTACCCCGCATATCCATCGATCTCCAAGTACGTCTGGACGACCACTAACTGATTCCCTCCTCTTGGGTGTACGGGCCAATCAAGATCATCAGTAATCACCCAAACGACGTGAAGACCTCCGGTCTTCGACCACCATCTTCATCTTCGACTAATCGTCGTATCAGTTATTCAGAATGGGATAAACCCGGCCTTTCTGAATAACTCGCGTATAAAATAAACAAGTGTTACACAAACACAACATACGCCTCATTCCAATTCATCAGTCACTAACCGTAAATTAGTAAGAGAACAATTCCCCAAATATTAACCCCGAGGGCCGAAACCAACATCAGATCAATACCTAGGAAACCATTCATCTTAACTAATCTTCAGTTAGTTGCTAAACTTCACATTCTTAGGGATAGGTTCCCATTAATTTTATCAAAGATAAATTCCTCAAATTTATTCTTTAATCTTCTTTTGAATATCGATTTTACTAGTCGGGATTAACGAACCTTACCGAAGTAATCATTTGTTTTAATTTCCCAATCCCAACCTATTCATCCCATGAAGTAAAACTGGCCATACTTCATATCTAACACCACGGTGTTATCGGTAAATTCAATTACCATTTCACGTTTAAATCTAATTAAAGATTTAACTATCGCCTGGAGCAAAACTGGTGATACTCCATTCTCGATCATTTCAATCTAATTAAAGATTTATTAAAACTCCACTTAGTTTTAATCTTTAACTGGGTTAAAGAATCAATATTATTTAAAACACGGTTCACGATAAACCCACATCACATTCCATTCTATTAGTCTCTAACCGTAAATTAGCAAGAGAACAGTTCCCTAAATATTAACCCCGAAGGCCGAAACCAACATCGGATCAATACCCAAGAAACCATTCAACTTAACTAACCTCCACTTAGTTTCTAATTTTCTTAACTCAGTTGGGTCTAAGAACAGTATTATTGAAGATACCGTTCACGACAACCCAAAATCACATTCCATTAATTATCGGGTTAAAGAACAAGTGTTATTTAAAATACCGATCGCGATAAACCCAAAAATCAATTCAAATTCAATTCCAATTCCAATTAAATTCCATTTAATTGGTACACTTCATTAAATCTAAATAAAAAGAATTAATCTTTTTCTCAATTGGGTTCAAGAACAGTGTTAATGAAGACACCATTCACGACAAACCCAAAACACATTTGATATTAAATACAAGGCTCTGAATAGAAAATATATCGGCTTATATTCAATATCAACTTCTACGACCAACAAATATCGTATTGGAAATAATGATATAATATATCTTTCAAATTTCCATAACAATATCTGTATAATCACGAAACCCAACATCGAAATATTCCAAAGATAATTTCGATTCCAATCCCTTCCAATTCAATTGTTGGAAATTCTGTTTATTTTCAAAACCATTTCAAATCCACTTTATTTATTTTAAAAATAAACAGAATTATAATTCTAGTTCAAAACTAGTTCATTTCGATAAAAATCAATTTTTATCGTTTCAAATTTGGAGTTTTTCATCCCAATTCTTCACATATCATTTCTTATCATTTTACACAAATTATTACTATAATTAATAATTTTATCAAGGCCCGTACAGTCGATTTCCATCAACGGCCATCGAACTGCACTTACAGCGACCTTTTCCAAATTTGATTTGGACATAATTCCAAATCCAATCGTTAGATTTCAAATCTCTAATATTCATTAGAAAGCTCTTTTCGATACGAACCCAACGGTTCCGGTTTTAGGAGAATCCGACGGTCGGATCTCCCGTAATATCCATTCGAAGTCAAAGGTCGAAATTCGCGAATTGCCGCAGCGCGGTGCGTTCTATTCAGGCCTTTATATATATAATATATATATTATATATATTTCGTCGATTTCCTTTCAAAACGTATTTTATAAATCGTTTAAATTCGTTTTCAAAACGATTTCAACTTCCTTTTCAAATTCAAATCAAGATTGAATTTTTCAATATAAATTCGTTTTAATTTCATTTCAAATCGATTTCAATTCAATTTCAATTTAATTCGAATTTCAATTCATTTCAATTTAATTCGAATTTCAATTCATTTCAATTTAATTCGAATTTCAATTCATTTCAATTTAATTCGAATTTCAATTCATTTCAATTTAATTCGAATTTCAATTCATTTTAATTTAATTCGAATTTCAAATCTATTCACTTTAATTGATTTTGAAATCACTTTCAATACTCCTTGAAAAATGAATAAAATCGATATAAATTTCGTTCACGTCAAAATGGCGTCAATCTAATCAACACGGCTTTTCTTCAATACATGAATGTTTATTCTATTCGACACATGAATATTTATTTTCTACATTGGAATGAGGCCCAATCAATTACCATATAATGTTAATTATATGGATTTTCTACAACACATGTATATAATAGCAACGATAAATAATCAACCATCATCCAGAGTGCACCACACAACTGCATAAGCATTAAATATAAATAATTAACGCTTACACAGTTTGTCAATCCATCGATTGACATTCAACTAAACAATCGGGATTAGTGTACGTCAAATCTCATCCCAATACCCGTGTGGGGTTTCAAATCAACAAACACAGATTTTATTTGTGCAGTTGGGCGATGTGTAAAATTTATCGTCCCAATCAATATCGGTCAAATCAGTGTATATAAACAAATCGTCCGATTTGTTTATAAATATTTATTTTACATACACGTTAAAAATCATATTTTTAACTATAAAATACCTTCCACTATAAAATATTTTATTTCATTCCACATCACACAATCAAATTTCACAACACAACAATCAAACAAACAAGCCATCCATGGTCTGTGGACGACGGGTGTCGAGTGCTACTAAACACCGTCTGCATCCTAGCATATTTTTCAAACTAGAAATAAATTAAAGGTGAGGAGTTCTCACCGACTAGTTAAACCAAACGCCTCGACTCTTCATATGTAGGAAATCTCAACCGCTCGCCTTTTATCACTTCGTTGCCCGTAGCCACTACATATATAAAAATCACATTTTTATATTGTTACTATGTATATAAAAATCACATTTTTATAATCATTCTATATGGATAAAAATCACATTTTTATAATCATTCCATATGGATAAAAATCACATTTTTATACCGCTACTATATAGATAAAAATTCCATTTTTACACCGCTACTATATAGATAAAAATTCTATTTTTACACCGCTACTATATAGATAAAAATTCTATTTTTACACCGGTGTTCATATAATAAAGATTATATCTTTATTACGCTAACTTCATAATAAAAATTATATTAATTTTTATTATCTATATAATATAAAAATCATATTTTTATTAACTCTACTATATAAAAGTTATATTTTTATCCTTCACATATAATAAAAATCCAATTTTTCTTCGCTATTCGAGTATATGAAAATTTAGTTTTTATTCTATGCTCCACAAAAACTAATTTTTATCCTAATTACATTAAATAAACAAACATAAATAATACATAAAACACTCACAGTCGATTTCTGAGGCTGGGGGAATCGGAGTGGGTGATAGGGAAGTGGAGGAGGCGCTCGCATGAGGCTGAGGTGGGTTGGAGCCGGCGTCGGGCTGCTGGCCATCGGAGGAGGTCTCGGGGAAGGGGAGGTGGTCACTAATTAGGCGAGGAGGGAGAGGATCGGGAGGAGAAGAAGAGGGCGAGAGGGATAGTGGGGGAAGGGTCGGAGGTGGGCGCGGTTGCCCTCCGACGCGCGCGACGGCGGTGAAGCGGGGCCCTGCCCCCTTTTCCTCTTTATTTATTTATTTGGTTCTGTCGATCTAATGAAAAAAGGGGGGATGAGAGAGAGTATAGAGAGTGAGGGGGTTTTTATTATATAATTTATTATTTTATTATTTCTCATTTAAGTTGACTTTCATACTAACTCGAAATCAAGTCCACCGATTATCGTCCCTAGCTAATTACCCCCATTCCGAACACAACGGGATATGTTTCGTTAGCCAATTTTATCGTTTCGACCAGTTTTGATTTAAATTAAAATATAAATCTTTATATATTCAATTTAAACGCACATTTCAATTTACCGGGGCCACATACAGACTCGAAAAATTACAGAAAAATTATTTCTAGCTTCGTGTTGACGATACAGTCCTAACAAAACTAGTTTCGTCAAATTTTTAGACCGTTTGAAAAATGGTCATTTTCTGATCGATCAAAATTGACTAAAACTGTCAAAACACGTTTAACTTCGCCACGCTCACATATTGATTCAAAAAATTACGAATTTTGGAATCTAGCAATAACTTGACATCATGGATCCAACAAAAGTGGTTTCGTCGAAAACCGAGGTCGTTTGAAAATTCCTATTTTTAAGGGCCAGAATTCCATAGCGACTATTCTGAAATTTCAACTGGACATAACTTTTTATCCCCGCTATAAAATTTCGATTTTTCGGATTCGTTGGAAAGATATTCTCAAATAGATTAGAATATTTTTGGTGTCGCTAAAATCTGGTTTATTTTGAATCCTGTACACTCATTTGAAATTTGAAATCGAATTTTCAAACTACCCGCGCCATTTTCAATTCCTTTTATAATTAAAATAAAATATTTATATTCTAACGAAGATCTATATAAATATATACGTCTATTTCTATTCAAAATAAATTTCTCGTCGTTATTATTTAAAATAAATCATTTTAAATATTCAAAATTCGCTAAAATTGCTAAAATAAAATTTTTAAATTGGCTCGGATTTCCGGGTTATTATACTATCCTCCTTTCGGCGAACACGAACTTCAAACGAAGATATGCTGAACCTCTCAAAAATGCACCTCAACGCAGCTTCATCCGCACTTAAAGGCCCCGAATCTGGTGGGTTGTCAACAATGACGGCGCCTGCCATCGTATCCGGAGCCTTGGGGGAATCACTTCTCTCGATGCCTACATTTTCCTCCTCAGGATTCTCCTCAACTACAGTAGCCCCTTCCAACACCGACAGCTCGGTCGTGTGCTCGGACATCTGTTCTTCTCATAACTACAAGCCACGGTCGAGTGCTTTAAGCGAACCTATGGTCTAAGAGGGGTGGACTCTGAAGAAGTCTCAAGATTTCTGTCCTACAAACAAGTACTGTCAGTTGAGCCGGATTGGAACAACAAGTGCTACGAAGCTTCAACTTCCAAATTGTAGTGACCCGGATTTTTGAGCGACTTTGGTTATCGACGTAAGCACGACGTCGATAACCAAACCATCGAAAAATCCCGGTAATTAATGAAAGAAATTAGAAGGTGAGAATAGATAAGGTAGAACTTATAGAATAGAAGAAGAAGAAGAACATCATCATCAGAGTAAACACGAATCTCACAGCGGAACGAGTAAAATATAACATAACATAACTTTGAAATATAACAGTTATGTATACAATAGCACTTATCAGAGTACAGCACTTACAACACAGCGGAAATAACTATAGCTATATGATACAGAAGCCTCCTGCTCCAGCTCTTCAAGTATACCTGTAAATCCTGACTACTTGACTGCCCGTACAAATTTAGGCACCCAAGAGTTTAGGGAAAACAAAATAAACTCCGGGTCAGTCATGGGACTGGTGTGAATAAACTCAAATCATTTAAACAGGTATATGATATCTCATAAGACCACGCCGTGAATACGGAACGGGTTTTTCCCTTATGAGAATCCAAATAACTTTTCAAAGCAATATCATTCTGATATTATAATAATGTCTAAGTACAAATAAATATCAATCTAGCAGAAACGCTTGCATCTCACGTTACTACATATATAGTATACAATCAAAATCGCAAGCACGTATTGGATGATTGGATTTCCAACTATGACAAGGTATGGAACCACCTTCCGATCAGTGTACTCTAGGAACGATACACTGGAGTTCAACAAGAACATCTTGTAACTCAGCCACACATGACCGACCACTCATTTCGCTTGAGTGTATCGAATGTACATCACCAACGGTTGGGATCAGCAACCGTTCCCGTATATATATGGGACGGCATTGATAGATTTTAGAAACAAATGAATATTCACTAGATAGGTGATTATACACCCTACTTCGGTGCGACCGACTTAGCCATGCTGCCTGCCCGATTTCTGTCATTTACCGGATGTGAGGCTAGAAGCTACGCTTTATCATCACAATAGATTCACTTCGAATGCCACATTGTCAGATCCATCGAAAATCACTAATTGACGTCTACAACAGTACATTACGTGTTAGCTAAAGAAGTTTCCTTCTTCGCTTCCACTCTTGGTACGGTTGGAGAAATCAATGTACGTAATCGTCTGGAAATACTCTGTCAAACATCCATCCTCATTCACTTAGAACATCACATCGTCATACCCGCCAAATCACAAATAGACTTATCCAAAAATAACACGGGTATACAGCTAAGAGAAACGAATTCCTCCGCCACCAAACGTGAATACGTTTGAACAGATCAACTTACGCGATCCATTGGATATACTCTGTCAGACCTTCGTCCATACAAGTTGTCCTGGGACTGGACAAACCGAAGGCACTATTCTGTAAACAGGATAGCCCTTGCATTTTACTCCGTCTTCAATTATCTTTGGCATATATGATTTGCGACGCTTATGCCAATACAGAGTGGTTCTTTGGATAATAATCCAACCGGTCTCTCCATATTAACCACGTTAAAATGGTCAAAACTTCGATAGTCTGTGATTTAACCATCAAAGAAAAACAAGTGTGCAAACAACGATATTATTCCCAAATGGAAAGTATATCGAACAAACATCATTTAACATTAATCTCTTTAGTTCATTTATTTACTTATCTCCTGTTTCCCTTATATTCTAAATTCTTATTTTCTTCTTTTATCAGAAAACATTTCTGATTCTCGTTTGGAAAACATTTCCAAAACTCCTTTACGATAAAACCTTACCATTTCTTAGTTAAGAAGGAAGTCACTCAAGTTGGGGTATAATTACCTCTCAGACCTTAACTGAACAACGTTATAACTTCGGAATGATCAAAGTTTATCTTTTAATCTTTAACAACTTCTTTACGCCTTTCTCGGATTCAATTTTACTAATCTACTTCTATATTTAAAACATTGGTTATAACGATAACGTTATAATCCCTACTTTCGAATTATCTAACTTTAATTATAATTTCTATTCCTATTAGTGAATAATTAACCTAACACTTATTTATTTATAAATAAATAAATCTCTATTTAAACACTGGAAAGTATAAGTACTTTCCCGAATTCGATATAAATCGAATTTGCCGATTAACTCTCCTCGAGAAATCTCTCCTTGATTAACTCTTCTTCGAATAACCTATATTCGATGAACTCCTTCTCAAATAAACGATATTCGATAGTCTCTCTTCGAATAACTAATATTCGATAACTCTTCCTTTTCAAATATCTCATATTTGAAAATCTCACTTCGCTTAAACTATAATCGATAACTCCCTTCGATGAAACTAACATCGATAACTCCTTTCGATGAAACTAACATCGATAACCTTAACTCGACTAACTCAACTTGACTCGACTAACTCGACTTACTTGGTTCGACCAATTCGATTCGATTCACTAGGCTCGACTAACTCTATTAGTTTAACTCTAATCGATTAGTTCTATGGTTTAACCCTAATCGATTAATTCTATTTGACTAACCCTATTCGGCTAACTCGACTAACTTGGTTCGACCGACCAGGTTTGACTAATCCTGACCCAGTTGGTTTGACTGACCAGGTTTGGCTAACCTGACCCATTTGGTTTGACTGACCAGGTTTGGCTAACCTGACCCATTTGGTTTGACCACTGGGCTTGACTACTTGGTTCGACCACTTGGTTTGACCATTTGGTTCGAATACCATATTCGACTAACTCCTCTCGATTCATTAAAACCGATTAACTCATCTCGATTGACTACATCAATTAACTCCTATCGATTAACTAAATCGATAAACTCCTTTCGATTAACTACGTTTTGATTTACTCGACTCGACTGACCCGGTTCAACTAACTTGACCAGCTTGACTCGATTGGTTCGACTCGACCAGCTCGACTCGGTTGGTTTGACTCGACCATCTTGACTCGATTGGTTTGACTCGACCATTTGGCTCGATTTGGTTCGACTCGACCATTTCGACTCGGTTGGGTTCGACTAGCTTGACTAGTTTGGTTCGACTAGCTTGGTTTGACCACTTTACTAACTTGATTCGAATATTTATATCTGACTAACTAACTTTTCTTTTATTTCTATTTAATTTAACTTCTATTTATTTCCTAAATAGATTTCCTTTTGTATAATCTATTTATTTTCCTAAATAGATTTTCCTTTATAACTCTAACTATTTAATCCCTAATTAAATATCCTTTATTCTATTTATTTAATGTAAATAAATATTCCTTTATTTTATTTATTTATTTCTAAATAAATATACTTTTATAAAATCCTTCGATTTACTTTATTCACTTTATAAAGATTTCCTTTTTAATGTTTTATTCATTTGAAAAGATTTACTTTTAAATAACGGTTCTACACTTTAAAAATGATTTTTTTCTTTTTATAATGTTTCCTTTCCAATTCTATTTGTAAATGGTTTACAAATATTTCCTTTTCAAATTTATTTTTGAAATATTCTAACTCAAATTTTCGGGAAAATTCGCCATAACCTCCTTTGTAACGGGAGCATCGGGAAAATCCCCAAACTCGCCACACAGGCCTTTCCATTCAAAAAGAAATGTTTTGAATTTATTTCCTTTTTAAAATACCTCCTATTTATAAATATTTCCATTTATAAATATTCCTTATTTATAAATATTTCAATTTATAAATATCTCTGTTTTCAATATCACTTTGAAAATCTCCTTATCAACATCCCGTATGTTATGGTATTCAATCATATCAAATCACGATGTTCAATATCGTCCATATACACACAATCAACAACAGGTTATAATTCACATCATATATCAAAATATATGAAAAACAATAAAATAACTGTTGAGGAATCCAGTCGGATTCCTCCAACCTGTTTCCCTGCATCACAGATGTTAGACAATAAAATCAATCATCACTTTCAGTTTCATATGATATATTCTGATAAAGGAATCAATACTGAAATTTAACTAACTGACTAGGAGTTCAATCAAACAAACAATACACAGTCAAACAGACAATTTTAACAGTTCTAACAATACAACATGAAATTATAAACTGTTCAGAGTTAGTGAGATTTACTCACATTGGACTGTTATCGTTAAAAACGATTAACTGTCTTTGATTCAGACGGACAATTTATTTTGCCATAAATTGTAACGAGCTCTTTTTCTCTCCCAGTCAGTCTCATTGTGTTGCTCCCGTCCATACGATCCCAACACAACTTACGGTTTGTGATTCTGACATCGTATGGTCAAGATATCGCGTTAAGAAGTTAGTACACAGTTTAAATAGGACTTAAGTTTTAAATTAAAACATACGGGCCTCACCATCATCCCTTCGGCCCAATACCCATCGTTTGCAAGCCCAGTACCCTGCCTAACAACCCGCCCCTCATATCCATCTTCCCCAACTAATAAATCGCGACTTCAGGTAAATTGTCCAAGCCATTTCTCCATCTTTAACCCGCCGTTGACCTCGTCCAACCACCCCTCCAGTCACCGAATGTCGATTTCCGACGCCACCCCTGCACTCGCCACCTCCGTCTGCACCTGCTCGCCATCCATACCCCAAGTTCGATCACCCCTCATAGTTCCGTCAACTGCTCCCAGCACCGTAACCGTGCGACAAACATTAGTGCGGAATACCCCAAAATCATCACAACAGATGCCGTTCGATCCACCTAACTCCAACCTAAACTCAAATTCGTGAATTTCTGCTTCGAACTCCCCAAATCCCTGAACCCTAGCTCGTTGTGCCTAAACCCAGTGAACTTCATGGATGCCGAACCCCTCAAAACCCACTGTAGACTGAAGAGCAACTTCAGGGAAGAATGAATATATAAGGGAATCGATTTATAGAATTATGCTTGATTTGTTTTGAATTTACGAAGAGCAACCATTTTACTGTATGAAGAAACAAGGAGCGGCGGATTTAGTTTGTTGACTGTGGAAGTTGTGAGTTAGGTTTTAGGAAGTTAAGGGTATTTTATAGGGTTGTTTTAATATTTTAATATTCGAATATTATATTAATATTTACTCCAATGCCGTTTGTTCTAGTCCTTAAAAATTCCTATGATCACGCACGATACCCAAAAATCACCAAACTAGACATGTAGCTAGATTTCGACATTACAGTCCTAACGAAACTGGTTTCGTCGAATTCCGACTCCGTATGCTCACACAGCATATTTTTAACCGTCAAAATACCGACTGTTTTTCACTCTAAAAATCCGTACGGCCACACAGTGCCTCTAAAAATCACGAAACTGGAAATCTAACAACTATTCAATATTGCGGATCCAACAAAACTGGTTTCGTCGAATTCCGACTTCGTTTACAAAACTGGCTATTTTTAGACCCATGAATAATCCATTTAAATATATAAATATATTTAAATAAATTAAATTAAATATAAATAAATTTATATTATCGTATATATTCACAGTGGAATACCATACAGCTTCAGAAAAATTATACATTCAATATTCTAAGTTCAGGTTGAATCGAATTTTCAATTTATATTGAAATTCCTTTTTATAACGTATATAAAGCGTTACGAATTATATATGAATTCTATAGCGACTTTTCTGAAATTTGATTTAGACGTAACTCAAAATCTACATGACGAAATCCCGATTTTTCTCTTCCACTAGAAAGATATACTCCACCGGCTCCACACGTTTCTTGTTTCACAGAAATCCAGCTTAAAACGAATCCTGTACATTTAGTTGAAGTTCAAATCGCCAAATCGCGAACTGCAGCGCCATTTCGAGCTCTATTTTAATTATAATATAATTATACGTTCAAACTGTCGTCGACTCAATAAAATCGTTATTATATTTCGAATCGAAACTCCACCAAATCTCGTATGCCATTCAATTCACATGATATTGTGAATTTCACTATTTCTGACTATTTCGACATTATAATATATTATTATATTATAATTATTAATTAAATATTCAATATTATTTAATTCACGTTCTCGATATCGATAAATCGATATTTAATAATTAAATAAATTAATTATTCAACAGCTAAAAATGCGGGTCACTACATTCTTCCCCACTTAAAATAATTTCGTCCTCGAAATTGCTAAGCTAGGGGACGACCCTATCAACTGGTTAGAACATATTTTTTCACTTCTTAACTTCAGTTTCAACTGAACCAATTTAATTTCATTTAAATTATAAATTAATTCTTATCAACAAAAAATTTCAAAAATCCTGAAAATTTTCTAACGCCTTAACTTTTCTAAAAATTTCGCCAGCACTTCCTTTGTGCTGGTCAATATCTCAAACTCCAACTCGCCTCTCTGGGCCTTCTTTAACCCAAAAGAAAATCAAACAGCCAAGCGGCTTGCCAATTCGGCTCATAAATCTCATGTCCATATATAATATAAACTGGTACCTTTTTGTCGGGCATATCAACTCTATCACCTCCATATGCTATCAACTCAGCATATACCAGTGTTATCTCAATTGAATTCCAATCAGTTCATATCCTCAAATCCAAATCGAATTTCATTCGAACCCGAATATCAAATTTCAAATTCTTAACTCATCAACCCAATTCCATAACAGATTATTCTCTAACCCAATTCAATTCTATTTAACTCGGTTCAAGTTAATATTTCAATTTATTTCTACTATCTTATTCTATTTAACTTCATAAGTTAAAATTAAATTCCGAAACTTAATTTCCTGGGTCTATTTCAAATCAATTTGAAATCACAATGCCAATTCAAAACCTTTGAATTTCTAAACAACTTGTTTTCTCAAAACAATTCAAAAACAAAACCTTTGGTAGTAGTCCGTCACTTAGAACTCGAAAATGAACACTGATGATGTCGCGATTCATCATCAGAATCTATTTTCCAGCTATCGAAGTGAGTTCAATACTATATCACCTTCAGTTTGAAAAACGTTTTCAAAATCTCCCAGGAACTTAAAATTTCCTTATTTTAATTCCAATCTGATTTACATTCAGATTTTTCTTCATTTTATTTCATATACTTTACTTATATGATTCTGATTGGTTATATATAACCATTTCTCATTTTATAATCTCATTCGATTATACTAACAACCAACACAACCTATATACTATATCAAATATATTCGGGTAAAATTATTCCATTTACCCTCTTTCAAAACATACCACGACGGTTCATCGTATTCGAGTGTTTAGTAACCCCCATCGATACAGTGGATCAAACCGATCGACCAGAATTCACAAACAACTCAACCAATAAAACTCCACAATATAAAATCATTTTATATTAACTAACAAATACGTTCACTCGTATATATACACTCAAACTCAGTCTAGGATATTACTAATCCCATCTCTACTGAATCACGCCACAGAGCCAAGGTAATTCTTAACTTAAGCTCTGATACCAACAGTAGTGACCCGGATTTTTGAGCGACTTTGGTTATCGACGTAAGCACGACGTCGATAACCAAACCATCGAAAAATCCCGGTAATTAATGAAAGAAATTAGAAGGTGAGAATAGATAAGGTAGAACTTATAGAATAGAAGAAGAAGAAGAAGAACATCATCATCAGAGTAAACACGAATCTCACAGCGGAACGAATAAAATATAACATAACATAACTTTGAAATATAACAGTTATGTATACAATAGCACTTATCAGAGTACAACACTTACAACACAGCGGAAATAACTATAGCTATATGATCCAGAAGCCTCCTGCTCCAGCTCTTCAAGTATACCTGTAAATCCTGACTACTTGACTGCCCGTACAAATTTAGGCACCCAAGAGTTTAGGGAAAACAAAATAAACTCCGGGTCAGTCATGGGACTGGTGTGAATAAACTCAAATCATTTAAACAGGTATATGATATCTCATAAGACCACGCCGTGAATACGGAACGGGTTTTTCCCTTATGAGAATCCAAATAACTTTTCAAAACAATATCATTCTGATATTATAATAATGTCTAAGTACAAATAAATATCAATCTAGCAGAAACGCTTGCATCTCACGTTACTACATATATAGTATACAATCAAAATCGCAAGCACGTATTGGATGATTGGATTTCCAACTATGACAAGGTATGGAACCACCTTCCGATCAGTGTACTCTAGGAACGATACACTGGAGTTCAACAAGAACATCTTGTAACTCAGCCACACATGACCGACCACTCATTTCGCTTGAGTGTATCGAATGTACATCACCAATGGTTGGGATCAGCAACCGTTCCCGTATATATATGGGACGGCATTGATAGATTTTAGAAACAAATGAATATTCACTAGATAGGTGATTATACACCCTACTTCGGTGCGACCGACTTAGCCATGCTGCCTGCCCGATTTCTGTCATTTACCGGATGTGAGGCTAGAAGCTACGCTTTATCATCACAATAGATTCACTTCGAATGCCACATTGTCAGATCCATCGAAAATCACTAATTGATGTCTACAACAGTACATTACGTGTTAGCTAAAGAAGTTTCCTTCTTCGCTTCCACTCTTGGTACGGTTGGAGAAATCAATGTACATAATCGTCTGGAAATACTCTGTCAAACATCCATCCTCATTCACTTAGAACATCACATCGTCATACCCGCCAAATCACAAATTGACTTATCCAAAAATAACACGGGTATACAGCTAAGAGAAACGAATTCCTCCGCCACCAAACGTGAATACGTTTGAACAGATCAACTTACGCGATCCATTGGATATACTCTGTCAGACCTTCGTCCATACAAGTTGTCCTGGGACTGGACAAACCGAAGGCACTATTCTGTAAACAGGATAGCCCTTGCATTTTACTCCGTCTTCAATTATCTTTGGCATATATGATTCGCGACGCTTATGCAAATACAGAGTGGTTCTTTGGATAATAATCCAACCGGTCTCTCCATATTAACCACGTTAAAATGGTCAAAACTTCGATAGTCTGTGATTTAACCATCAAAGAAAAACAAGTGTGCAAACAACGATATTATTCCCAGATGGAAAGTATATCGAACAAACATCATTTAACATTAATCTCTTTAGTTCATTTATTTACTTATCTCCTGTTTCCCTTATATTCTAAATTCTTATTTTCTTCTTTTATCAGAAAACATTTCTGATTCTCGTTTGGAAAACATTTCCAAAACTCCTTTACGATCAAACCTTACCATTTCTTAGTTAAGAAGGAAGTCACTCAAGTTGGGGTATAATTACCTCTCAGACCTTAACTGAACAACGTTATAACTTCGGAATGATCAAAGTTTATCTTTTAATCTTTAACAACTTCTTTACGCCTTTCTCGGATTCAATTTTACTAATCTACTTCTATATTCAAAAAATTGGTTATAACGATAACGTTATAATCCCTACTTTCGAATTATCTAACTTTAATTATAATTTCTATTCCTATTAGTGAATAATTAACCTAACACTTATTTATAAATAAATAAATCTCTATTTAAACACTGGAAAGTATAAGTACTTTCCCGAATTCGATATAAATCGAATTTGCCGATTAACTCTCCTCGAGAAATCTCTACTTGATTAACTCTTCTTCGAATAACCTATATTCGATGAACTCCTTCTCGAATAAACGATATTCGATAGTCTCTCTTCGAATAACTAATATTCGATAACTCTTCCTTTTCAAATATCTCATATTTGAAAATCTCACTTCGCTTAAACTATAATCGATAACTCCCTTCAATGAAACTAACATCGATAACTCCTTTCGATGAAACTAACATCGATAACCTTAACTCGACTAACTTAACTTGACTCGACTAACTCGACTTACTTGGTTCGACCAATTTGATTCGATTAACTAGGCTCGACTAACTCTATTGGTTTAACTCTAATCGATTATTTCTATGGTTTAACCCTAATCGATTAATTCTATTTGACTAACCCTATTCGGCTAACTCGACTAACTTGGTTCGACCGACCAGGTTTGACTAATCCTGACCCATTTGGTTTGACTGACCAGGTTTGGCTAACCTGACCCATTTGGTTTGACTGACCAGGTTTGGCTAACCTGACCCATTTGGTTTGACCACTGGGCTTGACTACTTGGTTCGACCACTTGGTTTGACCATTTGGTTCGAATACCATATTCGACTAACTCCTCTCGATTCATTAAAACCGATTAACTCATCTCGATTGACTACATCAATTAACTCCTATCGATTAATTAAATCGATAAACTCTTTTCGATTAACTACGTTTTGATTTACTCGACTCGACTGACCCGGTTCAACTAACTTGACCAGCTTGACTCGATTGGTTCGACTCGACCAGCTCGAATCGGTTGGTTTGACTCGACCATCTTGACTCGATTGGTTTGACTCGACCATTTGGCTCGATTTGGTTCGACTCGACCATTTCGACTCGGTTGGGTTCGACTAGCTTGACTAGTTTGGTTCGACTAGCTTGGTTTGACCACTTTACTAACTTGATTCGAATATTTATATCCGACTAACTAACTTTTCTTTTATTTCTATTTAATTTAACTTCTATTTATTTCCTAAATAGATTTCCTTTTGTATAATCTATTTATTTTCCTAAATAGATTTTCCTTTATAACTCTAACTATTTAATCCCTAATTAAATATCCTTTATTCTATTTATTTAATCTAAATAAATATTCCTTTATTTTATTTATTTATTTCTAAATAAATATACTTTTATAAAATCCTTCGATTTACTTTATTCACTTTATAAAGATTTCCTTTTTAACGTTTTATTCATTTAAAAAGATTTACTTTTAAATAACGGTTCTACACTTTAAAAATGATTTTTTTCTTTTTATAATGTTTCCTTTCCAATTCTATTTGTAAATGGTTTAAAAATATTTCCTTTTCAAATTTATTTTTGAAATATTCTAACTCCTTAAATTTTCGGGAAAATTCGCCATAACCTCCTTTGTAACGGGAGCATCGGGAAAATCCCCAAACTCGCCACACAGGCCTTTCCATTCAAAAAGAAATGTTTTGAATTTATTTCCTTTTTAAAATACCTCCTATTTATAAATATTCCCATTTATAAATATTCCTTATTTATAAATATTTCAATTTATAAATATCTCTGTTTTCAATATCACTTTGAAAATCTCCTTATCAACATCCCGTATGTTATGGTATTCAATCATATCAAATCACGATGTTCAATATCGTCCATATACACACAATCAACAACAGGTTATAATTCACATCATATATCAAAATATATGAAAAACAATAAAATAACTGTTGGGGAATCCAGTCGGATTCCTCCAACCTGTTTCCCTGCATCACAGATGTTAGACAATAAAATCAATCATCACTTTCAGTTTCATATGATATATTCTGATAAAGGAATCAATACTGAAATTTAACTAACTGACTAGCAGTTCAATCAAACAAACAATACACAGTCAAATAGACAATTTTAACAGTTCTAACAATACAACATGAAATTATAAACTGTTCAGAGTTAGTGAGATTTACTCACATTGGACTGTTATCGTTAAAAACGATTAACTGTCTTTGATTCAGACGGACAATTTATTTTGCCATAAATTGTAACGAGCTCTGTTTCTCTCCCAGTCAGTCTCATTGTGTTGCTCCCGTCCATACGATCCCAACGCAACTTACGGTTTGTGATTCTGACATCGTATGGTCAAGATATCGCGTTAAGAAGTTAGTACACAGTTTAAATAGGACTTAAGTTTTAAATTAAAACATACGGGCCTCACCATCATCCCTTCGGCCCAATACCCATCGTTTGCAAGCCCAGTACCCTGCCTAACAACCCGCCCCTCATATCCATCTTCCCCAACTAATAAATCGCGACTTCAGGTAAATCGTCCAAGCCATTTCTCCATCTTTGACCCGCCGTTGACCTCGTCCAACCACCCCTCCAGTCACCGAACGTCGATTTCCGACGCCACCCCTGCACTCGCCACCTCCGTCTGCACCTGCTCGCCATCCATACCCCAAGTTCGATCACCCCTCATAGTTCCGTCGACTGCTCCCAGCACCGTAACCGTGCGACAAACATTAGTGCGGAATACCCCAAAATCATCACAACAGATGCCGTTCGATCCACCTAACTCCAACCTAAACTCAAATTCGTGAATTTCTGCTTCGAACTCCCCAAATCCCTGAACCCTAGCTCGTTGTGCCTAAACCCAGCGAACTTCATGGATGCCGAACCCCTCAAAACCCACTGTAGACCGAAGAGCAACTTCAGGGAAGAATGAATATATAAGGGAATCGATTTATAGAATTATGCTTGATTTGTTTTGAATTTACGAAGAGCAACCATTTTACTGTATGAAGAAACAAGGAGCGGCGGATTTAGTTTGTTGACTGTGGAAGTTTTGAGTTAGGTTTTAGGAAGTTAAGTGTATTTTATAGGGTTGTTTTAATATTTTAATATTCGAATATTATATTAATATTTACTCCAACGCCGTTTGTTCTAGTCCTTAAAAATTCCTGTGATCACGCACGATACCCAAAAATCACCAAACTAGACATGTAGCTAGATTTCGACATTACAGTCCTAACGAAACTGGTTTCGTCGAATTCCGACTCCGTATGCTCACACAACATATTTTTAACCATCAAAATACTGACTGTTTTTCACTCTAAAAATCCGTACGGCCACACAGTGCCTCTAAAAATCACGAAACTGGAAATCTAACAACTATTCGATATTGCGGATCCAACAAAACTGGTTTCGTCGAATTCCGACTTCGTTTGCAAAACTGGCTATTTTTAGACCCTTGAATAATCCATTTAAATATATAAATATATTTAAATAAATTAAATTAAATATAAATAAATTTATATTATCGTATATATTCACAGTGGAATACCATACAGCTTCAGAAAAATTATACATTCGATATTCTAAGTTCAGGTTGAATCGAATTTTCAATTTATATTGAAATTCCTTTTTATAACGTATATAAAGCGTTACGAATTATATATGAATTCTATAGCGACTTTTCTGAAATTTGATTTGGACGTAACTCAAAATCTACATGACGAAATCCCGATTTTTCTCTTCCACTAGAAAGATATACTCCACCGGCTCCACACGTTTCTTGTTTCACAGAAATCCGGCTTAAAACGAATCCTGTACATTTAGTTGAAGTTCAAATCGCCAAATCGCGAACTGCAGCGCCATTTCGAGCTCTATTTTAATTATAATATAATTATACGTTCAAACTGTCGTCGACTCAATAAAATCGTTATTATATTTCGAATCGAAACTCCACCAAATCTCGTATGCCATTCAATTCACATTATATTGTGAATTTCACTATTTCTGACTATTTCGACATTATAATATATTATTATATTATAATTATTAATTAAATATTCAATATTATTTAATTCACGTTCTCGATATCGATAAATCGATATTTAATAATTAAATAAATTAATTATTCAACAGCTAAAAATGCGGGTCACTACACAAATTCTGTTGTGTTTTGGACCTTGACTCCATTTTCTAGCTATACTTTTTAATATAGTTGCATTAGACATCGCATTTAAAACCTATACCCCTCGTGTTGGTGCAAACTACATGTAACGTGCAGTGAAGTACGATGATGATATGACTATAGTAAATAGATTTGGGACACGACGACAATCACTGTTTCTTTAAAATAGAACCATCGTCGTCATCAACCGATATCATCAAACTAATATTGAGTCACGATCACGTCGTGATTGGAATCGGGAAAAAAACTAAAGGTACAAATTCTCGTCCATAGGTCGAAATATATGCTCTAAATCATATGTGCAAAGTCTAAGTCCCGTACGATCATGAAACGTCGTGAAAACAATACAAGTCTAAGAGTAGGGGTGCCCGAGAGTTGACCTTTTGTCAAGAAGCAATCATAGGCGCTTGAACCAGGAAGAACAAAAATCGCCTAAGTCCCAAGGATCCGAAAGATCGCATCCTAAGAGCTACTGGACTTTGCGTCCCTCTCTAGTTCATGAACACTGCACCCTTCCGCTCCTCTCCAAAAGACTTGCTTCCCTTCACCCCACGCACCTCGATCCGGTGAATTTCGCATCAAATAGATGCGAGAAATCACATCATCCAAGTGATGCGATATCGCAACACTCAGTATCGACATCTCGCTGCATCCCATGTAATGTGAGGTCTTGCATCACCCAAGCAACGTGAAATCACATCTCTCAAATACGAAATCTCACATCCTTTGTGATGCGAGATCTCGAGTACGAGAAATCACACCACCATCATGTGAGGATTCACATCATTCGCGATGCAAGATCTCGCATCAGCCCGAGGCGAGTCACTGCATCACTTCGATGCGAGCCATCATAGCGTGACAATGCGATGCGCCCTCTGCCTATTCTTCTCCCTCTCCATCTCCACTCCACCTTTTCTCCTCTTCTACCATTGATGCGAGCCAAACTCTCCTCGGCGTCGAATCTCAAGCTGAATGAGCTCTAATACAAGGCCCTGGGAGCTCGAATTCGCATCCGTACCATGATCTCATCGAAAGACAGATGCTCGTTCCAACGAATTCAATTACTTTAAGGAGAACTGTTGAGGTTCGTGTGCAAGAAATATGGGTAGAAAAAAGTGTGAAGGAAAGGAGGATGCAGGTTTATATTTGGGAAGGAGAAGACGGAATCTGGCCCACCTGAACTTAATGCATCTCGGTGGGTGCGATACTTCGCATCCTACAGAGATGCAAACTCTCACATCCCACTGGGATGCAATATGTTCACATCCCACTCGAATGTGAGATTTTTCATCCTACCAACTAGGATGCGAGACACCTTTCTATAAAATAATAATAATAATATATACCTATATATATATATGCATACATGCAATGTGTATATACATTTATGCGTATATGTCCCTATGTTATACGTCGCACATGTTTTATACGTGCATTCATATATTCACGTGTGTACATAGGTATGTACATTCACAAAACCATGGCCGAACGAGAACGAAATTTCCGAGCTTCAAGAAATTTTTGACTCGCAATTCCAGCTATGAGTACGCATGAGGAATTTCGACGTCACGTCTCGACATATCCTCTCGAAATCTCACCCGCATCGCGCAAAGCCACGCAAAAGTGTGTGAGCATACGCGTGACACCATGTCGACAACGACTCATCTACATCACAACATAAGCGGGAGTCGACAACTAACGTTTAATTTCGTAAGTAAACAGAAATTAGATGTGTGATCATTAGCTTGGAGATTTCTCATTTTCCAGAGGAAATACTTTAAACTCAAAGCACATCATGTTGAGACAAGACTTACTTTGGGGGTAAATGTTAACCAACATTTTAGTCCAGTTCCCAAAAGTATACGAGGCCACACAACCTAACCCATTGCATGGCACCGAAGCTCGAAATGTCGTAAAAAACATCGAAGATTTAAGTCCAGAAGAAATCGAATAAGCGATAGCATCACAACTCGTTAAAATGAACATATCGCATCACTTCAATCTACATTGCATCACCATATGTTACACTACATCGCCTCCTAGTTCCATCGCATCACGTCAACCATCCCACATGGCTTTGCATTGCATCCGACTCCATACCCATTGAATCGCATCACGCTACACTGCATCCGCTCTGATGCGCTATCGCATCCCCCGGATGCAGTACATTCGCATCCATCGGATGCGATGCACTCGCATCCCTCGGATGCGATATACTCGTGCCCATCCGATGCGATGTAGTTGCATCCAGTGGATGCGAGGTGTCTGCCTCTGTAAAAAGTAACATATCCCCATAGGATGAAATTTTCATATCCTTTCTAGGGGATGAGATTTCCTGCATACGAACGGGATAGGATGCGATTTTTTGGTGTATGCCCTCCTATGATGTAATTTTTCTGTTGTGTGGTCCTCAAATCCTACTTACTCCCATCTAACCCTTCAACTATAAATACCCCTAAACTTGGCATTCAAAAGGGTTATATTTTGGCTGATTTGACACCTCTTCAAGCTCTTAGAACTCATTAATGACAGCCTTGTTTTGAGGAATAAAAAGCACAAGTTACTTTTTTCCAAAACTTAGCATATGACAAATATGACTCCAAAATACATGAATGGACTTGTAAACGAAAGCCTAGATGACATTCAAGGCTTGTAACTCAATTTTGTGAATAAAAGATCAACGAAATCCTTCAAAGTGGATGTAGGCCCCTCACCGACCGAACCACTATAAATCTCTATGTTATTTATTGCTTTCTGCACTTAATTTTCCCATGCGAAACGTAATTCTCTAGTAACGGGGGATCTTTGGGTGTTATGACATTTTTTTCCGTCAACAATGAGAAACTACATATCGGTCTAGTTATACGAGAATGATGAGCCAAAGATGAGCTTGTAGAAGCTATAGCGTATACCATCCTTTTATGTATTTGCTTGCCACCGTTATAAGTGTACTTTGAAAGATGTAGTGAGGATGACATGTATTTTGGTATTTGGATTTCATGTACATGACTCAATGACTTGATGATATTTCAGCAGCTTTGTTTGTTTTATCATTACTATCTATACTTCTTATTAAACTTTATTCACGCGTTGTGAGATATATGACATGTCTATTTTTGATTATCACGCTATATTGCTGGCCACATCGGCTTGACAAGCGTACAACATAGTATTTTCCTATTTACATACATGTCGTATGAGGCGGTTACCTCAAAATGCTTCGACTCTTGAACATTTAGTTTGTTTGGAAAAATTCAATGATATAAACCCTCAAATCTTTAAAACTAATCCTTCGAAAAAACCAATCTTGTTAGGACTCAATAAATTTAAAAAAATGGGAGAACCGTCTCTTTTATGTTCGGTGCCCCTTGGAATTACTAGAAGATTCTCTACCCTTGGTAACTATTTCGAGATTTCACTTTGTTTACCTTTTGTGCTTCCCTTTCTTATGATAGTTTATTATTATTTATTTTATAGGTTCCTTTTCGAAGAGCCACGATGTAGAAGTTAAGAAAGAAATTAAGCAATGAAGGGAAGCTTTGATAAGATTATGTAATAGGATGACCTTGCTAACACCCAGCATCTTAATGAAACGTTCTCTTCTTCCTCCTGACTAGAGGATCCTTAGTCAACCACAAATGATTTGACGCGCCTCCAAGGGTGAACGCTTCCCGGCTTTGGGTGATCCTATTAATTTCTCATTTATGTCGTCCATTTGTCCCAATCTTCTTAGGGAGTTTCAAGCATAATGTTTATGAGTGGCACCCATATTAGAGCATTCCCAGCAGTCAGCGTCGAGACGAGTGGGAAAATCATTTTTAGAGCGGCGATTCCTTCCAACATTCCAGTAGTCAGTGTGAGATCGCTCTAATTTTTTTTTAATTAAAAAACCTTAAATGGTTTGCTGAAAACCGTTTAAGGTCTAAACGGTTTTCAGAAAACCGTTTAGACTTTTAAAAAAAGAATTTGGATCGTAAACGGCCTTCTGAAAACCATTTAAATACTAAATGGTTTTCAAAAAACCGTTCAGCGATCGCCACTATCAAACTGAAATGACGATCGTCGCCGCTTTCCTTCTCTCCTCACACTCGTCCTCACTCTGCTGGAATGAATTCGAGTGTCGATTCTTCCCATTTCACTTCATCTGGCAACTGCTGGGAGTGCTCTTGGTATTTAACTTTGTTGGTTTCAACTGCTCCTGCTAATGTAAATCTGCTATGCCAATTTCTAGCGTGCCTTCTCCTCAGTCTTCAAAGCTAAATCTTAGTGTCATGGCAAAGGCTATCATTAAATCAGGAATTACTACTAGAAAGCGACTGACCAGCAGGACTGCGGACGGGCTTGTTGCAAAGAAGGTTAATTTTTTTATTCTCAACTCCATATCTCCACCGAGAATGAAGCTCAGGTGAAACCTCTCACCACAAAGATGATATCCTTTTACTTATCACAATATCTGATTCTCTGCATGTATTAGATCAAATACATAAGGATTTATATATACCCTTTCTTTCCGTGTTTCTGACCTTCTAGCTCTTTTTCCTTGACCACCTTTTACTTTTTTTTTTCAATTTGGTGATGGCGATCATAAGCTCCCCCTCATTTTATTAACTGAAATCCTTGTCAGTTCTTCATCTAAACATAAATCTTTAGCGGAACAACAACTTTTTAAATGCTTTTCCTCTTGTAATCTCAGAGCACAACCAACAATGGCTTGTTCGGTTACTAAACAAGTCACGGAACAACCAGATATGGCTTGTTCAGTCACCCGTGGCTGGTTTGGACGTGATTCTTGGTTGGTTGAGTGAATAGATGTTGGTGGTTATAACGGTGAAGTCTTTGACATTATAAATTTATAACGGCAAAGTCTTTGCCTTTATAAATTTATAACGGCAAATACTTTGTTGTTATAAACTTTTAATAATAAAAAAACATGCAAACGCTGTTTGATGCGGTGAAAAGAGGTAATATTGGATGGAAGGGGTGTTTGCTGTTTTGTACTGTTTGTATTATATAATTCTTTTAAGTGGTTTGTGGTTGGTTTTGTATTGCTGGGTGCGTTGTGGTTTGTTTGGATGAAAGAGAAGAAGTGAACAGAACGGATTGTTGGTTATGGTCTTACTATTGCTAGTTTTGTGTTGGAATTTTTCTTACATTTCGTCTTTTTTCTTCCAATTTATCGCAAGTTGGTTCTCTCTTTAATAAACACTTCTGACTCCAATGCTGAAGCTTCAAAGCTTAAAGAAGAAAATCAAGTTCTGAGTGAACAAATTTCTACTTTAGCTTCTTCTAAAGATGATACATTAAAGGAATTGGCTTCAGTTAAAACCATCGTTTCTGAGAAATGGAGTCTTCTTAATCCTTATCTGACCAGATCATGGGCTTACAAATGACTTTGTAAGAATCTCAAAATGAGAATGCTAAGATCACCTCTAGAAAACCTTCTCTTAAGACAATATGCTCCCACCTCATGAAGAATTTAGAGAAGGAGAAAAATTCAATCTCCAAGGTTATCAATGTTATCTTTGATTTTAAGTGCAATCAATTTTTGGATACTTCTCTCATTGAAATCATCGCCGACTCCGTAAAAAAGACTCTCTTGGTGGCTTAACTGACAACATAGACAAATGCCCTAATTTGAGCTTTCCCTCCCTTGATACAATGTTGACCAAATGATTCATGCTGAAACCCAAGGATATTAGGCAAGGGATCAAAGTCCCTGAGAAGTAGGAAGCTGAAGCTGCCCAACTTCTATCCTTAGGACTCTCTCCCATAAAGGAAAACTCTGACTTAGTGGAAGAAATTGATTGAGATGTCGATGATTGAAATATCGATGATCATGGCAATGACGATGGTAATGATAATGATGATGGTTGCGACAATAGCAAGAGCACCAGTGAAAGCGGAGGTAGTCAAGATAACCATTCTAGGAAGAGTAGTGGTGAGAACCTTAACTATTTGAATTAACAGGTGTCTCTTGATTTTCCTAATCCTGAGTAGAAAGATTCTAATATTGGAGATCAAAAAGGGAAGTGCCAGTCTCATCAAGCTTTACTTCCTGTTTCTTAGGTATAGTTTTCTTTATTTAAAGAAACTTTCGTTGCCATGAATAGATTAGATAACTCTTCAACTATTTTTGATAAGGAAAAAGTCTACAATATATCTTAAAGTTTAACAAGAAGCAATCAGAAATAAATACCCTACACAGAGAGAGAGAGGGAGAGAGAGAGAGAGTGGGAGAGAGAGAGACAGAGATTCAGATAAACACTTGGTAGAATACAATGCCTTGTTTAAAAAATATTACAAGCTTGATAAAAGTGCTCTAGCCTTGATGTCTTTTAAGTATGAGGAAATAGACCCTCGATTATGGAAAGCTCGCCTTTGTAATGAAAGGCTTTTGGAAGGGAGTAAAGATTTAATGACAATATTCTGGAAGATGACTGAAGAGAAAAGTATTTTAGTGCAGTTCTTATAAGAAGCCTATTGCAGACATCCCACTGTTGACTACTCATATTTTGATGATCTTAATGGCGGGTTACTTCGATGCTTCCATAAAAGATATTTAGATGCATCTGATCGTGATCCCCATCCCATGGCCTACTATAATCACCTAAGAATTCTCTTTATTCTTATTGACTTACCTCTTGGAAAATTTAACTGTTATAAGAATAAATTTGTAGGCGAAATGTTTAATTGGGTTTGTATGAAAGCTTTTCCATATTGTTCTTTTTTATTCTTAGTATTATTTTATTACGTCATTACAATTTACAAAGTTCCTAAGCAGTCCAGTCATCTAGGGACCTTCAGTCAAATTTATTAAGTTAAGAAGAGACTATTAAGAAAGGTCTTCATTAGTTAAGACCTCGAGAATGGCTTGATATTGTTTTTTAGAGACTTAAACAAGCTTTACATGTTATGTCCCCGATCTAACTTTGATTTTTTTGGCAAAGAGGAAGATAAACTACTTAATGAACGTCGTATATATTACTCAAAACTAATTAGCAGGCATGATAGTCCTCTGGTTGGTGAATAGGATTATAGCAAATTTCCTGTGGTTATTATCCCGGATGGCTTTAAAGAAACAATTGATTCGACAATCACCTTATTGGATAATTCCTTGAATAAGGTTAAAAATGCTATTTTTGGACTTTAAATGTTGTTTGATTCAATTTAAACTTACTCATAACGTTAATGTAACTTTCTTGTTTGATTTAATTGACTTGTAATTTCATGTGAAATAAAGAACTCATTTTTGTAGTACTGGTTATTATTATGATCCATTCAATTAGGATATTCAATTGGCAATCATGCCATTATCCGAAGATCTTCTTCCTCAATTTTCTAAAATTAAGTATAAGCTCATTACTGATATCAAACAGACGAGAGCTTCTGGTGAAATAATTTCTTCGAAGTTTATGGGTATCCACTTGTATTAGAGTGATTCAAAAAAAAAAATAGTCGCAACATATGATTGTTCAAGATATCAAAAAGCAGAAAATACACTTGGAAGATACGAGTAGAAAAAAAGACGACCCCCTACTTGGGATGAAGCTTTAAATAAAATTGAACCATTTAATTGACTTTGACAATAAAATGGTTAAACTTCATCAATAAATTGGTGATTTGGAAGTACAACTGGAAAATAGCCAAGCAACATGCAAATTATTGGAATTTTTTTAGGTAGGGATAAGTGGATATCATTGTACCCATTGCTACAACTTCATCAATTTTGGGTAGATCCACCAAATCTCATACATTGGCAATCCAAATAAAACCTCACTTGATAAAACTTCTTCAAGGTTTGAATAAGAGATTAGTTCACAACCAGGGTGAAAACATCAAACATGAGACCTGTGTTATGAAACCAAACAAAAGAATGACACCTTGCATCTAATAAACAACTATACCACTTAAGATCACAGGCTAAAACTTGAGATATATTCTCTCTAAAAGCAAGCTTCTAAACTAAAAAAAAGGAAATAAGGTTCTCTCAAAAATGAATAAAGCTTATGATCGTGTACTTAGGGCTCAAGTCGCATCAGTTAACGATGCTGAGGAGATTAGGAAGCAAGTAAAAAAGATTAAAGATATTCTTTGTATCACCATTTGTCACATTACAGTTCCCGTAATCTCCATAAAGTTAGATAAAATAGTTAAATATCTTTGGAATCTATTATTATTTTGTAATCTTTTGAACATAAATATGTGTATTATTGTAAATGATTTTGCAAGTTCTATAAATATCACTAGGTTAGGAGCTTTCACTTTATCTTGAATTAATATGAATGTACCTATATTGTCGATAACTTTGTGTTTTCTTATTTTATCTTCATGTTCACCGATAAATCTTCATAATAATTATGTTAGTTTGAAGTGCAATAATTCATACTGATGTAAAATTTAAAGCCCATATCCAGATTTTCAGTGAGTAGATTCATAATCCATTATGTAACTGAATTTGGTAATCCATTAAAAAGGTTATAAACCCGGATTAGGGTTGTAACAAGAAATTGGGAAATCATCTCAATAGGAAGTCCAAAATACTTATTTGGCCATAAAAATGAATGACCCATAACCCAGATTCGGGTATTTAATAAGTAGTCTGGGAACTTTCTTTTAAAAGTAATCGAAAACCAAAAGACCCAAAACCTAGTTTTGGGTGTTTAATAAGACATCCAAAAATCCTCTTCCGGGAATTGCAGTATAGCAGGATCTTTATTCGGTAATAAGAATAGATGAACTTAATTCTAGATTCAGGTTTTTTAATAGAAGGTAAAGAAATCACCTATTAGAAATAATAGAAGATTATAATCATTATCTGATAATAAGAATAGAAGGCTGAAACCAAGATCATGGTATTACGAAGTTCATCTTTCTTTCTTTGCTTTATATCTTCCTTCAGACTTCGATTGATTAACCATGTAGCATACCCTTCTCAGGTTATTGACATCCTTAAAAGTTTGCATGTGCTCCATAGGGTAGAGGCATTACGTATCCATCTTAGGGCAGAGGCATTAGATATCTTGGTTTGATATTTTTCATACCCTCCTTAGGGTTGATGCATTGCATACACATCTTAGGGAAGATGCATTGGGTATCTAAGTTCAACATCTTGCATACTCTTCATAGGGTAAAGTCATTATGTAACATCTTAGAGAAGAAGCATTGATATCTTAGTATGATTTTTTTGCATACCCTCCTCAGGGTAGAGATATTGCATACCCATCTTAGGGCAAAGGCATTGGACATCTTGATTCGATCTGGTGCACTTGGTTAGCTTGCTTAAGTGGGCCCAAGGTCTTATCTGACCTTCTCATGCAATGCTTTAGCCAGGCCTTAGAGATGGAACTAAAGGCTTTTCCCTCCCTTTAGGAGGCACTTCGTGCATGCCTTGTTGATAGGACTGAAGGATGGTTGATGCCTTGTATCATGTATAGCATGATGTGCAGAAGGGATTTGATCATCCCCCCAAGGGGCATCTTAACTTGGCCATAGCATGGCATAGACAAGGGCTTGAGGTGCTTTAGCCACTCCTTGTAGGCAAAACTAGAGGCTTACCCTAACTCCTTCTAGGAGGCGCTTTGACCAAGCCATCTATATAAGGATAAAGACTTTCAACCATATTAAGATGCCAACTATCTTACGTCGTCCAAGTTAAAGTATAATTTCACTCCCAGCCATGTATAATTACTTACTAGAACAAAGCTTTATTGAGTCGACTAAGGTGTTCTTTGCAAATTCACCGGGTATCCTTGTTTGAAAAAGTTAATAGTAATTCCTTCAAAGGTTCTATAGTGATTAGTCTCATGCTCATTTATCACGTGATAGTAACAATATGGTCCACCTTGATTCCTTTCATTCTTGGGCGCTTTATTTTTAGATGGCCAATAGTTGAGCTACTCTTTTATTAGAAAATAGACATTTCAATTGATATAGTTAACAATCTTTAGGAAATCTTTATTTGAACCCTTCCTTTGGATATTTTACGTTTAAATTTTTGGAACATAGCCTAGAAATTTCAACTATAATGGCTACATTCCTTTCTAAAACCTTTTGCAGTTCATAAGGTGATGAGGATCCACTTGTTGTTGGTTGCAATTAATGAGATATTGAACCAGGTAGATTTCACTTGAGAAGGTCCCTTTCAATCCTATCTAAGGCTAGCATGCTTTATTGAATGTGTTGCTAAAGTAAATGGAATAAGCATATCAGATACTTTGGATCATTAACTTGAATTCCTTTCAAATTGGCAGATCCTAGTCATAATCACTGGTCAAGGTTGACTTGATTAAAGGCCCCTAGGATGTCGAAAGGCTACGAAGGATTCAAAATATTCTCTTTCTATTAGGTTAGTTTATGTGTTCAAAAGAGTTCGAGACTCTTAAAATAATCCATTGAATGTTGTTGTTGTGAAATGCCCTTTCTACTAGATGGTTCAATCCTCTATGGCTGATTGAGGGGAGCCAAAGAATGGGTTTATTGATATACACGTAAATGTGTATATTTTATCCGCATATTTATCTTATTTTGTCTTTTAAATAATTGATATTGTGTATTTATAGCTGTGTTTTCAGATTGATGACAAGAATCATGGTTTAGAGCATTTGATGAATAAAGCATGAAGAATTTGCTGAAAAAGAGTGAAGTTAAAATTGCTAAAGCTTGAAGAGTTTAAAGCTTGAAGAACGGTTGCAAATAGAGTTCAGTTGGGTAGATTTGGCTCACTAAAGACTCATATTGTGTTCACATTGGCTCAATTGCAGACCATTTCATTCATGTAGCGTTCACATTAGCTCCTTTGCAAGGCTTCTCATTCATGCACTGCACGCGTTCACACTGGCTCACTTATAAGGCCTCTTACTCTACAACCCCGTTCACACTAGCTTATGTGTTATTTGGGCTAATTCTTTAGTCCCACATTATGGAATTTGTCAAGTAGCCTTTGTCATATCAGCTATAAATACACTCTATCTCATTCATTGTAAAACACACTTAGTTTTATTCTGTAATTCTCTTCTTGGAATAAAACTCTTCTTCTCCATTTCTCTTAGTTGTTATTTTATTTTATTTATGTTCATGTTATTTAGTTTCTTTTTAATTTCTGTTTTTCTTCTTCTTTAGCTATGTCTAGCTAATCCCCTTTGATTAGGGGGTGATGACGCTAATAGATATGATTCAACATGAATCACATAGCCAATAGATGAGGACTTTATATATGTAGATCTAGATCTGAATCAAGGGTTAGATCTGAACCTTCATATTCTGTGTCGTTTAAGAGCTATGCTCCTTCACAGGGTATATTCGTATTCGATCTAACAATTATCAGATTTAGATCTAATTTTAGGTTTTTAGAAGTTAATTTGTGAATTTGTCCTGATAGTCTATGGTTGTTTAAGAGCTCAGCTCCTGCATAGGCTATGCTTGTCGTTATTTACTTATTTGTTTCTAAGAATCTATTTATCGTTGATTCGTGTTTGTGACAAAAACATGAATTAGATCTATATTTATTTGTTGGCTATTGATGAGTGTGAATCTAATCTATGTCATTATCCCCTAATTGCTTTCTCTTATTAGATAAATCTCTCTTTTTTATTTAATTGCTGTTATTTTCTGTGTTTTCAATCAATCAAAATTCTGGAATAACTTGATTGGATTTATTAATTAAAATATTTTTGGTCCTAGAGTTCGACACCCTCTACAACAATCCTTGTTGTTTAGGAAAGCCGAACGGATTTTACAGTTGTTTACAATTGCAAAATTTGTTCGCAAACAAATTTTGGCGCCGTTGCTGGGGACCAAAAATATTTTAATTAATAAATCCAATCAAGTTATTCCAGAATTTTGATTGATTGAAAACACAGAAAATAACAGCAATTAAATAAAAAAGAGAGATTTATCTAATAAGAGAAAGCAATTAGGGGATAATGACATAGATTAGATTCACACTCATCAATAGCCAACAAATAAATATATAGATCTAATTCATGTTTTTGTCACAAACACGAATCAGCGATAAATAGATTCTTAGAAACAAATAAGTAAATAACGACAAGCATAGCCTATGCAGGAGCTGAGATCTTAAACAACCATAGACTATCAGGACAGATTCACAAATTAACTTCTAAAAACCTAAAACTAGATCTAAATCTGATAATTGTTAGATCAAACACGAATATACCCTGTGAAGGAGCATAGCTCTTAAATGACACAAAATATGAAGGTTCAGATCTAACCCTTGATTCAGAGCTAGATCTACATATATAAAGTCCTCATCTATTGGCTATGTGATTCATGTTGAATCATATCTATTAGCGTCATCACCCCCTAATCAAAGGGGATTAGCTAGACATAGCTAAAGAAGAAGAAAAACAGAAATTAAAAAGAAACTAAATAACATGAACATAAATAAAATAAAATAACAACTAAGAGAAATGGAGAAGAAGAGTTTTATTCCAAGAAGAGAATTACAGAATAAAACTAAGTGTATTTTACAATGAATGAGATAGAGTGTATTTATAGCTGATATGACAAAGGCTACTTGGCAAATTCCATAATGTGGGACTAAAGAATTAGCCCAAATAACACATAAGCTAGTGTGAACGGGGTTGTAGAGTAAGAGGCCTTGTAAGTGAGCCAGTGTGAACGCATGCAGTGCATGAATGAGAAGCCTTGCAAAGGAGCTAATGTGAACGCTACATGAGTGAAATGGTCTGCAATTGAGCTAATGTGAACACAATATGAGTCTTTAGTGAGCCAAATCTACCCAACTGAACTCTATTTGCAACCGTTCTTCAAGCTTTAAACTCTTCAAGCTTTAGTAATTTTAACTTCACTCTTTTTCAGCAAATTCTTCATGCTTTATTCATCAAATGCTCTAAACCATGATTCTTGTCATCAATCTGAAAACACAGCTATAAATACACAATATCCATTATTTAAAAGATAAAATAAGATAAATATGCGGATAAAATATATACATTTACGTGTATATCAGATACCCCCACACTTATCTTTTTATTCGTCCTCGAATAAACTAAACTAAGATATGTCACACTTTCGTAGGAAACACGATTGCATTTAGCTTATGCAACAAGCCGTTAAACCTCTGGGTGTCCCCAGTAGGACGAGTGTTGTCTCGTGAGGGTTTCCAGCGGATACTACCCACAAAATCCAAAGCGTCTTATGTACGCAGATTAATCAAACAATATATTTAAGGTGTTTCATATTCCAAGGATTTTACCTAACTTCAATAATAACGGTTTAGCCCCAAATTGTCCATCCCATAATTAGTGCAAAAATGAACAAAAATTTTCAAGCTGAATCGTAATTCCTTGATAACACTGTAATTGTCTTGAAGGTTAAGAGTGTGGTGTCAACCAAAGTTCTACACATCGACAATGTGCACCCAATTATTTATTCAACCCTTTTTTTTTGAATAATTTTGCACCAGTGTAACTGTAATGTATTGGATATGAGTTATGCATAGATGAAGGAAAATTTTGTAAGTTCTAAAAATATTCTAGATAAGAGGGAAAGTGTATTAGTTGAATTTCAAGCTACAAAAGATAAAGTAATACTAAGGCACATATGGACATTTTGTTTCCTTTCATCTCCTCAACTACAATCCTCGCTTCTAAGTACGGTATGATGGATGTGGATGGAAAGGAAATGAATGCATTATAGTCAAGAATGATGAATGACTATTTTATTCAGAGAGACTCTCTCTTTATTTCAAATTTTTTTCTCTTTTTTTTTCTTCTTTTTTTTCCCTTTTTTTCTTTTTTTTTTCATTTTTTTTATTTTGCATGATGAATGATGAGTGGAGATGGAATGGAATGATACCGTACATTATTTCATTTGATTCCTCCTCTACTAAACCAATACTTCATGAAAGGAAAGTTTTGTGCCCTAGTTACTTTATTTCTATAACCCTAATTCAACACACAAGTCTGGATTGATGTTATATAAAAAGCTGAAAGGAATGATAAACAAAGTTTCGTAAGATAGATAACCCATATAAAATAAGATGTGGTATATGGTTATCCTACCTTAAAACAAGTACGGAGTGGGTAGTGTAATATTGGTATAAAAAGTGACGTTTCTGAACCTTTGAAAATAAATCAGTACAAGGTTCTTAAGTATACCAATATAAGAAAAACTTGTCGAAACATGGATGTAATTCGACTAAAACTTGGGTTTGAATAATGTGGGGTATCGAAGAAGAATGCTACAATGAGTCATTTCTCCTTAATTGGGCCAAGTGGATTTTAGAACTTATGATTTTGAAAATTTGAGTGGAAAAGAAAATATTATGCATGAAAACGAACTCAGAAAATCCAGCAAATGTAGGTGCAAAATCATTTTTATTTCTTGATTTTTTTTGATTATTTTTACTTGCACATTCTAACACGTATAACAAGGGTTGACACGCTTACTCCAGAACACGACTAACGTCTGCACAGTCTCAAGCTAGCATCTTAAAAAGGCACATTACGATTCAATGAATAAATAATGTTCATTCCCATCACCCAACAATTCAACTTATCAAACAAGAACCAAGGTGTTATTTATGAATTTTAAGTTAATCCTTGTTCAATGAATGATCTACTTTATAAAATTTGATTGCTGATGTAATGTAATTTATATACAACAAGCATTTACTTATTGGCAAATGAATCCTTTCGAAAAAGTCAGAGGAGATTTGATGGATAAAGCCTTAGTGAGAACATAAACTTGCATAAATCCATAATATTACTGAATTTTTAAACATTACCTCAATATTACCTTAGTTGATTGTTTCAAATCTTCTCTTTATTGTTGATTTTGATGAGTACAGGAGATTTTGATTTACAATGATATGGAATCGACAAATTAATTTTATAACTAGGTATGCACTTAGGATTTTGGATATAAGTACTTAGAATGAAAAAATTCGAATCCCCGTTATGGATATCTAGGGTCATATTTATAGGTTCGGCTTGACCCGCTTCCACATTAGTTCTTTCCTTTCTAAGCTTTTCTTGATGTCAAGTCGAAGGGCAAGTAGCAGTGGCTCCCTATCCTTTGATCTGAAGCTACCAACATGGTCAAAAGGAGAGAAGAGGCAGTAGATCTGATTGCTAGTAAATTTTCAAATTGGCCCTTAACAACTTCGAAGCCTTTAAACTTTGCGGAAACTTGATGTGTTCAAAAAGGGGAGGTTAGGTGCTTTTAAAGGAGTATCTATTTAAAAACCTTTATTATGGTGATCTCGAAGGAGTTGATCTAGAATAGAATGATGTTGCTAGAGTGCTTGGCCCTATCGAAGGGACTAGTTGCTTTAGAATCAATACTTGCTACGTCCAGTTTAGTATTCTTCCAATATTTAAGGAGTCAAGCTTTATGCAATTAAAATACACCTTCGACAAATTCGAAGCGCTTATCTAGTTCGAAAGGGATGAAATTGGTTCCTTTAAGTGTACTTGAAAGCTTCTATTTTGTTGGAAGATAGGTGAGCCCTTTGGCTCCTACAAAAGGGGTTGTCTTTGTTGCAATGGAGTTCTTATTCCTTCTAACTTAATCGAAAGTGTAACACACATATGGTCATACCCCTTCAACATCTTTGAAGACTTAATACACTTGACATCCATCCACCATTGCTTTCCCTTCGACATTAATGGAGTAGTTTTGGTAAAAACAAACAAAGTAGGAAATTTACATGTCATTCCTTCGCTGATTAAGAAACAATCGAGGAGTGCTACAAAAGGAATATCCTTATAGTTTAATCCTAAGAACCTCTTATAATTAAGTTGTAATCCAATCAAATTATTATCAATAATAAAATAACCAAATCATCATAGCAAAGGTTTCATCTTCTTAAGGGAAGCATTCTCTAAAAAACCTAGCCATATTAAAGTCCCCTCAACCACCCATGGATTAAAGTTAAAGATTAAAGCTCAAGACATTCATTCCAGAGTACCTTCCCACCAATTTTGTTATTGGGGACATATACATTTAAAATAAGTATGGAAGAAACATTGCTAAAGTCTGAATAAAAATTTATTAAATAAATGTTAGTTAAGATGTGCACTAGCTTAACATAAGTAACCTTTAATATAATCATTAACCCCCTTAGCTATCACTATCAAGGAGTAAATGCTAGTTACTAAGATAAACTCCTCATGCTCTAAAAATAATTGATGATTGGGATGCTCAATAATTAATGGGGAAAGAAATTAGACCAGAATGTTAAAATTATAGCGTTAAGGAAGAGAATAGGCAAGAAGTAATTACGTATTAAAAGGCATGTATACATTTTCTTTAAAACGTTTATGGGTCGACTTATACTTTTGCTTGGGTCGACCTAGTGTCGACTCAAGGGGTGTTTGGGTTGACCCAGTGTCGACCTAAGTAACGGTGGTTCGACCCAAAGTAGGTCTGGAAGCGTCAATATTTTAGGTTAAGTGACGTTGTTTTCTACGGGCAATGGTTCTGATTTTCTTTCCATGAATCTAACAGATCAGGTCTTTTGAGCGACTATAAATAAACGTCCAGGGCTAGCCGTCAAACTAATTATTGTCTAAGTTGACAAGAAAGCCATACCATTTTATTTCTTCTCCAAATCTTTTCTGAATCAAATTAAATTAGTTTAGGCCTTCAAAAACAAGAATTGGAGAATGAAATTCATAGCTTAGGATTGTGGGCTCTTATAATACCTTTCCCTATGAGGTAAGCTATGTGGATTTAATTCCAGTTTAGTTCTTTTGTTTTCTTATGGGTTCTGAATTGTAAATCTATTATTATTATAGTATTGAATCAAATTAGGGAGAAACCACGATTAATAATTCTGAATCAGATTTTGGAATTGGAAAACTAACAGGTGAGTGGATTTAAATTATACCTTTTGATAGTGGTATATTTATCATTTAATTCACTATAACACTTAACATAATGAATAATTAGAATTGTGATAATTGTGATGTAATTCATTTTCTAAAAGCGTTAAGAATATTACGGTTGTGTAAATTTATTCCTATATCTTTCCGTTTAGGCTTAGGAAATTACTACAATAATAAGATTATAAATTTGACGATGATTACGTGTATATCTCCAAAGTATATTGTTTAGAATGTAATCAAAAGATTAGGATTGGGAAAAATTACAGAAAAAGTGGAAAAATAAAATAGGAAATAATAAGCCAAAATGTGTGTAGAAATTTACTATAATTAAACTGGAATTAGCAATTGGGTAAGAAATAGGAAATAACATATTACTTAGAAAAAAGGTAATTAGTTTTAGACTGAGTTAGTTGGAGGTGGAAAATGGATACATTTCCATAATTACCATTACGGTAAATTACAAAGAACGTGATTGCAAGAAAAAGAAAGGTAATAGAGATTAGCGTGAAATAGGGATTTTTGTTGTATCTCACACTAATCAAATATATATACATGATGTAATAAAGAGAAATATCTTGCAAATACGAATATTAATTGATGTATATTATGGAAATAGAGTTTTTTACATTTCCATCAACCAATTTAACAAAGTGTGTGAAATAAATCCTCTAATAATAGATATTCCAAAGATGATAATTAAAAAAGGTGGAAATAGTAAGGGTTCTCTTAAATAACAAGGAACCTAGGGAAAATGTGATGAATAGGGAATATAACCTATTATAGTCAATTATATGAATGGGGTTGAAATTTAACAAAAAGACTTGTCTAAGAGACAAGTGGAATTGTAAATTGAGTTGTAATAAAAGATGAGAACTTATTAATAGACCGTCATTAGGGGAACTAAGTTAATAAGTAATCCCGCAACAAAGGTTGTCGTAACGGTATAACATGAGGTTGAAATTACACAAAAAAAGAAGAGGCTTATTATTAGTAAACTTATGAATGGGGATAATATTAAGGTTAATGAATGTAATAATAATAATAAGTGGAAGTCTATTCCGTTGGCATAGGGCTAATTATGGAAAATAAGTGGCTTATAGATATTGTCCGTTTTTGCAGTGTGGGGCTGATTGAGGAAAGTAATTAGCCAAATATAAGCTAATAAACTGCTAACTTGAATATAAAATGAATGTGTAAACAGTTAAGTTAACTAGTAATGTGATAAGTTAAAGCAAGCACATGTTTAAAAGGTCAGAAATAGAATCTAACAACGCGACGGTGTGATGCGCTTGGACCAGTCTGTACCTATGGAGATGAAGAACTCAACGGGGTAGATCATCGCGGTATTTGGATACATGAGATGTAACAACCCAGAAATTCTGAGCCAATTTAAAATTTTTACTTTGGTTATTTTAATGAATTTTGGTTATTTAAAATGAATTATTTTAAATAATAACGACGGAAAATTTATTTTCGACAAAGCTAAAACGAATAATTTTATTTTAACTATAATTCGAGCCTGAAATGGCGCAGCAGTTCGAAAATTCGATTTCGAATTTCAAATGAATATACAGAATTCAATATAAGTCGGAATTGAATGAAACAAGAAATATTTGAATATGTTTGACGATATCTTTCTAACGGATGTAAGAAACTGAGATTTCATTTTAAAAGTTGAGAGTTACGTCCAGTTGAAAATTCAGAAAAGTCGCTGTGGAATTTATATATATATATTAATATATATAAAAGCCCTTGAAAATGGAAATTTTGCAAACGACCTTCGTTTTCGACGAAACCACTTTTGTTGGATCCGGGATGTCAAATTATTGCTAGGTTTCAAAATGCATAATTTTCTGAATCAATATGTGAGCGTGGCGAAGTTAAAAGTGTTTTGACAGTTTTAGTCAATTTCGATCGACCAGAAAATGGCCATTTTTCAAACGGTTTTAGAATTTGATGAAATTTGTTTTGTTAGGACCGTATCGTCAATACGAAGTTAGAAATAATTTTTCTGGAATTTTTAGAGTCTGTATGTGGCCCCAGTAAATTGAAATGTACATTCAAATTCAATATATACTGATTTATACTTTGAATTCGATAAAAACTGATCGTAATAGCCGAATTGGATTACGTAACATATCCCATTGTGTTCGGAATGGGGGTAATTAGCTAGGGACGACAGTCGGTGAGTCTCGTTTCGAAGTCGAAATAAAAAGTTACTTTTTGGATAATTAAAATTAATATAATTAAACTTTCTAAAAAACCCTCCCCTCCATTCCATGAAGTCAACCCTTATTTCCCTCAGCCCCCCCCCCGATCATTTCAAATCGTTTAAAATAAAAAAAGGAAAAGAAAAGGGCGACGGAGTCCTCCATCTCGCCGCCATCGACCGCTACCCGTCCCCCTTTCCGTCGCGACGCCGCTGGTGGGCCCCCCAAGGCTCCGACGCCTCTCCTCTACCCCGTTCCCTTCTCTCTCATCTTCTTACCGCGAATCCTAGCACCCATTTAAATCCGCCACCTCCCTGAGACCGCCGCCCTCGCCTCCCTCTGCCCAATCCGCCGCCGACGAACCGCCCACCCTCTGGCGAACGGTACCCCCCCTCTCTAGTCACTGTAAGTTCTGAATTTGATTTTTTTTAGTTTATAAAATTCAATTTTTAATTCGTTCATTAAAATTAGGATTTCTATGCATAATATAAAACAAAGTTTTGATTTTTAATATAAAACCAAGCTTTGAATTTTAACATGAAGAGTTAGGATTTTTATAACATAAAGAAATGATCTTTATAAAAAGTAAAGATATGATTTTTAATCATATAAAGGTATGATTTTATCTTAGGAAAGTTTTGATTTTTATTAGTAAAAAGGTATGGTTTTTATTTATATGGTTGTAGGATAAAGATTAGATTTTTTTTAACATGATAAAAATTAGATTTGATTTCGAAAGTGATAAAGAGTAGATTATTAATTAATGAGAGTTTAGATTTTTATATGCATAAAGTCAAGATTTTTATTTGAATAAAAATTCGATTTTTATATATATGAAGTGAAAATAAAAAATTCGAATTATATATATATATGAAGTAGTGTATCAAGATTCGATTTTTAACTATGTAAAGACTCGATTTCTAATCATATAAAGTTTCGGTTTTTACGTTATAAAAATATAATCTTTATATAGGAAGTAGCGTTGTTAAAAATATAATTTTTAACATATACCGCGTGAAATAGATCTCGTTGGAGACACGATGAAGATTTCCTACGTATGAAGAGTCACGGTGAATTGGTTCAGCTAGTCCGTGAGAACTTCTCACTTTAAATTTTCTTTTCTAGTTAAAAATATATACTAGGATGCAGCCCGTCGTCCACAGACCATGGACGACTTGTTTGTTTGATTGTGTTTGGATTGATTTGTTTGTGTGAATTTGGTAAGTGATGTGGAAAATAAAATATATATTCATGTGTTGAAATAATATATATATATATATATATATATTCATGTGTTGAAATCAAATATATATTCATGTGTTGAAATAAAATATATATTCATGTGTTGAAATAAAATATATATTCATGTGTTGAAATAAAATATGTATTCATGTGTTGAAATAAAATATATATTCATGTGTTGAAATAAAATATGTATTCATGTGTTGAAATAAAATATGTATTCATGTGTTGAAATAAAATATATATTCATGTGTTGAAATAAAATATATATTCATGTGTTGAAATAAAATATATATTCATGTGTCGAAGTAAAATAAAATATTCATTTACAAATCAGATGATTTGTTTATGTACACCCATTTGACTGATATTGATTGGGACGATAAATTTTACACGTCGCCCAACTGCACAAATAAAATCTGTGTTTGTTGATTTGAAACCCCACACGGGTATTGGGATGATATTTGACGTACACTAGTCCCAATTGTATAGTTGTATGTCGATCGATAGGTTGACAGACAGTTGTGTTGTGCACTTTGGATGATGGTTGATTATTTATTGTTGCTATTATATACATATGTTGTATGGAATCCATATAAATGACATTATATGGTAATTGATTGGGTCTCATTCCAATTTAGAAAAAAAATTATATTCATGTGTTGAATAAACAAAATAGTCATTTGTTGACAACACTCATGTGTTGAGAATATTCATGTGTTGAAACTATTCATGTGTTGAAAATATTCATGTGTTGAGTAAAATCTTTAAACAGTAAAATTCACAATTTTATTGTAAGTAAGAATTAATAAATATTCATGTGTTGAATAAAGTATATATTCATGTGTTGAAGAAAATATTCATTTGTCGAATAGAGTAACGAAGTTATTGAAATATATAAAGCTGTGTTGATTAGATTTGCGCCATTTTGACGCGAGCGATATTTATATCGATTTTATTCGAATATCGAAAAAGAAATGATTTCAAAATATAACATTTTGAAAATAACATCTTTTATATATGAATGGTATGGAATATTCAATTTTGATTTAAAATTGAATATGAAGTTGAAATTGTTTTGAAAACGAATTTAAAACAATTTATAAAATACGTTTAGAATTGAAATCGATGACATATATATAATATATATTATATATATATTAAATGACCTGAATAGAACACGTCGCTTCGCGGCAGGTCGCGAATTTCGACCATTGACTTCGAATTGACGTTACAGGAGATCCGACCGTCGGATTCTCCTGAAACCGGAACCGTTGGGTTCGTATCAAAAAGAGCTTTCCAATGAATATTAGAAATTTGAAATTTAACGGTTGGATTTGGAGTTATGTCCAAATCAAATTTGGAAAAGGTTGCTATAAGTGTAGTTCGACGACCGATATTGGAAATCGACTGTACGGGCCTTGATAAAATTATTAAAAATACCAATAATTTTTGTAAAATCATAATATATGAATTGGAAAGAACTAGGTTGAAAAATTCCACATTTATAAGGATAAAAATATATTTTTATCGAAATGAACTAGTTATGAACTAGAATTATAATCCAATATTTTTGAATAAATAAATTGGATTTAAAGTGGTTTTAAAAATAATCAGAATTTCCAATATACGAATTGGAATGGATTTGAATTGAAATTATCATCGGAATATTTCGATGTTGGATTTCGTGATTATACAGATATGGTTGTGGAAATTTGAAAGATATATTTATATCGTTATTTCCAATACGATATTTGTTGGTTTTAGAATTTGATACTGAAGATATGCCGATATATTTTCTATTCAGAGCCTTGTATTTAATATCAAATGGGATTTTGGGTTCATCGTGAATGGTGTCTTGAATAACACCTGTTCTTGAACCCGGTTTAGAAAAGAAAAAATCTTTTAATTAAGATTTAGTGAAATTTTCCAATTAATTAGTATTTAATTGGAACTGAATTTAAATTGGTTTTTAGGTTTATCGTGAACAGTGTTTTAAATAATACTTGTTCTTTAACCCGATTAACAATGGAATGGGATTTTGGGTTTGTCGTGAACCGTGTTTTAAATGACATTAGTTCTTTAACCCAGTTAAAGATAAGATTAACTTCTTAGCTTTGAATAATCATTAATATTGATTTGTGGCAAGATTAAAACTAAGTGGGGTTTTAATGAATCTTTAATTAGATTGAAATGATCGAGAATGGAGTATCACCAGTTCTGCTCCAAAGCGATAGTTAAATCTTTAATTAGATTTGAACGTGAAATGGTAATTAGTTTTACCGATAACACCGTGGTGTTAGATATGGAGTATTACCAGTTTTGCTCCATGGGATGAATAGGTTGGGATTGGGAAATAAAATAAATAATTACTTCGGTGTGGTTCGCTAATCCCGACTAGTTCGGAAAACCTAAACATGGTTTGAAATGATATCCAAAGGAAGATTAAAGAATAAATTTAAAAGAATTTATCTTTGATAAAATTAATGGGAACCTATTCCCTAATGATGTGAATATTTGAATAAAAGAATATTCTGAATTGGAATGAGGCGTATGTTGTGTTTGTGTAACATTTGTTTATTATATACGCGGGTTATTCAGAAAGGCCGGGTTTATACCCATTCTGAATAACCGGTTCGACGATAAGTCGAAGGTGAAGACGGTGGTTGAAGACCGGGGGTCTTCACGTCGTTTGGATGATTCTTGACAATCTTGATTGGGTTGTACACCCAAGATGAGGGAATAAGTTGGAGATCATCCAGACGTACTTGGAGATCGACGGATATGCGAGGAAAGTGCCTCCGGTTTCGTTCAGACCCAGAACGAACTTGTAAATGGACAGTGTGTCTGATATTGGATTTTATTCTATGTGATTGATTTCTATTAAATATATATCTGTTTGGCGGCGGAGAATTTATTCTCTTGCTTAATGCCCTTCTCTGAGACGTATGAGCTCAGAGGTTATATATTGATGGATATCAATCGCATGGAGTAAATTGCCTATGTGGCATGCCTAAGTGGCAAATGATCAAGGCTTATGTTGAAAAGCAAAGTCTTGTGGTTGATGATCAAAGCACGGCCTATGTCGCATAACTTTGTGTATAGCGTTAATTCGCGAGCCTCACACCTCGATATGAGTCAAAAACGGGATATGGACCATTGGGAGAACACGACGTTTCTTTCTAGCTATGGGTGATGTCAGTGACCTACCAGCCCTAACATTTATATACTTTTTACCTGTGTGGTTATTGGAAGTGAGGCGCCTCGGTTATAGGTCTGATAGGACTGGGAAACGTGTGTTCAGGAATAACTAATCCTCAAAAGTAAGAGAGGACCAGCCTAACCGATTCCAAGGATCGTTGTGTGTGGTCCTGAGACATTTGCTAGAGTGTTTCGAAAAGGAGAGGAGCTTGCCCCTTGCCTCGACTCATGATGGAATCCAATTTCCAATACGTGACATTTCGGTTTTATTTGTAGAGCCTAGTATGGCGACATAGTGGGATGGGGCACTCATGCCGTCTATGATTTATACATTATGATTGAAGTTGTTTTCTTCACTTATAGTAATAATAAAAGATCAAATTTCACGTATCAAGCATTATTTGGTTGTTATAAGGTAAAACCCTATCCTCCGGCTTGCGTTGCATTGTGTGATGGGACCTGGGTCTTATAACAGCTTCATTGTTCTTTATTTAGCATTGCGCTGTTTGTTTATGCACTGGTGTTCTTGGGGTAAAAACCCGTTCCATGTTATACGGCGTGGTCCCTTGATTTACCTAATTTTGAAATCAAATTAATAACTGTTTTAGTTCTCACACCAATCACATGACTGACCTGGAGTTTATTGTTTTAACCTAAACTCTGGGTGCCCTTATCTTCCGCACGGGTAACTAGTAGTTGGGTTTTGCAGATTTATATTCACAGGATCCTGATTTATAGTTGAAGTGATATTTGGAAAGCTCTGTATCCGTGTATTCCTTCCAATTATGTTTTGTATTATTTTTCCGCTGTAGTAATGTATTTAAATCTCTGATAATTATGAAATGTGTAATATTTATTCATACTCTGTATATTCTTGTATTCTGATGGAATTGTTGTAATAAGTAATGAAACGTTCTTCTGTTTGTGTTCTGATTTGTCGTGTTCTCAAAGCAATCCGTGCTTTCCTTCACGGGGAAGTTCAGGTCCATATAAAGTGGTATCAGAGCTTTGGTTTACGGAGCTCGAGAACAAGACACGTTAGAACCAAACGAAAGAATTCATCAGAGATTGGATTAGTAATATCCAATGATAATGACTCATTAGAGATTGGATTAGTAATATCAGACCTCCCTGGGACTGCTGCCCTCGCCTCCCTCCGCCCAATCCGCCGCCGACGAACCGCCCAGCCTCACCCTCTGGCGAACGGTACCCCCCTCTCTCTAATCGCTGTAAGTTCTGAATTTGATTTTTTTAGTTTATAAAATTCGTTTTTTAATTCGTTCATTAAAATTAGGATTTCTATGCATAATATAAAACAAAGTTTTAATTTTTAATATATTAACATGAAGAGTTAGGATTTTTATAACATAAAGAAATGATCTTTATAGAAAGTAAAGATATGATTTTTAATCATATAAAGGTATGATTTTATCTTAGGAAAGTTTCGATTTTTATTAATAAAAAGGTATGATTTTTATTTATATGGTTATAGGATAAAGATTAGATTTTTTTAACACGGTAAAAATTAGATTTGATTTCGAAAGTGATAAAGAGTAGATTATTAATTAATGAGAGTTTAGATTTTTTTATATGCATGAAGTCAAGATTTTTATTTGAATAAAAATTCGATTTTTATATATATGAAGTGAAGATAAAAAATTCAATTTTTATATATATGAAGTAGCGTATAAAGATTCGATTTTTAACTATGTAAAGACTCGATTTTTAATCATATAAAGTTTCGATTTTTACGTTATAAAATTATAATCTTTATATAGGAAGTAGCGTTGTTAAAAATATAATTTTCAACATATACCGCGTGAAACAGATCTCGTTGGAGACACGATGAAGATTTCCAACGTATGAAGAGTCACGGTGAATTGGTTTAGCTAGTCGGTGAGAACTTCTCACTTTAAATTTTCTTTTCTAGTTTAAAATATATACTAGGATGCAGATGGTGCTTAGCAGTACCCGACACCCGTCGTCCACAGACCATGGACGACTTGTTTGTTTGATTGTGTTTGGATTGATTTGTTTGCGTGAATTTGGTAAGTGATGTGGAAAATAAAATATATATTCATGTGTTGAAATAAAATATATATTCATGTGTTGAAATCAAATATATATTCATGTGTTGAAATAAAATATATATTCATGTGTTGAAATAGAATATATATTCATGTGTTGAAGTAGAATATATATTCATGTGTTGAAATAAAATATATATTCATGTGTTGAAATCAAATATATATTCATGTGTTGAAATAAAATATATATTCATGTGTTGAAATAAAATATATATTCATGTGTTGAAATAAAATATATATATTTATGTGTCGAAGTAAAATAAAATATTCATTTACAAATCAGAAAATTTATTTATGTACACCTATTTGACTAATATTGATTGGGACGATAAATTTTACACGTCGCCCAACTGCACAAATAAAATCTGTGTTTGTTGATTTGAAACCTCACACGGATATTGGGATGATATTTGACATACACTAGTCCCAATTGTATAGTTGTATGTCGATCGATAGGTTGACAGACAGTCGTGTTGTGCACTTTGGATGATGGTTGATTATTTATCGTTGCTATTATATTCATGTGTTGTATGGAATCCATATAAATGACATTATATGGTAATTGATTGAGTCTCATTCCAATTTAGAAAATAAATTATATTCATGTGTTGACAATACTCATGTGTTGAGAATATTCATGTGTTGAAACTATTCATGTGTTGAAAATATTCATGTGTTGAGTAAAATCTTTAAACATTAAAATTCACATTTTTATTATAAGTAAGAATTAATGAATATTCATGTGTTGAATAAAGTATATATTCATGTGTTGAAGAAAATATTCATTTATTGAATAGAGTAACGAAGTTATTGAAATATATAAAGCCGTGTTGATTAGATTTGCGCCATTTTGACGCGAGCGATATTTATATCGATTTTATTCGAATATCGAAAAAGAAATGATTTCAAAATATAACGTTTTGAAAATATTATATTTTATATATTAATGATATGGAATGTTCAATTTTGATTTAAAATTGAATATGAAGTGGAAATTGTTTTGAAAACGAATTCAAAACGATTTATAAAATACGTTTAGAATTGAAATCGATGAAATATATATAATATATATATTATATATATATTAAATGGCCTGAATAGAACGCGCCACGGCAGTTCGCGAATTTCGACCATTGACTTCGAATTGACGTTATGGGAGATCCGACCGTTGGATTCTCCTAAAACCGGAACCGTTGGGTTCGTATCGAAAAGTGCTTTCCAATGAATATTAAAATTTGAAATCTAACGGTTGGATTTGGAGTTATGTCCAAATCAAATTTGGAAAAGGTCGTTGAAAGTGCAGTTCAACGACCGTTATTGGAAATCGACTGTACGGGCCTTGATAAAATTATTAAAAATACCAATAATTTGTGTAAAATCATAATATATGAATTGGAAAGAACTAGGTTGAAAAATTCCACATTTGTAAGGATAAAAATGTATTTTTATCGAAATGAACTAGTTATGAACTAGAATTAATATCCAATATTTTTGAATAAATAAATTGGATTTGAAGTGGTTTTAAAAATAATCAGAATTTCCAATATACGAATTAGAATGGATTTGAATCGAAATTATCTTCGGAATATTTTGATGTTGGATTTTGTGATTATACAGATATGGTTGTGGAAATTTGAAAGATATATTTATATCGTTATTTCCAATACGATATTTGTTGGTTTCAGATTTTGATATTGAATATAAGCCGATATATTTTCTATTCAGAGCCTTGTATTTAATATCAAATGGGATTTTGGGTTCGTCGTGAATGTTGTCTTGAATAACACCTGTTCTTAAACCCAGTTTAGAAAAGAATAAATCTTTTAATTAAGATTTAGTGAAATTGTCCAGTTAATTAGTATTTAGTTGGAATAGAATTTAAATTGGTTTTTGGCTTTATCGTGAACAGTGTTTTAAATAACACTTGTTCTTTAACCCGATTAACAATGGAATGAGATTTTGGGTTTGTCATGAACCGTGTTTTAAATGACATTGGTTCTTTAACCCAGTTAAAGATAAGATTAACTTCTTAGCTTTGCATAATCATTAATATTGATTTGTGGGAAGATTAAAACTAAGTGGGGTTTTAATGAATCTTTAATTAGATTGAAATGATCGAGAATGGAGTATCACCAGTTTTGCTCCAAAGCGATAGTTAAATCTTTAATTAGATTTGAACATGAAATGGTAATTAGTTTTACCGATAACACCGTGGTGTTAGATATGGAGTATTACCAGTTTTGCTCCACGGGATGAATAGGTTGGGATTGGGAAATAAAATAAATAATTACTTCGGTGTGGTTCGTTAATCCCGACTAGTTCGGAAAACCTTGACATGGTTTGAAATGATATCCAAAGGAAGATTAAAGAATAAATTTAAAAGAATTTATCTTTGATAAAATTAGTCGGAACCTATTCCCTAATGATGTGAATATTTGAATAAAAGAATATTCTGAATTGGAATGAGGCGTATGTTGTGTTCGTGTAACATTTGTTTATTATATACGCGGGTTATTCAGAAAGGTCGGGTTTATACCCATTCTGAATAACCGATTCGACGATAGGTCGAAGGTGAAGACGGTGGTTGAAGAGCGGGGGTCTTCACATTGTTTGGATGATTCCTGATAATCTTGATTGGGCTGTTCACCCAAGATGAGGGAATAAGTTGGAGATCGTCCAGACGTACTTGGAGATCGACGGATATGCGAGGAATGTGCCTCCGGTTTCGTTCAGACCCAGAACGAACTTGTAAATGGACAGTGTGTCTGACACTGGATTTTATTCTGTGTGATTGATTTCTATTAAATATATATCTTTTTAGCGACGGAGAATTTATTCTCTTGCTTAATGCCCTTCTCTGAGACGTATGAGCTCAGAGGTTATATATTGATGGATATCAATCGCATGGAGTGGATTGCCTGTGTGGCATGCCTAAGTGGCAAATGATCAAGGCTTCTGTTGAAAAGCAAAGTATTGTGGTTGATGATCAAAGCACGGCCTATGTGGCATAGCTTTGTGTATAACATTAATTCGCGAGCCTCACACCTCGGTATGAGTCAAAAACGGGATACGGACTGTTGGGAGAACACGACATTTCTTTCTAGCTATGGGTGATGTTAGTGACCTACCAGCCCTGACATTTATATACTTTTAACCTTTATGGTTGTTGGAAGCGAGGCGCCTCGGATATCGGTCGGATAGGACCGGGAAACGTGTGTTCAGGAATACCTAATCATCAAAAGTAAGAGAGGACCGGCCCAACCGATTCCAAGGATCACTGTGTGGTCCTGAGACATTTGCTAGAGTGTCTCGAAACAGAGAGGAGCTTGCCCCTTGCCTCGACTCATGATGGAATCCAATTTCCAATACGTGACATTTCGGTTTTATTTGTAGAGCCTAGTATGGCGACATAGTGGGATGGGGCACTCATGCCGTCTATGATTTATACATTATGATTGAAGTTGTTTCTTTACTTATAGTTATAATAAAAGATCAAATTTCACGTATCAAGCATTATTTGGCTGTTATAAGGTAAAACCCTATCCTTCGGCTTGCGTTGCATTGTGTGATGGGACCTGGGTCTTATAACAACTTCATTGTTCTTTATTTAGCATTGCGCTGTTTGTTTATGCACTGGTGTTCTTGGGGTAAAAACCCGTTCCGCGTTATACGACATGGTCCCTTGATTTACCTAATTTTAAAATCAAATTAATAACTGTTTTAGTTCTCACACCAGTCACATGACTGACCTGGAGTTTATTGTTTTAATCTAAACTCTGGGTGCCCTTATTTTCCACATGGGCAGCTAGTAGTTGGGTTTTGCAAATTTATATTCATAGGATCCTGGTTTATAGCTGAAGTGATATTCGGAAAGCTCTGTATCCGTGTATTCCTTCCAGTTATGTTTTGTATTATTTTTCCGCTGCAGTAATGTATTTAAATCTCTGATAATTATGAAATGTGTAATATTTATTCATACTCTGTATATTCTTGTATTCTGATGGAATTGTTGTAATAAGCAATGAAATGTTCTTCTGTTTGTGTTCTGATTTGTCGTGTTCTCAAAGCAATCTGTGCTTTCCTTCACGGGGAAGTTCGGGTCCTTATATGAGAGGAGCACGTCCAATTGATTATTCATCTGGACTGGAAGGAAGCACGACGCTTTTGTGCGACGTGGTAAGCTACTCTTAGATGGCCCTCTAAGGAGCAACCGGATGAAGCCATCACTTAGAAGAAGGTCTGTTGTACTATCTAGAGTATACCTTGACTCCAACTACTGTATAGTAGTCAAAAGGTTACGGAAGATGGCACTGGGTGATTTGGCAGTTTGCCTCGCTCTTGGAGGAGGTGGTTGACCAAATTAAGGATAGTAATCATTGGATACGTGTCATCGGTAGTCAGTGGGATGCATAAATACTAGAGTTAAACCAAAAAACTAGCGACCTTTCACTATTCGTATGTTGGTTGAGGGACACCCCATAATTGGATGTTAGATTGGCTGATAAGGGCAGGTCATTAGCTTTTAATGTAGTCTTTCATTAGTTTTGGAGGGACCAGGGTGCGTCCATTGCCATCGTTTAAAGAGATGGACCATAGGTAGATATCTGTAATGTAGGCCTAACGATGTCTTTCACATATATCGAAAGCACCTGACCGAGTTCCGTGCATTAGATGCAGCCTAATTACGGAACTCGAGTTATAGTAGGTAGTATGCTCGTGCGAGGGTCTAGATATATGTAATGGGTGGTGTATTGTAGATGTTAAGTCATTACTTTATGTCGAGATGCAGTTCAAACTAGGAGTTCGAATACGATGATTCGTACGCTTACGTGGCGTAGCGATGGTGATTCTTTGCGATTACATGGCGTAACGATGGAGATTTCCATATGCGGTTTGGCATAAGATGGAGGTTGGGCATGCTTTCGAGCTGTGATGGCGGAGACTATACTAGGAGGGTACTATGGGGAGTACCTTAAGATGTTGGGGATAGCTACAAATATATATTATATCAGGTTTAATCTATTGGGGAGTAGATTGGTGCGGTGTGTAATCAGAGCCTAGAGTGTCGTGAACTCGAGTAACCTAATAATTAAGAAAATTTTAGTGAACGGTATATGTAGTGTTATTTTAGAATGTATAGTTTACTCTCTCACCAGAACTTGTGCTCTGATCGCCTCCTTATAACATACTCACATGATAGATTTATGGCAGAGATTTGGTAGCCTTCAAACACTTGTTAGGCAGTGTTATTATTTCGGTAAGGCTGTATTTGATTATTATATTTTATCCATTCCGTTGTGAGATGTTTTATCGATCTTTGATATATTTGTTGTCTCTGTCTTTTCTGCAGGATACTAGACAAGCCAACTTAAGTTTAGTGGTTTTGGATTTAGAATTTCTAAAAAATTCGGACCCATTGGAACTTGGGTTGATACATCTGGTATCAGAGCTTAGGTTTAGGATTCCTATATATAGTTAATGAGTGGCATATTCTATTTTAAAAATATAAATATTATATATACACACACACACCTACATCCATGAGAGAGACCCACTTTTGGGAAAACCGCACATGTAAAGTATTGAGTAAGGAGTTCATACACCAATGTTAGGATTATGAAGAGTCTTAAGGAGTAAGTTCTGGCTTAACCATGGTATAGGGTGTATGATAGATTTTAGAATTAATGGAAAAGTTCATGTGTCGGCACATGGAAACAGACGGTAAGTCAAATTTTCGGGTAGGTGATAAGGCCTTTTGTTTGGAAAATGGATGGATTGAGAATATATATATATGTATATGTATATATATAGAGTGCATGTATTGGCCCGAATTTCCATATACTTTGAGTTGACCAATTACACCATACGTCCAACCCAAATTGCACAGAAATACGAACCATTAATAGAAAGAGTTAAAGGATGAGAAATAAAAAGAAAAAACTAGAATAGAAGAAAATGAAGAACATATATTTTACAGCAGAACGAATAAAATATATTAGATAACATAACTTTTGGAATACAAATCAGTAATTAACATACCATTATCAGAGCATAACAGTTATCCCTGGAACAGTTATAAATGCCTGTTTCCAGATACAACATAGTACATAACGGAAAATATGATAGTCTATAGCGAACTGATGAAGCCACCTGCTTCAAGGTCCTCCAACTGAATCTGTAAAATCCCGACTACTTGACTACCCGTACAAATTTGGGCACCCAAGAGTTTAGGGTAAAAAAAAACTCTGGGTCAGTCATAGGACTGGTGTGAGTAAACTCCAACCATTTGTTTAACTTTCAAAAATCCTTTCGAAAGAAAAGATAATCATATGACTGATCCACACATAAATATAGATAGTTTTTACATTACGATAACCCAAAATATTTTTAATATCAAATCCAATGATATTATAATAGTGTCTAATCAAATAAATAGTAATCTAGCAGAACGCTTGCATCTCACGCTCCATATATAATATAAAATCAAAAACCGCAGGTCGCTTATTGGAGATTGGATTCCGACTATGACAAAATATGGAACTACCTTTCGATCAGTGTACTCTAGAGGGGATCACTAGGGTTCAACAAGAACATCTTGCAAACCGACCACACATGGTTGGCCACTCATTTAACTTGACTGTACCGAGCATATTATCGCCAATGGTTATGATCAACAACCGTTACTGAAAGCATATAGTAGTGAACAAAATAAGAAGCAAATGGAATTTTTCTAGATCAGGTGATAATACCCCTAATGGGAATGACCCACTTGGCCATGCTGCCTGCCCGATTTTGTTCATTTCCCGGTTGATGAGGCTTGAGGTCACGATTTCCGTTTTAGAAAATCTTGCCACCATTTACTTTGAATGCCATATCATGAGATTCGTCCATATACGTTGTCCTGAGACTGGACAAACTAAAGGCACCATTCTATCAATCCATCTTGGGCAATTTCTACCTAGGATTCGAAAAACAGCCTTTGCACTTTACTCCATCCTCAATCATCTTCAGCATAAATTGATTCGTAAAGCTTATGCCAATACGAAGTGGTTTTCAGATATTAAATCTGATCCCGGTCTCTCTGTATTGACAATGGTGGTATAAAATAAATTAAAACTTTGATAGTCGGTAGTTTAACTATCAAATGAACATCCATACAATCAATGGTCCTATTTCCCAATGGGAACTCTATCGATCAATCATTTAACAACACTGGCCCCTTTTTAAATTAATTCCTTATTATATTATCATTTCCAATTCCCATTTCCCATCTTTCGTATCCTTTCAAAGCTCTATTTTCTCTCTCGATTCTTGGAAAAACATTTCCAATATCCTAATTTCTTTATTCGAGAAATTATCTCTTATTCCAATTCGAAAACATTTCTAAATATTCACAAATCCTTATTTTCTATATTCAGAAAATATACCTTATTAATATTGGAAAATATTTCCATCTTCCGTTTCTTAATTCCTCGTTGACCAGTTCATTTCATTTTCTATTCGTATAAAATATCTCTCAATTTATTTGGGGAAAATGTTTCAAAATCCTTTAAATTAATGCGATGTTATTAAACATCATTATTATTGCTTGAACCGTTAATCATTTATTAACTAACCATATTGCTAACCAATCTTCACTATCGAACCTTAACCATTTCAGTGTCAATCATGAAGTCAATCAAGTTGGAGTATAGTTACTCTCAGACCTTAATTGAACAACATTCTCAACTTTGAAATAGTCAAAGCTCACAACTTCAAACAAAACATCTCTTACGCGACTCTCAGATTCAATCTAAGAATTCATTTGTTTTACGGAAAAACATTGATTACAACGATAACATTATAATCGTTGTTTCCAAATATTTGATTTATAAAAACATTTGTTATAACGATAGAATTAAAAACATTTATTATAATGGCAGCATTATAATCGCTGTTTAGATTTACAAAAATATATATTATAATAGTAGCGTTATAATCTTTGTTTCTAAATATTTGATTTATAAAAATATAACTTATCCTTATTAATTTCAATAAATAAATTAATAAGTAAATAATTAAATAATTAAATTTGATTCAAACGGAAAGTAAAAATAACTACTTCCCTAAATTCGATATAATCAAATAACTTTCTCTCCAATAATCTATATTCAATTAATATTCCGAATTTCGGAATTTATATACCATTTCAGGTTAATTCAAATTCCAAATTCACTTTTAAATTTGTCCTTTCCAAATTATTACCAAATTCCTTTATAACCATTCCAGTCTACAAATGTTATCACACTTTATTTTATATTCCGAATTTTTGAACTAAAACTCATCGTTTTTCTTTTAAAACGATTACCCATTTCCCTTTTTATTCAATTCCAATTTGTATTCATATTTTAAATCTAAATTTCCCTTCTAGATAATTCATTTGCAAAGTATTTGCTTTAAACCATTATTTAATTTATCGTGAATACATCTCTTTTATATAGAATCAAATAAGTTTGTTTTTTTACTTATAATTAATATCTTAAAGCCAAATTCTATTTATAACTTCTATTCAGAATTTTTCATACAATTCTCATTTTTATTTCAAACAATTTAAAATCTTGCTTAAAATTTCCTTTATACATTGCTACGTTCAAATCTCATTTCAAATATTGGCTTCAAAACCGATTTCCACTTTTCCATATAAATTCAATTTTTGAATTTATATTTCAATTCATCCAATGATAAATAATTTACTTTATACTTCCATTTGAAAACAACTTCTTGATTTATCCATTTGAACAGGTCTCTATTTTCAACTTTATTTGAATTTTTATTTCTATATAGGAAATAAATTCCATTTTTCATTCCTTATTTCCTTTTCCATATATATTCAAATTTGAATTTATATTTCAAATTATCCAACGATAGATAATTCACTTAATTTATAACTCGTTTAAAATCAACTTCTTATTTTAATAAATCAAGTTTTTACTTTTTAACTTCATTCAAAATTACACCTCAAGTTTTGGAAAAATATATTTCCTTTTTAAATCTCAAATTTCATTTCTATTTGAAAATATTTTATGATATTAAATACCAAAATTCTAGTGCCAGGATAATTCCAACACAATAAGATCGATCACAGTTAACATATCATAGCATATGTCACAATCAATGCAAACACTATAATATAAATGTTGAGGAATCCAGTTGGATCCGTCCAACTTATTTCCTGCATTCACAGATGTTAATTAACATATATAACATCAATAGTATTAATTTCACATGGATATGAAATATCATGATGAACAGAATTAATAATCGATCAACGATATAACTATATCAACCAATTTTATCAACCATTTATCCAAACAACCATCACACAGTACTAAATTACTACAAATAAATTTAAAACTCGGTTATATAAAAATGTAGACGAGTCTGAGTTGGTGAATTTACTCACATTGGTTCGCAGTTGACGATCTTGCGTCGTTTTATATAGTTTCAAATGAGAGTTCGAAACTATATAAAATTTTGATTAGTTCCAGAGCCCATAATTCTCGCATGTACTTATCGTATTCCTCGATGCAAATCCAACGCCACTTGTCGTGTTTAATTCGTGTTATCCCGTGTAACCTCGTTTATAAGGCCACACATCTTTGCAAACCAATGATACCATAAATACTTGTTTAACTACCTTGATTAATTTCAAATGGTGATTAATTTCCATCACTAACCTCATATTTCATTGTTTCAAATTTTCATGAGCTTCAGCCTTCGGTTCATCACCATTCTCCACTTGTTTCACTAAACTCTTCTTCCTACTTGTCTTTTGTGTGGCTTCTCAGGCGAACTGCATCCTCAACACTCACCGACCTCCTCCACCGTTCACAGCAAAACAGTCGCACTTCATGTCCCACTAGATATTCTGTACTTCACTTACTGATCCACTTTCTCCTTTCACGTTCCAGTATTCAAACCGTGCTTTCCTTCCTTACCCATGACTGACTCCTACATCCGTTATTTTCCCCCCTAAAACAAATACCGCTGCTCTTTCACGTGTTGAAAATGCCACATTTCATTAATACACTATACCAATAACTTCCCTCACTTTACAGCTTAACACTGTCTTTCCCAAATTAGTTCTCTTTTCCAGATCACGAAACCGCTTTCCCCCTTCTCTCCTCTGGTGCACCTCCTCATGATGATCGAGCTCTGATCAGGTGTCACCGCTCCAAGCCCTTATGCAAGTAGCATCTTTCCCCCTTGTTTCATCTCCTATCTATGCCCCAATCTCCACGATTTTACCCAATACCGCTCCCCCTTTTAACACCCACCGCCGCCTGGGGAGGTAACCAGTGCCTCTACGCCTCCGGATATCGGAAGCCAGTCCCAAGCCGATCGATTTTCGTTCAGATCTCATTGCCAACCTCAGCCTGAATGCGAAGATCGACAGTGATCTTTCTGGAAGCATATTGGCCGTTTATACCTGTTTACTGGGTGGAGAAATGGAATGGTGTTGACTTAGATTCTCAATTGATTTAGGGAGTATAGGTTTTTGTTTTCCTCTTGGTTTGGTGAAGACAATGTTTTTTTTCTTTTTGGACGAGTGAGGATAATTTATAATGAAAAAATGCCTTGGTAAGCATGCTTTGTAACATCATGGGGAACACGGGAAGTATTAGCTTGGCATGCATGGTAAGGATTTATTTGGGTAACACAGAATTGAAATTTTTTGGTGGGAACATTTACGTGGCATCATGTATTCCATTTAATGATGGAGATTTAAAGTCATGCCTGCTCAGTCCTTGTGTACTTGAACCACATGTATCCTATATAACTATTTCAGATCTTTCTTTATTTTAAACTTGAAGTTAATCTACTTAGTATTGCTATTTTGTTTTTATTCATGTCTTCTAATTTGTTTCGACTTATATAATTTGTGTCCAATTATGTTTTCCATATGGTACTGACATTAATGAGATGTATGCTATTTAAAATACAGTTTACTTACTATAGAGCCTATCTATGAAAGGTAGAAATTAACAGTAATATTACTCAAAGTAACAAACCAGAAATTCTGAGCCAATTTAAAATTTTTATTTTGGCAATTTTGATGAATTTTGAATATTTAAAACAAATTATTTTAAATAATAACGATGAGAAATTTATTTTGAATAGAATTAGAATGTATATATTTATTCGAATCGTCGTTAGAATATAAATAATTTATTTTACTTATAAAAGGAATTGAAAATGGCGCGTTAGTTCGAAAATTCGATTTCAAATTTCAAATGAATATACAGAATTCAATATAAGTCAGAATTGAACGAAACAAGAAATATTTGAATCTGTTTAACAATATCTTTCAAACGAAGTTAAGAAACTGAGATTTCACTTTAGAAGTTGAAAGATATGTCCAGTTTAAAATTCAGAAAAGTTGATGTGGAATTTATATATATTTTAATATATATGGCCTTTAAAATGAAAATTTTGCAAACGACCTTCGTTTTCGACGAAACCACTTTTGTTGGATCCGGGAGGTCAAATTATTGCTAGATTCCAATTTGCATAATTTTCTGAATCAATATGTGAGTGTGGCGAAGTTAAACGTGTTTTAACAGTTTTAGTCAATTTCGATCGACCAGAAAATGGCCATTTTTCAAACGATCTCAGAATTCGACGAAATTAGTTTTGTTAGGACCGTATCGTCAATATGAAGCTAGAAATAATTTTTTTGGAATTTTTAGAGTCATTATGTGACCCTGGTAAATTAAAATGTGCGTTCAAATTCAATATACATTGATTTATATTTTAATTTGAACGGAAACAGATCGTAACAGCCGAATTGGATTGCGAAACATATCCCACTGCGTTCGGAATGGGGGTAATTAGCTATAGACGACAACCGTTGGGTTCGAATTGGAGATCAAATGGAAAAGCAACTTTATGGAAAATAAATTAAACAAATTATATATTGTGGCCCCTTTGTTTTCTCTCTCTTTCATTTCTCCAGATTGAAATAAGAAAAAAAATTGAAAAAAGAAATCCCGCTACCCTCCCTCCCGTCGATCTCAGACCCACCGCCTCCGCTCATGCCAAACCGCCGCCGTCGTTGACCGGATCCACACGCTTCTCCGGCCGCCACCAAGACCTCTCTCCTCTCTCCCCCTCCTCTAACGAAACCCCAGCCCCAAAATCAGAACCGCCAACCGATGTAGGCCCCACCCTCTGACGCCGCAGCCTCCCTCCCCCCAACTGCTGACGCCAACGCGCCCTTCCTCCGCCGCCACAGACCCCCAACGCTGCCATGGGCCCCCTTCCCTCCAAGAATCGATTTCAAAGTAAGTTCTTTTCTGGTTTCTTTATTTACAAGATAAAGATCTATTTTTTTTAGATAAAGGTCTAATTTTTATTTTGAGAAAAATATATATAATTTTTAGTTAAGGTAAAAACATAAGTTTTAAATCAGTTTTCTTTTATATATGACATAGAAGAAAAAAAATCAGTTTTACAATATGTAATTAGCGTTTTAAAAATTAGTTTTTACATGTGTATTAGAGATTAAATATGTAATTTTTATAGGTTTGAATAGCGATTAAAAATCTAATTTTTATTTTATTTTATATGTTTGAATAGCGAATAAAAAAGTAATTTTTAAAGAGAAAAGGATATGATTTTTAACTTTAAAAAGCTATGATTTTTATTAAGTAAAGATTGAATTTTTATTAATAGGAAAAGATTAGTTTTTTTAAAATATAAAGTTTAGTTTTTTTTTTAAATAAAAAGATTAGATTTGTATTGGTATAAAAATTAGATTTCTGTTGGTAAAAATTTGATTTTTATTATATAAGTGACGATATAAAAATATGAACTCTATTTTATAAGTAGCTATGTAAAGATATGATTTTTATCATATGATTAACAAAATAAAATTACGATTTTTATGCTAGTATAAAGTTATGATTTTGATAGGAATGGTAAAAATATAAAAATGTGATTTTTATATAGAGAATGGCGAGAGAAAAATATGATTTTTATTATATGAACACCGGTATAAAAATAGAATTTTTATCTATATATCACCGGTATAAAAATAGAATTTTTATCTATATAGTAGCGTTATGAAAATAGAATTTTTGTCTATATAATAGCAGTATAAAAATGTGATTTTTATATATGTAGCGAACACGGACAATGAAAGTGGCAAAAGGCGAGAATGGCGAAGATTTTCTACATATGAAGAGTCATGGCGTTTGGTTTAGCAATTGGTGAGAACTCCTCACTTTTATTTTAATTTCTAGTTTGAAATATATACTAGGATGCAAACGGTGCTTAGCAGCACCTGACACCCGTCGTCCACAGACCATGGATGACTTGTTTGTTTGATTTCTGTGTTGTGAAATTTGATTGTGTGATGTGGAATGAAATAAAATATTTTATAGTGGAAAATATTTTATAGTTAAAAATATAATTTTTAACGCGTATATAAAATAAATATTTATAAACAAATCGGACGATTTGTTTATATATACTGATTTGACTAATATTGATTGGGACGATAATTTTACACATCGCCCGACTGCACAAATAAAAATCTGTGTTTGTTGATTTGAAACCCCACACGGGTATTGGGATGATATTTGACGTACACTAATCCCGATTGTTTAGCTGTATGTCCATCGATTGATTGATAGGCTGTTATAAGCGTTAAATATTTATATTTAATGCTTATACAGTTGTATGGTGCACTTTGGATGATGGTTGATGATTTATCGTTGTTATTATATACATGTATTGTAGGGAATCCATATAATTAACATTATATGGTAATTGATTGGGCCTCATTCCAATTTGGAAAATAAGGAATATTATAGAATAAAAATACATGTGTTGAATAGAATAAAAATTCATGTGCTGAATAGAATAGAAAATTCGTGTGTTGAATAGAAAGAAAATTCATGTGTTGAATAGGATATATATTCATGTGTTGAATAGAAAGAATATTCATCTATTGAATAAAATATTTATATTCATGTGTTTAAGAATATTCATGTGTTGAATAGAATAACGAAGATATTGAAATATATAAAGCCGTGTTGATTAGATATACGCCATTTTGACGCGAACGATATTTATATCGATTTTATTCATTTTTTTAATGAATATAGAAAAGGAAGTGATTTCAAAATATAACGTTTTGAAAATATTATCATTTGTATATCGATGATATGGAATATTCAATTTCGAATAGAAATTGAGTATGAAGTTGAAATCGTTTTGAAAACGATTTATAAAATTCGTTTTAAAAGAAAGTCGACGAAATATATATAATATATATATTATATATATATATAATGGCCTGAATAGAACGCGCCGCGCTGCGGCAGTTCGTGAATTTCGACCACTGACTTCGAATGGACATTACGGGAGATCCGACCGTCGGATTCTCCTAAAACCGGAACCTTGGGTTCATATCGAAAAGAGATTTCTAACGAATATTAAAGATTTGAAATCTAACGGTTGGATTTGGAATTATGTCCAATCCAAATTTGGAAAAGGTCGCTGTAAGTGCAGTTCGATGGCCGTTGATGGAAATCGACTGTACGGGCCTTGATAAAATTATTAAAAATATTAATAATTAGTGTAAAATCATAAGAAATGATTTGGAAAGAATTGGGATGAAAAACTCCATATTTGAAAAGATAAAAATAGGTTTTTATCAAAAGGAACTAGTTTAGAACTAGAATTAGAATCCATTTATTTTTAAAATAAATAAAGTGGATTTGAAAGGGTTTTAAAAGTAACCAGAATTTCCAATAATTGAATTGGAATGGATTTGAATCGAAATTGTCTTTGGAATATTTCGATGTTGGATTTCGTGATTATACAGATATTGTTATGGAAATTTGAAAGATATATTTATATCGTTATTTCCAATACGATATTTGTTGGTCGTAGAATTTGATATTGAATATAAGCCGATATATTTTCTATTCAGAGCCTTGTATTTAATATCAAATGGGATTTGGGTTTGTTGTGAATGGTGTCTTCATTAACACTGTTCTTTAACCCAGTTGAGAAAAAGATTAAATCTTTTCATTTAGATTTAATGAAGTATACCAATTAAATGATATTTAATTGGAATTAAAATAGAATGGGATTTTGAGTTTATATTGAACCGTGTTTTAAGTGACATTGGTTCTTTAACCCAGTTAAAGACAGGATATGATTTCCCAAGTTAAAAAATCATTAATATTGATTTTTGGGAAGATCAAAACCAAGTGGAGTTTTAATGAATCTTTAATTACATTGAAATGATCGAGAATGGAGTATCACCTGTTTTGCTCCAGATGATAGTTAAATCTTTAATTAGATTTGAACGTGAAATGATAATTGAATTTACCGATAACACCGTGGTGTTAGATATGAAGTATGACCAGTTTTACTTCATGGGATGAGTAGGTTGGGATTGGGAAATTAAATAAATGATTACTTCGGTGTGTTTCGCTAATCCCGACTAGTTTGAATTGATATTCAAAAGAAGATTAAAGAATAAATTTAAAGAATTTATCTTTGATAAAATTAATGGGAACCTTTCCCAAAGTGTAAGAATATTTGAATAAAAGAATATTCTGAATTGGAATGAGGCGTATGTTGTGTTTGTGTAACACTTGTTTATTATATATGCGAGTTATTCAGAAAGGCCGGGTTTATCCCATTCTGAGTAACTGATTCGACGATGTGTCGAGGATGAAGACGGTGGTCGAAGACCGGAGGTCTTCACATTGTTTGTGTGATTATTGATGATCTTGATTGGGCTGTACACCCAAGAGGAGGGAATCAGTTGGTGATCGTCCAGACGTACTTGGAGATCGATGGATATGCGAGGTACAAGGTGCCTCCAGTTTCGTTCAGACCCAGAATGAACTTGTAAATGGACTGTGTGTCTGACATTGGATTTTATTATGTGTGATTGATTTCTATTAAATATATATCTGTTTGTAGGCGGAGGACTTATTCTCTTGCTTAACGCCCTTCTCTGATACGTAAGAGCTCAGGGGTTATATACTGATGGATATCAATCGCATGGAGTGAATTGCCTGTGTGGCATGCCTGAGTGGCAATTGATCAAGGCTTCTGTTGAAAATCAAAGTCTTGCGGTTGATGATCAAAGCACCGCCTATGTGGCATAGCTTTTTGTAACGTTAATTCGCGAGCCTCACACCCCGGCTGTGAACCAGAAACGGGAGAGGACATCAGGGAGGGCATACGTTTCCTTCTAGCTAGGGTGGTGTCAGTGACCTACCAGCCCTGACATTTATATTATTTTCACCTGTGTGGTTGTTGCTGTTGCGAGGCGCCTTGGACATATCGGTGACTATGTGGAGCCGATGGAGTCATTGGGCTCATTTACGCCCCCAAAGGGTGGGGAAACACAGTGTTTAGGCATTTTAATCCACATCGGTGGACCGGCCCTGACGATCCAAGGGTCACTCGAGCTCTGATCCTGAGGCTCGGGATAGAGAATCTCGAATCGGTGAGGACTTTCTTTTGCCTTGGTTCACAGATGGAAACCCAACTTCCAATACGTGACTTTGCGGTTTTGATTGTAGAACCTATATATGGCGACATAGTGGTATGGGGCACTTATGCCATCTATGATTGATACTTATGATTTGAAATTGTTTTGATACTATACACTTATAGTAATAATAAAACATGAAATTTCACGTACCAAGCATTCTTGGCTATTATAAGGTAAAAACCCTATCCTCCAGCTTGCGTTGCATTGTGTGATGGGACCTGGGTCTTATAATAGCTTCATTGTTCTTTATTTAGCATTGCACTGTTGTTTTATGCACTGGTATTCTTGGGAGGAAACCCGTTCCGTGTTATATGGCGTGGTCCCTTGATTTACCGAACTTTGAAATAAAGATTAATAACTGTTTTAGTTCTCACACCAGTCACATGACTGACCTGGAGTTTATTGTTTTAACTTAAAATATGGGTGCCCTTATTTTGACACGGGTAGCTAGTAGTTTTGGTTTTGCAGATTTATATTCACAGGATCCTGATTTACAGCTGAAGCGATATTCGGAAAGCTCTGTATCCGTGTATTACTACTTGTTGTGTTTTGTATTATTTTCCGCTGCAGTAATGTATTTAAATCTCTGATAATTTTTGATGTGTAATATTTATTCATGCTCTGTATATTCTTGTATTCTTATGGAATTGTTGTAATAAGCAATGAAATGTTCTTCTGTTTGTGTTCCAATTTTTTGTGTTCTCAAAACAATCAGGGGTTTCGAACGGTCTTGGTCGGTTTAGCGATCGATTCGGATCGAGCGAAATTCCTTTTCGTTACACTCAAGCCCTTCAATATTTAATCCGACTACATCTCCAATTATCGTCTGTGTGCAAAGCACGGGTTATTTATCAGTGTAAATTTAAGTTAGAAAAATATGGGTACACCATTACATACTACTACGTTATATAGGAGACACAATGGCAAAAGTAAAAATACCTTTGTGTTAAACAATGTGTTGTGATCCCAGAAATACAATAATATAAACATGTTAACTTATTTTGTGAAATCCCAAAAATGCTGATATAGGGTGTAAAATACTTCAAATAAAAAGTTACTTATTTTTCAAAATAAAAATTACAGAAAATTTCTATAAATTAAATTATAACTACGTCCCAAAAATCTTGCAATAATTATCTATTCGGATTTTATAAAATTAATCTCGTTATAAATCATATATCGTTTGGAAATTAAATTGAATCAATTTCAAAATAACAAATAAAATACATATCTAATCCGAATATATACATATAACTTCAGAGTAATGTAGTTTGAATTTTAAACTCTATATTTCTATTTTTAAGTTAAAACGATATTCAATATATTTTAAAATCCATTTATTTTATTTAATAAATCGTTGTGGTTTATAAAGGATTCCATAGAGACTTTCTAAAAATTTGATTTGGACATAACTTACAATCTATAAATGAAACCTCGATTTTTCGCTTCCATTAGAAAAATACGGTTTATTAGATTTTAACATTTCTTGTTTCAAAGAAATCTGATTTATAATGAATCCTGTATATTCAATTGAAGTTCAAAACGTTAAATTATGAACTACCATGACATTACGAGCTCGTTTATAATTTAATTATAAATTATACATTCAAACTTCGTTTTAATTAATAAATTCCATATAAATTTCCATTTATACTTTTAATACAACATTTAAAACAATTTGAATGTTCAAAATTAAATGGCTAAAATCAGGGTCATTACATTCCTTTCCCCTTAGATAATTTCGTCCTCGAAATTGCTAAGCAGTAATGTTATAACTCTACCTCCTCATAACCTACTTAGTTGAAATCTTATATTCCATATCTTCATAACCCAGTTCTTACCCGTCTTTCGAATTCTCATACCAATACTTGACCATTCATAATTCTTTCCAAATGATCTATCCACCATTTTTGGACAATCCATCATCACATTCTTTCCTTCAATACATATGCTCTTCTGCATAATCACACCCATTCCAATTGATTTTAAATCCATTTATCAATTTCATTATTCCATTTGAATTTTTTTTTACCAATTTTGGTTTTCTTATTTCAATTAACACTTGATTTTAAATTATCAAAACTTTCTTGAAAATTTTCTAAGACTTTAAATTTTCGAAAAATTTCGCCAGCATCTCCTTTGCACGGCTCAATCGGTACAACCACAACTCGCCTTTCTAAGCCTTCCCCAGTCTAAAAGAAAATCAAAAAGCCAAGCGGCTTGCCCCATAGGCTCATAAAACCATAAAACTCAAGTAATATTGTAAACATGTACCTTTTTGTTGGACATAAATTCTATCTCTTGTATTTTCTTCCATTCAATATCTGCTCAGTATACATATATCCATTTCCAGGTGGTTTCAAATCAATCCAACTTCTAGTTTTTCTTCTCTAATCAACTTTTGATTAGTTCACTCCCATTTTATCAATTCAAATCTAATTTCTATTTAAATCAACCCACTTATTATACTTGAACCCAATTCAATTTCAATTAACATCCAATATATATTTAATTTGCTTATTCATAAGTCGAAAACATATTAATAATTCGAATCTGAACATTTCTCTTTATTTAATTTCATTTGGAATTATTTCTAATTCAATCCAATTTTATTTAACTTAAGTTAACTTTTATTCCATTTGATACATTTTTAACATTCCAATCTATTCAACTTATACAAGTTAAATTTTTATTTCAAAATTCAAGTTCACTAGTTTTAATTTCAAATTAGTTTGAAATCATATATATATATATATATATATATATATATATATATATATATATATTTATACATCAACTCAATTCAAAACATTTGAATTTCTAAAACAACTTTATTTTTCTCAAGTAATTTCATTAATAAATCTATTATGGTAGCAATCTATCACTAAAGAACTCGGAAATGAACATTGATAATGTCGCGACCCATTATCAGAATTATTTTCCAGCGATAAAGTGATTTTAGTGCTTTACAACTTTCAAAATCCATTTTAAAACCATTTTTATTCAAAAATTCCTTTCAAACAATACTATATAATATTTCAAAAATATTTTCTAAATACCCAGGATTTAAATTTAATTTCTGGTCTGAATCCAATTGTAATCCAGGTAACTTGTATATTTTATTCTTATGCAGATACGATTTGGTTTTATATAACAATTTGAATATTATAATTTCATTTGATCATAATAACAATCAACACATCCATATATTATAATATTTCAAAAATTATTCCTTTTATATTAAAATTATTTTGGGTAAAATTATTTACCTAACCCATTTTAAAATAATACTATATCAAATTGCTTTGTTTTAGAAACACCTATCGATACAGTTGTACACCCTGTATCGACCAGAATTCATAAACCACACAACAAACCAATCAATACAATATAAAACAATTTTATATCAAATCAACAAATATGCGCTCATATATATACACTCAAACTCAATCTAGGGTGTTATTAACCCATTTCTATTGAGTTACGCCACAGAGCCAAGGTTACTATTCAACCGTCAGCTCTGATACTAAATGTAATAGCCCGAATTTACATACACTTTGATTTGACTAATTACACCATACGTCCAACCCAAATTGCACAGAAATATGAACCATTAATAGAAAGAGTTAGAGGATGAGAAATAGAAAGAAAGAAAAATTAGAATAGAAGAAAAATTAGAATAGAAGAAAACGAAGAACACATATCTCACAGCGGCTGTAATGGCTCGAATTTCCACACACTTTGAGTTGACTAATTACACCATACGTCCAACCCGAATTGCAAAGAAATACGAACCATTAATAGAAAGAGTTAGAGGATGAGAAGTAGAAAGAAAGAGAATTAGAACAGAAGAAAACGAAGAACACATATCTCACAGCGGAACGAATAAAATATATTAGATAACATAACATTTGAAATACAATTCAGTAATTTTATATACATACCATTATCAGAGCACAACAGTTATCCTTGGAACAGTCATAAACGCCTGTTTCCAGGTACAATATAGTACACAAAGGAAAATATGATAGTCTATAGCGAACTAATGAAGCTTCCTGCTTTAAACGCCTCCAAGTGAATCTGTAAAATCCCGACTACTTGACTGCCTATACAAATTTGGGCACCCAAGAGTTTAGGGTAAAACGAAACAAATATACTCTGCGTTAGTCATGGGACTGGTGTGAGTATACTCCAACCATTTGTTTAACTTTCAAAAATCCTTTCGAAAGAAAAGATAATCGTAAGACCGATCCACACATAAATACGGATGGTTTTTACCTTACGATAACCCAAAATATTTTTAATATCAATTCTGATGATATATAATAGTGTCTAATCAAATAAATAGTAATCTAGCGGAACGCTTGCATCTTATGCTCCATATATAATATAAAACCAAAAACCGTAGGGCTCTTATTGGAGATTGGATTTCGACTATGACAAGGTATGGAACCACCTTCCAATCAGTGTACTCTAGAAGGGATACACTAGGGTTCAACAAGAACATCTTGCAACCCGGCCACACATGGCTGGTCACTCATTCAACTTGAGTGTACCGAGCATATTATCACCAACAGTTGTGATCAACAATCGTTATCGAAAGTATATAGCAGCGAGTAGAATAAGAAGCAGATGGAATTTCTCTAGATCAGGTGATAATACCCCAAATGGGAATGACCCACTTGGCTATGCTGCCTGCCAGATTTTGATAATTTCCCAGTTAATGAGGCTTGAGGTCACGATTTCCTTTTTAGAAAATCTTGCCACCATTTACTTTGAATGCCACATCATCAGCCCGTCAATATACGTTGTCCTGGGACTGGACAAACCGAAGGCACCATTCTATCAATCCATTTTGGGCAATTTCTACCTAGGATTGGCAAAACAACCCTTGCACTTTACTCCGTCTTCAATCATCTTCAGCATAAATTGATTCCTAATGCTTATGCCAATGCGGAGTGGTTTTCAGATATTAAATCCGATCCCAGTCTCTCTGTATTGACAACGGAGGTATAAAATAAATTAAAACTTTGATAGTCGGTGGTTTAACTATCGAAGGAACATCCATACAATCAACGGTCCTATTTCCCAATGGGAATTTTATCGATCAATCACTTAACAACACTAGCCCCTTTTTAAATTAATACCTTATTATATCCCATTCCCATTTCCCATCTTTCGTATCCTTTCAAAGCTCTATTTTCTCTCTCGATTCTTGGAAAAACATTTCCAATATCATAATTTCTTTATTCGAGAAAATATCTATTATTCCAGTTAGAAAACATTTCTAAATATTCACGAATCCTTATTTTCTATATTCAGAAAATATACCTTATTAATATTGGAAAATATTTCCATCTCCCATTTCTTAATTCATCGTTGATCAGTTCATTTCATTTTCTATGCATATAAAATATCTCTCATTTTATTTGGGGTAAACATTTCAAAATCCTTTAAATTAATGCGATGTTATAAAACATTGTTATTATAACTCGAAACATTAATCATTTATTAACTAACCATATTGCTAACCAATCTTCACTATCGAACCTTAACCATTTCTCTGTCAATCATGAAGTCAATCAAGTTGGGGTATAGTTACCTCTTAGACCATAATTGAACAACATTCTCAACTTTAAAATAGTCAAAGCTCACAACTTCAAAAAAAAACATCGCTTACGCGACTCTCGGATTCAATCTAAGAATTCATATCTTTTATGGAAAAACATTGATTATAACAGTAGCGTTATAATCGCTGTTTCCAAATATTTTATTTATAAAAACATTTGTTATAATGGTAGCGTTAAAAATATTTATTATAACGGCAGCATTATAATCGTTGTTTAGATTTACAAAACATTTATTATAACTGTAGCGTATAATCATTGTTTCCAAATATTTGATTTATAAAAATATAACTTGTACTTACTAACTTCAATAAATAAATTAATAAGTAAATAAATAAATAAATTTGATTCAAACGGAAAGTAAAAATAACTACTCTCCTAAATTTGATATAATCGAATAACTTTCTCTCCAATAATCTATATTCGATTTATATTCCGAATTTTGGAATTTATATATCATTTTAGGTTAATTCAAATTCCAAATTCACTTTTAAATTTGTACTTTCCAAATTATTACCAAATTCCTTTATAACCATTCCAGTCTACAAACGTTATCACACTTTATTTTATATTCCGAATTTTGAACTAAAACTCGTCGTTTTTTTAAACGATTACCTATTTTCGCTTTTATTCAATTTCCAATTTGGATTCATATTTCAAATCAAAACTTCCCTTCTATATATTTCATTTGCAAAATATCAGCTTTAAACCATTATTTACTTTATTGTGATTACATCTTTTTTATATATAATCAAATCAGTTTGATTTCATACTTATAATTAATATCTTAAACCCAAATTCTATTTATAATTTTTATTCAGAATTTTTCATAGAAATCTCATTTTTATTTCAAATCATTTAAAATCTCGCTTAAAATTTCTTTATAAATTGCTACGTTCAAATCTCATTTCAAATACTGGCTTCAAAATCGATTTCCACTTTTCCATATAAATTCAATTTTTGAATTTATATTTCAATCCATCCAATGATAAATAATTCACTTTATACTTCCATTTAAAAACAACTACTTGATTTATCCATTTGAACATGTTTCTATTTTCAACTCTGTTCGAAATTTTATTTCTATATTGGAAATAAATTCCATTTTTAAATCCCAATTTCCTTTTCCATATATTTTCAAATTTTATATTTATATTTCAAAGTATCCAACGATAGATAATTCACTTTATTTATAACTCGTTTAAAATCAACTTCTTGTTTTAACAAGTTTCTACATTTTAACTCCATTCGAAATTACACTTCAATCTTTGGAAAAATATATTTCCTTTTTAAATCGCAAATTTCATTTTCTATTTGAAAATATTTTACGATATTCAATACCAAAATTCCAGGGCTAGGATAATTCCAACACAACAAGATCAATCACAGTTAACATATCACAACATATGTCACAATCAATGCAAACATAATAATATAAATGTTGAGGAATCCAGTTGGATCCCTCCAACCTATTTCCCTGCATTCACAGATGTTAATTAACATATATAACATCAATAGTATTAATTTCACATCGATATGAAATATCATGGTGAACAAAATTAATAATCGATCAACGACATAACTATATCAACCAATTTTATCTAACATTCATCCAAACAATCATCACACAGTATGAAATTAATATAAATAAATTAAAAACTAATTTATATAAAAATATAAACGAGTCATAATTAGTGAGTTTACTCACATTGGTTCGCAGTTGACGATTTTGCGTCGTTTTATATAGTTTCGAACGAGAGTTTGAAACTATATAAAATTTTGGTTAGTTCCAGAGCCCATAATTCTCTCACGTACTTATCGTATTCCTCGATGCAATTCCACCGCCACTTGTGGTGTTTAATTCGTGTTATCTCGTGTAACCTCGTTTATAAGGCCACACATCTTTGCAAACCAATGATACTGTAAATACTTGTTTAACCAGCTTGATAAATTTCAAATGGTGATTAATATCCATCACTAACCTTGTATTTTATCGTTTCAAATTTTCATGAGCTTCAGCCTTCGATTCATCATCGTTCTCCATTTGTTCTACTAAACTCTTCTTCCTACTATTCTTTTGTGTAGCTTCTCAAGCCAACTGCATCCTCAACACTCACTGACCTTCTCCACCGTTCACACCAAAACAGTCGCACTTCCTGTCCCACTCGATAGTCTGTACTTCATCCACTGACCCACTTTCTCCTTTCACGTTCCAGTATTCAAACCATGCTTTCCTTCCTTAACCATGACTAACTCCTACATCCGTTATCTTCCACACTAAAACAAATATTGCTCCTCCTTCACGTGTTGAAAATGCCACACTTCATTAATACACTGTAACGACCCAACTTTCGAACACATCGGAAGTCGTGCCATTATTAAGAAATAAGAATAGGTAGAAGATATAATCACAAAATATCAGAATCTCACAGCGGAAATCTCACAAAAGATAATTCTTTATAATATTACACAATAGTACAGGATACAACAGAGCATCATATGACTAGTGATACAACCCATTTCTAGTACATCAGTAATTATACATTACATTCACTATTGACTTGCAAACTTATAATTATACATCAGGTAAGTAGGTAGACCAGCACATTGATAATCTTCATTCAGCTTCATAAGTTTCTACATCCTGATTCACTTGTCTATTCATAACAAGTATTATGAATACCCAAGAGTTTAAGGGAAAAACACAGAAAATAACTCCGGGTCAGTTACGGGAATGGTATGAGTAAACAATTTAAAACAATCAAAAATATCTCATAAGACCACACCGTAAATACGGAACGGGTTTCTACCTTATGAGATCAAAAATCACTTTGTATACTTTAAAACCAGATATTATAATAGTGTCTATTTGTTTTCACAAATAATTAAGAATCTAGGAAAATGCTTGCATCTCACATTCTCCGATATAGTATACAAATAAAAATCGCTTGGCGCTTATGGAAATTGGATTTCCAACCATGACAAGGTATAGGACCACCTTCCGCTCTAGAGGCCAATACACCTGGGTTCAACAAGAACGTCTTGCAACCCGGCTCTCACATGACCGACCACTCATTTCTCTTGAGTGTATCGAGTGTATATCACCGATGGTTGTGTACGGCAACCATCCCCGAATGGGCAGAATCGATAGATTAAGAAACAAAAGGAATTTCTCTAGATAGGTGATGCTACACCCTAATGGGAGCGACCCACATAGCCATGTTGCCTGCCCGATTTTTTGTCATTTCCTAGGTGTGAGGCTTAAGGCTAGACTCGTCTCTTGTATTTCACAGATTTAATTCTTTTGAACGCCACATCGTCAACACTTCCCGATCACTAATTAATTTCCTCAAAAATATATTATCGGTATACGGCGAGAGAAACGAATTCCTCTGCCACCAGGTAAACAGGTTTGAAAAGATCAACGTACGTGATTAGTTAGCGTTACTTTGTCGGACATTCGTCCATACGAGTTGTTCTGGGTTTGAACAAACCGAAGGCACTATAAAAATATAGTCCTTGCATAACATCGTCTTCACTTTATACACCTCTGACGCGTAGCGTACAATCGATTTCAAAGTGGAAATATCTCTGGTACTTTGAAATGATTTCGAACAGTTCTTTTTTAAACTACTGATCTAAACAGAAAAAAATACAGTTTATATTTGTCAGTTCAGAACAGTGCAATATCAGTTATTGTGTGAATGGAATTTCTTCTCAGATTAGAACTTGGTAAGTTTTCATCATCCACAAATTTTCTGTTTCATTTGCTTGATTATATTGTATTTGAAACAGGGTTCAAATGGTGCAATAAATATTTATATTTAAAATAAATTATAAACTATAAATATTTTTTTTAACAAACTTACTTTTGAATTACTCGACAAATATCCATCGACTCCTGAAAATTTTATTTAAACAACGTTCAACGTACATCCTTTGTATGAATAGGAATCTAAATGTTTAATTTCATAATTAAACTCTACTTTAAATTTTCAACAAAATTTAAAATTTTACAAGTTATCGTTTCATTATTTGATTTCCAATTTCGGACAAAAATCCTGATTCACTTACTTTCCTTTTTCTGTTCTTGGCTTGTCGAGAATATTTATTTTAAATTTTTCTTTGTTTATTTTCAATATCAAAGAAATGTTTATTTAATAATTCCACTTTGTTTATAATCAAAGAAAGGTTTAAATTTTCACTTTATTATTTTAAATAATAACTAACACTAAATAAAACTTCGACTAACTAAAGTATTTTAAACTTATTCTAATCCCCTTTTTAATAGTTATAGAAAAAGGAAATCTTAGATTTAAAAAAAAAACGAATTAAAGTTTAAAATCTTCTTAAGAACTAGGTTAGTACCCCTTTGCCATTTACCCAGTGTCAAACCCAAAATTTCATGTGCCACTGTTACTAAAACCAAGCGCCGACTCCCTGGAAAAACTCAAGTGCAAAACTAAAGTTCCAAACCAGGAAAAACCCCGTGGAAAACCCTCAAAATCACCTAAATTCCTCGTGCTGATCACATAGCCAAACACTGGCCTTTCTTCTTCGTGCACTACCGAGCTGTGCACATGCACACCGGATTCTGGCGACGCCATCCACCAGCGACCGGCCTCGCAAGTCAACCCTCCACCACTGATCACATCGACAACACCCCCAGCCTCTAATTTGTCGTTGATCGAAAAATCACCATGCCACTCAAAATTTCCACGAACTGTCATCATCGGGAAGATCCATCGCTGCGCCTCCTCAAGCCCCCGAGCCACCGCCGCCTTATCACCACACCATCGCCAGACCCAGGCGCAGCCAACCCCTCCTGACCGCACCTCCCTGGTGGCTCCGTATAAGAGCAGTTCGAAGAGGAATAACCCAACCCATAAGCTACCCAAAAACCCTATTTCTTTCCATTCCTCCCAATCTACACATAGGAAAAATCTATTAGTACTTTTCCATGATTCACTGGTCCCTGATGAAGCTCCAACATCACACACTCGAGTTCAAAATGATTGGATGAACGGGATTTGATCAGTTTTCATTTTCTGATCATCAATCAATTCCCGACGATCCAGGATATTAAAAATTACGAAATTACTTCCAAAAATCGTGATTTTCTACAGCGAATCCATCCATGTATTTTATTTGAATTAAAAACCATTTTGAAATTTCGACCAAACAGAGAGGTTTGGTGTGTATACTGGGTTCTGGTGTTTTAACTACAGGTGCTTTTTGACAGATCTTTCTATGGTTTAAACACTCTAGGCTATTAACCCGATTGATATAAACATAATACAATCTAAATCTAAATCCTATCATAGCTAACAGCTCGGCCTTGGTATGATCTAGGGTTTCAAACATCAAAAAAAACAGTATGGTGTCACAGTGGTTAAGAACAGTTCTAACTCATACTTATAACTTACTGGCTTTTTAAGCTGGCTGACAACAACACTATTATGATCGGTTTAACATACAAAGAGCATTCTTTTTGCCATAAACACAAGACGAACAAGATTTACCATCAAAGAGAAAGAATCAGTAAAGTTTTAAGAAGGGTTTACTCACCTGAATAGCTCAAGAACCTTGTTGTGTCTTTGCTAGAAAGTATATGGATTTGTGAAGAAAAGTGATGCATGCCATGACTTTATATAGTAGGAGGAAAATAATAAAATATGATGTGCATTAAATGCAGGTTGATGAATGAGGAGACAAAACAGTTTCTGTTTTGTGATGACCATTGAAAGAAAGAAAAACATTTACCTCACACCTACCTAGGATTTCACCTGGCTTTAGCCGCAATTTCACATGTGATATTTCTTGCGCCAGCCCATTCATTGGTACACCAAGAACAACCAATTAAATGCACCATGTACTTCATGTTTTTTTTTTCTTTTCCAAATTTTATCATAGGTTTTTAGCCAAAAATAGTAGCTCCTATGATACCCTTTTTAGCTCAGTTTTCACATGTATGTAGCTCTCACCTTTCTTACACAACATGTGCTGATTTAACATGAGTATAAAATATGATACCTTGGCTTCCAAGGCATGAACAAAATCTGAATTTTCTGCACAGTTTTAGCTTAAGGCCAGGTCATGATTTGGCATAGAAAAATCATAGAAAAATCCTTTCTAAAAGGTTTAACTAGGGAAGTGAAAAACATGTTTGTTGTACAAAATCTTGGTGGTCATATAGTCACATATGCAAGTGTTTTTGGGGACAAAAGAGGAGAAATTTTCAGAAAATAAAAATGAAAAGATTTTAAAAAACTGAAAATGTTAGAACAAAAAGACATTGTCATGTGAAGTGTACCCATGCTTTCCATCCTTGTTCAAGGGTAGTTTCTAGTCTAGGCTCCTTTAGTGTAGTTACAACTAGATGTAGGTGATGTTATGAACTCATGTTTGCAAGTAAAATGGATATTCATGTTTTGATGTTTTAATGAAACATGAATGCTTTGATAAATCTTGCTTTTGTTGATGAAATGTGATTTCAACAAGCTCCTTGGGAAAAAGAATGCTTTGTTGTAAAACCAAAATTTTACTTAAAAATGTAAGGCTTTTTGAGATCCTTTTCTAAAAGAATAAACACAAGTGAAAAATGGCATTTTTTAAAAATGCTATATAAAATTTTCATAAACAATACATAGGAGAATAGTTTTTAAACAAAAGCTATAACACACCATGCTATAATCTATGCATAGCAAAAACAAGTGTTTGTAAGCGCTGTATTCATGCAAGTGCTATCATAAAACTTTAACATGTATTAGAAATTTTAAGGTTTTAAGTTTAAACTCGTATTTATACATACGTACTTACGATCAAAATATAGTCAGTGATGTATAAAAAGTCCGGGTCGTTACATTCTACCCCCCTTATAAAAATTTCGTCCTCGAAATTTGCAAACAGAAGGTAAGCAAAAGATAATATATATATAATACGTCAAACTGGCTATAGCAAAATACAAGTACTATACTCGACTAGTATCGAGTTATAGACTACAGCAAAATATGAGTACTACTATATATACATATCAGTCATGCTACTAGTACTATATACAACCCCATCCAGTCTGTCCGTCTACTCGGATCCACTGCTAATCTCGATGACGTCCTCGTCATCAGAAATAATAATCATCTCGTCATCATCCGAGATGGTCACTATGTCCACATCATCAGAGATATAGATCACATCCTTGCTGTCGGAGATGCAAATCACCTCCCTACTATCTGATATCTCAATCACCTCCACTGGCTCCTCCATCTCCTCAGGTATATCGTCGTCAGAAATTTCAATAATCTCAACTGGTGATGGTGGGTGCAGTATCATGTCTGGGTATGAACTCTCCGTAAGTGTCTCTAAGCGTCCCCCATTTGCCAAAAACTGGGCCATCTGCTGCTCTAACTGATCCCATAAAACTGCCAACTGGCCATCCATGGGGACAGGCTGAGGATGAATCCATGGTCCAAACTGTGGTTGTTGCTGTGGGACATCCTCCTCTGGCTGATGCTGGGCTAACGGGATATCCTCCAGTGGAAAATCATCCTCCGGCTCGTGGTCTGGATCCTCCTCTGGGTCGTCCTCTGGGTCATCCTCAGGGTCATCCTCTACCGGCTCATCCTCAAGGTCATCCTCTACCGGCTCATCCTCAGGGTCATCCTCTACCGGCTCATCCTCAGGGTCCCTATCATCATCATCACTATCATCACCATCATCATCATCACCATCATCATCATCATCCCCGTCACTTGCTCCCTCACCTATGTAGTATCCTCCCTGATGGTCCTCTCCATCCAGGTCTGACTCCTGTGGTAAGTCTCTGCTGCTGTCCTCATCATATGAAGGCTCTCTCTGGTAAATTCCTGACTCCTCAGAGTCGACATACCTCCTCTCGCCCTCATGCTCCTGGGAACCTGTCATCTCATGGATACTAGCTGTTCTCTTAAATATCGGTGCCATCTGAAAAAGAAACAAAGAACATATTTCAGTACAAATGATAGTAACTGAAAGAGTTCATGAATCCTATGAATGTTGAATCCTCGTATCATCCATAATCCGTAGCGATGAAAACCCAAATTTCCCTTTCATACAACAGATACATTCATACAATCAACACTATCATACATCACATATGTCATACATCCAAACAACATACAAACACCTAGTCCACAACAAAATCTGGATAAAATTTCCTGATTTGCTTCTCCGTCTCCCAAGTACAGTCATATGGGTTTTCACTCCACTGTATCTTGAGCAGTTTCACGACCTTACCCCAGAGTTGCTTCTCTCCCTTGTCTACTACATAAACCGGATATCTGACTACCGTCAAGTTTGGTTCAATATCCAAATCTTCTTGAAACGATGGCTCTAGAACCGAAGACGGATCGTACACACACTTGCGAAGATGAGACACATGGAAAACATTATGAATTCCAGCCATCCTTCCTGGTAATTCCACTCGATAAGCAAGAGATCCAACCTTCTCAAGAACACGGAAAGGTCCCACATACCGTGGAGCTAACTTCCCTGTCTTACCAAACCTGATCGTCCCCTTGATCGGTGAAATTTTCACAAATACAAAGTCTCCCACGGAAAAGTTGAGTTCCCTTCGCCTTTGATCCGCATAGCTTTTCTGTCGGTCTTGGGCCTCCTTCATTCGTCTTTTAACCAATTCTACCTTCTCAGTTGCTTCTCGAATCATATCTGGTCCGAGAACAAGCTTATTTCCCGACTCTACCCAACAAGTCGGTGACCTGCACGGTTTTCCATAGAGAGCCTCATATGGGGCCATGCCTATACTCACCTGATAGCTGTTATTGTAGGAGAACTCTACTAGATGTAGGTGATCCTCCCATGATCCTCCAAAGTCCAAAATACACGCCCTTAACAGATCTTCCAAAATCCTGTTTACCCTTTTTGTCTGGCCGTCCGTTTGGGGATGATATGCGGTACTTAAGTTCAGTTTGGTCCCCAAAGTCGTTTGGAGTGCCTCCCAGAATTTGCTGGTAAAAATAGGATCTCTATCACTTATAATACTCACCGGGACTCCATGTAATCGCACAATTTCTCTTATAAAGATCTCGGCCAACGAAGCTGCAGTTCGAGTTGATTTCACAGGAATGAAATGCGCACTCTTTGTTAGTCGATCAACTACTACCCATACCCCTTCAAATCCCTTTCTGGTTCTGGGTAAACCATCGACAAAATCCATGGATATCATCTCCCACTTCCAGGTAGGAATCTCAAAAGGTTTTAGTAGCCCTGCTGTCTTCTGATTTTCACCTTTTATCTGCTGGCAGCATAGACATTTATTCACACAGGCCAGAATATCTTTCTTCATCCCAGGCCACCAAAATGTTCGCCTCATATCCCTATACATCTTGTGTACCACTGGATGAATACTCAGTTTTGATTTATGGCATTCCGCCAAAACTTCTTGTCTTAGTCCATCAACATTTGGAACACACAGTCTCCCATTGATCCTGAGGATACCTAGTCCATCCAATTCAAAATCTGGCTCACCTCCTTTTACTAGTCCTTGGATTAATTTTTCTAGATTCTCATCCCTTCGTTGATTTGCCATGATCTTTTCTTGAAGTGCTGGGGTAGCTTCTAGAAGAGATAAGATCGCATTCCTGCTTAGAGCGTCTGCTACGACATTTGCTTTTCCTGGCGTATAGATAATATCCAAATCATAAGACGCAAGAAATTCCAACCATCTCTGTTGCCTCAGGTTTAGATCTTTTTGAGAAAACAGATATCTAAGTGGTTTATGATCTGTGAAAAGCTCAAATTTACCTCCTAACAGGTAATGCCTCCACATTTTTAATGCGAAAACAACCGCCAACAACTCTAGATCGTGTGTAGCATAATTCTTTTCATGGATCTTTAACTGCCTACTAGCATATGCAACCACACGTCCATTCTGCATTAGTACTGCACCGAGTCCTACTCCACAAGCATCAGTATAAACCTCAAATTTACTTTTTCCATCTGGAACAACCAGAACTGGTGCTTCTGTCAACTTCTTCTTCAACTTCTTGAATGATTCTTCACACTTTGGAGTCCATATAAATTTCTCACCCTTCTTAGTCATCTTAGTCAGATGAGAAGAGATCTTGGAATAATCTTGGATAAACCTTCTATAATATCTGGCTAATCCCAAGAAACTACGGACCTTCGTTGGTGTCCTGGGCTGTTTCCATTGCTGTACTGTTTCAACCTTGATCGGATCTACAGAAATACCATCTCCATTTACAATGTGCCCCAACAATCTCACTTCAGACTGCCAGAAATGACACTTAGGAAACTTCGCCTTCAAAACATTCGTCCTCAAAGTCTCCAATACTACCTTAAGGTGATATCGGTGTTCCTCTTCTGTCTTTGAGAAGATTAAGATATCGTCAATGAAAACCAAAACGAACTTATTCAGAATCTTCCGAAAGACACGATTCATCAGGTCCACAAAGTAGGCAGGTGCATTGGTTAAACCGAATGGCATAACTAACCATTCATAAAAGAAATCTGGTCCTCTGAAAGCAGTTAAAGGAATACTATCTTCGGCGATCCTCAACTGATGGAATCCTGTAGCAAGGTCCATTTGAGAAAATACCGTAGCTCCATTTAACTGGTCAAAAAGATCATCAATTCGCGGCAAAGGATATTTATTCCTGATGGTCACTTTATTTAACTCCCTGTAGTCGACACACAGCCTTTGTGATCCATCAGACTTAGCCACAAAAACTACGGCTGAACCCCAACTTGAAAAACTTGGCCTGATCAATCCTTTGGTCAGTAAATCTTGGGTTTGCTTCTCAAGTTCCACCACTTCCTTTGGTGCCATTCGTCTTTTTGGCTGAACGATGGGTCTGGCTCCTAGAATCAGATCGATGCGAAACTCTATCTCACGGTGTGGGGGTAAACTCTTAACTTCTTCAAATACGTCTGAAAAATCTCTAACCACCTCTAACATCTCCAAATTCTCTTGTGGTGCCTCCAAAGCGTATAGGAAACTAGACATATGAATATCGGGTTTTCCACATGGTATCCTAGCTTTGCTCCCAATATTTGTTATCAAAGTCACGATCTCCTTATCGCATTTAATCTCAGCTTGGAATTTACTTAACCAGTCTATTCCAAGTATAAAATTAAATCCTTTGAAATCCAAAATGTAGAAATCGAAGGAAAAAGAATGAGAAAGGTACGAAAGTGCCACATTATCGCAGTACATTTTTAACTCAGTTTTCCCGCCGATAGGATTAGTTACGCAAATTGGGTTTGGGGAAATTTTTGGGGAAAAATGGAATTTTCCCACTGTGCCAGAGGAAATGAAACTATTTGAGGCGCCAGTGTCAAATAAAACACGAACATCAATGCCCTTTAAATCAAAAGTACCTTCGAGAACTCCCTTGCCTTTCACATCTTGGGAAGTTGATGGTTCGCCTTTGATAGCATACACCTTTGGTTGTTGTGCCCTCTTCATGAGTGGACAGTCTTTAACCAAGTGCCCGGGCTGATGACAATTGAAGCACAGATTCTTCATCACCATTGCATGTCCAGGGCCTTGCTGCTGTTTCTGCTGCTGTTGCTGAGGTGGTTGTTGTTGCTTGTTTTGCTGTGGCTTCTTTGTTGCTGGTTTGGTGCAAAATTTGGCAATGTGTCCTTTCTGCAAACAGTTATGACATTTGGTGTCTTTGAACCTTTCCTTAGCTTTTTCTCCCATCTTAGGTACACCTTTGTTGTTGTTCCAGTTTGGATTGAACTTCCTCTTATTTGGATTCTCTCCACTCGTCCCTCCTGTTTGTACAGTTTTAGCAACCGGCTTCCTATTCTCCAGTGCTTCATAACGAACAGCCATATCCACTAGATCAACGAATGGAAGTTTTAGATGTCCAATCATCTGAACTTGTAGGCCATCTTTCAACCCTGCTATGAACATCTCATTCTTCTTAAGTGAAGTGTTAATCAGTTCTGGGCCGAAACAAGAGAGCGAGTTGAATTTGTTCTCATATTCTGATACTTTCATATTTCCCTGCTTGAGGTCGATAAAATCTCTATACATCCTTGTCTTTCTAGCAGCAGGCAAAAACTGAGCTTCAAATGCTTCCTTGAACTTATCCCAAGTAAAGTTTTCTTCGGGAATATTAGCAGTTTGAGCGTCCCACCAAGTCGCAGCAGTTTCCTGAAGTTGCCATGATGCCAAAAGACGCTTCTGATCGTCATTCAACTTTAACCCTTTGAAAATTCTTTCATAAGACCTCATCCAGGCTTGGATTTCAGTAAAAGACTCAGTTCCTTTGAAAACCTTTCCTCCCAGAGTCGTATACTCCTTACAAATAGTCGCAAAGCTCTTATCCTGTTGAACTTGTGCAACTTCCTCTACTGTCTCACCCTGCTCTTGGGATCCAGTAGTACGACCAGTAATAGTGGAAGATCCCCTAGCTCGTCCTCTTCGTGCAAGGGTACTCATTTTGATCACCTGAATATAACAGGTTGTCAATCGGGACTTGATAGGGTATATCTAATCTAGGTATAACATCCAAGTTGTTTAAGTTCATTTTAAATTGGGTATGAAAATACGCTCTCTCACACTCACCTAAAGCCTAGGTACTCTAAAACCTAAGCTCTGATACCAACTGTAACGACCCAACTTTCGAACACATCGGAAGTCGTGCCATTATTAAGAAATAAGAATAGGTAGAAGATATAATCACAGAATATCAGAATCTCACAGCGGAAATCTCACAAAAGATAATTCTTTATAATATTACACAATAGTACAGGATACAACAGAGCATCATATGACTAGTGATACAACCCATTTCTAGTACATCAGTAATTATACATAACATTCACTATTGACTTGCAAACTTATAATTATACAATAGGTAAGTAGGTAGACCAGCACATTGATAATCTTCATTCAGCTTCATAAGTTTCTACATCCTGATTCACTTGTCTATTCATAACAAGTATTATGAATACCCAAGAGTTTAAGGGAAAAACACAGAAAATAACTCCGGGTCAGTCAGGGGACTGGTATGAGTAAACAATTTAAAACAATCAAAAATATCTCATAAGACCACGCCGTAAATACGGAACGGGTTTCTACCTTATGAGATCAAAAATCACTTTGTATACTTTAAAACCAGATATTATAATAGTGTCTATTTGTTTTCACAAATAATTAAGAATCTAGGAAAATGCTTGCATCTCACATTCTCCGATATAGTATACAAATAAAAATCGCTTGGCGCTTATGGAAATTGGATTTCCAACCATGACAAGGTATAGGACCACCTTCCGCTGATGTATCTCTAGAGGCCAATACACCTGGGTTCAACAAGAACGTCTTGCAACCCGGCTCTCACATGACCGACCACTCATTTCTCTTGAGTGTATCGAGTGTATATCACCGATGGTTGTGTACGGCAACCATCCCCGAATGGGCAGAATCGATAGATTAAGAAACAAAAGGAATTTCTCTAGATAGGTGATGCTACACCCTAATGGGAGCGACCCACATAGCCATGTTGCCTGCCCGATTTTTTGTCATTTCCTAGGTGTGAGGCTTAAGGCTAGACTCGTCTCTTGTATTTCACAGATTTAATTCTTTTGAACGCCACATCGTCAACACTTCCCGATCACTAATTAATTTCCTCAAAAATATATTATCGGTATACGGCGAGAGAAACGAATTCCTCTGCCACCAGGTAAACACGTTTGAAAAGATCAACGTACGTGATTAGTTAGCGTTACTTTGTCGGACATTCGTCCATACGAGTTGTTCTGGGTTTGAACAAACCGAAGGCACTATAAAAATATAGTCCTTGCATAACATCGTCTTCACTTTATACACCTCTGACGCGTAGCGTACAATCGATTTCAAAGTGGAAATATCTCTGGTACTTTGAAATGATTTCGAACAGTTCTTTTTTAAACTACTGATCTAAACAGAAAAAAATACAGTTTATATTTGTCAGTTCAGAACAGTGCAATATCAGTTATTGTGTGAATGGAATTTCTTCTCAGATTAGAACTTGGTAAGTTTTCATCATCCACAAATTTTCTGTTTCATTTGCTTGATTATATTGTATTTGAAACAGGGTTCAAATGGTGCAATAAATATTTATATTTAAAATAAATTATAAACTATAAATATTTTTTTTAACAAACTTACTTTTGAATTACTCGACAAATATCCATCGACTCCTGAAAATTTTATTTAAACAACGTTCAACGTACATCCTTTGTATGAATAGGAATCTAAATGTTTAATTTCATAATTAAACTCTACTTTAAATTTTCAACAAAATTTAAAATTTTACAAGTTATCGTTTCATTATTTGATTTCCAATTTCGGACAAAAATCCTGATTCACTTACTTTCCTTTTTCTGTTCTTGGCTTGTCGAGAATGTTCATTTTAAATTTTTCCTTGTTTATTTTCAATATCAAAGAAATGTTTATTTAATAATTCCACTTTGTTTATAATCAAAGAAAGGTTTAAATTTTCACTTTATTATTTTAAATAATAACTAACACTAAATAAAACTTAGACTAACTAAAGTATTTTAAACTTATTCTAATCCCCTTTTTAATAGTTATAGAAAAAGGAAATCTTAGATTTAAAAAAAAAACGAATTAAAGTTTAAAATCTTCTTAAGAACTAGGTTAGTACCCCTTTGCCATTTACCCAGTGTCAAACCCAAAATTTCATGTGCCACTGTTACTAAAACCAAGCGCCAACTCCCTGGAAAAACTCAAGTGCAAATCTAAAGTGCCAAACCAGGAAAAACCCCGTGGAAAACCCTCAAAATCACCTAAATTCCTCGTGCTGATCACAAAGCCAAACACTGGCCTTTCTTCTTCGTGCACTACCGAGCTGTGCACATGCACACCGGATTCTGGCGACGCCATCCACCAGCGACCGGCCTCGCAAGTCAACCCTCCACCACTGATCTCATCGACAACACCCCCAGCCTCTAATTTGTCGTTGATCGAAAAATCACCATGCCACTCAAAATTTCCACGAACTGTCATCATCGGGAAGATCCATCGCTGCGCCTCCTCCGGCCCCCGAGCCACCGCCGCCTTATCACCACACCATCGCCAGACCCAGGCGCAGCCAACCCCCCCTGATCGCACCTCCCTGGTGGCTCCGTATAAGAGCAGTTCGAAGAGGAATAACCCAACCCATAAGCTACCCAAAAACCCTATTTCTTTCCATTCCTCCCAATCTACACATAGGAATTAGTATTTTTCCATGATTCACTGGTCCCTGATGAAGCTCCAACATCACACACTCGAGTTCAAAATGATTGGATGAACGGGATTTGATCAGTTTTCATTTTCTGATCATCAATCAATTCCCGACGATCCAAGATATTAAAAATTACGAAATTACTTCCAAAAATCGTGATTTTCTACAGCGAATCCATCCATGTATTTTATTTGAATTAAAAACCATTTTGAAATTTCGACCAAACAGAGAGGTTTGGTGTGTATACTGGGTTCTGGTGTTTTAACTACAGGTGCTTTTTGACAGATCTTTCTATGGTTTAAACACTCTAGGCTATTAACCCGATTGATATAAACATAATACAATCTAAATCTAAATCCTATCATAGCTAACAGCTCGGCCTTGGTATGATCCAGGGTTTCAAACAACAAAAAAACAGTATGGTGTCACAGTGGTTAAGAACAGTTCTAACTCATACTTATAACTTACTGGCTTTTTAAGCTGGCTGACAACAACACTATTATGATCGGTTTAACATACAAAGAGCATTCTTTTTGCCATAAACGCAAGACGAACAAGATTTACCATCAAAGAGAAAGAATTAGTAAAGTTTTAAGAAGGGTTTACTCACCTGAATAGCTCAAGAACCTTGTTGTCTCTTTGCTAGAAAGTATATGGATTTGTGAAGAAAAGTGATGCATGCCATGTCTTTATATAGTAGGAGGAAAATAATAAAATATGATGTGCATTAAATGCAGGTTGATGAATGAGGAGACAAAACAGTTTCTGTTTTGTGATGACCATTGAAAGAAAGAAAAACATTTACCTCACACCTACCTAGGATTTCACCTGGCTTTAGCCGCAATTTCACATGTGATATTTCTTGCGCCAGCCCATTCATTGGTACACCAAGAACAACCAATTAAATGCACCATGTACTTCATGTTTTTTTTTCTTTTCCAAATTTTATCATAGGTTTTTAGCCAAAAATAGTAGCTCCTATGATACCCTTTTTAGCTCAGTTTTCACATGTATGTAGCTCTCACCTTTCTTACACAACATGTGCTGATTTAACATGAGTATAAAATATGATACCTTGGCTTCCAAGGCATGAACAAAATCTGAATTTTCTGCTCAGTTTTAGCTTACGGCCAGGTCATGATTTGGCATAGAAAAATCATAGAAAAATCCTTTCTAAAAGGTTTAACTAGGGAAGTGAAAAACATGTTTGTTGTACAAAATCTTGGTGGTCATATAGTCACATATGCAAGTGTTTTTGGGGACAAAAGAGGAGAAATTTTCAGAAAATAAAAATGAAAAGATTTGAAAAAACTGAAAATGTTAGAACAAAAAGACATTGTCATGTGAAGTGTACCCATGCTTTCCATCCTTGTTCAAGGGTAGTTTCTAGTCTAGGCTCCTTTAGTGTAGTTACAACTAGATGTAGGTGATGTTATGAACTCATGTTTGCAAGTAAAATGTATATTCATGTTTTGATGTTTTAATGAAACATGAATGCTTTGATAAATCTTGCTTTTGTTGATGAAATGTGATTTCAACAAGCTCCTTGGGAAAAAGAATGCTTTGTTGTAAAACCAAAATTTTACTTAAAAATGTAAGGCTTTTTGAGATCCTTTTCTAAAAGAATAAACACAAGTGAAAAATGGCATTTTTTAAAAATGCTATATAAAATTTTCATAAACAATACATAGGAGAATAGTTTTTAAACAAAAGCTATAACACACCATGATATAATCTATGCATAGCAAAAACAAGTGTTTGTAAGCGCTGTATTCATGCAAGTGCTATCATAAAACTTTAACATGTATTAGAAATTTTAAGGTTTTAAGTTTAAACTCGTATTTATACATACGTACTTACGATCAAAATATAGTCAGTGATGTATAAAAAGTCCGGGTCGTTACATACACTATACCAATAACTTCCTTCACTTTATAGCTTAACACTATCTTTCCTAAATTTGTTCTCCTTTCTAGATCACGAAACCGTTTTCCCCTTCTCTCCTCTGCCGCACCTCCTTTGGACGATCGATCTCCGATCTGGTGTCACCACTCCAAACCCTTACGCAAGCAGCATCTTCCCCTCTTTTCCATCTCCTATCGACACCCCAATCTCCACGATTTTACCCAATACCGCTCCCTCTTTTAACACCAGCCGCCGCCTGAGGAGGTCACCAACACCTCTACGCCTCCGACTATGGAAAGCCAGTCCTAAGCCGATCGATTTTCGTTCAGATCTCATTGCCAGCCTCAGCCTGAACGCGAAGATAAACGGTGATCTTTCTGGGAGCATATTGGCTGTTTGTTCCTTTTTACTGGGTGGAGAAATGGAATGGTGTTCACTTCGATTCTCAATTGATTTAGGGAGTATAGGTTTTTTTTTCCTCCTGGTTTGGTGAAGACAACGTTTTTTTTTTCTTTCTGGACGAGTGAGGATAATTTATAATGAAAAAATGCCTTAGTAAGCATGCTTTGTAATGGGAACACGGGAAGTATTTTCTTGGTACACACAGTAAGGATTTGTTTGGGTAACACGGAACTGAAATTATTTGGTGGGAACATTTACGTGGTCAGCCTGTATTCCATTTAATGATGAAGATTTAAAATTGTGCCTGCTTAGTCCTTGTGTACTTGAACCACCTGTACCCTAAACAACTATTTCAGATCTTTCTTTATTTTAATCTTGAAGTTATTCTACTTAGTATTGCTATTTTGTTTTTATTCATGTCTTCTAATTTGTTTACTTATATAATATGTGTCCATTTATGTTTTCCACAAGGTACTGACAATAATGAGATGTACGTTATTTACAATACAGTTTACTTACTATAAAGCCTATGGAAGGTTGAAATTAACATTAATATTACTCAAGCCTTTTAATATTTAATGCGACTACATCTCCAATTATCGTGCGTGTGCGAAGCATGGGTTATTTATTAGTGTAAATTTAAGTTAGAAAAATATGGGTACACAGTTACATACTACTTCATTATATAGGAGCCAGAATGACAAAAGTAAAAATACCTTTGTCTTGAACAATGTGCTGTGATTCCAGAAATACAATAATATACACATGTTAACACATTTTGAGAAATCCCAAAAATGCTGGTATAGGTTGTAAAATACTTCAAATAAAATGTTACTTTTTTTTCAAAATTATAGAAAAATTCTATAAATTAAATTATAACTACATCCCAAAAATCTTGCAATAATAGTTTATTTTGGATTTTATAATATTAATCTCGTTATAAATCATATATCGTTTGGAAATTAAATCGAATCAATTTCAAAATAACAAATAAAATACATATCTAATCGGAATATATACATATAACTTCAAAGTAATCTAATTTTAATTTTAAACTCTATATTTCTATTTTTAAGTTAAAACTATATTCAACATATTTTAAAATCCATTTATTTTATTAAATAAATCGTTATGGTTTACAAACGATTCCATAGCGACTTTATGCAAATTTGATTTGGACATATCTTACAATCTATAAAATGAAATCTCGATTTTCCGCTTCCATTAGAAAAATACAGTTTAATAGATTTTAACATTTCTTGTTTCAAAGAAATCTGATTTGTAACGAATCATGTATATTCAATTGAAGTTCAAAATGTCAAATTACGATCTACCGCGACATTACGAGCTCGTTTATAATTTAATTATAAATTATACATTCAAACTTCGTTTTAATTAATAAATTCCAAAGAAATTTCCATTTATACTTCAATACAACATTTAAAATAACTAAAATGTTCAAAATTAAATGGCTAAAATTTGGGTCGTTACAGTGCATGTGTGGTACAAGAATTGGATGCCACTCGTACTTTGGAAAGTTTGCTTGAGGATTAGTAAGGAAGCAAATTTATTTCCTATGTGAAATTTAGAAAAATGCGAGTCTGGAGATCATCTTATCCCTAGTCCCAAAGTTAAAATATTAGAAGAACTTGAAATAGAAATAGGTATAGGAAAAGATTTCTAGAAGAGTTTTCAAGTTTCTAATTTAAAAGTTTAAAAGTTTTTTGAAAGTTATTGATTTTGGCATTACCTATTTTTGAAGAAAGTATGAATATTTGTTTTCCAAAATAATAAGGTGTGTAAGCAAGTTTTGGGGGTTAAATCACAGTGGTAGAAAAGGGAAGGGGCAGATAAATGAATTAGACATGTATGTTAGATAGATTTATGATAGATTTTACAATATTGAATAGAAGTAATCAATTATTATTTCCCTAAATTTTTTACTTTTGAGAAAGATTTTTGAGAAAATAACATTTTTTGAAAATTTAAAATGGTTTAGTAGGATAATTCAAGTAGTGTGGTTGAACACTAGGTAGAGCTTTGGGAAATTATCTTTGTATGTGAGTAAACCATAAACTTGAGTGGTAATTGTTGACAGTCTCAAGTAAGAAATAAGGAAGTAAAAAAAGTGGAAAATGGTCAACTTTAAAAGGTTATACGGTAATGTATGTGAACTGACAAAAATAATGTTAGAAAGTTGTCCATCTAGTGATTGCTGTTTTATTAAAAAAGGATTAACGGAAAATTTAAAACTTGTATTGTTTTGTGGAATGGAAGTAGATAGGTTTCACATAAATATTTTTTTAAGAGATGATACAAGTGGAAGAGGCTAGTTAATTCAAATAAGAATTAAGTTCCCATGCAATCAGTAATATAATGAGTGAAGATTAAATTTTCAAGGAAAGTCCTAGAACATACCTAATTGGAATAAGAATGGTAAATGAAAAGTAAGAGCAAGTTTGAGGGTTCTTGTATGGAAAACTATGGTATGATGTGTGATTAATAGAAATCCCATTTTTAGTGCTTCTTAGGAAGTTTGAAGGCATGACGTGTTGTCTTAGTTTTAGAAATAATAAGAACTACGCCCAAGAATATAAGGTTACTTCATGGTGAAGTAAGGGTTGTCAGGTTTGTATCCGTTTAGGTATCTGGTATAGTTAGCCTATGAATATCAGAATATCATTGGTGGACAATTAGGAACGACTCATGGAACTAACAGGTACGCGGGATGGGTTTGTAGAGAGTGGCAGATGGAAAGTAGGAATGCCACGGTTGGATGAATTCATTAATGAGGACTTTTTTAATGTATGGGGACATGGTCCTATGCCTCCTAGTCTGAGTGGATAACCACATTTAACCATCATACCTTTTTCCTAGTGGTGATTGTAGTAGAGTCTGTTTTCTTTTAGTACGGAGTTGCACTCCTATGTAGTATTCTATTTTATTGTTGAAAATAGAATGGTTTAATATGGCATTCTTTTTCTAGGTATGTGGAATGATTACCAGAAAAGAATAAAGGCATAGGACATCACAAATAAATTAGTAATGTAAGCAATAAATGAATGACTAAAAGAAAAACAAATAAAACAAGAAGTAATAAAGGGGATAACTGCAATAAACGATAATAATAAGAGAAAATAAATTCTCCTAAAGTAAGTTTGGGAAAGTTGAAAAAGTAATTCTTCTTGTGTAAAATGTGCTTAGGAAAGAAAGTAGAAATTTTTGTAGAATAGTTACCAAGGTTTCCAAGTACAGGGAAAATGGTAAACAAAAGTGAAGTGGAAAATACAAACTTTCCCATTTCCTATCTTTTTCTAACATAAGAAACCAAATTTGGAAAATTAGTTTTTTTTTTTCTTAAAATCGCAATTTTAAAGTTGGTATGGTTTGGATGCAAAAATTGGATGAACTATGCTCTTATTCTGTAAGAGTGCGGGAAAAATTTAATGAAATGATACTTTTTTTAAATATTGTATTTATATAGAAATTTCAAGTATATTTAGGTTGTGTGCATCATGTTTTCAAAATACTTTTGAAAAAGGCAACATTATATAGGGAGTGCCGCTTAAAAATTCATTGCATACATGAATTTTTATAATGTATTGCACTTTGCACTAACGCACAGATGGTTGCAAAAATGGATGTACACAAGATGGTTGTGAACTATGCGAGAAATTACATAAGCTTACACATTATTTATATTTGGGGACAAAATTTCCTAAAGGTTAGGAGAATGTAACACCCCGCACTTTCATAATATTAATTCAACTAAATAATTATAGAAAACGATGAATGGAAAACAAATATTTTTGGAATCGTCAGTACCATTGTGTTCGTTGCATTTTTCTAATAAATTTATGTATATAATATGTTTCAAATGACATTCGTACGACAAATTTAAGAATGTACGAAGTTTAGCATCGGAAAATATTTATATGTAAATGTGTGTAAATATAACTTATATTTTTAAATTATGTATGTACACACATTCCCAAGAAAACGACCATTCGAAATTGAAATAAATGGACAGTCGGAAAGAGGAAAGTATTGTCATTTAAATTGATACGTTCCTATTAATTGACAACGCGTGTCATAAATGGTACAAAACCGTGCAATAAAAGGAAGTTTGAAATAACGTTAATTAAGTAATGTTTTAATTTAGAACAGATATGCGCATATTAATATATTTACGGTGCACATTTGGAATGGAATTAATGCGTGTTAAAGATAACTTCCACAAAATTAAAAAGGGATTAAACACATAGAAAGCTAAAACGGAAGAAAATATATATGCGTGTGTTAATTTCGCATTTAAAATTTGAAATAAATCAGAACCTTAATATTATAAAATTAAGGAAGAAAATAGGCAAGAAATAATCACGTATTAAAAGGCCTGTACACGTTTCCTTTGAAACGTGTATTAGTCGAGCTAATGTCGACCCAATGGGTGTCTGATTCGACCCAGGTTATGGTGGGTCAAGCGAAAGTAGGTCTGGCAGCGTGAATATTTTCGGTTAAGTGACGTTGTTTTCTACGGGAAACAGTTGTGATTTTCTTTTCACGAATCTAACGTACCAGATTCTTTAAGCGACTATAAATAAACATCCAGGGCTACCCGTCAAACTCATTATTTTCGGAGCACACAAGAAAGCCTTGCATTTTCATTTATTCTCCAAACCTTTTCTAAATCAAATTAAATTAGTTTGGGCATTTAGAAACGAGAATTAGAGAATGAAATTCATAGCTTAGGATTGTATGTGCTAAGAATTCCTTTCTATATGAGGTAAGTTCCGTGGATCCAATTCCAATTCAATTCATTTGTTTTCTTTTGAGTTCGGAATTGTATATATGTGGCTATTATAGTATTGAATCAAATTAAGGGGAATCACGGTTAATAATCCTGAATCAGATTCTGGAACTGGAACGCTAACAGGTGAGTGGATTTAATTATACCTTTTGGTAATGGTATATTTATCATTTAATTCCCCCTAATTCTTAATGCAACGAATAATTGAGGCTGTGGTAACTGTGATGTAATTCATTTTCTAAAAGCATTAAGAATATTATTGTTGTGTAAATTCATTCCTATATCTTTCTGTTTGGGCTTAAGAAATTACTATAATAATAATATTGTAAATTTGGCGATGATTATGTGTATATCCCCAAAGTATATTGTTTAGAATGTAACCAAAAGCTTGGGACTAGAAAAGTTATAGAAAAATATGGGGAAATGGAATAGTAAATAGTGAGCCTAATGTGTACATAAATTTACTGTAATTAAATTAGACTTGGGAATTGGGTAAGAAAACAGGAAATAACATACAACTCAGAAAAAAGGGAATTAGTATTGGACTGAGTTAGTTGAGTGTGGAAAAGGGATACATTTCCATAATTACCATTATGGTAAATTAAAAAGAACATAGTTGTAAGAAAAAGAAAGGTAATAGGGATTAGTGTGAAATAGGGTTTTTTGTTGTGTTGCACATTAATCAAATATATATACATGATGTAATAAAGAGAAATAGCTTGCAAGTGCGAATCTTAATTGATGTATATTATGGAAACATATTTTTGTACATTTCCACCAACCAATTTGACAAAGTATGTGAAATATTTCCTATAATAATAGAATTTCCAAAGACGATAAATAAAAGAAGGTAGCAACAATAAGGGTTCACTTACATAATTAGGAACCTAGGGAAAATATGATGACCGGGGGGGGGGGGTATAATCAACTATATGAACGATGATGAAATATAACAGATAGATGTGTCCTAGGGACAAGTGGAATTATAACTTGGGCTATAATAAAATATGAGATGAGAACTTATTAACAAACCTTAATTAGGGGAACTAAGTTAATAAGTAAACCGACAACAACGGTTCTGGTAATAGTATAACATGAGGATGAAATTACATGAAAAAAGAAGAGGCTTATTGTTAGTAAACTTATGAATGTGGAAATATTAAGTATAAAGAATGTAATAATAATAAGAGGAAGTTCATTCCGGTAGCATGGAGTTGATTATTGAAAATAAATGGCTTATAGATATGGTCCATTCCAGCAGCGTGGGGCTGATTGGGGAAAGTAACCGGCCAAATATAAGATAATAAACTAGTAACTTGAATAGAAAGTGAATGTATAAATAATCAACTTAATTAACAATGTGATAAGTTAAAGAAAACACGTGACTAAAATATTAGACATAGGATCCAATAACACAATGACATGATGCGCTTGGACCAGTCCATACGTATGGAGATGAAGAAACCAACAGGGTAGATCATCACAGTTGTTTGGAGACACGAGCGGAGAACGTCCAACTGATTATTCTACGGGACTAGAGGGAAGCATAAGGCTTCTATATGACGTGGTAGGGTAATCTGAGATGTCCTTCTAAGGAACAACCGGATGAAGCCGTCGCTCGGAGGCAGATCTGCTGCAATCTAGAGTATATCTTGACTGCAATTATAGTGTGGGAGTCAAAAGGCTGTTGCAGATGGATTGGGTGATTCGGCGGTTTGCCATGCTCTGGAAGAAGGTAGTCTGGGCAAAAGTAAGGATAGTAATCGTCGGATATTTGTCATCGGAAGTTAGTGGGATGTAGAAAGACTAGAGCTAAACCAATAGACCATTGATCTTTCACTATCAAAACATTTGTTGAGGGACACGCCAAATTGCATGTTAGATTGGTTGATAAGGGCATGTCATTAGATCTTAATGTAGTCTTTCATTAGTTGAGGGAGGGGACATAACCACCATAAAAGAGACGGACCATAACGATATCTGTAATGTAGACCTAACGAAGCTGTCCTTTACAGATATCGAAAGCTCCCGACCGAGTTCCATGCATTGGATGCATCCCTATTACAGAAATCGGGTTACTATAGGCAGTACGTTCGTTAGAGGGTCTAGATACGCGCACTATGTGGTGTATTGTAGACGTTAAGGCAATACTCCTTGTCGAGAGTGGTTCGATCGAGGAGTTCAGATACGAGGATCCATATATTTGTATGTCATAGCGATGGTGGTTCTGTTCGATTACGTGGCGTAACGATGAAGATTTCCGTACGCGATTTGGCGTAGGATAGAGGTTGGGCATCCTTCCATGGTGTGAAGGTGGAAACCGTACAAGGAGGGTATTATGGAGAGTACCTTGATTTGTTAGGCATATCAACATATATATTATATTAGGTTTAATCTACTGGGGAGTAGATGCGATGTGTATGCAGAGCCTAGAGTGTTCTTAACTCGAATAACCTAATAACTAAGAAAATTTAATTGAACTGTATATGCAATGTTATTTCAGAATATATAATTTGTCCTCTCACTAAAACTTGTGTTCTGACCCCTCCTCATAACATACTCACAGGTTAGATTTATGGCAGAGATTTGGTAGCCTTCGGACACTTGTTAGGAAGTGTCATTATTTCAGTGAGGCTATATTTGATTATTATATTTTATCCATTCCACTTTGAGATGTTTTATCGAGCTCTAATATATTTATTATCTTTGTATTTTCTATATGATACCAAACAAGCCAACCGAGTTTCAGTGGTTTTGGATTTAGAATTTCTGAAAAATTTGGACCCGCTGGAATTTGGGTTATTACAACTAGTATATGTCATAAATTCATCCCATCTTCCTAGCTAGATTAAGATAAAAAGTAATAAGGAGACCATTAAAAATATTTATAGCTATAAATGCTACCTAAGAGATCGAAATTAAGCTGGAGTCTTAAGCATTGAGAACACATGTACTCTTCCTTCCCAAACTACCTATTTGAAGAGATTTCTCTTTGGGGTATTCTAACTGGCTTACTCTGCACTCATATAAATTGAAACTAGAAAATTTGATAATGATCCCACATTTGAATATAATTTTGGCCTGAGGAAACTGTCCATGCCCACAAAGACTTCTCTGTAAAATGAATCACAATCTTGATCTCTCCCTTCGACATCACCAATTATAGTTTTAACCTTGATTTTGAAGAGTTAGGAGTATGCCCTAAGGGAAACTCTATAATTGTAACAACCCGGAATTTCAGAACCAATTTAAAATTTTGATTGAAGCTATTTTGATGAATATTGAAGATAAATTGATTATTTTAGCTAAATAAAATTTGAGAAAAAATTTAAAATTAGTTTTTATATTTTATTTGACCGAAAACAAGCTAAGTAAAATTGTTAAAAATGATTTATAAATCCGAAATTTAAAAGTTTGATTTTTTAAACCATCACATAGCCCTTAAAAAGTGAAATTTTGATAGCAAGCTCAGAATTCGACAAGACCAAATTTGCTGGATTCGAGATAGCAAAACATTTTTGAGTTTCAAATTTCACGATGAACGAAGTTAGTATATGGCCGTGCTCGATAAACCCGTTTGGGTTAAAACAGACAATTAGTTTACAAAGGAACGTTGTTGAGATGATCTCGGAATTCGTTTTCACTGTTTTTCTAGATTCGTATCGTCAAATAATGGACGAATACTAAGTTTTGTTATTTATACAGTTGTCGTTTGGGCATACAAGAACAAAATGTACGCTAAAATAGCATTTTGGGGATAATTTGGGCATAATTGAGAATATAATTGGAAGGTCAAACAAATTCGGAATTCGACGAAATGTGATCCTTGGATTCGTAATTCCGCGTATTTTCTTATGCCAAAATTTAATAGCAATGGAGATAGTTTGCAGTCGGGTAGTCGGAGAGAGAGAGAGAGAGAGATAGAATTCCTACTTAAAACCTTTCTCTCCATTCTTCCTCTCACTTCTCTCTCTTTGTAACAACCCGGAAAATGCGAGCCAGTTTAAAATTTTTATTTTGGCAATTTTAGCGAATTTTGAATATTTAAAATGAATTATTTTAAATAATAACGACGAGAAATTTAATTTGAATAGAATAGAACGTATATATTTATATACGTCGTCGTCAGAATATAAATATTTATTTTAAATTATAAAAGGAATTGAAAATGGCGTGGTAGTTCGATAATTCGATTTCACACTTCAATTGAATATACCGGGTGCAAAATAAACCGGATTTTAGCGAAACCGAAAATATTAGAATCTAATGGTGAATATCTTTCCAACGAACCTGAAAAATCGAAATTTCATAGCGGGAATCAAAAGATATGTCCAGTTGAAAATTCAGAATAGTTGCTATGGAATTTCGGCCTTTAAAAATAGCCATTTTGCAAACGACCTCGGATTTTGACGAAACAACTTTTGTTGGATCCGTGATGTCAAGTTATTGCTAGATTCCAAATTTCATAATTTTCTGGATCAATATGTGAGTGTGGCAAAGGAAAATGCGTTTGACCAGTTTTAGTTGATTTTAATCGACTGGAAAATGACCATTTTTCAAATGGTCTCAGAATTCATTGAAATTAGTTTTGTTAGGACAGCATCGTCAATACGAAGCTAGAAAATATTTTTCTGGAATTTTTCTAGTTAGTATGTGACCCCAATAAATTGAAATGCGCGTTCAAATTCAATATATAGAGTTATATGTGGATTTTGACGAAAACTGATCGAATCAGCTTACGATACATATCCCATTGTGTTCGGAATAGGGGTAATTAGCTATGGACGACAGGCAGTGGGTCCCGTTTCGAGGTCGAAATAAAAAGTACCTTTTTGAAATTAAATAAAATAAAATAAAAACCTCATCTATCTCTCTCACTTACTGTCTCAGCCCCCCCTCCCCCCCCCCCCCCCCGGGTAAAAATTCAAAATCGACATAAAAAAAGAAGAGAAAGGGGGATCGACGGCGGAGTGGAAACCGCCACCGCCTCCAAGCCCCCCCCCCCAGGTGGCGGGCGCCACTGACTCCAAGCCCCCCCTCTGTTCTCGCCTCTCTCCTCCCACGCCACCACATCGCGACCCCCTTCCACCGCACGCAGCCTCCCCCTCCTCCTCCTCCTTTATTCTCTCTCCACCGCCTCCTCCACGCTTCCCCCTCCCCTTCGCAGTTCGACAGAAACCCCCCCCAGTCCAGCGTGAATCACAGTAAGTTCGTTTGTCCTTTTTATTTTATTTTATTTTTGTTTATTTATTTTCTGATTTTATTTAATAGAAGGAAACAAAAAGCTTAGGATTTTTATTTAAAGTAAAGATTAGGATTTTTATTTAAAGTAAAGGTAGGATTTTTGTCAATATGAGGTGGCAATATAAAAAGAACGATTTTTGTGTACATGAAGAAGTGATTTTCATATGAACGATACTGATTTGAAAATACGATTTTTATATAGTAAATATAATAAAAATATAATCTTTTATATTGTAGAAGTATAAAAATATAATCTTTTATATTGTAGAAGAATTTTTATATAGGTAAGATAGTAAAAATATCATCTTTATATGTGTAACGAAATAAAAATCTGATTTTTATTATATATATATATAATGAAGTAAAAATGTGATTTTTATAGTGATGAAATGAAAAGGCGAAATCTTTATGTAGAGAATAGCATGATAAAAAATATAATCTTTATTATATGAACACCATTGTAAAAATAGAATTTTTATCCATATGGCGTAATTATAAAAATGTGATTTTTATATATGTAGTGGCTACGGGCAACGAAAGTGACAGAGGTGAGCACGACGAAGATTTCTACATAAGAAGAGTCGAGGCGTTTGGATTAGCTAGTCGGCGAGAACTTCTCACTTTAAATCTTATTTTTCTAGTTAAAATATATACTAGGATGCAGACGGTGCTTAGCAGCACCCGACACCCGTCATCCACAGACCATGGATGGCTTGTATGTTTGTTTGTTTGTTGTGATGAAAATTGATTGTGTGAAATGAAATAAAATATTTATATAGTTAAAAATATTTTATCGTTAAAAATATAATTTTTAACGTGTGTGTGAACAAAACTGTGTGTTTGTTGATGTGAAACCCCACATGGGTGTTGGGATGATATTTGAAGTCCACTCATCCCGATTGATTAGTTGTAGTCGATCGATTGATTGACAGGCTGTTATAAGCATTAGATATCTATATGTGATGCTTATACAGTGTAATGCATTTTGGATGATGATTGATTATTTATTGTTGTGAATATATACATGTGTTGTATGGAATCCATATAATTAACATTATATGGTAATTGATTGGTCCTCATTCCAATCGGGAAAATAGAAAAATAATCATGTGCTGAAAATTATCATGTGTTGAATAAAATAGTTTAACAATAAAATTTACATCTTTATCATATTTAAAGTAAGAAACTAACTGGAAAATAGATAATATGAGTGGTCTCCTGGGTATTGATCTGATATTGGTTTCGGCCTTCGGCGTTAATATTTAGGGAATCGTTCTCTTACTACTTTACAGTTGGAGTCTGATTTAAAAATCAAACGATAGATACCATAATTTTATAAAATATATTAAATAACAAAAATAGTCATGTGTTGACAGTGCTCATGTGTTGAGAAAAATATTCATGTGTTGAATAGAATAAATATTCATTTGTTGAATAGAATAATGAATTTATCGAAATATATAAAGCCGTGTTGATTAGAGTTGCGCCATTTTGATGTGAGCGATATTCATATCGATTATATTCGTTTTTATAATGAATATTGAAAAGTGATTTCAAAATTGAATAGAAATGAATTCGAATTGAAATCAAATAGAAATGAATTCGAATTGAAATTGAATTAATTTGAAATTCAAATTGAATTAAAAATCGATTTGAATTGAAATCAATTTGAAATGAATTTAAAATGAATTTATAAAGGAAAATTCAATTTTGATTTGAAATTGAAAGGGAAGTTGAAATCGTTTCGAAAACGAATTTAAAAGGATTTATAAAATACGTTTTAAAAGGAAATCGATGAAATATATAATATATATTATATATATAATGGCCTGAATAGAACGCGCCGCGGCAGTTCGTGAATTTCGACCATTGACTTCGAATGGACATTACGGGAGATCCGACCGCCTGATTCTCCTGAAACCGGAACCGTTGGGTTCACATCGAAAAGAGCTTTCCAATCAATATTAGACATTTGAAATCTAACAGTTGGATTTGGAATTATGTTTAAATCAAATTTGAAAAAGGTCGCTATAAGTGCAGTTCGATGGCCGTTGATGGAAATCGACTGTACGGGCCTTGATGAAATTATTGAAAATATCAATAATTTGTGTAAAATCATAAGAAGTGATTTAGGAAATATTGGGATGAAAAACTCCATATTTGAAAAGATAAAAATAGATTTTTATCGAAATGAACTAGTTTTGAACTAGAATTAAAATCAATTTATTTTTGAAATAAATAAATTGAATTTGAAAGTGGTTTTAAAAATAATCAAAATTCCCAATAAGTGAATTGAATTGGATTTGAATCGAAATTATCTTCGGAATATTTCGATGTTGGATTTCGTGATTATACAAATATTGTTATGGGAATTTGAAAGATATATTTATATCGTTATTTCCAATACGATATTTGTTGGTTTTAGAATTTGATATTGAATATAAGCTGGTATATTTTCTATTTAGAGCCTTGTATTTAATATCAAATGTGATTTGGGTTTATCGTGAATCGTGTTTTAGATGACATTGGTTCTTTAACCCAGTTAAAGACAGGATATTGATTTTTGAAAAGATTAAAACTAAGTGGAGTTTTAATGAATCTTTAATTAGATTGAAATGTGAATTGATAATTTAAATTATCAAATCTGAAGTGTGATCGAGAATGGAGCACCACCAGTTTTGCTCCAAAGCGATAGTTAAATCTTTAATTAGATTTGAACGTGAAATGGTAATTAATATTTACCGATAACACCGTGGTGTTAGATATGGAGTATTACCAGTTTTGCTCCATGGGATATATAGGTTGGGATTGGGAAATAAAATAAATAATTACTTCGGTGTGGTTCGCTAATCCCGACTGGTTTGAAATGATATCCAAAGGAAGATTAAAGAATAAATTTAGAAGAATTTATCTTTGATAAAATTAATGGGAACCTTTCCCTAAGAATGTGATTTTGTGAATAAAAGAATATTCTGAAGAGGAATGAGGCGTTTTGTTGTGTTTGTGTAACATTTGATTATTATATACGTGGGTTATTCAGAAAGGCCAGGTTTATACCCATTCTGAATAACCGATTCAACGATATGTCGAAGATGAAGACGATGGTTGAAGACCGGAAGTCTGCACATCGTTTGGGTGATTACTGATGATCTTGATTGGGCTGTACACCCAAGATGAGGGAATCAGTTGGTGATCGTCCAGACGTACTTGGAGATGGATGGATATGCGAGGAAATTGCCTTCGGTTTCGTTCAGATCCAGAATGAACTTGTAAATGGACTTTGTGTCTGACATTGGATTTTATTCTGTGTTGATTGATCTATATTAAATATACATCTGTTTGGCGGCGGAGAATTTATTCTCTTGCTTAACGCCCTTCTCTGAGACGTACGAGCTCAGAGGTTGTATATCGATGGACATCAGTCGCATGGAGTGAATTGCCAGTGTGGCACGCGTAAGTGGCAATTGATCCAGGCTTCTATTGGAATGCAAAGTCTTGTGGTTGATGATCAAAGCATGGCCTTTGTGGCGTAGCTTTGTGTATAGCGTGAATTCGCGAGCCTCACACCTCGGTATGAGTCAAAAACGGAATACGGACCGTTGGGAGAACACGACGTTTCTTTCTAGCTATGGGTGGTGTCAGTGCTTAAACTGGCTGACATTTATATACTTTTCACCTGTGTGGTTGTTGGATGAGGCGCCTCGATATTAGGTCTGTTAGGACCGGGAAACGTGTGTTTAGGAATTGCCAATCCTCAAAAGTAAGATAGGACCGGCCCAACCGATTCCAAGGATTGCTGTGTGCGGTCCTGGGACATTTGCTAGAGTGTCTCGAACGGAGAGGAGCTTTCCCCTTGCCTCGGCTCATGATGGAAATCCAATTTCCAATACGTGATATTGCGGTTTTATTTGTAGAACCTAGTATGGCGACATAGTAGATGGTAGCTCTGCCGCCTATGATTGATATTTATGATTGAAATTGTTTTTACACTATACACTTATAGTAATATCAAAATAATGTGTTTTAAACGTATCAAGCATGCTTTGGCTATTATAAGGTAAAAACCCTATCCTCCGGCTTGCGTGTTATACGGCGTGGTCCCTTGATTTACCTAACTTTAAAATAAAGATTAATAACTGTTTTAGTTCTCACACCAGTCACATGACTGACCTGGAGTTTATTGTTTTAACCTAAACTTTGGGTGCCCCTATTTTCCACACGGACAGCTAGTAATTTTGGTTTTGCAGATTTATATTCACGGGATCCTGATTTACTGCTGGAACGATGCTCGGAAAGCTCTGTATCCATGTATTACTTTCAGTTGTGTTTTGTATTATTTTCCGCTGCTATGTAAATTATTGTAATCTCTGATATTTTTCTGTTGTATAATATTTATTCATACTCTGTATATTCTCGTATTCTGATGGAATTGTTGTAATATACAATGAAATGTTCTTCTGTCTGCGTTCTATTGTGTCGTGTTCTCATCTCAATCCGGGCTTTCCTTACCGGGGAAGTTCGGGTCGTTATAGAGTGGTATCAGAGCTTTGGTTTATAGAGCTCGAGAACAAGACACATTAGAACCGAACGAAAGAATTCATCAGATATTGGATTAGTAATATCCAATTAGAATAACTCGTTAGAGATAGGATCAGTAGTATCCTAGAATGAGTGTGAAGAGTATGTTTTTCAAATGAAAACAAACATTGTTTTGAAAATTTTAAATCGTTTTATACGTATTTGAATATTTTATTTATATTGAATTTGGACAATCCAATATATAAAGATTTCGCATATACGCGTCATGAACGTATATTCGAAGTTTTAATATACTGGATAGATATAGAATCATATTCTTGATACCCGGGAATGATTCTGATGATGGTGCATCATCATCAGTATTCATATTCGAGCTTCGAAGGTGTGATGTCTATATATTTCCATTAGACTGGTGTGAGAACCAAAACTATATAGATTTATTGTTGTGATTTGACATCAAAAACATGATTTTCTGTATATATATATGTATATATATATATCAAATTATGAAATTGAAATTGAAATTCTAATTCACTAATTGATTGATGGTTGTGTTGTTTGTCTATTTGTTTAATATTTTGAACCATTTAGCCTAATTGAACCAAATATTGAATTGTATTGAAAATTGGTCGCATTTGCTTGCATATACATGTGCTTACATTGAACAGGTCATAGCAAGGAGGCTAGAGCAGAAGAATAAAATTGTTTGCCTGACAAATAGGTACATGTTTACCATAAATTACTGTTTTGTTTGGGTGATGATGATTTTATGAGCCGATTGGCTAGCCGCTTGGCTTTTTCTTTTTCTTTTGAGTTGAACAAGGCCACGGGAGGCTATATGAAATATCCCGAAGCCCCCGGTGCAAGGGAGGTTATGGCGAAATTTTTCGGAAATTTAGGGTGTTAGCCAAATTTTTGAAAAATTTGAAAAGTTCTTAGAAACTGAAAAGTTGAAGAACTTAAGCCGTAATGAAAATAATGGAAGTTGAGTTTCTTTGTTAAACAACTTTCGACTTCGTTCCTTTTCAGGGACGAAAAGTTTTAAGTGGGGGAAAATGTAACAACCCGGAAAATGCGAGTCAGTTTAAAATTTTTATTTTGGCAATTTTAGCGAATTTTGAATATTTAAAATGAATTATTTTAAATAATAACGACGAGAAATTTAATATGAATAGAATAGAACGTATATATTTATATACGTCGTCGTTAGAATATAAATATTTATTTTAAATTATAAAAGGAATTGAAAATGGCGTGGTAGTTCGATAATTTGATTTCAAACTTCAATTGAATATACCAGGTGCAAAATAAACCGGATTTTAGCGAAACTAAAAATATTAGAATCTAATTGTGAATATCTTTCCAACGAATCCGAAAAATCGAAATTTCATAGCGGGAATCAAAAGATATGTCCAGTTGAAAATTCAGAATAGTCGCTATGGAATTTCGGCCTTTAAAAATAGCCATTTTGCAAACGACCTCGGTTTTCGACGAAACCACTTTTGTTGGATCCGTGATGTCAAGTTATTGCTAGATTCCAAATTTCATAATTTTCCGAATCAATATGTGAGTGTGGCAAAGGAAAACGCGTTTGACCAGTTTCAGTTGATTTTAATCGACTGGAAAATGACCATTTTTCAAACGGTCTTAGAATCCGTTGAAATTAGTTTTGTTTGGACCGCATCGTCAATACGAAGCTATAAAATATTTTTTTGGAATTTTTCGAGTTAGTATGTGACCCCAGTAAATTGAAATGCGCGTTCAAATTCAATATATAGAGTTATATGTGGATTTTGACGAAAACTGATCGAAACGATTAAATCAGCTTACGATACATATCCCATCTATCTCTCTCAGGTTACTGATCAAATTCAATATATAGAGTTATATGCGCGTTCAAATTCAATATATAGAGCTATGGACGACAGGCGGTGGGTCCCGTTTCGAGGTCGAAATAAAAAGTACCTTTTTGAAATTAAATTAATTAAATAAAATAAAACCTCATCTATCTCTCTCACTTACTCTCTCAGGCCCCCCCTCCCCCGTTAAAAATCAAAATCGACATAAAAAAAAAGAGGAGAAAGGGGGATCGACGGCGGAGGGGAAACCGCCACCGTCTCCAAGCCCCCCAGGTGGCGGGCGCCACCGCCTCCAAGCCCCCCATCCGTTCTCGCCTCTCTCCTCCCACGCTGCCACATCGCGACCCCCTTCAACCGCACGCAGCCTCCCTCTCCTCCTCCTTTATTCTCTCTCCACTGCCTCCTCCACGCTTCCCCCTCCCCTTCGCAGTTCGACAGAAACCCCCCCCCCAGTCCAGCGTGAATCATAGTAAGTTTGTTTGTCCTTTTTATTTTATTTTATTTTTGTTTATTTATTTTCTGATTTTATTTAATAGAAGGAAACAAAAAACTTAGGATTTTTATTTAAAGTAAAGCTTAGGATTTTTATTTAAAGTAAAGGTAGGATTTTTGTCAATATGAGGTAGCAATATAAAAAGAACGATTTTTGTGTACATGAAGAAGTGATTTTCATATGAACGATATTGATTTGAAAATACGATTTTTATATAGTAAATATAATAAAAATTTAATCTTTTATATTGTAGAAGTATAAAAATATAATCTTTTATATTGTAGAAGTATAAAAATATAATCTTTTATATTGTAAAAGAATTTTTATATAGGTAAGATAGTAAAAATATCATCTTTATATGTGTAACGAAATAAAAATCTGATTTTTATTATATATATATATAATGAAGTAAAAATGTGATATTTATAGTGATGAAATGAAAAGGCGAAATCTTTATGTAGAGAATAGCGTGATGAAAATATAATCTTTATTATATGAACACCGATGTAAAAATAGAATTTATATCCATATGGCGTAATTATAAAAATGTGATTTTTATATATATAGTGTCTACGGGCAACGAAAGTGACAGAAGGCAAGCACGACGAAGATTTCTACATAAGAAGAGTCGAGGCATTTGGATTAGCTAGTCGGTGAGAACTTCTCACTTTAAATCTTGTTTTTCTAGTTAAAATATATACTTGGATGCAGAAGGTGCTTAGCAGCACTCGACACCCGTCATCCACAGACCATGGATGGCTTGTATGTTTGTTTGTTTGTTGTGATGAAAATTGATTGTGTGAAATGAAATGAAATATTTATATAGTTAAAAATATTTTATCATTAAAAATATAATTTTTAACGTGTGTGTGAGCAAAAATGTGTGTTTGTTGATGTGAAACCCCATATGGGTGTTGGGATGATATTTGAAGTCCACTCATCCCGATTGATTAGTTGTATGTTGTAACACCCCGTGTATTCTATAACAGTGAAATTCACAAATTAAAGTATAATTAATTTCAAATTTAAGAATTAAGGGAAACGGGATACGCCATTGCGTTCGTCTCGGAATTCTGCTTGAGATAGAGTCCGAGTTTACGTAAAACGGACTCCGTATGTGGGAGATATGGCCTTCGGAAGTTTCAGAATTCAGTTTAAAATTCAAACAGACAAAAACGGCTCAGAAAACAAATTCAAATTTCAAAAATCGGGCCGGATTGGCCAGGGCGGGAATTTTCCCGCCCAAGGCACCCAGGTCGACTACATAGTCGACCTGGGGGTCGACTGGGTAGTCGACCTAGCCCCTGAGCCAGGTCGAACCCAGCCCCTCCTGGCTGGCCTGGTCTGTGCTTGGCCGAATTTCTGAGTCTTGCCTTGTCACTAGGGCTAGGTGTCAGCTCCTGATTGGTCTCTCCTTCAAACGAACGGCTAATATGCATCCAAGCTCCGTCGATGGTCCTAATCAACTTACAAACTCTATAAAAAGCACCTAAGACTCCACCTAATTCACACAAACAAAAATGAATATGAGACCGTCATGCTGCTGAGGAAAGATTAGGAATAGCCGTCAAAATTGAGAGACAATTACGAGACAATTCGAAAGCTTAAAGCAACGTCAATTAAATCAAAACAACGCCTACAACAAAGGATAGCATCTCCAAATTCAGAATTCAGATTCCTGAATTGAAGATTCGTCATACGTTGTCAGTAGATTGCTATTCCGATGTAAATAAATAATTGTGTTTGATTTGTGTAAAATGAGAAATAGAATTGTATTTGATTTGTGGTGATAATAATCCATATTTGTATGTTGCTTTGATTCTAAACGATTTGGGATGTTGTGGTATCACGATTGGATATTTGCAAGTATGTGATTCATGTTGGAAGTTAACAACTACATGTTTGTGGTAGTTTAATTGAGATTCATGCATGTATATGATTCACTATTATGCCAACATAATATATATTATAATCACTTTTAGTGTAGTTGGATCCATTTGGGTATTATGACTTATGTGAATTTATGTTGGAATTTCCATCATGATTCAAGTGTAAAACCATACTTTTGTACTAGAGACAAAAGTAAGCATCTTTGTGAATTTGTGTTGACTCTATGAACATGACTAAACCATGCGTGGTGTTATGCCTAATTGAAAAACATGTTTTAGGCCTATGTTGTTATCAAAATCATATGATAATATATGTGTCACATAACTAAGTTAGATTTACATTCCAATGGCAAGCTTGCATGGATAGATTAAAAACCATGATTTCATGTTTAGGTATGTTTATGCCATGATTATATGAATAGATCAAAAACCATGATTTCATGTTTAGGTATGTTTATGCCATGATTTTATGAATAGATCAAAACCCATGATTTCATGTTTAGGTATGTTTATGCCATTATTATATGCTATTACAATGCAAGTTCACAAGTGCCAAACTTATGTTAATTAGTTCGCTATGTTGCAAGTTCATGTGTTCACACTCCCCTTTTTATGTTACTTAGAATATATAAACACCATGTTATAAGCCTCCCCTTTTTCATGTGGCTAAGTTGGGTTTAAATGTTAAACCCAACATATGTTATATTGTAGCGAACGTATAAAACAGGGGTAATGACGATTGGGTTAAAATATAGAACATATGTGTTGGCATGTTTGACGCATGCCAACAACCTTGAAAAACAATTTAAGTGGTATAAATCAATTTTACCCAATAAAGATGAATTTGAATATTGGGCCGCAAATATTTACATATAAAAAGAAAAGAGACAAAATATGTAAATTTAGAAAATACGATGTGTTTAACCCCAGGTTGGATTGAGTTGTGATGTAAACCTTGTTGATACACAAGATTTTGATTAATGACAACATAGAAATAGAGATCATTGACGAGCTGAATTCACATTTATCAAAGTGGAAATCAATAAAGATCATAGTGAAGATCATTGGAAATCATGACATGGACCTAAGATTATATATATGTAGGTATGGATTCGTGTTAGATTTATGTTAAAATCTATCCTCAAAGTATAACACGAATGCACAAAACAATTTAGAAACTGAAATTAGCTGGGACTGAAATCTGTATATTTGAGGAATTGAAAAGTCACAGAAAAAGCCCAAACGGTCCAGGCTTCGACCGGGAAAGAGTGCAGAGTGATATAGACTGTGGACCGAGGTCCTCTGGTCCACAGCAAGAAAACGGTCCACCGCCCAAAAAGGACCTGTCGACTGGTCCTGTTGCCTTTTGTGCATAACGGCTATTTTTTTCAAATTCCTGTCTACCTGTTAATTTCGACCTGTCGACCTTTTTTCTTGCTGTAATTTTTCTGAAAGGATGCTTCTTTTTGTGAAGAGATTTCTATTCAATTTCAAGGGAAATGGACACAACTCTTTATAGAAACTCTTCATGAAGGAATGCAACTATTCTACACTATAAATAGACTTGAAATCATACTTTCAAATCACCGATTCTTGCTCTAATTTCTGATCTTACTTTCAAAATACTCTTGCATTCTAAAAGATCCCAAATTCAAGTTACTTATTGAATCCTTGATAATATTTCTCATATTTTGATTCAACAAGCAACTAACTTCCTTCAAATCTTCGCATTCAATTCATATACTTGAGGATAAGATTATAGGAAGGGTGTACTCAATTATTGACTAATCAGTGTTGAAACAAGAACACATTCAGAAGTCAAACTCTTGTATTTGTTGAAGTCCTGTGTGGGTAAGCTTGTAGCCCGTGAAATCAAGTGGGTAAGCTTGTAGCCCGTAAATCAAGTGGGTAAGCTTGTAGCCCGTGAAATCAAGTGGGTAAACTTGTAGCCCGTAAATCAAGTAGTGTTGTGAACCTGTTCCTCCGGGTGAAGCGAGGGTGTCGATTAGTAGAAATTCCGAAGAGGAGCTTCGGGACTGGATGTAGGACGGGAGGTCCGAACCAGTATAAAATCCTGGTGTCGTTACTCTACTTTACTTTACTTTACTGCATTTAAAGTTATCTGTGATATATATATTGTTATCATATCATATTCCACATAGCCATATTATAGATCCTGCATAAGTCGTGCACACTCCGACCTTTTCAAACCTGCCCGGAACCACCCGGCTGTCCAGTAGTCACAACAATACCTATCCAATGTGGGTGGTTAAACACGGAGCCCAATAAGGACCCGAGGTTAGACTAAGTTGTGGCGTAAGACTGCCCGGACCCAACCGGCAACAGGCAGCCACAACAATACCTATCTAATGTGAGAGGTCGAGGCTTTAACAAGACAATTAAGGCTGAGTCATGATTGATAGGATTAAGTAAATTGAATTAATACTTAATCAAAATGGAACATGCTAAACTATACAGACTGATTGGGGGTTAGGTTTACAAAACACTTAACCAACTTAGCATGTTGGCTAGAAATAGAAAACCTAGTAGCGGTGGACCCTTTTCAGCAGTAACCCTACAAGGTGTATCAGGATACCCCGAACTAGGCAGGGTGGGGCACGATTACTGGGCTGACTGTAAGAGGTCAAATCGACGGCGGTGGTGCAGCAGTGTAGGTTCTAACGGGGTGCGAGCATGCACACATTCCGACGCAGAAAAATAAGGCACTGGGCACCAGTAGTATACCTGTGCATTCTAGAATTGTGTCGGGCCGCCACCATGGGACTTGATACACCCCATGGTGGGACCAGCATAGGTAACTACAACATCGGGGGCCGTAAGACACATGTAACTATGCGAGTAGGAGCCGATCATTAGAAACAAATCACTTCACCCTGATTATGGGGTGCCTGTTGGGAACTAGTTTATATGGATGTAGAGATTAATATGGGGTACAATAAGTATATTCGACTCTAGACAACTTAACTTAGTTTATGGTGCTTTCCCATTTCCAGTTTATACTTATCATACCCAGTTCTTTATTCATAGACTGAATAGTCCTAGACTTACTCAGGCTTTATGTCTGACTCTACTTTTCTTTCGTCTTCTTTTCTTTCGTTCCCCCCACAGGTCCACAGGGAGGGAATACCGCAGCTTGACCAGTTTTCACATCCAGCTTGAAGAGAAAGAATGTATTGCTTGGATCTTTTTCGTTTTGGACTATGGCTTTGGACAGCAATTATGGGACTTATGCAGTTTACTTATGTTTTTATGCTTCTTTAAATAATGTAATCAAGACAGTTATGAAGATGTTATGTTTTTGGAAGTATTTTTAGACAAATTATGACATGGTTTGTGTAACACGTATTTTGTTGAAATAAAAATTGCTGTTGTTTTCCGCTGTTCAAAAATATGTGTATTTATATTTGTCTTGTGTATCTGTGACTTATACTTATAAACCTCCACCAAAATTAGGGCATTCCCTTTGAGAGTGACCCTAACGGAGGTGGGGTGTTTCACTTGGTATCAGAGCATATGTTTACCAGATAAGATAAAAAGTTTTGAAAATTTATTTTCAAAAGAAAATTTAAAGAAGCGTTTTTAAAGGTAAAATATTATTTTATTTTAAAAAGGCAAAGTCCCCCAAAGCCATAGGTACTATCTTTTATCCTTCGTTTTGAATCTATCCTTTTTGTCTCAGCATGTCCGAAGAACTTAACTTGCCAGAGGGTGTACCAATACCTGGTTGGTTTAGACGATTCTTAGAAGCAAGGGCCAATCAGCCAGGTCCCACTGTTCCTCCTCCTCCAGCTGCAGAAAATCATCCAGCTGCAGCAACACCTCTTCCTCCAACTCCTCCGCGGGGAAATACTTTTGCTAAGATATGTAAAGATTTTAAAGCTATGGGAGGAAAGGACTTTCATGGAACCGAGTCCTTCGTGGTAGCCAGGAATTGGCTGAAGGAAACCGAGGACTTATTCGTCATCTTTGAGGTAGAAGATATGCAGAAGGTACAACTGGCAGTATGGCTACTTAAAGGCGAGGCTTCCTACTGGTGGGAAGTCACCAATGCAGAAAGACCAGTGGAAACATGGGAGGACTTTAGGGCAAGGTTTGAGGCTAAATTTCTCTCAGAAGCTGAAAGGAGTCTTCAGTTGGAAAAATTCTTATTTCTTAAGCAATGGAATATGACAGTCAAAGAGTATGTTAACCAGTTCGATCAGTTGGCTAGGTTCGGACTGGACCTAGTCAACACCCCGCACAAGAAGGCTCTCCGCTTTGTCAAGGGTTTGAATGAGCCATTACACAGTTTGGCCATGACCCATATACCCATGGGAGCTACGTATGAAAGGTTGGTGCAGATGGCATTGCTGAACGAAGAGGATAAGGGCAAGAAGGAGACAAAGGCAGAAAGCTCTCAAGGGAAGAAAGAGGGTTTGCAGCCTAAGAAGACAGACTTTAAGAAGGGCGGGAAAGACAACAAAGAGAAGACGAAGTGTAATTTCTGTGGCAAAGTGGGGCATTAGTGAAGGATTGCCGGAAAAAGAAGGCCAAGATGAATGGTGGGTGCTTTTCTTGCGGTGAGACAGGCCACCTGGCTAAGGATTACCCAAAGAAGCGAGGGCTGGGGCAGAGGGCTGGATCCACCGCAGGGGCATAAGTTCATGCGCTAGAAGCGCCACCTCTGCAGCAGCAAGGTATAAATACTTCTGTAGAAAGTGTAGTTTATCTTTATGATCACCCATTTCGCACTTTATTTGATTCTGGCGCATCACACTCCTTTATCTCATCTGCTTTAGTAGAATCTCTGCACCTAGAAACTAGAATGGTAGAGGACCTCTTAATTGTTTCAAATCCAATTGGGGGCCCAGCTTATTTATCTATGATCTGTGTGGGATTGAAAATTTCTATTCTAAGCGTAGAATTTAAATGTAGTGCCTTTGTTTTGGGCTTTTCGGGACATGGTTTGATTTTGGGCATGGATTGGCTATCCGGTAATGGTGCCATCCTGGATTGTGAGAAAAGGGTGGTTAGGCTTCTGACCCAACTCGGTAACACTCTGGAAATTACTTGTAATCCCTCGTATGCGGTTATGCTTAGTTATCTTGAATCGCTTGATGCCTTTGTTGAAAGTTTGCAATCGGTTAGAGTGGTCCGGGAATATCCGGATGTCTTCGAAGAGGTGAAGGGCTTGCCTCCGAAGCGGGAGATAGACTTCCGCATATATCTTGTAGATAATGCAAAGCCAGTTGCGTTGCCTGTCAGACACATGGCTCCACGGGAAAGGAAAGAGCTCAGTAAACAGATTATAGAGCTTCTAAAGAAGGGGTTCATTAGAAGGAGCATTTCAGAATGGGGCGCTCCAGTGGTGTTCGCTACAAAGGTGGATGGTTCACTCCGTCTATGTGTTGACTATAGGCAGCTCAACAAGCTAACGAAAAATAATAGGCACCCTCTCCCCAGAATTGACGATCTGTTTGATCAGCTTGTAGGAGCGTCTGTTTTCTCCCAACTCGATTTAGCGACCGGATTTCATCAGCTAAGGGTGGCTGAAGATAGTATCGATAAGACAACATTCAGAACCCCAGACGGCTTCTTTGAATGGCTTGTCATGCCTTTCGGCTTGACAAACGCACCCGCTTACTTCGTGGACCTAATGAGTAGGGTGTTCAGAGATTTCCTCAATAAGTTCGTGGTGGTCTTCGTAGACGATATCTTGATCTTCTCAAAGAATGAAGAAGAGCATGCTCAGCACCTAACGGCAATCATGGAAACTCTGCGAGTCCATCAGCTAAAAGCCAAATTCTCCAAATGCCACTTTTGGAGAGAAGAAGTGAGTTTCCTTGGGCACATAGTATCCAAAGAAGGGTTAGCTGTAGACCCGGCTAAGGTAGTAGCGGTGCCGGACTGGAAGACACCAAAGAACGCAACAGAAGTCCGAAGCTTTCTCGAGCTAGCAGGCTTCTATCGGAAATTCATCAGAGACTTTGCAAAGATATCAGCTCCGCTCACAAAGCTGACCAAGAAGAACTTAGTGTTCAATTGGGACTTGGATAATGAATTTGCTTTCCAACGACTAAAAAGGGCTCTTACAACAGCCCTAGTTTTGACGTTTCCAGATGGAAGCAAGATGTTCACAGTTTATACAGAGGCATGTAGGACAGGGCTAGGCGCTGTCTTGATGCAAGAAGGGAGGGTAGTAGCTTATGGTGGAAGGCAATTGAATGTGCATGAAAAGAACTACCCGACCCACGATTTTGAGTTAGCTGCCATCGTCTTTGCACTCAAGTCTTGGCGAAACTATCTCCTAGGTGAGAAGTTCGAACTTTACACTGACCATAAATCGTTGAAATATCTTTTCTCGCAGAAAGATCTTAACTTGAGGCAACAGAGATGGATGGAGTTTCTTGCCTCGTATGATTTCGAGATCTCCTACACTCCGGGCAAAGGTAACGTAGTGGCAGACGCGTTGAGCCGAAAGAAACTAAGCCTAAGCCCGCTGTTTGTTGAAAGACAAAGCCTAGAGTTTATAACCTGCTTTGACTTTAGGCCCTCCTCCGATTTTGTACCGGGTTTGCTAGCATCTCTCGAAGTACGCCCTACTTTAGTGGACGCAATAGGGACAACACAACGCGAAGACCCTCAGCTTGTGGAGACGATTGATAGGCTCATTAGGGGTGAGACTTCAAGTCACCTCAGCAGATACTCCATCGACGATAAGGGTTGGCTAAGGCGAGATGGAAGACTATGCGTCCCACAGACAAGGGATTTAGTAAAGAAGGTTCTCGAGGAAGCACATCACTCCAAGATGACGATACACCCAGGCGGGGATAAAATGTACAAGGACATAAAGAGAACTTTCTTTTGGAACGGCATAAAGAAGGACGTGGCAGATTTCGTTTCTAAGTGTATGGTGTGCCAACAGGTTAAGGCGGAACAGAAAAAGCCTGGCGGTCTGCTCCATCCTCTAGAGGTCCCGTAGTGGAAGTGGGATAGCATCTCAATGGACTTCATTGATGGGCTGCCTAGGTCTAGAAGAGGCAACACTAGCATTTGGTTAATAGTGGATAGGCTTACTAAAAGCGCCCACTTCTTACATGTCAAGAGTAAAAGAACTACCTCATCCCTAGCATCTCTTTACCTCAAGGAAATTGTTCGACTCCATGGAATACCATCTAGCATTGTTAGTGACCGAGACCCTATCTTCACAAGTGAGTTTTGGCGGAGTCTGCAAGAAGCGGTAGGCACACAGTTATGCTTAAGCACAACCTATCATCCCCAAACCGACGGCCAGACAGAAAGAGTGAACAGAGTTTTGGAAGACCTTTTAAGACTGTGCGTCCTTGACTTTGGAGGGACGTGGGAAGACCATCTTCCTTTGGTGGAATTTGCCTACAACAACAGCTACCAAGCAACCATCGGAATGGCGCCCTTCGAAGCTTTATATGGAAGACCGTGTCGATCGCCCACTTGTTGATGGGAGTCTACTGACAAGCTCATACTTGGACCAGATATGATCCGAGAGACTTCAGAAAAAGTAGACTTAATACGGAGAAGAATGAAGATAGCCCAAGACAGACAAAAATCCTACGCCGACAAGAGGAGGACCGACCTTGAATTTGAGGTTGGGGACAGAGTTTTTCTTAAGGTATCTCCGCTAAGGAACGTTGTTCGTTTTGGAACCACAGGAAAGCCAAAGTTCGTAGGACCGTTTCCTATTATTGAGAAAATTGGGAAAATGGCCTATAGATTAGAGCTACCCGAAAAGCTGGCCGGAGTTCACAACGTTTTCCATGTTTCGCACCTCCGAAAATGTCTACATGAATCTGCTGAAGTGGTAGAGCCAAATATCCTAGAAGAAGCTAAAGTGGAACGCGAAGCAACCGTGAGGAAAGTTCCAACCCGCATATTAGGAACGGAAGTGAAGAAGTTACGCAACCGCGAAGTCAAGCTCGCCAAAGTTCAGTGGAGCGACGCCGAGGGAGACGCAACTTGGGAAACTGAAGCTAGAATACGCGCAGCCTACCCTTTTCTTTTCGAGGGTACATCTTTGATCTTTCTTTTTCCTTAAGTTGCGCTTTTATCTATCTTTTTAGGTATATCTCCTTGACCTTATCTTTTAGGTAGAAACTCTTTGGATGAAAACATGTAATTGAAACATGTTATGGATGATGGTTGCAAGTGGTTGCAAGTGATTACTAGTGGTTGCTCGTGGTTGCATACACACACAATCTAGGTTTTAGATCGGCTCAGTCACTTAATATTGCATATGTATAAATGTATTTATATTCGTATATGGTTGGAGTTCAATGTGTTGCCATATGGATGTTGCATTTATATATGAATGATTGTGCACTCATGTAGAATCATGAATAGGAAAATTTGCATACATAATGGATTCATGACACTTACATAATTTGCATTAAGGAGGTCAACTGAATCAGTAGACCGACTGATTTTGCATTAGATAAATACATGTACACACACTTCGCATATGATCATGAAGCTTTAGAAGTCTTTTAAGGACAATGGATGCTCGTGTTTGATGGATGAGTAGATGGATGTTTGGATGTTAGGACGTACATTCTTCGTGAACTTGAATATTTCGGGGACAAAATCCTTTTAAGTGGGGGAGAATGTAACACCCCGTGTATTCTATAATAGTGAAATTCAAAAATTAAAGTATAATTAATTTCAAATTAAAGAATTAAGGGAAACGGGATATGCCATTGCGTTCGTCTCGGAATTCTGCTTGAGATAGAGTCCGAGTTTACGTAAAACGGACTCCGTATGAGGGAGATATGGCCTCGGGAAGTTTCAGAATTCAGTTTAAAATTCAAACAGACAAAAACGGCTCAGAAAACAAATTCAAATTTCAAAAATCGGGCCGGATTGGCCAGGGCGGGAATTTCCGGCCCAAGGCACCCAGGTCGACTGGGTAGTCGACCTAGGGCACCCAGGTCGACTACATAGTCGACCTGGGGGTCAACTGGGTAGTCGACCTGGCCCTTGAGCCAGGTCGAACCCAGCCCCTCCTGGCTAACCTGGTCTGTGCTTGGCCGAATTTCTGTGTCTTTCCTTGTCACTAGGGCTAGGTGTCAGCTCCTGATTGGTCTTTCCTTCAAACGAACGACTAATATTCATCCAAGCTCCATCGATGGTCCTAATCAACTCACAAACTCTATAAAAAGGACCTAAGACTCCACCTAATTCACACAAACAAAAATGAATATGAGACTGTCATGCTGCTGAGGAAAGATTAGGAATAGCCGTCAAAATTGAGAGACAATTAGGAGACAATTCAAAAGCTTAAAGCAACTCAATTAAATCAAAACAACGCCTACAACAAAGGATAGCATCTCCAAATTCAGAATTCAGATTCCTGAATTGAAGATTCGTCATACGTTGTAAGTAGAGTGCTATTCCGATGTGAATAAATAATTGTGTTTGATTTGTGTAAAATGAGAAATAGAATTGTATTTGATTTGTGGTGATAATAATCCATATTTGTATGTTGCTTTGATTCTAAACGATATGGGATGTTGTGGTATCACGATTGGATATTTGCAAGTATGTGATTCATGTTGGAAGTTAACAACTACATGTTTGTGGTAGTTTAATTGAGATTCATGCAAGTATATGATTCACTATTATGCCAACATAATATATATTATAATCACTTTTAGTGTAGTTGGATCCATTTGGGTATTATGACTTATGTGAATTTATGTTGGAATTGGCATCATGATTCAAGTGTAAAACCATACTTTTTTATTAGAGACAAAAGTAAGCATTTTTGTGAATTTGTGTTGACTCTATGAACATGACTAAACTATGCTTGGTGTTATGCCTAATTGAAAAACATTTTTTAGGCCTATGTTGTTATCAAAATTATATGATAATATATGTGACACATAGCTAAGTTAGATTTACATTCCAATGGCAAGCTTGCATGGATAGATTAAAAACCATGATTTCATGTTTAGGTATGTTTATGCCATGATTATATGAATAGATCAAAAACCATGATTTCATGTTTAGGTATGTTTATGCCATGATTTTATGAATAGATCAAAACCCATGATTTCATGGTTAGGTATGTTTATGCCATGATTATATGCTATTACAATGCAAGTTCACAAGTGCCAAACTTATGTTAATTAGTTCGCTATGTTGCAAGTTCATGCGTTCACACTCCCCTTTTTATGTTACTTAGAATATATAAACACCATGTTATAAGCCTCCCCTTTTTCATGTGGCTAAGTTGGGTTTAAATGTTAAACCCAACATATGTTATATTGTAGCGAACGTATAAAACGGGGGTAATGACGATTGAGTTAAAATATAGAACATATGTGTTGGCATGTTTGACGCATGCCAACAACCTTGAAAAACAATTTAAGTGGTATAAATCAATTTTTACCTAATAAAGATGAATTTGAATAATGGGCCGCCAATATTTACATATAAAAAGAAAAGAGACAAAATATGTAAATTTAGAAAATACGATGTGTTTAACCCGAGGTTGGATTGAGTTGTGATGTAAACCTGCCCGGAACCGCCTGGCTCTCCAGTAGTCACAACAATACCTATCCAATGTGGGTGGTTAAACACGGAGCCCAATAAGTACCCGAGGTTAGACTAAGTTGTGGCGTAAGACTGCCCGGACCCAACCGGCAACAGGCAGCCACAACAATACATGTCTAATGTGAGAGGTCGAGGCTTTAATAAGACAATTAAGGCTGAGTCAGGATTGATAGGATTAAGTAAATTGAATTAATACTTAATCAAAATGGAACATGCTAAACTATACAGACTGATTGGGGGTTAGGTTTACAAAACACTTAACCAACTTAGCATGTTGGCTAGAAATAGAAAACCTAGTAGCGGGGGACCCTTTTCAGCAGTAACCCTACAAGGTGTATCAGGATACCCTGAACTAGGCAAGGTGGGGCACGATTACTGGGCTGACTGTAAGAGGTCAAATCGACGGCGGTGGTGCAGCAGTGTAGGTTCTAACGGGGTGCGGGCGTGCACACATTCTGGCGCAGAAAAATAAGGCACTGGGCACCAGTAGTATACCTGTGCATTCTAGAATTGTGTCGGGCCGCCACCATGGGACTTGATACACCCCATGGTGGGACCAGCATAGGTAACTACAACATCGGGGGCCGTAAGACACATGTAACTATGCGAGTAGGAGCCGATCATTAGAAACGAATCACTTCACCCTAATTATGGGGTGCCTATTGGGAACTAGTTTATATGGATGCAGAGATTAATATGGGGTACGATAAGTATATTCGACTCTAGACAACTTAACTTAGTTTATGGTGCTTTCCCATTTCCAGTTTATACTTATCATACCCAGTTCTTTATTCATAGACTGAATAGTCCTAGACTTACTCAGGCTTTATGTCTGACTCTACTTTTCTTTCGTCTTCTTTTCTTTCGTTCCCCCCCCCCCCCACAAGGTCCACAGGGAGGGAATACCGCAGCTTGACCAGTTTTCACATCCAGCTTGAAGAGAAAGAATGTATTGCTTGGATCTTTTTCGTTTTGGACTATGGCTTTGGACAACAATTATGGGACTTATGCAGTTTACTTATTTTTTTATGCTTCTTTAAATAATGTAATCAAGACAGTTATGAAGATGTTATGTTTTTGGAAGTATTGTAAGACAAATTATGACATGGTTTGTGTAACACGTATTTTGTTGAAATAAAAATCGCTGTTGTTTTCCGCTATTCAAAAATATGTGTATTTATATCTGTCTTGTGTATCTGTGACTTATACTTATAAACCTCCACCAAAATTAGGGCATTCCCTTTGAGAGTGACCCTAACGGAGGTGGGGTGTTTCATATGTCGATCGATTGATTGACAGGCTGTTATAAGCATTAGATATCTATATGTGATGTTTATACAGTGTGGTGCACTTTGGATGATGATTGATTATTTATTGTTGTTATTATATACATGTGTTGTATGGAATCCATATAATTAACATTATATGGTAATTGATTGGGCCTCATTCCAATCGGGAAAATAGAAAAATAATCATGTGTTGAAAATTATCATGTGTTGAATAAAATAGTTTAACAATAAAATTTACATCTTTATCATATTTAAAGTTAGAAACTAACTGGAAAATAGATAAGATGAGTGGTCTCCTGGGTACTGATCTGATATTGGTTTCGGCCTTCGGCGTTAATATTTAGGGAATCATTCTCTTACTACTTTACAGTTGGAGTCTGATTTAAAAATCAAACGATGGATACCACAATTTTATAAAATATATTAAATAACAAAAATAGTCATGTGTTGACAGTGCTCAAGTGTTGAGAAAAATATTCATTTGTTGAATAGAATAAATATTCATTTGTTGAATAGAATAACGAATTTATCGAAATATATAAAGCCGTGTTGATTAGAGTTGCGCCATTTTGATGTGAGCGATATTCATATCGATTATATTCGTTTTTATAATGAATATTGAAAAGTGATTTCAAAATTAAATAGAAATGAATTCGAATTGAAATCAAATAGAAATGAATTCGAATTGAAATTGAATTAATTTGAAATTCAAATTGAATTAAAATTGAATTGAAATTGAATTGAAATTGAATTAAAAATCGATTTGAATTGAAATCAATTTGAAATGAATTTAAAATGAATTTATAAAGGAAAATTCAATTTTGATTTGAAATTGAAAGGGAAGTTGAAATCGTTTCGAAAACGAATTTAAAACGATTTATAAAATACGTTTTAAAAGGAAATCGACGACTTATATATAATATATATATATATTATATATATAATGGCCTGAATAGAACGCGCCGCGCCGCGGTAGTTCGTGAATTTCGACAATTGACTTCGAATGGACATTACGGTAGATCCGACCGCTGGATTCTTTTGAAACCAGAACCGTTGGGTTCGTATCGAAAAGAGCTTTCCAATGAATATTAGAAATTTGAAATCTAACGGTTGGATTTGGAATTATGTCCAAATCAAATTTGAAAAAGGTCGCTATAAGTGCAGTTCGATGGCCGTTGATGGAAATCGACTGTACGGACCTTGATAAAATTATTAAAAATATCAATAATTTGTGTAAAATCATAAGAAGTGATTTGGGAAAAATTGGGATGAAAAACTCTATATTTGAAAAGATAAAAATAGATTTTTATCGAAATGAACTAGTTTTGAACTAGAATTAAAATCAATTTATTTTTGAAATAAATAAATTGAATTTGAAAGTGGTTTTAAAAATAATCAAAATTCCCAATACGTGAATTGAATTGGATTTGAATCGAAATTATCTTCGGAATATTTCGATGTTGGATTTCGTGATTATACAATATTGTTATGGGAATTTGAAAGATATATTTATATTGTTATTTCCAATACAATATTTGTTGGTTTCAGAATTTGATATTGAATATAAGCTGGTATATTTTCTATTCAGAGCCTTGTATTTAATATCAAATGTGATTTGGGTTTATCGTGAATCGTGTTTTAGATGACATTGGTTCTTTAACCCAGTTAAAGACAGGATATTGATTTTTGAAAAGATTAAAACTAAGTGGAGTTTTAATGAA